>LR738714.1:204300731-204414909 GCA_902687465.1 Secale cereale
GGGGGGGCGAGCACACGACACGTCATGAACCTCTTGCTCTATATGGGGACCTGAGCAACATTCCACGCATGGACCACAGCAATGTTGTGCATTAGATATTAATTCAACACATATGCATGCATCATGCACCTCCATAGATATGTTTGGGACACATGCATGCAATGGTTGTCTTTGCACACTCTCACTCGCTTGGTTATATATGGGCGAAAAGCCTATATATATTTGTGTCCCCGCGTGGACGTCCATCATTTCGACCAACGACGAGAAAGGTTTCCAGGGTGGATTCTTTTTCTTTGCTTCGTGTTACCATATAGTAGGTCGATCATTGCATGCTTAATTAAGTTTGAGTGCATGCATGCTACGCATTGTGAACCCTCGATCAGTGTGGGCATTTTATGGTTCCAAAGCATGGTGCCACATCAAATTTGCGCATTGTGTATTCAAACACCACACACACCACTTCCATATACATAAATGGGCCACATGCATAGAGTGGGTTTTGTCTTCAGATAGTACTCCGTCGTGAGTTTATCGGCGACAAGCTAACCCATTTTACGGGGTCGTGTGGACGTCCATCACTTTGACCAAGAACAGGTGAGAGAGGTTGTATGATCAAGTTGGATTCTTTTTGGTCCATGTTACGGTACGTCTTGGTGAGATGCCCTCCCCCTAGCGCGTGTGTGTGTGTGTGTGTGATGGGGGGTACTTCTCACTACCCGCAACCTCCGCGGGGTCGGGAAAGTCGGTTATTTTGTGAGGCACACATGCCACATCAAAGTTGTGAAACGAAGTTAAATATCACTCCACACCCTTTTCATACATATAGTATAGGGCCACCCATAGGTGGTTCGTATGTGGTCTCACCCATCTCCCGCCACAAGAACAAATTTGTGGGTCGACACACGGTCCACCTTTGTCCAGAAGTGAAAGGGGAAGTCTGAACATATATATGATGGACTCCTATAGGTTTTGTGTTATAGTAGGGTGAGATTTCAAACCTAACTATGGGCATGCATTCGTAGCTAGGATTCCCTTACCGCCGACATGAAGTGGGGTTCATAGTGGGTGGCTGACTAGCAATACTGTGTGCTTGGTGCGACACGTGCCACATCAAAGTTGTGCATTGGGTATTTGAACATCAAACCACCCTTTTCATACATATATTTAGTCCACATGCAAGTGTGTTCGTGTTCTGACCCTTTCCAGCGTTATTCTTTTTGCCAGATTTTATAAACAACACACGAGTTGGATGCAAAAACCGTTTGGGATTGGGTACGCAACAGTCACGGTTCGGCCAGGCTACCCGTGTGCCACGCCCGTGCCCCTGCGGTCACTCACACCAGCATAGTAAATTGGGCTCCATGAGGCTTGCCTCCTGCTCTTCAAAATATCTACTGCCTTGTAGTCTCGAAAATATCTACCAGCGTAGAGGGTTTTTCTATTTGATAGCACCCGATTCGTATGTGTGGACCGTGTGTGATGTCTCTTAGTCACACTCTGCTTCAATCAATTGATCCAAATTTTTAGTAGCCCATATTTTTTTAACTGGAGCCCTGACATTTTATTCCCGCTGGCATCCCTCGCAATCTCAAAAATATCTGCTCGGCTAGAGTGGTTTTCTGTTTGATAGCACATGATTATTATGTTTTAACTATGTGTGATGTTTGTTATTCCTGCCCCGCTCTGCTTCGATCCCTTGATCCAAATTTTTGGTAGCCCCGCCATTTTAATCCTGCCTAGTAAAATTTTAAGTACATGCGACATTTCCTCAAACACCACCTTGGACCCCTTCCACACACACACCCCAAATAATTCGCTCACCCCAAACCCCCCGCTCACAGACCACCCTTCCTCGCTCAAAACATAGCTATGCCACCACCACCGCAGTGCCTCCATCATCAACCTCTATCAGTCTGCCCGTGCAGTTTAACCACCAATATGCATACCCTTGCCGCCTTGAGTATCTTAGGTGACGCTTGCGAAACGCCCCCCTTTCCCACAGATCACCATCCCCACCCCCTCCCCCAGCCATAGCGTTGCAGCCTAAGCCCAGCTAGGCTTTTCGGGGAGCTAGAGGAGCCAATGGCCCAAAAGAGCTTTACCGCGGCCTCCTCACCAGACGTCGGCGAGGTGGCCTCCGAGGAAGCTGACAACAATGACTGGACCTGGATGGAGCCTTTCGATCAGTGGGCTAAAGTATTTTTGGATGTCACGGTCATTGGCTACAACATTGAGGTCGTCGACACGGATGGCTTGATGCGGGTTATGTCACAAGTTAAGTTTCCCAGCCCCAACCCTTCAAGTTCCACAACCGTCTATCTAGTCGATGGACCTGCCGCTGATCTCCTGTGGCTCGTTATGAACAATTTGCCATCCTTCATCGCCATGGAGCACCATTTGTCATTTCTGAAGCACAGGTTATGCGACGCTGGCTTGGAATGCTCAGCTCGCAAGTCAGACATCATCGACGGCGAACACAAGGAGGATCCAATCTGTGACAAGTGAGGAAACCCATGATTTGTTCTCTTGAACCCCTTTTGTAGTGAGAACTTGTCTAGTATTTATTGCTATATTTTGGTTGTTTGCATTACGCCTTGCTTATTTCTACAGTTTTTTTTATTTGGTTGTTTGTAGTTCGCATATGTCCAGTTTCAATTGCCATCTTTGGTTGTTCGTAGTATGCCTTGTTTATTTCAGCTATTAATAGTGTGATGTTCTATATGTGTTACTTTAAATGTGCAATTCAATTTCATCAATACCAATTTTAACAATAGCTCTATGAATGAATATATTTGGTTGATGTTAAGCATGTTGTGCTCCGTCCGAATCTTTTTAGTTCGCATATAAGATTTGTCTGAAGTCAAGCCTCGTAAAGTTTGACCTACTATATAGAAAGAAAATACCAACATTCACAATATGAAATTAATATCAGTATAGGTGTCATGACTCAAATTTTCATATTGTATAAATTTAGTATGGTAGATGTTGATAGTTTTCATATAAATAAGGTCAAACTTTATGATGTTTGACTACAGACAATTCTTATATGTAGAGTAAAAAGGACCAGAGGGAGTATTTAACACACCTTTCCATTTGATTTAATAATGGCATAGTTTGGATACTCTAAATTAGCTTGAGGTTAGAGTTAGTTTCTTGCTCATGACAGTTAAAAGGGAGAGAGAGATTGCTGAAATAGTTGATTGCATTGCTTGAGCCTCGTGGGCATATATATAGGAGTACATGGTCATCTTGGAGTACAATTCAAGGTGGAATTAATCATACGCTATCCTATGTTTCCTAAATAATAAAGATACTCAACAATGACTGGCCCTGAACTAACTCTAGCCAAAGAGGTGTTTGGATGATTGTGTTAGATTGACAATAAATATGGAAAAACTACTTCATCTCCAATTCCTTTATTAGAAGAAAAGATGTACTATTAGTTACATTAAATTGGGGGGAGAAAATACAAAGTTTTGCCATGCAATGGCCACTGAAAGACATAGCAGGAATTCAATTGCAAGTTTAAGGTTTTCTGATGGTACAGTGGTCACTGAACATTCCCAAATGGAGGGAGTGATCTGGAATTGTTTTAAGAACGGAATGGGTATCTCAATAGGAATTGTGATGTGGTTTGACCTCTCTTCTCTTATCACTCCTATGGAGGGACTGGATGTGCCCACGAAGCCTTCTGAGAAGGAGGAAATGGACAATGTTGTGAAGCAGATGCCAGTTGATAAAGCCCCAGGGCTAGATGGTTTCAATGGTCTTTTCTTTAAGAAATGTTGGCATATCATATCCAAGAATTTTATTAGTTAGCCCATGCTTTTTATGAATGTACTGCTGCTCTAGAAAATATTAATGGTTCCTACATTATGATAGTGCCCAAAAAGCTTTCACCAGAGGAACTGAAAGATTTCAAACCTATTTCTTTGACTGGGATAGGCTTAAAGTTTCTTTCAAAAATGGCAGCAACATATTCCAAGATGTAATTATGCAATGTATTCATAAGAACTAGTATGGTTTTATCAAAAGCATAAGAAGTCAGGATTGCATTGGTTGGACCTTTGAGTATTTACATCAGTGTCATCAATCCAAGAGGCCCATCATTATTCTTAAGCTTGATTTTGACAAGGCTTTTGACTCCCTGGAGTATGAGTCTATTGTTCAAATTTTGAGGCACAAAGGTTTCAATGAGAAGTGGATACTATGGATGAAGCAGTTATTATCTACTGGCACTTCTTCAGTTATGCTTAATGGTGTTCCTGGGAGAAAATTTCTCTGCAAAAAGGAAGTTAGGCAGGGGACCCTGTCTCTCCATTGTTGTTTGTCCTAGAGGCTGATCTTTTGCAGACAATAATCAATGATATGTTTAGAAGGGGCATTCTTCAACTTCCTATTACTTGCTATGACCAGGATTACCTAGTTATTCAGTATGCAGATGATACTTTGATCATTCTTCCTGCTAACGAGGCCCAACTTATTGCCCTGAAAGACATGCTCAAGGTTTTCTCTCAATCCAATGGTCTTGATGTTAACTATCATAAGTATTTTATCATCCCAATTAATGTTGATCCTACTCATATGAATGAACATGTTGGCGCTTTTGGTTGTCAAATTGGGAAAATGCCTTTCACCTATCTTGGGCTGCCAGTAGGTACTACAAGGCCAAAGATGATAGACTTCATGCCCATGGTGGACTATATGGAGAGAAGAATGGCTGCTAGCTCTTGTTTCCTAAATCAAGGAGAAAGATTATAGTTTCTAAACTCTACCCTGTCTTCCATGCCTATTTTCTTCCTACGTAGTTTGGATGTTCCTGCTGGGATTTTGAAACAGCTTGAGAGAATACAGAGGCAGTGTCTATGGTGGAAACATAGGGATGAACCATCCCCATCCTTAGCTGCTTGGGAGCTTATTTGTAGGCCTAAGAAGAGGGGAGGCATTGGTATCCTCAACCTGGGGGTACAAAACATTGCTCTCCTTCTCAAGCATGCAAACAACTTTCTAAACAAGAAAGATCTTCCCTGGGTATCTTTAATTTGGAACTCATACTACCATTGCAGGGTACCCCAGGGAACAACTGATTGTGGATCTTTCTGGTGGAGGGATGTTTGCAAAGTAATGCAAAGCTTCAGATATTGTTCTTGGCTTCAAATTAATGAAGGGGACACTGCTCTTTTTTGGTCTGACCACTTGAAACTTGGTGAGGAGGTTACCACCCTGCAATCCAGATATCCTAGGCTCTTTTCTTATGCCAAATATCCTTGGATCTTTGTCAAAGAGGTTTTTGAGACTCAAGATATTTGTCAAAACTTCCACCTTCCTCTGTCAGCACAGGCTTATGAGGATCCTCTCAATCTGCAATCACTGATGAATGTCTTAGTAGAGTGACTAGATCTAAGGATGTTTGGTCTTGGCAACGGTCTTCCAAGGAGTATAAACCCAAGATGTTTTACTCACACACTTTTACATTTGAATCTTTTAATCCATTGACCACTTGGATATGGAAGTCCTCATGTACCATGAAAATTAAAATGTTTGCTTGGATGCTCATTATGGACAGATTAAACACTAAAGATATGGTGGAGAGGAGGCATTAGAATTTGGAAGATGGAGTGAATTGTGTAATTTGCCCTATGCTAGCAAGAGAGACTAGGGATCATATGTTTTTCAACTGCAATTTCAGTGTGAGGGTGTGGAATTATCTTCAGATTTGGTTGGTCTGTTGGTGATTCAATGACTGAACTGGTTATTCAGGCCTGGAGAAGTTTTGACAAGCCTTTCTTCACTGAAGTAGTGTTCATTGCCTGCTAGAATATCTTGATTATTCGAAACGCCAAAGTTTTCAGGACAGAAAGGGCTAGTTTCAATAAATGGGGATGTGCTTTCATCCATGACATCACCCTTATGCAATACAAAATTAAGGCTTCCTACAAGGATGGTCTTTGGAGAAGGACTTCATTTCTACCCCCATGAGGCTTGGTACTATTATTTTCTTTTTGTTTTAGACTTTTAGGTTAGCTTGCTTGATTACCTCTTGTAACCCCTTCCATGTACATGTAACTTTTATTACTTAATAAAGCTTTTGATATGCTGTGGGGGTTTGCCCCACAGTTCCCAGTCAAAAAATTCCCTAGGAGAACTAGCCCCAATCAGAACCTCTTGGGTGGGATAGTTGTTTCGGGTGGGTTAGACGCGACTATCTCAAACTAGCCCTCGTGTTTGGAAACTTTAGGGCTATTTTAGCCCAAACTAGCTCAAACTAACTATAACCATGGATCCAAACAGGGCCAATAACTAGTGTACTTAGACCTGCACAATACAAGTTTGAATGACTATGTTTTCTTGTTTTTAAATATTAAGCATGTTGTAGTTAATAACACACCTTTCCACTTCTTGTTTTTAAATAGTAGGTTTTTTATAATTTGGTATTGCACATGTAGGTCCCGCTGTCAGAGGTTTTGACCCACAGTTCGACCCTTTTTGCGTATGTGGAAATCAGTTGTCCATAAATATCAGTCAAGTCAAGAAACTCAAAAAGATTGTTAGGATAAAGAAATTAGTGACAAAAAACAACAAGATCTTTTCTTTCCAATGAAGAAGACATCAGTTCACTACAAGGTTAGTACTAACTGTTATACCTTGTCTTTTTAATTCATTTGTGCCATTTCAAATCTAGAGAAGATATTTATGTGTATCCTTGTTTTCAGGCCTTTTCAAAGCAGTTCACTCACGATTACCTCTCAAACCACCTGTAAGGTCAGGAGGCGAGGAAGGTATTCACACAACACCCACAGTTCAATATTGAAGTCTTCCTGAATAGGACAAAGGATGGGAAGTAAATCTTCCACAGGCACTAGCCTAAAGTTGCAAGACCTTCAATATCAATGAAGGCTCAGTATTCGCCTTCCGCTTCAGCAGTTTTCCAGATGAGATTCATCTATCTATGTACCATCTATGATGCTAATTTCGAAAGGTTAGAGATGTTGCATGTGAAACTTGGTGCTGGTGTAGTTGTGTAATGGGGTAGTTGAGTGCTCAAGCTATATAATGTTGTACTATGATGTATTTCAATTATGAAATCCTGCTTACTTAATACGAAAATGAAATATATTGTGTGCTTTATATGAAATGTCAATTAGAGTAATAAATGGTTTATTAATAATAGGACAATTAGCCTACTAATGGTCGATTATCCTGCTAATTGGGTTTATCTATTGCAAATGGTTATTTAGAAAACATCGTGGGCGATGACCCCAGCCAATGGACACAGTTACTAGGTATAAACCGTGTTGGATCAATTAACAATCACACACGACTTCCTCTTAAAAACTGTTTGCGTTAGGCCACCTTGCGCAAATGTTTACCACATAAAAAGTGTGTGTGATGGACTGCCTATGCCACATAGTTTCTTCTACGCACCATGTGTGATGCATTCAATAACACAAACGATAAAATTGTTAATATCGTGTCCACTTGAAATGCTATCACAAAAGATTTAATGGGGAAAATTGTGTGTGATGCACATGGGAACGGAAACGTTTTCCTTGGAGTGACTGTGTGGGATGTATATACGAACGAAAACGTACTTTTGGATTGACTGTGTGGGATATACATACTAACAAAAACATATTCCTTCGACTGACTGTGTGGAATGTACATACGAACGGAAACGTTTAGCCAACACTGACTATGAGGGATGTACTTACGACTGGAAACAATTTGGCCTACATATTGTAATTTTTTAATACAACTGTACGTATAACCGTATTTGATCACTCGACCGTCGCACACAACCTCATTTTGTTGAGCGTGTGTGGCCGGAGGGCCTATCGCCGACGGTTTCTGTGTCGTGTGGGAAGGACCCCCCTATCGCACACACTCACTTGGCGACGGTTCCAAATGCCGTCGCGGAAAGGGGTTAAGACCCGTTTGTATAGCAGCTCGTTGTACTAGTGGTGGCACATCAAAGTTGTGCATTACATATTCAAACATCACACAAACACCTCTTTGGGCCACACGCTGATGGTGGATGTCCAATATAGGACGCTCATGCGCGTGCCACATATGCTTCGCTCCTATGGGCCCGCGAGATCGTCGTCCATCACTTTGACCCAACGAGAGAGATGTATAGTTTGACGAAAAAGGATTATTAATTCATTTAGGGCTGTGTTACGGTATGAGTATAAAGTACGTGTCAAAGGGGGGATGGTACTAACATATACTAGGTGTCATCAACCTCACTCCGTGTGGGCACTTTTTGGATTTCGAGGTAGATGGCACATCAAAATTGTACATTAGGTATTCAAAACATCACAACCACACACCTCTCCATATATACCCGCTTGGTCCATCACTTTCACCGACAATGAGAGATGTTAATTAATTTGACTTAGGAGGGGATTAATTTTTTTTGTCTCATGGTATCGGTCATGGTGTGAGATCACATAATAGCTCATGTGTACACACATGAATCCATCCTGCTAGATTGAAGTGTGTGTGCTAGGGGGGGGTCGAGAACACGACAAGTCATGACCTATTGCTCTGTGTGGGGATTGTGTGATTTTCAATGCATGCACCACATAAATGTTGTGCATATTGGGTATTCAACTCATATGCAAGCATCTTGCACCTCCATAAATATGTTTGGGACATATGCACACAGTGGTTGTCTTCGGACACTCTAACTCGCTTGGTTATCGGAGGCAAGCCTATATATTCGTGTGCCCGCATGGACGTCCATCATTTCGACCAACGATGAGAAAGGTTACAAGGGTGGATTCTTCTTGTTTGGTTCGTGTTATCGTACAATTTGTCGATCATTCTAGGCCTAATTAATTAAGTTTGAATGCATGCTACACGTCGTGAACCCTTGCTCAGTGTGGGGATTTTACGATTCCAAAGCATGGTGCAACATCAAATTTGCGCTTTGGGTATTCAAACACCACACACCACTTCCATATACATATGTTTGGGCCACATATGCACAAAGTGGGTTTTGTCTTCAGGCACTCCCACGTGATGTTATTGGTGAAAAACTAGCCTGTTTTGCGGGGTTGTGTGGACATCCATCACTATGACAAACAACGAGCGAGAGATATTATACGACCAAGTTGGATTATGCTTGTCCGTGTCGTACGTCTTGGTGAGATGCCCTCTCCCCCAACGTGCGTGTGTGGGGGGTGCTACTTCGCACTACCTGCAACCCTCGTGGGCTAGGTGAAGTTCGGTTAATTTGCGAGGCACATGTGCAACATCAAATTTGTGAATGGTAGTTAAATATCACACCACTCCCTTTTCCTACATGTAGTAGGGACACCTGCAGGTGGTTCGTATGTGGTCTCATGCACCCATCTCGCACCACAAGCACACATTTGTGGGCTGACACATGGACCACATTTCTCCGGAAGCGAAAGGGGGTTTGACCATGATGGACTCCTATAGGTTTTGTGTTACTGTAGGGTGAGATTTCAGACGTAGCTATTTGGGGACATGCGTTCATAGCTAGGATTCCCTTACCGCCGACACGAAGTGGTGTTCATACGGGGTGGATGACTAGCAATATTGTGCGCTTTGTGCGACATGTGCCACGCAAAACTTGTGCATTGGCTATTTGAACATCAAACCACCCTTTGCATACATATATTTTGTCCAGATGCAAGTGTGTTCGGGTTCTGACCCTTTCCCGCGTTATTATTTTTGCTAAATTTATAGACAACACACGAGTTGGATGAAGAACCGTTTCGATTGGGGACGCAACATATGAGGTTTGCTTAGACTACCCGTATGCCATGCTCGTGCCCTTGTCACTCACATAAGAAAAGTATATTGGGCTCCACGAGACTTCGCTTCCTCTCTCAAAATTATGTACAGCCTCGCAATCCCGAAAATATCTACCGTCTGGAAGATTTTTATGTGTGCTAGCACACGATTAGTATGTGTGCACCGTGTGCGATGTCTGTTAGTTCCACTCTGCTTTGATCAATTGATTCAAATTTTCAGTAGCCCTGGCATTTTACTCCCGCCTGCATACCTCCGAATCTAAAAAATATCATCTCGTCTCGAGGTTTTTCTATTTGATAGCACACGATTAGTATGTTTTGACTGTGTGTGATGTCCGTAATTCCCGTTCTGCTTCTATCCCTTGATCCAAATGTTCAGTAGCCCTGGCATTTTACTCCCGCCTCTGCATCCCTCGCAATCTCAAAAATATTTGCTCGCCCATGATCCAAATTTTCACTAGCCCGGGCATTTTACTCCCAACTAGTAAAATTTTCAGTACTCGTGATAATTCCTCAAACACAACCTTGCCCCCTCCATACCAACCCACCCCCAAACAACCACTCACAAAGACACACACCCCCCACCCTTTCTCAAAATCATTGGTAGGTCGCCGCCATCACCGCCGCCACGTCCATCATAAACCTATGCATGTGTGCTGGGGAGCTCGAGGAGCCAATGGCCCAAAAGAGGTTTATCGCGGCCTCTTTACCCGATGTCAGCGAGGTGGCCGCCAAGGTGTCCCCATCGTCCGCCATGGGCTCCTTATCAAGCCGCAGTCGCAGGTTGCCCGATCCGCCTGCCGTCGCGCCCCTATGACGGTTCGGGGACTTCCCCGTCCTCCCTCGGGCCCGACCGCTGATGAGATTCTACCTCGTGATCCGACAACGGCGGTGGGTGACGTGGAGCACTAAGATTATGGTTAGGGAGACCCACATCCACAAGTGGCTCGGTAGCTTCCACACGGCACAGCTCGCGGCCGTGGAGTACAACCGCTGGTAGGTCCGCTACCACGGCGTTGCAGCGAGGCTCAATTTACCCTTCGGTACACGTCTAGTCGACCTCGTCCCATCGAAGCATGCGTGGTGAGGTCTGCTATGGTGTGGCAGGACCTCAAGGTGAGGGATCTCCTCGAGGCTGATGCCGCTTACGAGGCCTATATGCAAGAGCCCCGCCGGCAGCACCCGGAGCTCGTGGAGGCGTAGGGGATGATATTTGTCGGTGCGGAGGGCGGCGAGGTTATCGTGCTCTCCTCCTATGGCGAGGTCTAAGGCGGCGAGCACGGCGGCATGGAGGGCAGCGAGGACGAGGAGATCGACATCGACGAGTGGAGGAGTGCCTTCTCCAACGACCCCAACGACGGCATCAGCTCGGACCCAGCTCGTGGCACACCGTACCTGACAAGGAAGGATTGGCTCGACCTCCACTTCAACCGAACATAGTTTAGTTTAGTTTAAATTTATGTTTTATGTTCGGTTATACAAAACTATCTATGTTTATGTTTGTATGCATGCTACTTTCAGTTGAACCTGCTTTGAACTTGATCAAATTGAAGTTTACAACGTTAAGTTTTGGGGATCGCGTAGAAACGGCAAAAAAATGATGGACTATATATATAGTAGAGTAAGGGTTTTAGTATGCTAACTTTTAGGCTATCAGATAGAGATGGCCTTATGCCTTGTTTATTTCAGTTATTCACAATGTGATGCTCTATATGTGCAACTATTTGCCATGAAGTTCAATTTCATCAATAACAGTTTCAACAATACCACTATGCATTACAATATTTGGTTGTTATTAAGGATGTAGCAGTTAACACGCCTTTCAATTTTTTAACACTAACTAGTGTACATTATACCTGCACAATACCAGTTTCAATGACTATATTTGCTTGTTTTTAAATGTTATGCCTGTTGCAGTTAACATACCTTTCCACATCGTGTTTTGCTTAACTAGTGTGCTTAAACCTACGCATTGATGCTATCATTTGTATATTATGTTGTCTACCATGGATATATTTGGTTGATGTTTAGCCTGTTGTGCTTAACATGCCTTTAGATGTACTCACACAGGACAATATTGGGAACAACTGTTGTTTTTCATCGAGGTTAGTTTCATCGCATTGCTTATATATACTCATTGTTCAGGATATCGGTAGCTGGTACCATATAGCCCGAGGGCTGATAAGGGATTAGTCGTTGAGTCATAAATTTCACTGTCGTTTTTATCTGTAGGTTAACTAGGGCCATATTTAATGTATTTGAGGCTACATAGCAACATTCATTGTACTGAATGACTAAATATGCAATCCCAGGCTACATAGCAACAAGAAAGAATGTTACCTTAATGTTCTGATGATGTATATATATATATATATAAGTGCAGCAGCAACAACAACAACACAACAGCAACTAACTGCAGATAATCGACCGTTATTTGTAATAATGTAATAAACTACATTTGCCCCATAATTTAAGATGTTAATTCATACAATATGTGATTATATTGGATGTAATGTGATCTTATATTATGGGACAGAGAGATTGTTGCACTACACCATTGTGCATTGTTGTTTAGCTTCTAGTATTAACTTGGTGCTTCATGAACCAGCATCAAGAGAGGAAACTGATAAAGATTTTCATTAAAATGGGTGAAAAGATGTCAATCGAACTATTTGTTCACACTTTATGCAAGATAACAGTGAACTGCGGCATGGTAATTAAGAACTCTACCCATAATGAGTTGTGTTTGATGACAATGTATGAATCTTTTTTCCTTTACAGTGGTTCTCGAAGCAGTTGATTGAAGATTATCTCTCAATCTACATGATTAGCGGTCGGCCATCACAAGGGGTTGGACTAGAGTCATGCGTGCCTTCTGCATGGAGGAGAGCACAATAGGGGCATTCCGCTTCACCTTGTTCAACAACCAGAATGTCTCTCGCCTCTTTCTTTACCATCTTTAATAGTACAAGTATATAACCTAGGTTCATCATTCTTTATTTGGTGCTTATGTAATTCCTTTTTTTGATGTAATTATTGAACATATGTACATCTGAATCGAATAGTGCATTGGTTGTTGAACCTATTGGATATGAATGTAATTACATCCAACTTTCAAATTGAAATTCAGAACAATTTTAAATAGCAGCAATTAAATTAGGATGAAAATATGCTCTGCAAGTCATTACGGCACACACGGTCTATAAAAGCACAGCGTGTGTGATATACATCATAATCTCACATGGTTCACGAAGAGGAAAGGTGTGAAACCATGCACATAGTTGTCGTTTGCAAAGCGTGTGTGATGTCACACAATATCACGAATGGTTCGAGAAAATTGAATGTGTGTGATTGTAGCCTTATCGCACATGCTTTACAATCATGAACTGTTTGTGATGTGGCGCGCATCGTAAACAAAGAGCCAGTTTGGTACGTGCCTGGACTACGCATAGTAAAGGTAAAACCAGAGAAGTCCGTCTGTGATGGTAATGCGAGCACACAGGAGTAGCAAGGATGGAGCATTTCGGATGTGCGAGATATCACAAACAGTTGTCTGAAGACTCCCGTTTGCTATACGTGTCAGCAACACATACACATAGTTATGCAAAATGTATGCATTTCTACTCCCCATCCCCGTTGGTTTCTGGGTCGTGTGGGAAGGACACCCCTATCACCCACACTCACTTGGCGACAGTTTAAAATGCCGTCGCGGAAAGGGGTTAAACCCGTTAGTATAGAAACTCGATGTACTGGTGAGTGTAGTTCTAGTTACCGCGTGTTACATAAATATTGTAAGGGCAAGTCGTCATGTTCTACTAATCTACTACAACAGAGATCATTTCCGACACTATCTAGGTTCCTTCGGCGTGGATTTCAAGGACTTACATCTCTTCTTCAACTTCAACGTGCTCGATGCCACTCTTGTTAGATGCCCGATTTTGTAAGTACTTAAAATAGTGTGATCAACTTCTCCATACAAGGTTGTAAACGATAAACATCTGACTCTATTTTATTCCTCTTAGGGATTGACCGCCAATAAGAAAAAAGAAGAGTGTGTATTTCATAGATCCTTCATTAGCAAATGGCACAGTATTACATGGTAAGGATGAACGGGAGTGGGCCATTAACAAGGTTGCATGTATCCTCGAAAACACGTCCCATGCAAAATCATTTGGACATAATTAGTAAGGACATGGATTAATTAATCTATAGCAATCACTGGATCTTGGTATTAATTGTTCCAAACAAGAATGCAGTTTACTACATTGATTCTCTTGTAGAGTCAATAAAGTCTGAGGATCTAGCATATCTTAAGAAATTCATGGATAGGTATTGAATTCTATGATGTTGAAATTAATTTGCATTCATATCAGGTTCAAGAATTTATGTTGTGAAAATTCACCTTCATTTGAAGTGTGTTCACATTGTGGAAAACTAAACCAGGGAACATGTTCAAGAGGGAACTACCTCTACAACATGATAGCATTTCTCCGGTAAGACAAGAAAATGTGTTATTTTCGGAAAATGTATCCATTAGTTCGCAAATACCTTTTCTTACGCTAGTCAAATGTTCAAGTTTCTAAATAATGGTCTTTTACAATTGTATCCCTAACTCGAACCCACTACTCAGATTTACACCTAATTTTGAAGGGTGCTCAAATTTTCCCCTCTATCGTTAGGTGCCCTTATGGAAATGGCCTTCCGTCCTGTTACCGTCAAGACAAAGGGCATTGACCGTCTATGAGACATATTTTGGATGGTCTTACCCCTCTCTACATGTGACACTTACACACGGGACACATCATCCCTAGAAAAAATAAAAAAATAGTATATTTCTCTCACATTTACTATCTCTTACGTGTGGGGTCATACCCTAATAAAATATAAAAGTTAAAGCTCTCATATAGACACTTAAAAAATAAACGTTTTAGTTAAGCCTCGGGACCCACATGGAGTGGCAGAAATGAACATTTTTTATTATTAGAGAATTGCACAATTAACATTTCTTTAGCCTAACCAGCCAACACGAGAGGACACGATGGTGAGCTCAGTGCGACCATGTTGTCGTGTGAAAACACGATCACCTATGGGGCCATTGGGCCCTTGTGGTTCGACATGGGGGAAGGGCACGTCACACGAAGAGCGGAGACCGTAGAGGCCACATGGCAATGGTGATGTGGTGGTTTTTACCAAGGTTCGGGCTGGGTGAAGCGTAAAACCCTACTCCTGCTTTGGTGGATAGGATGAGGGAGCGTGAGGAGCATGTAGTGCTCAAGCCCGGCAAGGTGGCCACGGAGAGAGCAGCTACGCGCATATGAGTGTACAAGGGTATGAATCCTTTACTAGCTCGCCTCGGTCCTCCTTTTATAGTTCAAGGGGTATCCACAGTGGCGATATGGTCACTACTATTGGTTGATTAGATAGCAAACAGTGCAATCATACCTAACTCTGCAGACAGGAGAGGGTGCATTAAATGCACCGCTTACTGTCACGTCGTGGAGTAGCCCGACAAGCTGTGTCGCGCCACTTTTGCTGTCTCTTGCCCTGTCCGCCTGACAAGCCACTGGACGAGTGTCATTTGGAGGTAAAACGCCTTCTCGGTGGCCGCCACGTGCTTGGTGGATGCCAATTAATCATCTGGGACCTCAACACCGCACTAATATGTGACTTGAGTCACTGTGTGGTGGAGCGGTGGTGTCTTGGTGGGACAATCCGCCCTCGGCGTCACCGGCAAAACTGTCGGGGGAGTCTTCAGACTTGTCTTCGGTGTGGCATCAACCTGTCCGAGCTCGACTGCCCGGCAAGGGAGGTTTTTCCTTGGTGATGTCTTGCTCTATCATCGTCTTGGTCTTTCTTAACCGCCCTTTGATTCCTCAAAGAGCTATATCTTAAGCTTGGTCTTGTTTTGCCGTTGCAACCTCGCCTATGTGCCTCTGTAGAGTCTGACAAACATATACCAAGGTTTGTTGCATCGACAGAAGCCCCCGGGCCTGGTCCAAACCCGCTGCTGTGTGTCATCGGGGTAGGCCCTATCACGTACACAGGAAGAGGGCCCGTGGTAGCTCATTTCTGATATTTTCCTTGCTTCTTCATTAACCTATGCTTGAATGAGGGCAGTTTCCATTTTCCCGCCCATCGTGCAACGCCAAATGTGGTGCGAGCCACCTTGTTATGGCCCATGCATGACTTTAATTCATAGGTCAGCAGACGCCATTTCACTTATCCCACTTCACTTATTCCTTCATCTACGTAAGCCATAGGCATCGCATGGGGTAGGTAGAGAATGCACGGATTGGCATATGAGGACGGTCGACGAGCCCGGCCACCGCCCGCAATTTTGATGGATCGGGTCCGAGGGAGCCTTTGGAGGCTAGAGGAGCTTCAGCCCCCGTTCCGGGCTCGCCTATAAAAGGGGGGAACCGTGGGGGCCAGAGGCACCCATCTATGCACCTCTCCCTTGTTTTCTTCTTGCCACATTTAGAGGAGTAGGCCAGGGGCACGCCCCGGGCCTTATCTTGGGAATGGTACCCCTGAAAGTTGGCATAACCTCTTGGGGAGTGTGCCTGGTCCGGGGGTGCGGGAGGCGCAATGACCACAGAAGGGGTAGTCATAGTTCGCGGCGATGTCTCCGCAAACTCCGCGTCGACCCTGGTGGGGAGGGCGTCGTGCTCCTTTGTGGTGGTAGAATGCTTGCCCCTTCCTCGCGGGTTTTTTGCTTGGGGAAGACATGTTGTCTCTGCCACAAGCTGCTGGAGCTCGCTGATCCGCCGATGAAGTCTTTGTGTCTTCTGGTGCCCGCCCACGGGATCGTGCTCGGTATTTCTGGTAATCCCGGCACTACCCCTTTTGGTGAAGCCAGGGATAATGCTGAAGATGGGGGTGCCACCCTGCCCGTCGAGGTGGGTGATGGTGCTCTCCGTGCGCCCCAGGGAGCATCGCCGCCAATGGTCGTCTCTTCGAGGGGGATGGAGGGCCCAGGGCCCGCTGTTCTCCCAGAGCAACGGTGATAAGGAAGAAACCGACGGAGACGACGAAGGTGGAGGGCAGTTCATCAGGTCAGAATATGATGGCACCGACGCCTTCATCTCGTCCCGTCTAGCTGCTGCCTCGTCTTCTAGTTCTTCGCCATCCCTCCCGGCACCATCATGACCAGCCTCTTCTGAGCGGTTGCCGAGGAGGGATGCTCTCTTTGTGTCTTCACCTCCTCCAGCAGTCTTCCAACTGGGCCCTGGCAGGCTTCCCCTGCCGGTGTCCATGCTAGATCATCCTGCTGGTCCTGGCGGTGGTGACCAGAGGGTCGTCCAGGTGCTCTCTCCGGCCCTCCTTCACAACCTCGCCACTGCCTATCTTGTCAGGCTGCTCACGGAAGCTCCAGACGGGATCGGGCTGGGCTTCTGCCTGGGCTCTTCTTTGGCCACCCTTCACCTCCCACTGCAGTTCCCAGGACGAGAGGGACAAGAAAGGGATTACAAGGCACTTATATTTTTTCACTCTAAAATATGTAGGCATTCGCTAAATTTCTTTTTTAAATATGTAATCTCTTCTATCCATGCTTGTGTTCTGTAACATTCGTACTCACTTATCAGCATGTTAATGAAAAGAAAGATAGTCTTGCCGGGCACTTGTGCATGTACTTTATCCATGCAAAGGGAAAATGCCTCTATACTTTCAAGTAAACAAGTCCTTTCCACGTGAGTTGTCTTGCCGGTGCCTTCCGTTGTTGCCACAGGGCTTAGCTTGAAGGGCACAATGTTGTGGAAGGGAACCAGCCCCCTCTCAAACCTCTTCTAACAAATGCAACTACAACCGTCTTGGACAAAACATTGTTCGAACTATAAAACGACAACACAAATGCTATGGAGTTGACGAGGTCTTTCAAATGCACAAGTTCTTCTTACAGAAACACAAATGGGTAGGAAGAGATGGAACTTATCTGTTTTGCTTGTCGGGGATCGATATGTTGGCTTGTTTCCTTCTTCTTTTCGGGGCCGAATCCACGGCAAGAAACCTCCAGTAAGCGTAAAAGGAAACATAGCAGCATATGCCCTTGTCTATATGCTCATGAGATGCTTATGCAAAGCTATGCATGCTTGCAGTTTTTGGTGGGGGCCCGACGCTTTGTTTATCTCTCTACTCCTCAGGGTCTGCACCTAGTTTTGTACAAAGGATTACATGCGACATCGGCAAGGCTTGTACAAAAGGATGGCAGCCGGGCAGGGCCCGACAGCCGTGCCTTATGGGAAGAACTTACGGAGATGCTCAATGTTCCATCATTTTTCAATTGAATGCCATCTCCGGTCTCCAGACGGACTCCACCAGGTCTGGTGACTTGAACTACCCGATACGGGCCTTCCCACTTCTGCGCCAACTTGTTTGCACCCTTGGCGGACTAAACACACCCAAGGACAAGGTCTCCTTCCTCAAGACTCCGGGCATGGACCCTGCGGCTATAATAGCGACGCAGGGCTTGCTGGTATCATGCAGCTCTTAGGGCAGCTCATAGCCGGTTCTCCTCAAGTAGCACAGCGTCTTCACGTCGGTGTTGTTCTTACGCTACTTCATCGTAGGCAAGTACTTGAGGTGACCCGTATATGAGTTTCGTGGGCAGCTCTACTTCCGCCCCATAGACTAGGGAGAAGGGAGTCTATCCGATAGCTCGATTTGGTGTCGTACGGAGGACCAAAGAACCACCGATAGCTCGTCGATCCATCGCCTGCCACAATTCCGCAGCTTATCAAATGTTATTGCCTTGAGTCCTCGTAGCACTTCAGCGTTTGCCCTCTCTGCTTGTCCATTGCTTCTGGGATGGGCAATAGAGGGTAATTAGACCTTGCTTACGAGGGCATGAAGGTATTGCATGGAGGCACGGCTTGTGAACTGTGTGTCGTTATCAGTGATGACTCTAGCGGGTACTTCAAAATGACCCACCAATCCTTTTAAGAACATGATAGTTGACTCTGCAGTCATCTTCCTCACGGGTTCCACTTCCGACCTCTTTGAAAACTTGTCGATGCAGACGTACAAGTATTGAAACACCCCAGTACCATGGGGAAAGGGGCCCAAGCTGTCGAGCCCCCAGACTGAAAATGGCCATGACAAAGGGACCGTCTGGAGAGTTTGAGCAGGCTGATGGATATTCTTGGAGTGGAACTCGCATGCTTCACATATGGTTACTAGCAAAGTTGGATCTTGGAGGGACATGGGGCAATAGAAACCTTGCTGGAAAGCGTTTCCAGCCAATGCTCTTGGACCAATATGGGAGCCACACATGCCTTGATGTATCTGTGCCAACAGTTCCTTTCCTTCTTCCCGGCAATTGCACTTCAATTTCACACCGCTGGGCTTCCTCCTGTATAGTGTGTTGTTGATGAGGTGATACATGCTTTCCCTCCGGGCTACTCTTACGTCTTCTTCTTGCTTCTCGGGAAGTTCTCTAGTTTAACACCCCGGACACACCCGCGGGTGGTCTTTACTCCTGGCGGGATCTAGAATGGCCCCACAGATCAATACTAGTCTTTTCTGCGCACTTTGTCCTCACTCGTGCGCACCCGGGAGCAACTTCCCGGTCGGTCACCCATCCGGAAACTACTCCAAGCTGAGCACGTTTAACTTTGGAGTTCTATCCGAATGGGCTCTCGGAAAAGAAGGAATTCCTTATTGATATGAGTAGTCTATCATCCCTATTAAGCCAGGCTATCACATTCACCCCAACTCAGAGAAACTGATGTCCTCGTCGGGCCACAGGAACATTCCATCTTGGCACATACGTCTGTGCACCCAGTCTGGTACATGTGCCATGCCGTGTGCCACGACGGGTCACAAACGTCATGAACAACATGACCGCACACCTATCCACAAACATCCGTGTAACCACGAGGGTCGGCTCTGATACCAACTTGTAATGCCCCGAACACACCCTTCCGTGGTCGTTACTCTTGGCAGGATCTAGACTGGCCCCACAAATCAATACTAGTCTTTTCTACGCACTTTGTGCTCACTCGTGCGCACCCGGGAGCAACTTCCTGGTCGGTCACCCATCTGGGAACTACTCCAAGCTAAACACGCTTAACTTTGGAGTTATATCCGAATGGGCTCCCGAAAAAGAAGTAATTTCTTACTGATATGAGTACTCTATCATCCCTATTAAACTAGGCTATCACATCCAGTTTGGAGGTAGTGGATGATGTGTTTTGCCCAAGTTAGAGCCTATGGCTCGACAACTAGAGCCAATGTCACATCCTCACTCGCGGGAGAGCTTGCCTCGACCATGAAGACTTGAGATCCTGCGGAAGAGTGCGGCTCGCCAGGCGAGGCAGAGCAGTTCCCGGCAGCTTCCCTACCGTGGACCTCTAAAGGTACTGCCGGTAAAGGCTTGCCAGACTCCAGCTTCGTCCTCTTCTTGGCCATTGTCAACGGGGATACAATTGCCTGGGTTATATGGAGAAAAAAGTTCCTGGTCCCACAAGGAGCTTCTGCACGGCACACTTTGACAAATAATCAGCAATGTTGTTTTCCGCACGTGGTACGTGCTCTGTTTGTAACCTGTCAAAGTGTTCCTCAAACTTCCTCACTTCACTAGTGGAAAATGGGCTAGCCACAACTTCAATTTGTGGCGTGCCATTTCTCATCAATGCCAACACTATTTTTTCCAAATAGTGCTTACATCGGCCAAATTGGTATGACAACTATAATTTGCTATTGTTGACACTAGCACCACATCCTACGCCACTACTATGTGGACCATGTTTTCGTGACCAGTTGCAGTATATTGGTGTCATTTGATTCATGACACACCATAGATACTTAACTTTGTTCTCTCGTGTCTTCGCCCGGGACGCCAGCACTAAGTTGTGTATACATATATATAGATGTTGTTAGTAGCCGTCCCAGCTTGTGTGTGTGTTCTCAAATATATATACATTCACACTTCCATTCTCCACAAAATTCTACTCCCTCTTAGTGAGCTGCTTTGGTGACAATGGACCCACTGGAGCTTATCGAATGGGCACGAGACGCCCGTTCGAGCCCATGTCGGTTGTGGACGCCCTGCTGATAAGCATATGTTGCACACACAAAGTAATCCGGAGCGAGAGTTCTGCATCTGCGGTAACCGTGGAAAGCTAGTATGAGAGAAAATACCTCGATATTCTACTAATTTGCAAAATTTGCGCTCATTAATATATGTGTGTGTATATATTGTGATCCATAGGCGTTCGGGACAAAATATTGATACACATGGATATGGGTTGATCTCGTGCAGAAGTACGTGAGCGAGTTTCTCGAGTACTCCATTGGTGTACTAAGACAACAGATAGATGAGATGCAGCTGAAGACTGGTGTGATGCGCAGCCAAATCCAAAAATTCAAGATGCTTCACTATGCCCTTTTAGCTGGTGGTATGCTTTGCCTCGATCTCCCTGGTGGATCGGTGGCTGCTTTTTTTCTCATGGGAATCATTACACTGATGATGTTCTTAGTCTAGAAGAAGAGTGTGTGTAGTACTAGAAGTTATATATATGTGTGTTATTATTTTCATCCTTCAACTATTATGTATCTATGCTAGATTAATGAGATCTATCGATGTTGGTCGGTGTTCTCTTATTGGTTTCCCTTTTGTATGCGTGGTTACATATTTACACAAAAGAATTAATCAGTACAAATAACAATATAATGATCAATAGGAAAATAAAACAATAAAATAATAAACTAAACATCTATATAAATATAAAAAACAATATGTCTAACACATATTTAAAAGTAAAAAACAATATGTGTAGCAGATAGCAATGATGTTGGCCTCGTAGGCCAATGCTAGCAATTATCGGGCCACCCCCCGCAGGAGGTATTAACTAACTAAATTAAAAAAACTCCCACAATCATCGATCCTCATTAAATCGCCGCCGCCCCCGTCGCCCTCGCCTCCGCTGCTTCCCCCGCTGATACGTCTCCAACGTATCTATAATTTTTTATTGTTCCATGCTATTATATATGATGTTTTGGATGTTTAATGGGCTTTATTATACACTCTTACATTATTTTTGGGACTAACCTATTAACCCAGTGCAGATTGCTGTTTTTTTCCCTATTTTAGGGTTTCGCAGAAAAGGAATATCAAACGGAGTCCAAACGGAATGAAACCTTCGCGAGATTTATTTTTGGAATGATATCAACACAGAAGACTTGGAGTACGCACGAGGGAACGAAGGAGGCGTCCATGAGGGTCCAGGTCGCGCCCCCTCCTACAGGGCGCGCCCACCACCCTCGTGGGCCCCCTCTGGCTCCCCCGATGCCCTCCTTCCTCCTATATATACCCATATACCCTGAAAACATCAAGGCAACAGAGAAAACCCTAGTTCCACCGCCGCAACCATCTGTTCTCGTGAGATCCCATCTTGGGGCCTGTTCCAGAGCTCCGTCGGAGGGGGGATCTTCCACGGAGTGCTTCTACATCAACACCATTGCCTCACCATGAGTTGTGAGTAGTTTACTACAGACCTTCGGGTCCATAGTTAGTACCTAGATGGCTTCTTCTCTCGATCTCAATACCAAGTTCTCCTCGGTTTTCGAGGAGATCTATTCGATGTAATCTTTTTGCGGTGTGTTTGTCGAGATCCCATGAATTGTGGGTTTATGATCAAGATTATCTATGAGAAATATTTGGTTCTTTTCTGAATTCTTTTATGTATTATTATAATATCCTTGCAAGTTTATCCCTCTACATCATGTCACCTTGCCTAAAGCATTACTCTATTCTTATGAACTTAGTACTCTAGATACATGTTGGATAGCAGTTGATGTGTGGAATAATAGTAGTAGATGCAGAATCGTTTCGGTCTACTTGTCACGGACGTGATGCCTATATATAATGATCATGCCTAAATATTCTTATAATTATTCGCTTTTCTATCAATTCTCGACAGTAATTTGTTCACCCACCATAGAATTATGTTATCATGAGAGAAGCCACTAGTGAAACCTATGGCCCCCGGGTCTATTCTCAACATATTAATCTACAATCTACTTTACTTTTCTCTTTTTACTTTATGTTCTTATATCCAAAAATACCAAAAATATCAAACTATCATATCTATCAGATCTCACTTTCGTAAGTGACCGTAAAGGGATTGACAACCCCTTATCGTGTTGGCTGCAAAGTTCTTATTTGTTTGTGCGGGTGCGAGGGAATCGCGCGTGGTCTCCTACTGGATTGATTCCTTGGTTCTCAAAAACTGAGGGAAATACTTATGCTACTGTGCTGCATCACCCTTTCCTCTTCGAGGGAATACAACTCAAGCTCGAGAAGTAGCAAGAAGAATTTCTAGCGCCGTTGCCGGGGAGGCTTACGCAATAGTCATATACCAAGCACCTATCACAAACCCTTATCCTTCGCATTACATTTTTTGCCTCTCGTTTTTCTCTCCCCCACTTCACCCTTGTCGTTTTATTTGCCCTTCTTTTTGTCGTGTGTTTATCGTTCACTTGCCCTCATGTCTGAGATGGGGGAAGTTTTTGTCGAGAAGGGTAGTAATGTTGAGGGCAACGTCTATGTTGATCCTCCCGATGAAACTACCACTTTACATATTAAGAAGTTCTTGGTTGGTAGTGGTAATATTATTGGAAAAGGAGACTTCTTTAGTTGTGTCGTTGCTTTACCCACTATGGGTGGTTCTATTCTTCATAGAACTAGTAGCCTTGCGGATGCCATATCTATGCTTGTAGTTGAAATTGAAAGGCAATTTATCCATATGCATCCTTGCATTCAGAGAATCTTTCTGGAATTCTCCAATATTGTGCATTCCTCTGGTAAGCGCGCAGCTACTATCTTTTTGGTTCATGAGTTCAGACTTGTCATGAAAGAGGCCAAAGAAATCTTTACTCATTACGGAGTAGATGCTGGTCGACCTCCCATAGAGGCTATCTTATTTAATCAAGAAGACATAGTGCGGTTGCGATCTCCTGATCATGTTGCTTTTAATGAAAACCTGAGAAAAAGGGTTCCTACCGATGTGTTGGTTGATAGAATTTCTGAATTGAATGATGATTTTGCTATTCAAAACAATGGGTTAGGTTTTTCCCTTGAGCGAAGGCTCATGACCTTCTGCCAAAAGAATGCTTATAATGATGAATTGGTTGTTCATTATAAGGGGCCAAAGGAGGAACCTATACCTCCTGAACTTGATATGGGGGAACTTTGTCCCATTAAATTTAGCCCTTTTGATTACTTTTGCTCGCTACAAAGAAAACTTGCTACGGAACATAGGGAATATGAGATGAGTTTTCGCGATATATCTTATCATTATGGCAATACCTAGATTTATCCTTGTATCGTGCCTAGCTAGGGGCGTTAAACGATAGCGCTTGTTGGGAGGCAACTCAATTTTATTTTCTTCGTTTTTGCTTCTGTTTAGAAATAAATATTGCATCTAGCTTTTGTTTAGATGTGGTTTTGTGTTTTAATTAGTATTTGTGCCAAGTAGAACCTTTGGGAAGACTTGTGTGAAGTTTATATGATCTTGCTGTAAAAAACAGAAACATTAGCGCTCACGAGAATAGTCACTAGATTTTACTGGAGAGTGCTATTTAGCTGCTTCTTTTTGCAGATGATTAATAGAAAAATTCCTCACGTTTACCAATTTATTTGAATTTGTTTGGATTTACAGAAGTATTCGAAAGTTACAGATTACTATAGGTTGTTCTGTTTTTTGACAGATTCTCTTTTTCGTGTGTTGTTTGCTTATTTTGATGAATCTATGAGTAGTATTGACGAGTATGAATCATAGAGAAGTTGGAATACAGTAGGTTTAACACCAATATAAACAAAGAGTGAGTTCATTACAATACCGTTGAGTGGTGGTTTGTTTTCTTATACTAACGGAGCTCACGAGATATTTTGGCTAAGTTTTGTGTTGTGAAGTTTTCAAGTTTTGAGTATGGCTTTGATGGACTATGGAACAAAAAGTGGAACAAGCCAAAGCTTGGGGATGCCCAAGGCACCCCAAGGTAAAATTCAAGGACAACCAAAAGCCTAAGCTTGGGGATGCCCCAGGAAGGTATCCCCTCTTTTGTCTTCATCTGTCGGTAACTATACTCGGGACTATATTTTTATTCACCACATGATATGTGTTTTGCTTGGAGCGTCATGTATGATTTGAGTCTTTTCTTGTTAGTTTGCCACAATCATCCTTGCTGGACACACCTTTTTGAGAGAGATAAATATGGTCTAGAATTTGTTAGAACACTCTATGTGCTACACTTATATCTTTTGAGCTGAATAGTCTTGCTCTAGTGCTTCACTTATATCTTTTAGAGCACGGTGGTGATTTTATTTTGTAGAAATTGTTGATCTCTCATGCTTAACTTATATCCTTTTGAGAGTCTTTTAGAACAGCATGGTAATGTGCTTTGGTTATAAAACTAGTCCTAATATGATAGGCATCCAAGATGAATGTAGTAAAAACGTTCATACAAAGTGCATTGAATATGATGAGAAGTTTGATACTTGATGATTGTTTTGAGATATGAGGATGGTGATATTAGAGTCATGCTAGTGGAGTAATTATGAATTTGAGAAATACTTGTGTTAAAGTTTGTGATTCCCGTAGCATGCACGTATGGTGAAATGCTATGTGACAAAGTTAGAGCATGAGGTATTTGTTGAGTGTCATCCTTTGTGTGGAGGTCGGGGGCACGCGATGGTTAACTCCTACCAACCTCCCCCCCTAGGAGCATGCGTTGATTGCTTTGTTTTGATGACTCGTAAATTTTTGCAATAAGTATATGAGTTCTTTATGACTAATGTTGAGTCCATGGATTATACGCACTCTCACCCTTCCACCATTGCTAGCCTCTCTTGTACCGTGCAACTTTCGCCGTTACCATACACCCACCATATACCTTCCTCAAAATAGCCACCATATCTACCTATCATGGCATTTCCATAGCCATTCTGAGATATATTTCCATGCAACTATCCACCATTCTGTTCATATGACACGCTTTGTATTGTCATATTGTCATGCATGATCATGTAGTTGACATCGTATTCGTGGCAAAGCCACCATTCACATTTCATTCATACATGTCACTCTTGATTCATTGCACATCCCGGTACACCGCCGGAGGCATTCATATAGAGTCATATTTTGTTCTAGTATCGAGTTGTAATCTTCGAGTTGTAAATCAATAAAAGTTTGATGATCTTCATTATTAGAGCATTGTCCCATGTGAGGAAAGGCCAAATAAAAACAGAGATGGCCCAAAAAATATAGAGAGGGGCAAAATAAAAAGAAAGAAAGAGAGAAAGCCCCTCCAAAAAAGTGAGAGAAAAGAGAGAAGGGACAATGCTACTATCCTTTTCCACACTTGTGCTTCAAAATAGCACCATGTTCTTCATGATAGAGAGTCTCTTGTTTTTTCACTTTCATATACTAGTGGGATTTTCATTATAGAACTTGTCTTGTATATTCCAACGATGGGCTTCCTCAAATGCCCTAGGTCTTCGTGAGTAAGCAAGTTGGATGCACACCCACTTAGTTTCTTTTGATGAGCTTTCATACACTTATAGCTCTAGTGCATCCGTTGCATGGCAATCCCTACTCACTCAAATTGATATCTAGTGACGGGCATCTCCATAGCCCATTGCTACGCCTAGTCGATGTGAGACTATCTTCCTCTTTTTGTCTTCTCCACAACCACCACTGTATTCCACCTATAGTGCTATATCCATGGCTCATGCTCATGTATTGCGTGAAAGTTCAAAGGTTTGAAAAAATTGAGTATGAGAACAATTGCTTGGCTGAAACCAGGGTTGTGCATGATATGAATATTTTGTGTGATGAAGAGGGAGCATAGTCAGACTATATGATTTTGTAGGGCTAACTTTCTTTGGCCATGTTATTTTGAGAAGACATGATTGCTTTGTTAGTATGCTTGAAGTATTATTATTTCTTATGTCAATATAGACTTTTGTCTTGAATCTTTCGGATCTGATCATTCATGCCACAATAAAAAGAAATAAATTGAAAATTATGTTGGTTAGCATTCCACATCAAAAATTCTGTTTTTATCATTTACCTACTCGAGGACGAGCAGGAATTAAGCTTGGGGATTGTTGATACGTCTCCAACGTATCAATAATTTTTTATTGTTCCATGCTATTATATACGATGTTTTGGATGTTTAATGGGCTTTATTATACACTTTTATATTATTTTTGGGATTAACCTATTAACCCAAAGGCCCGGTGTAGATTGTTGTTTTTTTTGCCTATTTTAGGGTTTCGCAGAAAAGGAATATCAAACGGAGTCCAAACAGAATGAAACCTTCGCGAGAGTTATTTTTGGAACGATATCAACTCAGAAGACTTGGAGTACACGCGAGGGAACGAAGGAGGTGGCCACGAGGGTCCAGGGCGCGCCCCCACCCTCGTGGGCCCCATCTGGCTCCCCCGATGCCCTCCTTCCTCCTATATATACCCATATACCCTGAAAACATCGAGGCAACAGAGAAAACCCTAATTCCAGCGCCGCAACCTTCTGTTCCCGTGAGATCCCATCTTGGCGCATGTTCCGGAGCTCCGCCGGAGGGGGGATCTTCCACGGAGTGCTTCTACATCAACACTATTGCCGCACCATGAGTTGTGAGTAGTTTACCACAGACCTTCAGGTCCATAGTTAGTACCTGGATAGCTTCTTCTCTCTTTTTGGATCTCAATACCAAGTTCTCCTTGGTTTTCGAGGAGATCTATTCGATGTAATCTTTTTGCATTGTGTTTGTCGAGATCCAATGAATTGCGGGTTTATGATCAAGACTATCTATGAGAAATATTTGGTTCTTTTCTGAATTCTTTTATGTATGATTATAATATCCTTGCAAGTCTCTTCGAATTATCGGTTTGGTTTGGCCTACTAGATCTATAGTTCTTGCACTGGGAGAAGTGCTTGGCTTTGGGTTCAATCTTGCGGTGTCCTTTCCCAATGACAGCAGGGGCAGCAAGGCACGTATTGTATTGTTGACATCGAGGATAAAAAGATGGGGTTTATATCATATTGCTTGAGTTTATTCCTCTACATCATGTCATCTTGCTTAAAGCATTACTTTGTTCTTATGAACTTAATACTCTAGATGCATGATGGATAGCAGTCGAGGTGTGGAGTAATAGTAGTAGATGCAGAATAGTTTCGGTCTACTTGTCACGGACGTGATGCCTATATACAATGATCATGCCTAGATACTCTCATAATTATTTGTTTTTCTATCAATTGCTCGATAGTAATTTGTTCACCCACCGTAGAATTCTGCTATCATGAGAGAAGCCACTAGTGAAACCTATGGCCCCCAGGTCTATTCTCAACATATTAATCTACAATCTACTTTACTTTGTTGTTTTTACTTTCTGTTCTTTTATCCAAAAATACCAAAAATATCAAAAATATCAAACTATCCTATCTATCAGATCTCACTTTTGTAAGTGACAGTAAATGGATTGACAACCCCTTATCGCATTGGCTGTGAAGTTCTTATTTGTTTGTGCAGGTGCGAGGGACTCGCGCGTGGTCTCCTACTGGATTGATACCTTGGTTCTCAAAAATTGAGGGAAATACTTACGCTATTGTGCTGCATCACCCTTTCCTCTTCGAGGGAATACAACGCAAGCTCTAGAAGTAGCACCTGCCTCCACCGCCGAAGTCCCCGCCGCCGTTGTTGTCGCCTCCATCAAAGCCCCTGTCGTTGCAGCCTCTGCATCCACCCAGGCCATTAAATCGCTGACGTCCCCGTTGCCGTCATCTCCGTCGAAACTCCCATCATCATCAACTCCGCATCCACAAAGTTCACCGCCCCCAGCCACCGCCACCGGCCCCGTCGCCCACAATGCCTCCTCTCCGTCTACCACCGCCGCGTGTGAGTTAAACTTAGTGTACTTTTATTGTATTTCTAGTAGTGTACTTGTGGTGAAAGAATATAGTGTAGTTGTAGACTATGATTTTTGATAGTGTACTTTTATTATATTAATAGTATTGTACTTGTGGTGAAAGAATGTTGTGTAGTTGTAGACAATGATTCTAGATAGTGTACTTTTATTGTATTTTTACTAGTGTACTTGTGGTGAAAGAATATAGTGTAGTTGTAGACTATGATTTTAGATAATGTACTTTTATAGTATTTATAGTATTGTACTTGTGGTGAAATAATGTAGTGTAGTTGTAGACTATAATTTTAGATAGTGTACTTTTATTGTATTTCAAGTAGTGTACTTGTGGTGAAAGAATGTAGTGTAGTTGTAGACTATGATTTTAGATAGTGTAATGTTATTGTGTTTCTAGTCGTGTACTTGTGGTGAAAGAATGTAGTGTAGTTGTACACTATGATTTTAGATCGTGTAATTTTATTTTATTTGTAGTAGTGTACCATGTGGTGAAAGAGTGTAGTGCAGTTGTAGACTACGTTTTATGCATTGTAGGTTTTTCATGTACTCGCTAAAATGCCCATTTTTTACTAACTTGTTAGTTATATATATGCATCGTCACAGATGGCCTCGAAGTTTCGTGGTGTGTGACAGAAGGGAAATAAGTACTATGCAACCATTAGGAAGGACAATGTCATCCACGCACTTGGCCATTGGGACACCCTGGAGTTAGTGGCCAGCGCTTATGATTCCATGGCAGTAGAGTTCTTTCACGAAGGGGCGATTCTGAACTTCCTTGAGTGTGGTGAGTTCGCGATGTTCCTCGCGCCTGAGGAAATGAGGGTATGCACTAGGGTTGAGGAGAAGGAGAGAAAAGAGTCAGAGATGCAGTTCTTCGACCCATTGGTGAGCAAGCTTGCGATAGATGGCAAACTCGTGGAGGCCAACAAGATGATGTTACTTCAGCATGCAGCTAGTAAGAGCGCATAGGAGGATCCCATAGACTGGGATGCCTTGGAGCATGAGGAGGATGAGGGTGAGCAGGGGTGTCATTGTAGGTCGACTAGGCACGACCACGAGGCCGGTCCCTCTGGCCACTAGCTTAACGCGCGCTACCTATTTCATATTAACTATTTAACATTATGCATGCTTTATGTTTGAACTATGCATGGTTTGTAGAACTGTTTTATTACAAGTACGTATGTGTTAATAACTAGATGGGCGGATAGCGCTGGTTTGTACTAAGTATATTAAATTCAAAAGCGCTTAAATGAGGTGCTAAGTATATTAAATGCATTAGTAACTGATCAAGTCCCCAATGGAGAAGTGCTAAGCTTTTGGGTGCTAAGCTCCATGCATTTAATTAGTTGTTGACTCAAAACTGTGCTTCCACCTAGGTACACGTTCTTAGCACCGTCTCTTCCTGGGGTCAACGTATTACTCTCTCTCTTCCACACATTTATGTTGCATTATATTTATGTGCATCTTAATTATGTATGCTTATTTTTCTCAACTTCACACACGAAAGCAGTAAATGGATGCCCCATGTGAGACTTGTGGTTCGGTGAGATGCAAAGGGATAAGAAGTTATTCATAGATCTGCCGAATGACTTCCTCACTAGGATGGTATGTTTTAGTAGAACATGTTTTGATTGAGTTTCATGCATGTATACAGGTTGTGCCCAAATTTGTGTATCTAGCTAACTACTTATTTCTTACAATTTTGCTTAGGTCATCCCTTGTGGGGCAATGCGTGACTTCTTAGTGAAGTTTAAAGTTCCAGTTGATGCCACCGTCACATTCCAGTGCACTGTGATGGCCTGGCTTATTAGGGATGATAGACTACTCATATCAATAAGGAATTCTTTCTTTTCCGGGAGCCCATTCGGATAGAACTCCAAAGTTAAGCGTGCTCAGCTTGGAGTAGTTTCAGGATGGGTGACCGACCGGGAAGTTGCTCCCGGGTGCGCACGAGTGAGGACAAAGTGCGCAGAAAAGACTAGTATTGATATGTGAGGCCAGTCTAGATCCCGCCAGGAGTAACGACCACCGGCGGGTGTGTCCGGGGCATTACAAGTTGGTATCAGAGCCGACCCTCGTGGTTACACGGATGTTTGCGGACAGTTTGCAGTCATGTTGTGCACGACATTTGTGACCCGTCGTGGCACACGGCATGGCACATGTGCTGTCCTGGAAGCACAGACGGTTGTGCCAAGAGGGAACGTTCCTGTGGCCCGACGAGGACGTCGGTTCCTCTGAGTGAGGGTGTATGTGATGGCCTGGCTTATTAGGGATGATAGACTACACATATCAATAAGGAATTCCTTCTTTTCCGGGAGCCCATTCGGATAGAACTCCAAAGTTAAGCGTGCTCAGCTTGGAGTAGTTTCTGGATGGGTGACCGACCGGGAAGTTGCTCCCGGGTGCGCACGAGTGAGGACAAAGTGCGCAGAAAAGACTAGTATTGATATGTGAGGCCAGTCTAGATCCCGCCAGGAGTAACGACCACCGGCGGGTGTGTCCGGGGCGTTACATGCACCCTCATGTAGATGCTAACCGCTCAAAAATTCAATTGTCTTGTCACCAACAATGCAAACCGCACCTACTTTAGTTGACCTGGTTGGAAAGTCCTTGCAGATGCTTACGAGATGGAAGCTGGGGAGAGAGCCACGTTCTACCTCGACTACGATTGTGATAATATCATGGTCTACAACAATCCTGCTGACAGCGATGATGGTGCACTTACTATGGACTATTATCATAACTCCACACACCGAAAAGTCGTAGTTAGCTAGTTGGCATGCATGGAATATATCATGTTATTATCACCTCTATTTATTTGAACTTGTAAATTCATATGTGTGTTTCTTTCCCCACTTTGTTGAACTATATCAATAAGTGCATTGTTGAACTTAAATGGTGCCATTGGTTCTATTTATAGTTGAATTAGTGATTGTTCTTAAACTGGATTATGATGTCAATCTGGCTGAAATCCCTGTTGTACAACTTTTATTTGAAATTTCAAAATAAAAGTACTGATGTCGAGAAAACATGGAACGTTACAATTGATTACTAATACTGCTGGCGTGGACAACGCGGCATGCCATTACCGTCCAAAATATTGATGGCGTACGTGCCAATGCTAGCACTAATTTTTAACACTAGTGCCATATTGGTGGCGTCGGGTGCCTATGCCACCAAGGTTGCTTTTGGCACACCGTAGCTACATTTTTCACCACTAGTGCTTATTCAACATATGCCTCCATCAACGGGCTCTAGTAATCCTTGTTGACTTGCCTCACTACTAGCTGTGAATCTCCTTGGATGATCAACTTCTTAATCCCCAACTCTATCGCAATCCTGAGCCCGACAAGGAGCCCTTCATACTCTGCAGTGTTCTTGGTAGCCCTTTCTCAAGGAAAGTGCATTTGGACCACATACATCAGGTGCTCTCCGGTGGGTGCGATGAAGAACACACCAGCCCCCGCACCCTATAGTGAGAAAGCAACATCGAGGTACATGATCCACTCCCAGGTTGCTTCTTTGCCAAGAATGAATGTTTCTGGCATCTCTTCATCTGGAGTTGGTGTCCACTCCGCAATAAAATCCGCCAGTTCTCTGCTATGAATAGTTGACGTGCTTTCATACTTCAGCCCAAAGCTGGATAATTCCAAAGCACATTCAACTATTCTGCCAGTGGCTTTAGGGTTCCACAATATGCGTTGCAGAGGAAAACAAGGTACAACTATGGATCTCGTGGGCTTGGAAGTGGTGGTGCAACTTCCTCGAGGCCATGATGATTCCAAAGATTAATTTATGTACTCACGAATACCTTGATCTTGCTCCCTGCAACAGGGAGATGGTAGATTAAACTGGTTGCCGCACTGCCTTATTCCTTGCCACGGTCTTGGAATTTCCTTCATTACCATGTCCTTCTTTCTCTTGATCTACGCTCGATCCTGCCGTTACTGGTTCACTTCCTTCTCCGGAAAGGGTAGTAGCTATAGCTTCTCCTTCTTCCACTTCCCGCTACGCCACCACGGCTGCACCAATCACTTGATTAGTCACTGCAAGATACGTCAGCAATGACTCTTGTGGTCTAGGAGCAACCAAGGTAGGAATAGAAGAAAGGTAGGTTTTAACTCTTGCAGTGCTGCTTCTGCCTTTGGGGTCCACCTGCCTTATTCAAAACTTTGAATAATGGTAGGACGCACTCGGCAGACTTGGAGATGAACTTGCTCAGCGCGGCAACACATCCAATTAAGCGCCTCACATCCTTGATTGGCCTGGGTGCTTGAATCTGCTCAATTGCTCTGATCTTGTCGGGGTTTGCCTCTATCCCCCGGTGAGACACAATGAAGCCATGTAGTTTGCCGGAGGGGACACCAAACATGCACTTCTCTTGATTAAGATCCATGTTGATCTTACGCAGATTTGCAAAGGTCTCTTACAGGTCTTGAACAAGTGTTGATCTGTCCTTGGTATTGACCACGATGCCATCCATGTAAGCTTCGATATTCATGTGCAGTTGAGGCTCAAAACCAATCTAGATGGCTCTTGTGAAGGTGGACCCGACGGTCTTTTACCCGAAGGGCATTCGTATAAGGAACTACGTGACACATGGGGTAATTAACGTGGTCTTCCCTTCATCTTCCTTGGACATGAATATCTGGTGGTACCCAAAGTATGCATCTAAGAATGAAAGGAGGTCACATCCGGAGGTGGAATCTACAATCTGATCGATGCGCGGCAAGGGGAATGGGTCCTTCGGGCATGCTTTGTTTAGATATTTGAAATCTATGCAAAACATCCATTTCCCATTCCCCTTTTGCACCACCACCAGATTTGCCAACCATGTTGGATGCAACAATCCTCTAACCAAACCGGCAACTTCAAGTTTCTTGATATCTTCGGCAATGAATTGCTGCTGCTTCAAAGCTTAAATTTGGACCTTCTGATTGACGGATCGGGCATGGAGACAGACAACAAGGTGTTGCTCGATTGCCTCCCATGGAACACCGGGAGTTTGAGATGGTTGCCAAGCAAACACATCGACATTCTCCCGCAGGAAGGCAAAGAGCGTGCTTTCCTATTGGTCGCCAAGGGTGGAGTTGATAGTGAACATACCATCAGCGCCAACCAGCCCTGACGGAACCTTCTTCATAGCAGATGAAGTAACCTTTGATCTCTTGCTATTGGAACTTTCTGGCAATTGATCGACAGGCACAGCGCACCCCGGAGAGCCGCACTTCTCGGATTCCTTGCCGGTATCCTTTCTAGCTTCTCTTCTTTACTTGTTTTCTTTGGCGGGAAGGGCAGCTTCCGCGGCCTCGGCAGCGACCACCTCCCGGTACATCTTATACACACATATGATTGTGTCATTCTTGTCCGATGGGATTAAAATGATGCCCATTGGCCCTGGGAACTTAAAAGTGTTGTAGGCATAGTGAGATGCCGCCATGAATTTCGCCAGGGCAGGGCTTCCAAGTTTCCCATTGTACGGTAACGAAAGCTCAACCTCATTGAACACGATCTTCTCAGTCCGCTAGTTTAGATCCCCTCCATATATCACTAGCAACGTGATCTTCCCCTTTGGATGGCTCCTGCCGGGGTTGATCCCTTGAAAGGTGCGAGTAACCTTGAGCTCTTTTTTTGTTATCTCCATCTTGTTGATAACTTTGAGCTTTGGTATTGGACTTCCGCAACGTTCATGTCCACCCGGCTAAACCTCTGCATGTACTTCCACAAGCGCCCTCCTTCCTTCTGTGGGAGGAGCTGCAAGTCGCTGGGCAATCCTGGCTCTTGGAGGCCTCCCGTGAAGGCGCTAACAAACTCGTTGCACTGGTCGGACCAGGTCGAGATGGAGTTCTCTAGCAAGTGCACCAGCCACGTCCTCACATCTGGCTTTAGTTCCAAGGGGAAGTAGTTGGCGAACACCTTCTCATCTCTTCCCCCAGAGGCATGAACGGCGATGGTGTAGATGATCAAGAACTCTGCCGGGTTCAATCTTCCATCATACTTTTCAGGTATCTCTGGCTTGAACGTGCGGGTAGATGTCCAACGGACTTGTCGTAGCTAACGAGTGAAGGCGGGGCACTGAAAGTGCAACTAATCCCCAGGTGGTTTTGATAATTCATAACAACATATAGCTCATTGAACTAATATTCATTCAAGCTAAATATTTCAGAAAGTTCAATGATTGGCATGGCATGGACTAGAGATGTGGATCCCTCAAAATGCTAAGGTCAAAGATTGGCAAAACTCAAGACTCTTCATTTCTATTTTAGTGATCCAAGATAACATTGAGTCTATAGGAAAGCAAATCTTTACCTAATAATAAAGCAAATTGGGTTTTTGGTCGTCTGTCATTAAAAGTGCCCCTGAAGTTGTAAATAATTACCCACCATGCCATTGATAAGTGAAAAAAAGGGTTCGGTTTTCCCTTTCTAAAATCCGCGACCGACTTAGGTTATTAAAGTTAAGCCCCTGTAATCAATAACTTGTGGGTGTGTGGCGCAGTGGTGGAACGCTCACCTCTCGAGATGGGAGACCCAGGTTCGATTCCTCTTTCTCCCTTTTCCTCCTTTTCTTTTTCTCTCCTATTAATGTTGGTAGACATAGGATATTACTACCCGCCCCAGTGTCACTTAGCAGATGGGCTGCACAATATACCAGTTACTCTATTTTTTGGACATATTCAACTATTTCAAAAAAACTCATAACTTTCAAACCCTAACTCCAAATCTAATATGTTATATATAGAAATCCCTTACAAAGATGTGTAGATTTGAAATATGGTATTATATTAATCACTTTCAAATCCTAACGCCAATTCTAACATGTTATATATGGAAATCCCTTTAAAAAGATGTGCCTATTTCAAATATGCTATTATATTAATCATCATTCCTAAATTCCATTTATGATGCAACCTTTATTAATATCTTCTTTATGTGCGGTATTTTGAAAATCCCGGCTTAACGTAGATATTTCTATAGTCTAATAAATTGGAAACATGTTGAATACATTTCACAAATAATACAACCTTATGAACTTACACCACTTATCATGTTGTTTCTCGTGGGGCATTGTGAAAGATTTGAAGGGATTCGCCGATGCTCTCAGGTGTGTGTATGAGGGATGATTTTTTTCGTTGCAACACACGGGAAATAATGCATTTCCATGGAATCTGAAGCATGCATGGTTAAAAAAGAAATTCTGAATCATACACCTGATTGCATGAAAATTATTGTGACCTCTTCAAATAGAAAATTCATTTTAGTTTGGTATGTGCAAATGGTTTATTATGTTTCTTTCTATATGAAAGAAAATTGAGTTGTACTTTAGACTTTATAGGTCGCCGTGCATGTAAGTTTAGAAGCAATTTGGTGACAAAAATCAGTAATGGACGTCTGGTAACTTACCAATTAAACCTTAATTTCTTATATATGTACATACATGTATGATCCTCATGATTTAGGCTCTCAATGATAAATCAAAAGATGAAGGTAATGACTCATTATACTACAAATTAATTTGGAAGGTAATTTAGATATTTAAATTAATCGATTCTTTCATGATTGAAGTGTAGCCTCTCATACATGCATTGTAAGACCATTGGTAAAATATACATTACATGGCTGATGCAACAGAATGTTATCTTGGGTCATTGGGATAGGAAAGTGTGTTTCGATTCTCTCGGTGCAACGCACATGCATATTTGCTAGTACTATTAAAAGGGGATGAGGTGTTGCTTAATGATCTAGTTTCTCAAGTGCTTATTGATATTGCTCCAAAACCCTCAGCCACTTTGTCATTTCCACATTCGTACAAAACCCAAAGTCAAACTCGGCCCACCGATTTGATCTATCCAGCACCACCGAGTTCATTTGACATAGGCACTGGCAGAAACCCTAGAAAGTTCGGTCTCACCAAGATGGCCTGGCAAACTCTCTGTGATTCTTTCGTAACATTTCGGTCTAACCGAAATGAGCAATAGATCCCACCGAGTTTGCCTGTCCAACTCTTTGGTAGCTCATTGCAAAAATATGTCTCACCGAGTTCATGCAATCAGCATCATCGAGATGAGGTTTTTCCCTAGCCATAGCACATCGGTCCAACCAAGTTGTTCCCGTCGGTCCCACCGAGATTCCTAACGTTCACATTTTGAACTGCTTCGAGCTCACCAAGTTCTCCTATTCGGTCTGACCGAGTTGCCTCAAATGTGTGTAATGGTTAGATTTTTTGTGGAGGCTATATATACCCCTCCGCCCCTTCTCCATTCGAGAGAGAGAGGGTCATCAGAATGTGCCTACACTTCCACCACTCATTTTCTGAGAGAGAACCACCTACTCATGTGTTGAGACCAAGATATTCCAATCCAACCACATGAATCTTGATATCTAGCTTTCCCCAAGTTGCTTTCCACTCAAATCAACTTTACACCATAGCCAAATCTATGAGAGAGAGTTGAGTGTTGGGGAGACTATCATTTGAAGCACAAGATCAAGGAGTTCATCATCAACACACCATCCGTTACCTTTTGGAGAGTGGTGTCTCCTAGATTGGTTAGGTGTTGCTTGGGAGCCTACGACAAGATTGTGGAGTTGAACCAAGAAGTTTGTAAGGGCAAGGAGATCGCCCACTTCGTGAAGATCTACCCAAGCGAGGCAAGTCCTTTGTGGGCGATGGCCATGGTGGGATAGACAAGGTTACGTCTTCGTGGTCCCTTTGTGGGTGGAGCCCTTCGTGGACTCGCGCAGCCGTTACCCTTCGTGGGTTGAAGTCTCCATCAACATGGATGTACGATAGCACCACCTATCGGAACCACGCCAAAAATCTCCATGTCTTAATTGCGTTTGCACTCTCCAATCCCTTCCCTTTACCTTCATATGCAATGTTTTACTTTCTGCTGCTATACTCTTAGAATTGCATGTGTAGGTTGGTTGCTTGACTTGTACTTGTTGCTAAAATCTGTCAACACTTCAAACTAGGAAAATGCTAGATTATTACTAGGTTAAGTAGTCTAATCACCCCCCTCTAGAACTACTTTTGATCCTACAAGTGGTATCAGAGCTTTGGTCTCCATTTACCTTGATCTCCATAGCTTTGGTGATCATAGCCTTGGTTTCACAACCTAGGATAGTATGGCATCTAGCTTGGGAAAATACTACCGTAGAGGTCCTTACTTTTATTGTACAAATTTTGCTAGTTGGAAGCATAAGATGAAAATGCATATTTTTGGTCATAACCCCGCCGTTTGGGCTACTGTGCAAATTGTTTTGCAAGGTGAATACTTCGAGGTTGAGAGAGAACCAGATGGTGAAGTATTCGTGGAAGAATTAAAGATGTTGCAATATAATGCTCAAGCTTGTGTTATTCTCTTCAATGGATTGTGCCCCGAAGAATTCAACGAAATCAGCGGCCTTGAGAATGCAAAGGAGATTTGGGATACGTTGGTTGATATGCACGAAGGTATCGAGTCCGTCAAGGAATGCAAATTGGAAGTGCTTCAAAGTTAACTTGACAAGTTCAAAATTAAGGACGGTGAAGGAGTCGCATGGTCTTTACAAAGCCTCATGTGACGCTCCTACAACATCAAGTGAGAAACAAGTCTTCAATGAAGAATTGAGCTTAATGGTGAAAAACTTCAACAAGTTCTACAAGAATAGAAGCAAAGAGAGAAGTTCCAAGTCAAGATCCTACATTGATAAAAGATCTTCTAGTTGTGATCGTAATTGCTACATTCGTGGAAGACCCTAACACTACTCAAATGAGTGTACGGCTCCCTACAAGAGAAGAGAAGATTCGCCAAAAAGGAGAAGTTGAAGAGATGAATCATCCCAAAAGGAGAGAAGGAATAAAGATGATCGTTATGAACGAAGATCCTCTCGTAGAAGCAAGGATTTGGAAGGAAGGACAATTCATCAAAGAGCTACACAAGACGAAGACATCAAGATCACGTTGGTGAATGGGTATCCAGTTCCGACTCCGACAACTACTCCGAGAGAAGCTATCACTCCGACTTTGAATGTACTCAAGATGAAGGTGTTGCCAGAATTGCTCTTGTGTCGTCCAACTCCTACGATATATTTGAATCACCGAATGATGGAATCGGAAGATGCTTCATGGATAAAGGCCCCAAGGTATCACACCCCAAATTTCTTGATTTCAATAGTGATGCAGATGATCTGCTAGGTGATGATGAATTACTTTTTGACAACACTAGTGATGAAATCTGTGATGAAATTGCTAATAATCATGCTAATCAAGATGAAACAAATGATAATGATAAGAAGGAGATTGAGCATCTAACTAAACAACTAAACACTCTTAAGTAAGCTCATGAAACAACTCTAGAGGATCGTAGAGACCTCCTAAGGACTCATGAGAAGCTAGGCTTCGAGAAGCTAAATTTAGAGCAAGAGCATGGATTCCTAAAAGCTATCAATGATGATCTTCACACAAAAATTTCTTCTTACATTGCCAACCATTTACTCTTGTCTACTTATATGCCACAAGTAAAGTCCAGCAGCAAGAACAAGAAAGATTCGTCCTCTAGTAGTAACAATAACAATGGTAATCTAATATTGTTAGTTCTAGTAGCTCTATTCATTCCACTAATGATTCTCTTAGGCAAGTTTGTCGGATCTTGGGTTCCGGCAAAACCCTTAAGGTTCGAACACTGGGGTGCACATGAAGATCTCTCCTTCCGCCCTAGCTCGTCTACTCACTGATCCTTAATCCTAGCTCGTCAGATCCGAAGAACAAGGGACACGAAGTTTATACTGGTTCAGGCCACCATTGTGGTGTAATACCCTAATCCATTGCTGTGTGGTGGATTTCCTTGTAGGCTGACAAAGAACTAGTACATGGATGAACTGCCTCCTGAGGAGAGGGGTTCTTGCGCTCGGGTGAGCTTGTTGTGTGTGGCCTTCTATCATATCAGCTCAAGATGAGATGATCCCAATGGTGGTGGCTAGTCCTATTTATAGTGGCCCTGGTCCTCTTCCCAAATATTGAGCGGGAAAGGATCCCACAACCACCAAATTTGAAGGGGGACAGCTAGTACAAGCTATCCTGACAAGGTGGTCTTTGCCTGCCAAAGGCTCTGGTGGTGACGCCGCCGTGGGCTCTGGTGGTGACCTCTGTTCTGCTATCCTGCTGGTCTTGGTCTCGTTGCACCTGTATGGAAACCTTTGCCGGACGCCTCGGGACTCTTTGCCTGCACCTACTCCTTTAGCACCAAAGAGGAAACTGGCACTCTGCGCCCGCTGGCGCCCGCCTGGCCTTGGTCGGCATTGCTGACGTCACGATGACCTCGCGAGGTGTCCCTCGACTCGATGTCTCTGATCCTCACGAGCCTCCTAGTGAGGACGCCCCAGGGTGTCGGGGATATACCCCGTGGCGTAACCCGGCCGAAATTATAACCCGGCCAGACTTGGCGGTTTACTTGAGACCCGGTTTACACTTTGCAATTCACTGGCGACTCGCCCTGACCAGCCGGTTTACAAGCAACCAACCTACACATTATGACTCACTGGTAACCCGGCGGGCGGTGGACCGATGACAAGGCCCAAGGCCCAGAAGGCCGATTCATGTTATGGTGGGCCGGTTTATGAGGAAAGCACAAAGAATATTCGCCTCCAAAGGAAGCAAGACTAAGACCCCACTTGTAGTAGAGTAATCCTAATCCTACTAGAACTAGTCATGTAACCCACCCCTTTAACATATATAAGGAGGGTAGGACTCCGCAAAGAGGGACAAGCAAGAAGAAACAATCTCTAGGGCTAGACACAAAGAACCAGTTTACCAGCGACTCCATGAGGACCATAATGAGATCTAGCCTCAAACAGCATGTAGGGCTATTACCGGATGATGTTTCCCGGGGCCTGAAGCTGTATAAACCCTAGTCTTGTGTTGTGTCTCCCGATTCCGCTCAACCCCTCTCAAGCTACCACATTGTTGCGTTGGCCTCACGACTAAGTCCTCACACTAGGACATCTGCCGTGACAATTCCACGACAGTTGGCGCCCACCGTGGGGCAGGGCGCACGGTGGTGCTGAGTTATTGAAGGGATCTCTCTGAGGGATCGAGAAATTGACAATTTACTGATGAAGATCTTGCATGGAGCAATGATCTTGACGAGAGCGGCAGCCGGATTAATTAAAATTGGCTAGTCAACTTTGATTACGGCGGCGCAATGTTTAAGTTCAAAGTGAAGCAGTCGACGGATCATCTGAGCGAGCGGTCAAATCACAAATCGCCGAGGACAGTGTTTTTTGCAGCAGCCGACGGTTTGTGCGCTACCCCGTGAGTGGCTCGGCGACTCGCCAAATCCGAATACTAATCAAACCGAGACGGCGTCTACTTCAGCAGATTATACTATATGTGTCCTAGTCGGATTCTTGGCTAAAGTGACTCGCTAAATAAACAAAACAACAAATAGTGACAAGAGTAATTCCCAAGAGAGATCAAAGAAAAGTACTACTACTACGTCAGGACTCGGACCCCTCCGTGATTACGCTACAGAGTTGTCGGTATCCGTCAAGCGAGCGATTTGAGTTGTGGCAGGTTTCCTCCTCCGAGCCTGAGTCGCTCCTGCTTTGACCCACCGCTGCCCATGAGCCGCCAGCCGTCCTCACTACCTGCGAGCGACCGGTTTCCTCTGAGTTGCCGACTCTGCAACGCTGATGCCCCTCCACAACTGCAAGCCACCGCTGCCCCGTGACCCCTGGACTTCGCCAAATCGCCGGGTTGCCTGGCTGCCTCTGCTGTGGCTCGCCACTATTGCGGCCCGCGCCTCTGAGCCACATCAGCTATTTTCCCTATCGTTTATCCGGGGGTCACCTCCTCAACGAGCCGCCGTTTTAAACCGATGTTGTCGGTGTAGCGGTCCCGAGTCGTACACGCCTCCACTTCCGCGGCCTCATCAAGATGTCTCCGATTCCTCAGGGGCGTCTTCAGCTCCAAACTCCTGCCTCCGTCTCGACGCCGTGAGCCGCCTCCACCGACCACCTACGAACTGCCGTTTCCACTATTGCGGCTGCCTCTCTGTACCACACCGCTGCCTCGCCAGTCCGTGCTGCCGGTTTATCTGAGCCGCCGGAGTCGCGTTGAGCTGTCCCCGCAGCGTTGAGCCGTCGGGGCCGTTGAGGTGCCGGTCTGCCTGAGCCGACTCTGTCGCGATGAATGGATCATCCGTCGTCCGAACAAATCCAGGTGCTATCTACCCTACTTTATTTTTAAGTACATATTAATTCATCCGACCAAAACTACCTCGCCCTGCTGTATTTTTCATGCAGGAGAATTATCCATTATAAAGTGGTATTATACCGCAGAGATGGAGGTGTGCCGACATCATTCGGCACAGGTGGTCGTCCTTACTCAACGGACTCCCGCGCCGGCTTACAATGCCTTGCCCGACTCACGCGTCCGCGCCGCCTTACAATGCCACGAATGACTCGCTCATCTGCCCTCGTGGTGGTTCACGCGTCCTGCACCAGTTTACAATGCGGAGGACAACTTGCTCGTCTACGCTCGCTTACAACACTATGGCCGACTCATGTGTCTGGGCTGCCTCTGATGTTGTGGTCGTTTTACTGTCCGCCCTGTGGTCCGGCCTATTCAACATGCCGGGTTGACTGACGGACACCGATGAGGATCATAAGGTCCAAATACATCAGGTGATATCCATCTAAATCTATTTTCTTGCTATATATTGTTTTTATCAAGAAAACAGTTACTTTGATCCGTATATTTTATGCTGGACAACTATTTATTATAAACATGGTTTATACCATGGGTGCGAAGCATGCGCTGGCAACGTCCTGCCCGGCGTTCGTCTGTGCCACATTACACGGTGAATGGACGCGTGCAAGACGCCGCCCTTACGGATTGGTTTACATCAACTTGTCGGGACCGCACCTATAATTGACTCACCCGTCCGCGCCGGCTTATAATGCCTATGAAGCCGCGATCGTCTTTACCGTTCGTCTCTTGCGGCCTGGTCTACATCAACATACTGGACCGCACCTGTCTGCATGAGCTGTTTATTGAGTATGAGCAAGTCATAGCTTGGGTAGCCTGGTTTTCTTTCAATAAAATGGAGGCAAATTATCATATACTATCAATCGCCGTGTGCACTGGGTGGTTCAATGGGCAGGCGCACAAGTCGCCGCCACTACAGTTTGGTTAACTTCGAATCGCTAGTTAGAAGGAACCATTGGCCGAGATACTGACACGGCTCATACGGGATCATTGATAACCCGCCGCAGTCACCTCAATTTTCTATGGATTCATATCGCACTGTCAACAACAATGATGGACAACTTATGCTATGATCAAATATGGAGAGTCTCAAGCCAACTCCTCGAGTAGTCTCAAGACTCGGGGGCTATGATGACATGACTCAAATATCCGGTTTAAAATCCGGCTCAAAGGACATCAGTCTTACTGAAACTCTCAAATCAGGTTTAGGAATCTCCGGTTCAAAAAGAATTAATCTCTCGCAAGTTCGAGTTTAAAGGCCGTCAGAAAAATTCCGGCTGAAAATGATGATTCCGGTTTAAAATCCGATTCAAGGGAAAGATGTCTCCCACAAAAATTTGCAGCTCTCAATATCCAGTTTAACATCTGGTTCAAGAAGAATAATCTCTCGCAAGTTCGAGTTTTCAGGAAAAATTAAGGGGACCAAAGAGAGTTTGTTGCACAACACAACTCAAACATAGGCACCCGGCGAGCACGGCTCAAAAATATATCACATGGGGGCTTCTGTTTATAAAGCGGAGTCCTAACTACCTTGTTGATCCGGCTATCAAGCCAATACTATCATAAGAGCACAACTCTGGTTACTACGGCAATCCGGCTATCAAGCCAACATTATCATAAAGGGCAAAAGAGATTTTGATGCACAACACAACTCAAACATAGGCACCCGCTGAGCACAGCTCAAAATGTTACTTGTGGGCTCTTGTTGCACAACAACAATGAGCTTTTAAGGCCCTTGTAATTGGCTATCAAGCCAAGGCTTGGAAACCTGGTGTATACACCTAAAGCCCCGGGTTAACCTGCCTGCATCAAGTAAGTCACTCCGCCCAGGTAAACCTAGTATGACCCGCCGAACGATTGAAAGTCAATCTTATAACAGACCCTGAACTTGTCAACGTTAAAACGACGATTGGTTAAGGATTGAGGACCATCTTAATAGGCTTTGTGAAATGGTTTAACTCAGTGGCCTGGAAGCCCATGAAAATCCTCGAATTTGGAGCCTGGCAGCTCGTAAAAAGCCTCGATGTCTCCGATCCTCACGAGTCGGCCTAGTGAGGACGCCCCAGGGGATGGCTTGTGTCATCCGCCTCGCGAGGCTTGGTCCCTCGCGAGGGTCTTGAGTGTTCTGCCAAAAATGATTGGCCGTACCAGGCCGCCTGGTGAGCCACACCCTGGGCCGCAGTCAGGCATGTCTTGGTACCCCCGTTCCCAGAACGGCGAAAGTAGCCCCGGGGCCCACGGTGCGCTCGGGCTTGGCTTCGCGGTGAAGCTAAGGGCCAAGTGCGGAGCGCCGTGGGCCCCAAAAGCATGCGACCTTGACTGAGTCATGGCAACTGACGGGACGTGGGCGTCTCCACTTCCCCATGCAGCCTTGGTGACTGTGCGACTTGACAAGTCCATGCATGCACAGAAGTCATCATTACCTGCGATTAAGGGGGCCGGCGGTTGGCCTTCTTCTAGCAATAAATAAGGCAGCAGGCGGAGTCCTTACTGCCTATCTTCTTCCTTCATTCCTCTCTCTCCTTATTCTCTCTTGCCCTTCGCCTAACCGGGCTGCTCATGGCGCCGCCCAGGAAGTTCTCGTCCGTGGAGAAGGGGAAGGCTCCACAAGAGGGGCCCGGCTCACCACCAGCTAAGAGGGGATGAGGCCATCCCCTCAAGCGTGCCGCGACTCCTGTCGGAGCGGCTAGCAGGCATGGGCAGGCCCCCCACGGTGCCGACAGCAACTCCTGGTAACCGTAGCGGCGGCTCTTCGAGTGGCGGGGGTCGTCGTGGCGCTGGCAGTCCAGTGAACGAAGGGACGCGCTCTGGGGTCGCCAGGCCTCCTCAGCCGCGCTCCCACTTGGCGGAGGTGACGTTGGAGTTTGTCGTGTGGACAAAGAGCCCAGTCGGCACCCGGTTCCAGCTCCCCCGCTCCCTAGACGGTGAACTTCTCGCTACGAGCTCCAAAGGCTTTTGGTTACAGGCGGATGGTTGCTATGGTAGGGCTTCGTGGGTCGCGGTGGAGGTCTTCACCTCGGGCGCGGTGATTCTGGCTTGTGGCTGGCAGACATTTGCCCACGCGCGTGTCTTGGGCGGACGGTGCACCCTTCATATCAGATATGGCGACAAATTGACCCTCTTCGTGAGGGTGTTTGGGGAAGATGGGTGCCGCGCCGAGTGCTGCCCCGAGGACAACAATGGCGGCGAGGTGCTTGGCCTAGGCGATGGCCGCATCTCATCCAGCTACGGCGACTCCACCTTCAGCGACAGCTCCAGCAGTGGTGGCTACGACCAGCCGCCCCGCCTCCATGCCCGCCTGGAAGGTGGTGCTGGGTCCTCTCATCATCACGCTTAGGTGAAGCACGAGGAGGGCTCCGGCTGAGCTCGGGGTGTAGGTCCTCGTGAGCATTCGCGCCTCGAAGTTCGTCATCTGCCGTTCTTGGTTTTTTTTTCTTCCTGCATCACTCTATCAAACAAGTATGGAGCCCTGGAAGGGTATGTAATGAACCACGGTTTTATGATTTTCATCACCGTGCTTACTGTCTCTGTCCATTATTGCGCGATCTGTGTGCTATGCGCTTTTAGGGTGAGGAGACCTATCTTGATACACTCAGGATTGCCTTCATCTCGTGATGTTTGACCCTTCATGAGGCTGCAAAAACTCGTTAGGTGGTTACTACCCTTTACTGCCCGAGGCCCTTGATGCGGGCTGGGCATGGTCGGCCGCCCCTTGTCGTGGTACCCGTGGGGCATGGACATAAGGATGGGGGTGTGCCAATCACAAGCCCTGGTTTGGGTGCCTCGTGAAGTCTAAGGGGGGAGCGCTGGGGAGAGCGCCGTGCAACTGTCGCTCTCCCTGAACTAGCCCGAAAACTGAGAGAAGGACCATAGAGGGAAATCGACACCAAGAAACCGAGGAACTCCAGAACCTTTAGAATCCATTAAAAAGAGAAGACAAGGGCAAGACAACTCCAGAAAGCAAATGAACGGCCGCGTCTGGCACCTAATCTAGTCTTCTCACCAGCTCGGAGCTAAGTGCTGCAACTAGGATGTGGGAGGGAGCCCCCAAGGCCCGAGGACGACTCTCTAGAGACTCCGGGGCGTGTACAGCCCCACTCAATATTACGTGAGAATGTAATGAGCGGAGATCTTCGTAGGCGTGAACCTTGCTTCACAGGCACTAGGGCTTGGCTTCTCAGGCGCAAGGGCCTTGTTCCTCGTAGGCACGGAGCTTAGTCTTCTCAGGCGCAAGGGCCTTGTTCCTCGCAGGCGCGGAGCCTAGTCTTCTCAGGTGCAAGGGCCTTGGTCCTTGCAGGCATGGATCCTTGTCTTCTCAGGCACCAGAGCCTTGTTCCTCACATACACGGAGCCTAGTCTTTTCAGGCGCAAGGGCCTTGTTCCTCACAGGCACGGAGCCTTGTCTTCTTAGGCGCAACGGTCTTGTTCCTAGCAGGCACGGAGCCTAGCCTTCTCAGGTGCAAGGGCCTTGTTCCTCACAGGCACGGAGCCTAGTCTTCTCAGGCGCAAGGGCCTTGTTCCTCGCAGGCATGGAGCCTAGTCTTCTCAGGCGCAAAGGGCCTTGTTTCACGGGTAGAACCTCCGGAGGTGCCGGATGTTCCACACGTTCGGACGGGGACGCCGTCCCCTGTTTCCAGGCGCACGGCGCCAGGTCTGGAGACGTGGGTGATATTGAACGAGCCTTCCCACGTGGGTGAGAGCTTGTGCAGCCCCTCCCTGGAGAGGACCCTCCTCAATATGAGGTCACCTACCTCGAGTGTCCTGGGGTAGATGATGCGGCAATGGTACTGCCGCAACACCTGCTGGTATCTTGCCGCTCAGAGTGAAGCGTCACGTCGGTGCTCGTCCCCCAGCACATGGTCCGCCCCTTGCACGGCGCCCTGCCGCGCCTCGTTGAACGCCAGGACTCGCGTGGACCGGTGCCTGACCTCGTGAGGGAGGACCGCTTCAGCTCCGGAGACGAGGAAGAATGGTGTCTCGCCTGTTCGCTTAGTGGCACTGGTGCGGATTGACCACAGCATGGACGGGTGCTCGTCGTGCCAACCCCTTCCGCAAGCTTCGAGCTTCTTTTTGAAGGTACTGGTCTTGAGGCCTCTCAGGACCTCCGCGTTGGCGCACTCGGCCTGGCCATTGCTTCTGGGGTGTGATATAGAAGTGTAGCAAATCTACGTTCCAAGGTTAGCACAATATGTCTTGAAAAGGTTGCTAGTGAACTGCGAGCCGTTGTCGATGATGATGCGGTTAGGGACCACTAACTGGTTTACGAGGCCCTTGATGAACTTGACTACGGAGCCGGCTGGGATGGTTCAGACAGCTTCCACCTCAGCCCATTTTGTGAATTTGTCGACGGCGACGTAGAGGTATAGGTAGCCCCCGAGCGCACGAGGGAAAGGGCCCAGGATGTCCAGCCCCTAGACCGAGAACGGCCAGGATAGTGGGATGGTTTGGAGGCCCTGAGCCGGTTGGAGGATCTGGTTGACATGGAACTGGCAAGCCTCGCAAGACTTCACCCGTTCGGCGGCATCGTTGAGTGCCGTCGGCCAATAAAAACCACTGCAGAACGCCTTGCCGACCAGGGCGCGCGATGATGAGTGATGTCCGCAGTCCCCAGCGTGGATGTCAGCTAGTAGCTTGCCTCCTTGCTTCCTAGAGATGCATCGTAAAGAAATGTCATTTGGTCGCTTCCTGTAAAACTCACCGTCTTGGATGCATTATGCCGTAGCCTGTCGGGCCACGTGCTCGGCGTCCTCCTCCTTTTCTGGCAGTGCTCCTCGCACCAGGTATGACTTGAGTTCCTCGGTCTAGCATCCCTCCTGAGGCTCGAGCACTAGGAGCAAGCGGGCTGCTTAGGCCGGCCACAGGCGGGGGCTCTGGAGGCTGGTGGCTGGGGGAGTTCCTCCTGAGGCTTCGCCGGCCCTTCTCGTGGGGGTGCCGCCAAGGGGCTCAGGAGCTTCTCCTCGAAGATTCCCGGTTCTCGGGGCAGGCGTCTAGACGCTATCTCGGCAATGTCATTGGCCTCCTTATTAGTGCCGCGTGGCACATGCCCCAGCTCTAGGCCCAAGAACTGCTTCTCCATTTTGCGTACCTCTGCGAGGTATGTTTCCATATGCTCGCCCTTTGGCTCGTATACCTTGTTGGAGAAGTTGACAAGAAGCTGGGAGTCGCCCTTGATGACGAGGCGCTTCACCCCCAGGGCCTTCACTGCCTTGAGACCTGTCGGGACCCCGATCCTACGTCACACCGATCTAGCATGTAACACATCATATCACTTTGCGGCCTCACGCACGGTATCCCCACGGGTGCCAACTTACCTGGCCCGGGACCGTTTGCGTATTTTGGCTCACGTATATGATAGTGTCGCTAGCATCCATATGGCAGGGAACCCGGGCCGACATGACTAGTTATAAACCAAAAGTGGCGCTAAATTACAGAAACATGCATACATGACCCAACAATGAACGTGTCGGTCATCAACGTATGAACCCAAGTTTTAGCAAGCTACAAGGACTTTAAGGAACAACGTGTGACATTTCCCCTAAGGGACAGACACAGGAACGAAGAAGGACACATGCCGGCCAGCCTAAGTGTTCCGGAGCAGTAGCAAGCTACCAAAGCTCGGTGGAAGCACTAGGAGACATTTCCCTGTAAGATAGGCTACCAAGGGTAAACAACTAGGTGTCGGATCCCACACATAGCAATACACATTACACGTATGCATAACATGCAACTATGTGTTGTACAACAAGGCATCACAACATAACTCAACAACTCAATAGATAAGGCCCAGAAGAGCCATCATAGTATTTATTACAAACAGGGGTCACATGACCCAACATATAGAGCATACAGGCAACGGAAGCATAACATGTCTGAGTACAAACAACTACAAATGAAAAAGGCTGAGAAGCCTGACTATCTACAAGACCCTCCCAAGGGTACAAGACCGTAGCTGAGGTAACAAGCTAAACGTCGAAGTCCACGTGGAACCTATAGCGAGACTGAAGTCTCTCTGCAAAAACATAAATTAAGCAAACGTGAGTACAAAGGTACTCAGCAAGACTTACATCAGAAATAGCTACATATGCAATAGTATCAACAAAGGGGGTGGTGGAGTTTGACTACAGCAAGCCAGCTTTGACTCGGTGGCTATCCTAAACTACGGCTGCAAGTAACTCTTTTGAGGTGGCGCACACGAGTCCACGTATTCACCAATCAATACACCACTATGGATCCATTCCCGTCTACCTACGAGAAGGCCATCCATAGCACTCACACTTGTCTTGAGCATTTTAGAGTATCCACTTTCACTTGTCTATGTACCACGTAAGCATCCAAGAAGTCCATAACCGCGGACCCGACTATTCGAATAGATCATGTTAACCCTGCAGGGGTGTACTTCTTCACACACGCTCTCGCCACTTACCACCATGTACACGTCATGTATCTCGGTAACCTTCAACCGGAAGCCTGGCGAGGGTGTCAGCCACGACCTGACTAACCACACAAGACTCTAGTCCAGGTTTATCGCCTATTCAGGTTCCATCCGTAAGGAGATCCGGCCGGGGTGTCGCTCACGGCCCCAAACGATGAGCGCAGGTTTCCCAAGCCCACCTCAACGGATGGATCTACGCTTGGTACACCGTGCCACTGCACCTAGTCTGTCCCAAGACCACCTGTACCGGGTGCCACTTGGTAGACTACTAGCACTACCTACAAACACCAGAACCTAGTTGCAACTCCTGGACAGAGATCTAGTTGATTAATAAGTCGAAAGGGGTCGAGTTACCGGAACCCAATGTGTGGTAGTAGCTAGTCATTGGACAACTTACACAGAACTTAGTTCTTAAGGACGGTTCCAGTGAGACAACCCACCATGTACTCCTACATGGCCTCTCACTGCTACGTTTACCAAATCGTGTTCACACACTTAGCTCACACACAGTAGGACATGTTCATCACATTCCAATTCATCCCCGATGAATCAGACCTGACACAAATCTAAGCAATAGCAGGCATAACCAGAAAGCATGAATGAGTAGGCACAATAGGGCTCAAACAACTCCTACTCATGCTAGTGGGTTTCAACTATTTACTGTGGCAATGACAGGTCATGCAGAGGAAAGGGGTTCAACTACCGCAGCAGGTAACAATTGAACGTTGTTGTCCTAATGCAGTAAAAGAGAGCAGGAGCGAGAGAGTGGATTGTATCAGAATGAACAAGGGGGTTCTGCTTGCCTGGCACTTCTGAAGATAGTAACGATCTTCATCGGTGTCATCGAACTCATCGTCGGAACCGTGTCTACTGAGAGGGGACAAACACCGGCAAATAAGAGAGAACACAATCAATGCAATGCGACAATATGATGCATGATCATGACATGGCAATATGCTGTTGATTGGGCTAATGCAACTAGCAACCATATTAAATGAAGTTGGTTTGAACCAAAGGTTCAAATTCAAACTCCATATGTGATTATTTAATTGTCATTTAATTGATTTGACCTGATCAGCAGGTTTAACTTGTTCAAACATGCATGAAAATGCCATAAACAGATTCCTTGAATTTTTCTGATCATTTTTCATATATAAATTATTTTCATTGGAGTTATAGATTATTTTTTGTGATTTTTAGAAGTTTTGGCTATTTTCTGAAATAAATAAATCATTTCTAATTTATTTAAAATTCCAGAAAAGCATTTATGACATCAGCAATGTGTCACTCTGACGTCACCTAGTCAACAGTGTCGGCCAGGGTCAAACCTGACGTGTGGGACCCATTTGGTCCGTGACCCAGGGCTGGTTAGGGTCGCTGACATGTGGGGCCGGTCAAGGGCCATGTCAGCATGGTCAATGCTGACGCGTGGGGCCACTGTGCTTAGTTAAAACTAAACAGAAACTAAACAATGCTTTAATAAGTGTGTAGGGCCCATGTGTCAGTGGGCCAGGTGCTTAGTTAGTGGGGTGATTAGCCCCTAAGTAAGCGGCCACGTCAGCGATAGGCGCCGGTGACCAAAGACACGGCTGTGGCTCCCCGGAGTTGCCCGTCCGGCCAGCTCCGGCAACGGGAGCTCACACGGATTAGTGCGTTGGAAAGCTGCTGCTGCGACGCTTCGGATGGTGGCCGTGGCAAGTGCTGAGGTGGGCTGTGGCGGTGGCGGCGGCGAACGGGGCGGAGGTGGTGCTACGGTGGCGCACGGCGTGAGGCCGTTGGGGTGTTGTCGACCAAAAGGCGCAGCTGGGCGGCATCGGTAGGTCACGGGGAGCACGACGGCAATAGCACAAGGCAGGACGAACTCGGAAGTAGGCAGGGCATCGGCCATGGCAGACGACGGGCTTCGGCCGGAGGGAAGCTACACCTAGAGGGCGCGCGGGGCAAGGAGGTGAGGGGGAAAACGGGGAGGAGCTCACATCGGTCTAGATGAGAAGCTCAGCCGGCCCGGGGAAGATCTGGAGCGGCCCAATCGGCGTCGATGATCTTCGGGCACCGGCGACGAGGACGAGCTCTATGTCGTCGGTGTGGTGCTCCTCGGCTCGTGTTCTTGCCCAAAGACGTTGCGGGAGATGGTTTGGAGCTGTTGGGTGCGATGAGATGACGAGGGGACGGCGGTGGCTGCGGTGGTCTCGATGGGACGGCCATGGCGGCTTCGGCCATGAGGGGAGAACGAGGGAGAGGACGAGGTAGAAGGCAGAGAGTGAGGGGAAAGGACCAGGGGGGCTCGAGGCGTCTCCAGCGCGTCGGATGGGCTCAGAAGCGCCTCGGTGGCAAGCAGGAGGTGTCCACAGCCACGCGCTGCAGCTGGCACGCAGCTGCTTTGGGGCGAGGGGAGGAAGACGACGGGCGACACTGCTGGTGGGTTGTGCCAGTGCAGCTAGACCAGTTACATGTATGTGGGCCACCAGGTAAGACTAACTCTCTCTCTCTCTCTGCTTCTGGTTTTGTTTCTGTTTTCTATTTCTATTGTATGTTTTTGATTTAGTTCAAAGACCAAATCATTTTGAAAATTCATGAAATAAATTGTGGGCACCTATTGAAATAATTCTAACAGCCCTCAACTAGTTTCAAAATTATTAGAGCATTTAAACTATTTAAAGAATTTAAATGCCCCAATTCAAATATAATATGGATTAATTCAAAAATCGAAAAAATGTCCTAGAAATATATTCATCATTTTTGGCAGGGGTTTCTACCTTAACCAAAAATCATGAACTTTTCTTGAGGCACTTTTGGGTACAACGAAAATATTATTAGGTTGAACCTAGTTGGGTTCTTTTGGTGCTAGGGTTTGAACAATCCCCAATTCCAGTTTAAAGAAAAGTTTAGACATGATGCATGATGCACTCAAGTGCAACTAAATACAAGCAATAAATCTAGGGCTATGACAACTCACCCCCACTAAACAAGAATCTCGTCCCGAGATTCAAGACATGAGGTAAGAAATCAGAGGGGACACAAGCTAACACAATCTTCTCGATCCAATTGCACTTCATAAGAATGTTGATTGCTTGCATCATGTTGATCTTGACATCCTTGCTTTCGAGGTATTTGTCCAACATGGTGACGACGAAATAAACTCTGCGGTAATTGATCTTGTGAAAGATCGAGCAGCTCGAGATCAACTCATGAAGTGAGACATTGAAACATCTCTTGAGCTGAGACACGGAACACACATCCAGAGGGATGGAGTGGAACAAACGATGTAGGTTCACTTAGTAGCAATAATTCCACACCTAAGGAGATGGTGATCGATGTCACCAGACGGGGCACCTTGGAGAAGGTGACTCATAGAGTTATTCCCTTAAGTAGCAAAAAGAATTACTTTTGATAGAGAGATCATTAAAATTCTCTATACCAGCCTAAGGCAATCACAAATGATCGTCTGACGGAGTTAGAGAGAATGACATACTCTGACTAGCATGGATGATGTGGACTACCTTGTTGAAGACAACACAAGGGATGATTTTGCTTATCATCGGAAATGGATGGAACCCATGGTAAAATGGCACATTGGTGGTGCAAGCTGGGAACAAAATGCAAATGCTGGGAATGATTCTGGTAACTGGGAAGAAACCCAACAGTAGAGGGTGAATATACTCTTTGAGAGGTTATAGCATAACCAAGAACACTGAGAGCAATCCCGGTTAGTGCCAGAGATAACACCTAGTGCTTGTGCGTGCTCTCAAGAACTTGAGCATTTCCATAATCATCAAGGTTTTATCATTATCCATGCCAATGGTGTTGACAACACAGCATACGACCATGATGAATAGCGATGGACGATGCAGATGCAAAGGAAGATAACACTTTCTCAGATTCCACCTTAGTGGAGCCAAGGGGCAAAATCTGGATGATTGACCGAGAGACATTTAGCACTCCGCTTCTAATGTTCTCCTTGATGTGCTAGCGCAACCCATTTATTAAAATGGTTTGGTACCTCGAACGTCAAGTAAAAGGTCGGACTTCAGGAGCACAAAAATCCATAAGGAACAACTAGGGAATAAATCCTACAAAATCCTTATGGGGAGATCGCCAACTTCTTCAATTAAGATTCTACAATGATAGGTCTTCTGGCTGGGTGTGTTGGCCACGACATCCACTTACCGGGTTACAAAGGGACCACTATTATAGTTCTTGGGAAACGTTCAACCATGATATCTGCCTGAGATTCAGATCTGGTTGGTGTCAGGATATTCCAGACTCATCAAGTCTAGGAAAAAAATGAAATTTTGAAACGAATCGACGAGATGACGTTGCGAGATTCTCGGGGAGTGAACTACGATAGCAAGCTCCATAACATGAGCTGGTTCTGCCACACACATGTGAACACGCTGTCGCAGACAAGCATGACCACATAGTAGTCTTATAATAAAACACTACCAAGTTCAGGTGGGGAACCATCTTCGAGGATATTGGAATCTTGTGCATGAACTAGTATTCGCACAGCAACTCCTTTTCCTCGAACAAACCAGTCAGTGGCTTGGTGTGCTAGGGATACATATAGAACGAAGGTTGCAAGTCTCCAAACCACAGAATACTTCGCACATAAGCATGACTGACTTGGGATGATTCCAATGGAAACAAAACAAACTTTCTCGAACTCACGGCGGAAACTTGCACCAAATGCACATGAATTGGAGGAAGTCACTTCTTCCATCCAAGCATAAGCTTCATGACGGAACACGAAGGCATTGCTTACAAAGTTTCCAACACTAGCTTAATGTCCAACAACATCATGGAAAGGATAAGGATGTTGTCGATGGGCTCAACAATAATTCATCCAGGTTTCCATATAGATGGAATTCTATGACAATGTGAACAAAGTGATAGCATTGGTTAGACCAAGAGATATAACGGTGTATGCTCGAGGAATCAACCACGAGTAAGACAACGTTACGAATATCATTGGTTCTGATTTGACTTGGCGATAACCCATACTCAAATCAAACTCTGGACAAGACAATAGATCCACAAATGATCACGAAGATCAATTGAAGAGGATATCATCTATCTTCAATACACACACAAGATATCCCTTTGGAGTGAGCTAAGTCAAGCAAAGCTTTTATCTTCCAACTCTGTAAGTTATTGTTTTTTTTTGCTTAGCCAACTAGTTCAAGGTATCCAACACAGATTCTTGGAGGATGGGTGGTTTGTAAGAAAACCAACATGATCACAAGCTGAACATAGCGGTCAGGTGACAACCTGGTGATACTTCCGAGAAGATATTCTGAAAATCATGAACCACCATTATGTTACTAAGCTCGCAAACAATCTTTCTTTTCAGGGCAAGATGATATGATCACAATAGTGAGGGATATATGAAATCCTAACTCATTGATCAACGAGTGCACCAGAAAAATGGACTAGGTAGCACGATCAATCTTAGAATGATGGTTCAGTAACCAGCACACTAAGAATGATATTATTGTCCATTAACTACCAAGCAACAGAGTTGCTAGGAGTATAGATTTCAGACATCATGATTCACTTGTCAGCATTCCAGTTATGATAACACGGGGACCGAGAAACGAATAATGAGGGCGAGAAGTATCACTGTATCAAGAGTTCATAGGATGGTGTGCAATTCCCATGACATCCTTGATATAAGTATGGTAATACTCCAAGGTAGAGCAGAATCAAAAGCTGGTTTGGCATTTTGATCTGCGAGATACAACTACTTTGACCCAATCCTGGATATGGATGAGGTACTGGAATTTGTTTCTCCTAGTCCTTCCGGGATAGAATGGCTTGATGGACCACAAGAGTAATAGGCATCGATTAACGAATGCACGCATAATCTTGACTATCAATAGATAGACGAGGGTCAGAAGACAACTAAAGAGGAACAACTCAAGGAGCATATAACTTTCTGAGTTGTGGATGCATAGGTTAGTATGTCGAACAAAGCTCAACATATTTCTTCCGGATAACCTATGCAGAAAGGTAGGACTAGCAGAGCCACAACGTGGGATGGAGAACTCATCAAGAGCACTCTGATTATGATCTTTTGGTTCAAAGAACTTCTGCCATAACGATTCATGGTATTGGAAGAACGATTCACCACGAACCTCGAAGACTCTCACAAGGTTACTAATATCCTAAAGGTACGAGCAAACACTATCAACATGAAGCAATTAGGGTGAATCTCGGGTTCAAGAACCCAGGAATAGAATACCTACTAACTAAATGGCATCACGGGATGCTTTCGAGAATGATGGCCAGAATCATCACACTAGGAATATAAAGCATTGCTATATTACTGGGTGATCTTCTAAGACACCTAGGGTCATAGTAATAGCTCCAACCTATATGTCGAGGCAACAGAGTACCTCAACACAGCGACTAATGTGGTTAATCTGACCTAAAAGGACATTAAGAACAGGTAGGAATGATTTGCAAATGCATCAGATTGTTTAGAGACCTGGGATGACTCGGACAGCATAACGGCTGTAAATGCTCAAAAGATTTGAGAGATCTAGCAAAATGGTGGCATAACCACTCAACATCACAAAGTCAAGGTTCTGAGACCAACAGTTTAACAAATAGAAGTAGTAGAAACTGGACTGAGGGTTGAATCCACAATCAACGCGATCCTGATAGACAGAAGAGAATACCTAGTTCCTTAATCCCCGTAGAAAAGAAGAAGGTGACTCAGATCAGAAGGTCATAAGGTAAAGGAGTAATAAGAGCCTTACGTTCCCTTCCACAATCAATTCCCTTATTTAACTAAAGAGTTTCTAGACACAACTTCGACCAGTTTGGCTTACTAATCCTACAGGCAATCAGGCTCTGATACCAAAGCTGTCGGGACCCCGATCCTAAGTCACACCGATCTAGCATGTAACACATCATATCACTTTGCGGCCTCACGCACGGTATCCCCACGGGTGCCACCTTACCTGGCCCGGGACCGTTGGCGTATTTTGGCTCACGTATATGATAGTGTCGCTAGCATCCATATGACAGAGAACCCGGGCTGACATGACTAGTTATAAACCAAAAGTGGCGCTAAATTACAGAGACATGCATACATGACCCAGCAACGAACGTGTCGGTCATCAACGTATGAACCCAAGTCGTAGCAAGCTACAAGGACTTTAAGGAACAACGTGCGACATTTCCCCTAAGGGACAAACACAGGAACGAAGAAGGACACATGCCGGCCAGCCTAAGTGTTCCGGAGCAGTAGCAAGCTTCCAAGGCTCAGTGGAAGCACTAGGAGACATTTCCTTGTAAGATAGGCTACCAAGGGTAAACAACTAGGTGTCTTATCCCACACATAGCAATACACATTACACGTACGCATAACATGCAAGTATGTGTTGTACAACAAGGCATCACAACATAACTCAACAACTCAATAGATAAGGCCCAGAAGAGCCATCATAGTATTTATTACAAACAGGGGTCACATGACCCAACATACAGAGCATACAGGCAACGGAAGCATAACATGTCTAAGTACAGACAACTACAAATGAAAAAGGCTGAGAAGCCTAACTATCTACAAGACCCTCCCAAGGGTACAAGACCGTAGCTGAGGTAACAAGATAAACGTCGAAGTCCATGCGGAACCACTAGCGAGACTGAAGTCTCTCTGCAAAAACATAAATTAAGCAAACGTGAGTACAAAGGTACTCAGCAAGACTTACATCAGAACTAGCTACATATGCAATAGTATCAACAAAGGGGGTGGTGGAGTTTGACTGCAGCAAGCTAGCTTTGACTCGGTGGCTATCCTAAACTACAGCTGCAAGTAACTCTTTTGAGGTGGCGCACACGAGTCCACATATTCACCAATCAATACACCACTATGGATCCATTCCCGTCTACCTACGAGAAGGCCATCCATAGCACTCACACTTGTCTTGAGCATTTTAGAATATCAACTTTCACTTGTCTATGTACCACGTAAGCATCCAAGAAGTCCATAACCGCGGACCCGGCTATTCGAATAGATCATGTTAACCCTGCAGGGGTGTACTTCTTCACACACGCTCTCACCACTTACCGCCATGTACACGTCATGTATCTCGGCAACCTTCAAGCAGAAGCCTAGCGAGGGTGTCTGCCACGACCTGACTAACCACACAAGACTCTAGTCCAGGTTTATCGCCTATTCGGGTTCCATCCGTAAGGAGATCCAGCCGGGGTGTCGCTCACGGCCCCAAACGATGTGCGCAGGGTTCCCAAGCCCACCTTGACGGATGGATCTACGCTTGGTACACCGTGCCACTACACCTAGTCTGTCCCAAACCCACCTGTACCGGGTGCCACTTGGTAGACTACTAGCACTACCTACAAACACCAGAAACTAGTTGCAACTCCTGGACATAGATCTAGTTGATTAATAAGTCGAGAGGGGTCGAGTTACCGGAACCCAATGTGTGGTAGTAGCTAGTCATTGGACAACTTACACAGAACTCAGTTCTTAAGGACGGTTCCAGTGAGACAACCCACCATGTACTCCTACATGGCCTCTCATTGCTACCTTTACCAAATCGTGTTCACACACTTAGCTCACACACAGTAGGACATGTTCATCACATTCCAATTCATCCCCGATGAATCAGACCTGACACAACTCTAAGCAATAGCAGGCATAACCAGAAAGCATGAATGAGTAGGCACAACATGGCTCAAACAACTCCTACTCATGCTAGTGGGTTTCAACTATTTACTGTGGCAATGACAGGTCATGCAGAGGAAAGGGGTTCAACTACCGCAGCAGGTAACAGTTGAAACGTTGTTGTCCTAATGCAGTAAAAGAGAGCAGGAGCGAGAGAGTGGGATTGTATCGGAATGAACAAGGGGGTTCTGCTTGCCTGGCACTTCTGAAGATAGTAACGATCTTCATCAGTGTCATCGAACTCATCGTCGGAACCACGTCTACTGAGAGAGGACAAACACCGGCAAATAAGAGAGAACACAATCAATGCAATGCGACAATATGATGCATGATCATGACATGGCAATATGCTGTTGATTGGGCTAATTGTAATGCCCAGGATGGGACTATACCTCCTACGTGTCGAGGCACGACTTAAAGGTATAAGCCCATCCTAGAATGATCTCATGTTTGGTATCTTTGCACGACTCATGCAAAAGAGGGATTAAATTGCAAAAGAAGATAGTTGGCTTACACTCGCCACTTCACACAATACATTACATAAGCAAGACATCATTCAAAACATCACAACCCGACTACGGGCGAAGATCCAAAAGAAAGATACCAAAACAACATAAAGCCACAGGTCAGGATCGAATCCTAGTAGAAACCACTACTGATCGTCGAAACGTCACAAGCATACGAACAAACTCTTCATCGAGCTCCCAGTGAAGAACTTGAACCAGCTCCTGCATCGAACTCGGCTGAACCTGCATCTGGTGTTGCAGTATCTGTGAGCCACGAGGACTCAGCAATCCCATAACCATGGGTATCAAGACTAGCAAAGCTTTATGGGTAGGAAGAGGTAAAGTGGTGAGGTTGCAGCAGCGGCTAAGCATAATATGGTGGCTAGCTTACGAGTACCAGAATAAGATGAGAAGCTACGCAAACGGTCGCAAAAGTAGTGATCGCTAAAGATCCTGAACTACATACGAATCAAACATAACCCCACCGTGTTCTCTTCTCAAAGTGAAAAGAGACAGTCACGGTTACTCACACAGTTGTGTGTTTTACTTCGGATCATCTGTCAAGTTTTCTACAACTAGACATTAACAAATTCCAATCTGCCACATAACCGCGGGCACGGCTTTCGAAAGATCATAACCCTGCAGGGGTGTCCCAACTTAGCCCATCACAAGCTCTCACGATAAGCTGAAGTGATAAATATAATATCATCACCCCTTATCTTAGGGAAATCCGATCAGGCTCGACATCCCGGTAGCACAAGACATTCGACAATGGTAAAACAAGTCCAGCAAGACCTCCCGGCGTGCCGACACCCTGATAGTAGCCGCGCGTATCTCGTCTCAGGCCACGTCCGGATAGGTGAGCCTACGGGAGTCAATCCTCGAGTTTCCCCGTGGTGACCCCGCAGTTTCCCCGTTTGGGACCAACACCATCAGCACTGGCCCCCCCTGCTATGTAGAAAGAATCCTCGGGTAGCGCTAACTCCCGATGCAATTTAATTAATTAATTAAGTTGTTATTATGAGCAATTTAAAACCAATGTTGGGCCTTGCTGGAGGAGTTTTATTCAAAGTCGAACTGTCAAGGGGTCCCCATCCACCCATCGTGTAAGGAACGCAAAATCAAGGAACATAATGCCGGTTTATCGGCGCCTAAGGTGGCATGAGTGGAACAAAACACCGAGCAAAAGGCCAAGCCTTCCACCCATGCCCAGTATATAGGTGTGTTAATAATAATTATAGATATTGTGATATATCCAACAACAAGTTCCCTCCTGAAACGAACTTCATCTTCACCTGCAACTAACAACGCTATAAGAGGGGCTGAGCAAGCGGGGCTGAGCAAGCGGGTAACATAGCCAAACAGTGGTTTTGCTAGGAAGGTGTCAAGGTTAGAGGTTTCATGGCAACAAGGAGAGGGCTGACAAAAAGATGGGTAGCGCGACATGTAACGATAGCATCGAGACAACTAAGCATGGCAATGGTAGTAAAGGTATCCAAGGGTATGATCATCTTGCATGGGATTTCGCAAGGGAGAAGAACGGATCCATGAAGTAGACGGAGCAACATAGACGAGAGAAATCCTCACAACTTCGGAACGAAACCGAAGCTATCAAGAGAAGCAAACCGGAAAGAAACAAGCAACACGGTAAACACACAAGCTTAAACATGGCATACGATGCACATCCAAGTATGATGCATGTCCAGTTTAATTATGCATGGCATGGCAAAGTGCACAAACAACACTACAAGTTAAGTGGAGCTCAATATGCAACGAGTTGCATATTGGCGAAACACCACATTTATTTATTTAGTTGACTCTCGTTAATTACAAGACAAGATTAAATGTTTTTAACATAGCAAGAGGTGAAGCAAAAATAAACTACCTATTAAGGCATTTTAAATGAGGCCGGAAAATAACAACAACAATTCCAGAAAAATCCCCATAAGCATGTTTAGCAATTATTAAGCAACAACAATTAAACATATAATGTTGTTGACATGATGCGGATGACATGATCAAGTTTTATGCAATTATATTAAAAGTTGACATGAAGAGATATGAAGTATTGTCACCGTGGGGGAATGAAAAGGTGCCACGGCAACGATCCGAAATGATGCAATGGCAACATCTCGGTTCCGGTAACTCGTTGAGAGTCCGGTGCAAAAGGAAAGATGGCGTGAGCGAGTCAAACGAGATGAAAGGTGGGGCGATCCCGGCTTCCGGGTTCCCACGGGTCGGCGACGAGGCAACCGAGGAACATGACAAAAGATGAAACGGGCATGGAGCACACACGGGAAACAACTCATACAACACAAGCAAGCATTCGACGGGGCATCGTCTCGGGGTTATACCTTCGGAACATCGTTCTCGGAGGGGGGTCAAGTCGTCGAGGGACGTAGTGGAAGTAGGCGTTCTCGCGGGTCGTAGAGGAAGTAGTGGTTCATGTTTCCGAAGAGGAAGTAGTTGTTCCGTAGAGGTACACGTGTAGTCGTTCACATCCCGTTTCGGAGAGGTACTTGTCGTAGGGGTTCATGTCGCATCGTCGGAGGTGGTGATACTTGGCGTTCGTCGTCACGTGTAGTCATTCTCGTCCTTAGTTGTACATGTCGTCGATGTCGTGGTACTTGGTGTCTTCGGACTCGCCGGTCTCAATACTTGCGACGGTACCGGAACACTTGTCGTCAGACTTGATGAATCCAAGTGGTACTTGACGTCTCGGGGTCCCTCGTTAGAAGATCTTGGCGTCCACGGTTCTAGCGGCTGCGGCCTTCACAACAAAAGGAAAAAAAACAGCAAGGTCTTGGCGGCTCGTTGAGAAGGAAGACAGGGGCTGCTCGGGGCGAGGTGGCTGCAGCTCCGCGAGCTTCTACCCGAGGCAGAGGCATCGTCCTGGGGCGACGGAAGGGAGATGGAGGAGCTGCGGCGTCCGGGCCAGGGAGGAAGGCGCTCGGGAGGCTCGGCCTTGGCAAGGCTGGAGCTGCGGCTCTGGCCGGCGCTAGCGATGCGGCTTGAGGACGGGGAGGACGGAACCGGAGGCGGGGGCGTGCTCCAGCGCTTGGGGCGAGGTGGAGCACCTGGCCGGCCGGGCGGAGACGGCCCGGCGCGGCGGCTCCTGGCCGGCCCGCGGGGACGGGGCACGGCAGGGAACGAGGTCCCGATGCAGCGGCGATGCGCTGGAGGACGGGGGCGTCGGGGCCGCGACCTGGAGACGGCGAGGTAGGAAGAGGGAATAGGGCAGAGGGGTTCGATGCGAGATGGGAGCAGGCCTGGAGAGATCGAGGGGTGAGGCTCGATGGGTCGGGACGAGGCCTGAGGGGATCGAGGGAACCGAGGGGGGTTCGAGCGACAGAGGGAGATGGGGGTTGCGGCGCGAGGGGGACGAGCGAGGGAAGAGGGTGAGGCTGCGGGAGCGAGCTAGGGTTACGGGGAAAGATGGGCCGGCTTGCGCCAGAAGGCTTCGGGCGAAAGGGGACCGCGGGAGGCCTGGGCCGCGGCTCGACCAGAAGGGCCTGCGGCTGGGCTGCCGGCTGAGATGGCCTAGAGGCCTAGATGGCCTCTCTCTGCATTTAAAAAAAACAGAGAAAAGAAGGAAAAGGAAAGAGAAGTTGGGAGAGAAGTGGGCATGGGGTTAAACATCTGGACTCACAAAAATTTGAGGAATATAAATAAAATTGTTTGAAGATTTTTGGAAGATGAAAATTCAAAACACGTTTGAATAAAAGCCAAATTGTTTGACTTTAGAAATCCCTTTAGATAGAATCCAAAAGGGCTCGAATTTGAGGAAGGGGCTCGACAAATGGGAAAAGAATTATTGGCAAGGTTTTTGAAGGAGAACTCGAAGTAGGAAAAGCATGGGGAAAAATTATGCACGTGTGTTGGTTAATTCCAAACAAATGGAATATTATTATATAGCTCCCTAATAATATTGAGAGGCTTTTATATGTTTTAAAGAGAAGACATTCTTCCCTCGATTTAAATGGACCGAAGGTCCACACAATTTATTTAAGTTGAGATGCAAAATAAAAATAACATGATGGCATGATGACATAATGCAATGCAAAAATAAATAACACAAGCACAACTGAAACACACGGGAGACCCGGAACATCTGGAATCTTCTGGAATCTTCTGGGATGTCGATCTTCGGGCGTCACAACTCTCCCACACTAACAGAGGATCTCGACCCAAGATCCTAGAGATAGCACCGGGGAAAACGGAAAAGGAGGAGGTAAAACAAAGTTGCTTCTTTGACAAACGAGTGAAAACCAAAGAACCTTGAGAGGTTGACCAAAATGAAAGAAGAATACAACGGAGATGAACGAATATGAAAACACTCCGTTAGAAAGAGTAACAAGGAGCATTACGAGAACCTTGCAGGTGAAAGACATGAAACAAGAGCTCACGAACCAAAAGAATATGAAACTGCAACGGTATAGCCAAGGAAAAGAATGACATAATTTGGACAGCACTCCATTTGAAAAGGAAGGAATTAACAAGAACTTAAGGAGATGGAGTGATACTGTCGGGACCGGGTTTTCCGGGATATTAATTTCCCAGTAAACGGCCCTTGTGCTCACCAGCCCCAGGATTACTGTTAGCTGATGAGACACAACTTGATACAGAAATTCCAAGCAAGATACCAAATATGTAGTACAAGACCATTCTGGTCCATGAGTACAACAAAAGGGTTCTAGTGGTTGATGGCGGAAGCGGGTTGCGATACATCAGCGTCTATGGGACTCCATTTCCCACAGGAACAGCTGACCTGGATAACTCCTATCTTCGCGAGGCTGCTGTCTCCGTTGCCTAGGTTCCGGGGCTGTCATCGCAGCGCTCCTCTCCAAGCAAGAAATCTGGCCAAGACAATAGCCAGGGACAAGCCAGTGAGTACTTTGAATGTACTCGCAAACATTATGAACACAGGTATAATATAACAAAAGACATTCATGCTCTGAAATATTCTATGATCACTTCGTTAGTCGCGAAATAAAAATTCATGATGCAAGCATGTTATTCTTATAAACCATGGATAAGTAATCAAGAACAAAAATAAAATGCACCGATCGGGTGTCTGAAGCGACGCCTCGAAAGGATAATAAAATAAAACATGCCTCAGTCGGACATCTGAGCGACGTCTCATAAAGGGCTTATAAAGAGAATAAACACAAACGTGCCACAGTCGGGCGTCTGAGCGACACCACATAAAGGGCTTATATGAAAAATAAAACACAAGCATGCCACAGTCGGGCGTCTGAGCGACACCACATAAAGGGCTTATATGAAAAATAAAACACAAGCATGCCACAGTCGGGCGTCTGAGCGACACCACATAAAGGGCTTATATGAAATATCCAGGAGGTAGAACCATCCCAGGGATATTCAATAATTCAACAACAATATAAATGGTTAGTCCACAATAATAATAATAATCACAATCATCATATGTCACATGTTAAGATCAAGGTTCTGGTTTAGCAGTTATTCCTCCGAAGACCGACACTAAGACCGACACTTGACCCATCCCAGACTGTAATCCTTAACCGAGGACACGGCTATTCGAATAGATATAAACTCTGCAGAGGGTGTACTCTTTACCCACGAGTAACGGTTTCCTTTAGTCCATCGGGACTAATTCCATTTACGGTCTTTTAGTTGAAAACACACCTGACCCGCACACACCAGCTTAACTTACCGGTGTCTGGAATCACCCACGACACCTGTTAAGTAAAACTCTAAGTGGGGAGGCTACAACCTCGAGTAGCATGGGATCACAGAATTTATAATGCGCGCGAACTAGGGGAGCTACCCCCTCGGCTCCAACCGGAAACACCCATGCCCCCGGACCAGGTGGCATGCCCACCGGATGCAGCCGGTATCTTCCACCATGGCCTCTCTGTACGGTGTGCGCCAAGAAAGGGGTTGTCAACTTACTGGACTGTACCCTACCTGCGGCAGGGACAAGTGGTAGTACGAAACAAGTATGGGGGTTACCGGAACAAGACTCGATCTATGGTCGACTCAGGAGGTTAAAGTATCACCTGCGTAATTAGCATAGTAAATATATCTCACACCAACAGACAGAATCACCACTTATCATACCTCAACATGCCTTACTGACTATACTCGTCTCAACGAAATATCAGTAGCAAGCTCGTGTCTACCCAAGACAGAGACTTTCCCGGATTCCTTCCAGTAGGCATGAGGGGTAGACGAGGGTGAATACTATCACCAGTATATCAATTTCCAACAGCAAGGAATCTTCATCATGCACTCATGAGCATGATCATACCATCACATAAAATAACTAGTACTTCGTGTCAAGGTGGGGTTGTAAACGTGTCAAACAACACACAATAATATTATGCCGGGGTTCAGAATGCTTGCCTTCAAGGTGCAGAGAGGTGAGGGCACTCCAAAATTTTTTTGGAAGTTTTGATCTTCCCTCCAAATTCCTATTTTTTTGAAAATATTCAAATCAACATAACTTTAAAAACAGTACAAAAAAATTGTCCTAATTATTTTTGAAATAAATCCTAAAATAAACTAGATGAAATTTGAGGATGGTAGGAAAAAGAATCAACTCATTTGGAGTTTTAATTAAAAAGATATGCCCAGTCAAAGTTTAGTCAAAGTTCTGTTTTATTAAAAACCAGAAAAGGAAAACGCATCGGTTCGGAATACGCTTTAGAGAGGGAGAGACGTACTTCGAGCTTTACGCTTTCACTTAAGCGCCTCGGCGGGACGACCAGAGCCACTGACGGTGGGCCCGCGGGTCCACCCGTCAGGTTTGACTGGTCCAACCAGTCTTCTCCCTCCTCTGGCCGAAAGGAGGCGGAGCTCCGGCGATCAACGCCGGCGAACGGTGGCGCCCCGAGGGCGTTCGAGTGCGGGGATGGATCCAGCAGGTCCTGGCGGTCCTTCCGGTTGTTGCTAGGTCCGCGGGAGTGGAGGGAGTCGCCGGCGGCGAGCGCTGCGGCGGACGGCGTTTCGGGAGGAAAGGGAAAAATGGCTACGGTGGTGCTGGAGCTCGGTTGAGTGGTTGGGGAGCTTCGTGATGTCAAGGGGAAACCAATGGAGGCACTGGATGGGTGGGGGAGGGCCTGGTCACGGCGAATGTTGCTGGCGCATGGCGGCGGCCGTGGTTGCCGGAGGTGGAGAAGGTGGCCTCTTCCGGTTGAACCACTACGGGGGAAAGCTAGCTACGGTGGACTGGAGACTGCTTGGGGTCTCGGACGAGCTCCGGTCTCCTTAAATAGGCGGGGGAGGTCGGTTCCGCGGCTCCCCGTGGATAAGCACGACGGCGGCGATGGCGGTTCGTCGTCTCTGTAGCCGGGGCGACGTGGCGGGGCTCTGGGAGCACGCCAGGAGCTAGTGGACGGACGAGGCACTGCACAAGGAGGCAGGTGGCGAGCGAGAGCGGCTCGGGCGGCGCCGTCCATGGCAGAGCGGACGCGGCCGCAGGCGTGCCGCCAAGAAGCTTGCTGCAGCGACGCTGTAGGGAGCCAGGGGGTCGGTCGAGTGCGGGCGAGACACGGCTGCACCAGTGGATTAGATCGAACTCGAGGGATGCTTATCCACGGGCGAGTCGGTTCGGGCGCGAGCACGTGCAAAACGCGCGCTCTGCTCGCGCTCCGGGCATGCACGGCGGGTGTTCGGCGAAATGCCAGGGCTAGCTAGAGGTCTAGGGTGAGGCTGCCAATTAACAGGAGGGTTAGGGTGAAGGCAATAGGTCTAATTGACATGGTTGTAGGGTCGGGGAACCAAGTTCCCAATGTAATCACAAAACTATGCCAATTCTGACCAGGCACACAAAGTGCTCGACAGAATGCCATGGGCATCTAGGCATTCCTTCTGGTGACCAAAAACTCCAGGTTGGGGTCTCTTTAGATGATAAAGAGGGTGGCAGGGTTAGCTAGTCAAAAGCCAAAACTTCCTAGTGCAAGTTTTTGAGAAAACTAAATCTGGACAGAAAGTGTATGCCATCATTGCATGGACCAAAAATATACCAATGGGTCCAATCTCCTGGACTTAAGAGTTTGGTAGGGTAGACTATAAGCAGGAGAAAATTTAGAGGCAAAAGGGCAAGCAAAAATGGGGCTGTAGTACAAACCACTAAACTGGACCAGAACACATATGAGGATGTTTTGCTCAAATTTTCCAAAGAACACCACTGGGTTTTTGCATAGGAATGAGTTACATACTCCTACCAACATCTCCAAATTTTGGTAGAATTTTTAAATGAATTTATAAAAGGGTTGTAGTGCAAAAGAGACTTTAAAACTTATGAGAAATCAATTTAAAAGCAAATAAGTTTTAGGGAAATATTTACAGAAATAATTCCACTGATAAAAGAAATGATCTTGAGAGGGAATACAAGTCCAACAATATTCTTGAAAGGTTCCCCTTGAGGGAAAAATTCCACAATTCAAAAGAAAAGAATGGTACTGAGATCAAAAGGAAACCCAGAAAAGAAAATTTTAATTTCCTGGCAAAATTTTAATCAATAAAACATGGTTAAAAATCTTGGGGTGTTACAACACCACCCCCCTTAAGAAGAATCTCGTCCTCGAGATTTGCTAAGGACGATCTCGAAATATCCATCCTATTACCATAAAGCATTAATTCAAAAGAAACGAACGTTCATAAAACACTGCGGTTACTGCGAGGGAGATAATTTGGTGTACTGGTGTTATGAGGGAAAAACCATGGTTGGGGAAACCGAGAAATTACCACTATCGGCTACGGTAAATTTAGAACAACAGTCTAAATTCCCAAATTACGCTGGTCGTACCCGAGTGCATAGAGCTCTCTCTGGCTGACAGGTGGACCCGGGGTCCACTGTCAGTCTCTTCTTCTACCTCTGGCTCTCTTTCTCCCTCTCTCTCGCGTGCTCTCCCGCGCTTTCTCCACCGGCGACGCCTAGCGCGTAGGGCATCTAGGCCGTACTGCGGTAGTGCGCGGCGTGCTAGCTGCCGGCGCAGCGTGCACTCACCTCGCGGGCCAGTGCGTTGTCGGCACTGCTCGCGGATTCGCCTCCGAACACCGGCGATCGAGCGACGAGCGGCGCTGGTGGACTTCGCCCACCGTACACCGATCTCGAGCTATAAAATGACCGCGGTGCTCCACTCTTCTTCCTCACACCTGGCCTCGCCTCCCTTCTCCTTCCTTCTCCTCCATTTCTGTTTGCAGGAGCTCGCGACGAGGCCCTAATGGCGGAGGTGATGCCGGACTGGTACGTGATCCTGATGTGCGGAGGGTTGGCGGCGTTGCTGGGGTTCTCCGTGCTCTTGTGCGCGATGATCCTCAATGATCGTGGTGATGCTGCTGCTCGAGTGTTAGCTCTACGCGGCGGCGGTGATCATGAGGATTAAGTGTGGTAGTTAGGTTCTGACTGCTGTCAGTGTGTTGGAGGCAACCTGCGTTCGAATAATCACCCACTAATTTCTCCTTCAGAGACTGTGGTGTGATAGTGAGGTGATCCGTCAGGTGCAAAATGTGTACGTGGTTATGCAATCAGTGCATGTTATGGGGTGGTTGTGGAAGTGAGCCTGCTGTCGTGGTACCGTGTGAAATAAAAATGCATGTCACGAAGAATTTATGTGTTGCAACGACTCAAAGGAAAATCTAACTTCAAGATTTACTGAGAGCGGAAACAGTCAATCAAAATGAACAGCAGTAAAAACCACTCATATTAATCAAAAACAAACATTAAATTCATCCCACAAACTTAGAATACAACGCATAAGCTGTAATACATAAATAAGTGCTAGGATAACAAACATAGCAGTGATGTCTACGATAAAAACGGAAAACGGACAGGGTCCTGAGGAAATGTTTCCGGCACTGGGGCACATTCCTCTTCTATCGGGGAAAGCGGAATGCTCCCTGGCGTTGGAACACACTCTTCTTCTTCCGGAGGGAGCGGAGGAAGTTGAGGAAGCAACCGAAGAATGTGTCCTTCCTGAGTTGGCAGAGGGGGTCCGCCAATGGTGATCCGGGGATTTATAACAGCAAGGCTGTGGAGGTACCCCAGTATTTGCTGGGTGAAATGCTCCTGGGCCATCACATATTGAATGAGGTAGACCAGGGCTGGATCGCTCTCCGTACGTCCACAGCGGAACGTAGCTTCTGCTCCAAAAGCAGCGCGGCTTGGGAAATAGCAGTATTCTCTTGTGCTGGCACAAGGTACCGCAAATCGAAGACGGGTGACTGCTTCATACGCCGCAGACTCAATGGCCATGCCTGGTGTTGGCATGGATCTCCCGATGAAGATAACATAGGGAGGGCCTTGGTTTAAGTCTGCTGGTGGAATATGTACAGCTGCCCAGTATTTCGAGAGATCAGGAGTGATTCTCGATTTGAGCAGCTCATACAGGGGTGGATGGGTGGAGCCAAGAGTATTGCGGGAAAAATCCCATAGTACCTTAACAAAGCTACCAGGGTTTGCGTCGGGGGTCCTCAGATAAGCTCCGGGGTGAGACATGGATGGGTGAATGAGGAAGATAGCGCTCGATGCTGATGGTTGCTGGTGTGGAAAAATGGGGGTGGCCTCTTATAGAGAGCCTGGGTCAGGAAACATGAAGTGGTGCCGGTACGACTGAGACACCGACTCCGGCGCGGGGCTGTCTGAGTCAAAGTCTCAGGCCTCAATCCCCAAAAGAAAAGTGACATGTTACTGTGCATGTCGATTTGGGGTCACGTCCAGAATTTAACTCTGCAACCCTTCGTCAAACAATATATGCCAGATCACACATACTATGTGATGTTGACACGCAAGTGGTTACAAGCTCACTACGTCACACAACGATTACTGCGGAACTAAAGGAAAAACCGGTCACTAGGGCTTGACAATAATCCTGGTGGACTCAGTCCACCTGGTTGAGATCTAGCCGGGCGTGTCCTGCGGATGTCGAGTCCTCTCCGGGTGCTTCCGTGTCGGAGCCGGCCGGGGTAGGATGGGGAGCTACAGGGCTGGAGTAGCGGTGGTAGCCTTCGCGGGGTGTCGAGGTCACCGTCCCATTGGAGTAGGCCTCCAAGAGACGACGGAGGTCTCCGGGTGAGGCGGTGGCATTGCCCGGGTGGATGACATGGTCAGAGCTTGGGGGCTCAACCGGCCTTCCAGGCAGCACTATCGGGGTGTCGGTGGCGTGTGCGACCTCGCTCCTTGCCGGGGTCAGGCGAGTGAGCGCCATGCGGGTCTCAATCAGGTCAAGAGTGACCTGATCAAATAGTGCCTCTTGCGCTTTCAGGTAGCGCACCAGATGCACCAGGGCAGGGTCCGACTCATGGTCTCCGTTGGCGACCTGGGTCGGTCTACCATAGCCTTCACGACTAGGGTAGTAGTAGAATGAGCGGCAGTTGACCCTCGGCGACAGGTGCCGAAGATGAACTATAGCTTCTCGGGCTGCAAGTTGGATGGCTTGGGGCTCGTCGGAGGTCGTCCTTCCGGTGAACTGGTAGGGACGCTCCGAGATGATGCCTCTCCCGTAGATGTGCGCCGTGGCCCAAAAGTGATGGATGGAATTACTCGTGTGTTCTTGGTACACGACATATTCCGGCGGCTCGATGGTGCCGAAGGCACGGCGGGTGAGGTTGGCGAGGATGGTTACGAAGCCTTCGAGCTCAACTGCGGTGGTCTCGTTGTGAACGCGGGGGCCTGGCATCTTGGTGATTGGATATCGAAATGGGAATGTGGCTGTGATGTGCTGAGTTTTTGGGGCAAGGCTCCCTTTATAAGCCAGCCGAGTCTTCCATCGCACGCTGGTGGATGGGACAACTCAGGTGTCGGCACAAGTGCACGGTCTATGGATAGGCCGATAGGTTGGGCACCGACTGCCAAAAGCTGTCGGGGTCACTGTGTGGCTATTCTGTATGAGGGGTATGGCTGGGTCTAGAATAAGGTTTGGTGGGTTGGTTAACCTAGGTTTATTGACCTGGCTAAGATAGGATTAGCCAATGGTCAGCCTGGCTCTGATACCAAGGTTGTCGGGACCGGGTTTTCCGGGATATTAATTTCCCAGTAAACGGCCCTTGTGCTCACCAGCCCCAGGATTACTGTTAGCTGATGAGACACAACTTGATACAGAAATTCCAAGCAAGATACCAAATATGTAGTACAAGACCATTCTGGTCCATGAGTACAACAAAAGGGTTCTAGTGGTTGATGGCGGAAGCGGGTTGCGATACATCAGCGTCTATGGGACTCCATTTCCCACAGGAACAGCTGACCTGGATAACTCCTATCTTCGCGAGGCTGCTGTCTCCGTTGCCTAGGTTCCGGGGCTGTCATCGCAGCGCTCCTCTCCAAGCAAGAAATCTGGCCAAGACAATAGCCAGGGACAAGCCAGTGAGTACTTTGAATGTACTCGCAAACATTATGAACACAGGTATAATATAACAAAAGACATTCATGCTCTGAAATATTCTATGATCACTTCGTTAGTCGCGAAATAAAAATTCATGATGCAAGCATGTTATTCTTATAAACCATGGATAAGTAATCAAGAACAAAAATAAAATGCACCGATCGGGTGTCTGAAGCGACGCCTCGAAAGGATAATAAAATAAAACATGCCTCAGTCGGACATCTGAGCGACGTCTCATAAAGGGCTTATAAAGAGAATAAACACAAACGTGCCACAGTCGGGCGTCTGAGCGACACCACATAAAGGGCTTATATGAAAAATAAAACACAAGCATGCCACAGTCGGGCGTCTGAGCGACACCACATAAAGGGCTTATATGAAAAATAAAACACAAGCATGCCACAGTCGGGCGTCTGAGCGACACCACATAAAGGGCTTATATGAAATATCCAGGAGGTAGAACCATCCCAGGGATATTCAATAATTCAACAACAATATAAATGGTTAGTCCACAATAATAATAATAATCACAATCATCATATGTCACATGTTAAGATCAAGGTTCTGGTTTAGCAGTTATTCCTCCGAAGACCGACACTAAGACCGACACTTGACCCATCCCAGACTGTAATCCTTAACCGAGGACACGGCTATTCGAATAGATATAAACTCTGCAGAGGGTGTACTCTTTACCCACGAGTAACGGTTTCCTTTAGTCCATCGGGACTAATTCCATTTACGGTCTTTTAGTTGAAAACACACCTGACCCGCACACACCAGCTTAACTTACCGGTGTCTGGAATCACCCACGACACCTGTTAAGTAAAACTCTAAGTGGGGAGGCTACAACCTCGAGTAGCATGGGATCACAGAATTTATAATGCGCGCGAACTAGGGGAGCTACCCCCTCGGCTCCAACCGGAAACACCCATGCCCCCGGACCAGGTGGCATGCCCACCGGATGCAGCCGGTATCTTCCACCATGGCCTCTCTGTACGGTGTGCGCCAAGAAAGGGGTTGACAACTTACTGGACTGTACCCTACCTGCGGCAGGGACAAGTGGTAGTACGAAACAAGTATGGGGGTTACCGGAACAAGACTCGATCTATGGTCGACTCAGGAGGTTAAAGTATCACCTGCGTAATTAGCATAGTAAATATATCTCACACCAACAGACAGAATCACCACTTATCATACCTCAACATGCCTTACTGACTATACTCGTCTCAACGAAATATCAGTAGCAAGCTCGTGTCTACCCAAGACAGAGACTTTCCCGGATTCCTTCCAGTAGGCATGAGGGGTAGACGAGGGTGAATACTATCACCAGTATATCAATTTCCAACAGCAAGGAATCTTCATCATGCACTCATGAGCATGATCATACCATCACATAAAATAACTAGTACTTCGTGTCAAGGTGGGGTTGTAAACGTGTCAAACAACACACAATAATATTATGCCGGGGTTCAGAATGCTTGCCTTCAAGGTGCAGAGAGGTGAGGGCACTCCAAAATTTTTTTGGAAGTTTTGATCTTCCCTCCAAATTCCTATTTTTTTGAAAATATTCAAATCAACATAACTTTAAAAACAGTACAAAAAATTGTCCTAATTATTTTTGAAATAAATCCTAAAATAAACTAGATGAAATTTGAGGATGGTAGGAAAAAGAATCAACTCATTTGGAGTTTTAATTAAAAAGATATGCCCAGTCAAAGTTTAGTCAAAGTTCTGTTTTATTAAAAACCAGAAAAGGAAAACGCATCGGTTCGGAATACGCTTTAGAGAGGGAGAGACGTACTTCGAGCTTTACGCTTTCACTTAAGCGCCTCGGCGGGACGACCAGAGCCACTGACGGTGGGCCCGCGGGTCCACCCGTCAGGTTTGACTGGTCCAACCAGTCTTCTCCCTCCTCTGGCCGAAAGGAGGCGGAGCTCCGGCGATCAACGCCGGCGAACGGTGGCGCCCCGAGGGCGTTCGAGTGCGGGGATGGATCCAGCAGGTCCTGGCGGTCCTTCCGGTTGTTGCTAGGTCCGCGGGAGTGGAGGGAGTCGCCGGCGGCGAGCGCTGCGGCGGACGGCGTTTCGGGAGGAAAGGGAAAAATGGCTACGGTGGTGCTGGAGCTCGGTTGAGTGGTTGGGGAGCTTCGTGATGTCAAGGGGAAACCAATGGAGGCACTGGATGGGTGGGGGAGGGCCTGGTCACGGCGAATGTTGCTGGCGCATGGCGGCGGCCGTGGTTGCCGGAGGTGGAGAAGGTGGCCTCTTCCGGTTGAACCACTACGGGGGAAAGCTAGCTACGGTGGACTGGAGACTGCTTGGGGTCTCGGACGAGCTCCGGTCTCCTTAAATAGGCGGGGGAGGTCGGTTCCGCGGCTCCCCGTGGATAAGCACGATGGCGGCGATGGCGGTTCGTCGTCTCTGTAGCCGGGGCGACGTGGCGGGGCTCTGGGAGCACGCCAGGAGCTAGTGGACGGACGAGGCACTGCACAAGGAGGCAGGTGGCGAGCGAGAGCGGCTCGGGCGGCGCCGTCCATGGCAGAGCGGACGCGGCCGCAGGCGTGCCGCCAAGAAGCTTGCTGCAGCGACGCTGTAGGGAGCCAGGGGGTCGGTCGAGTGCGGGCGAGACACGGCTGCACCAGTGGATTAGATCGAACTCGAGGGATGCTTATCCACGGGCGAGTCGGTTCGGGCGCGAGCACGTGCAAAACGCGCGCTCTGCTCGCGCTCCGGGCATGCACGGCGGGTGTTCGGCGAAATGCCAGGGCTAGCTAGAGGTCTAGGGTGAGGCTGCCAATTAACAGGAGGGTTAGGGTGAAGGCAATAGGTCTAATTGACATGGTTGTAGGGTCGGGGAACCAAGTTCCCAATGTAATCACAAAACTATGCCAATTCTGACCAGGCACACAAAGTGCTCGACAGAATGCCATGGGCATCTAGGCATTCCTTCTGGTGACCAAAAACTCCAGGTTGGGGTCTCTTTAGATGATAAAGAGGGTGGCAGGGTTAGCTAGTCAAAAGCCAAAACTTCCTAGTGCAAGTTTTTGAGAAAACTAAATCTGGACAGAAAGTGTATGCCATCATTGCATGGACCAAAAATATACCAATGGGTCCAATCTCCTGGACTTAAGAGTTTGGTAGGGTAGACTATAAGCAGGAGAAAATTTAGAGGCAAAAGGGCAAGCAAAAATGGGGCTGTAGTACAAACCACTAAACTGGACCAGAACACATATGAGGATGTTTTGCTCAAATTTTCCAAAGAACACCACTGGGTTTTTGCATAGGAATGAGTTACATACTCCTACCAACATCTCCAAATTTTGGTAGAATTTTTAAATGAATTTATAAAAGGGTTGTAGTGCAAAAGAGACTTTAAAACTTATGAGAAATCAATTTAAAAGCAAATAAGTTTTAGGGAAATATTTACAGAAATAATTCCACTGATAAAAGAAATGATCTTGAGAGGGAATACAAGTCCAACAATATTCTTGAAAGGTTCCCCTTGAGGGAAAAATTCCACAATTCAAAAGAAAAGAATGGTACTGAGATCAAAAGGAAACCCAGAAAAGAAAATTTTAATTTCCTGGCAAAATTTTAATCAATAAAACATGGTTAAAAATCTTGGGGTGTTACAGATACTTGATGAAAACAACAACACACAGCCTCCGGAACAATTAAAAGAATGGCACAAGGGGTAAGAAAGATTCAGACAGCACTCCGGTTGAAAAGACAGGCAAACTAGATAAGATGAGAGAATTAGAATGCAGGTCACAACATTCCAGTTAAAAAGGACAAGCAAAGGAAAGAACATGATCTTGATAAAAAACGAGATGATGGTCAAAGAGAGCAATGTCACAATGCCTCCGGAATGAAAGATATATGCTAGATCGTTGGAAAGAAAAAAAAACGGAGAAGAAAAGACAACTTCTCTCAAAACTGAATTGAAAGAGCATCCTTACCAAGATGGATTGAATAGAGCTGTTGGAAAAATCAACAACGAAAACGAATAAGCTCGTTGTGGGCTTATGGAAAACATCTCAAATTTATGAGGTGACAACCGGCCACTAACAGAAACGAATTGCTTGGATTGAGATCAACAAGGAGATGAAAAACTTATTTCACCGGAATGATAATGAAGAGCTTGGGTCATTTATAAGCACCATAATTAGCAACAATCCTCAGGGAAGGCTTTTAGGTGAATTATAACCCAAGATGACTCCAACAACATAATTGAAGGGTTTGAAAGATTTCCTGAACAAGGAAAAATGATGGTTTTAAATATCTCATTCTTGATAACTCGTGAATCATGAAACATGAAGGAATTGTCAAGAATGACATAACACCATCTGAAAAGATAAGGTAGAAAGAATTGCACTTGGAAAGCATGATGAAGAATACTTGAGCTCCAACAAGAATCTTGATGAAGACTTCAAGGATTAATTAAATCTTGAAGAACCACCTTGAAGAACTCCGGTAATGAAAGCATGAGAAGTGAAAGATGAAAAGAAAAAAGATTCAAGGCCTGCGATGAATTAGATTGAGCTTTGAAATGATGTAATTGAAATAGCTTGAAGCTCCGGAAAACAAGATGAACAACTTGAAACCTAGAATTTATTCCTCATGAATAAACTCTAACAAAGGGATTAATCCACTTGGATGAAATAAGAATAAGAATTATGTCATGCTTATCCTTCACCAATTTAAATTGATGACAACCAAAGGATTTGGCATACTACTTATTCTCGTTGCAAAGAATTAAAGAGAGATCTAACACAAGCTTGTGTAAATCTTCAACGAACCACCGGTAGGATTGTGAAAAGAACAAATGAATTAAAACGATAACAACGGAAGGGTAACTTGAAAGAACCACCGTAAGAATATAGAGACGAATGAAGAGACATCAATGAAGAATATTTGGAGGACGAGGTTGAAAACTAAGAACGAAGAAATCTTCTGAAATGATGGCCTTCGGAGGAACAGAAAGAAAAGAATTCATGAAATGCTTCGGATGGGTATAAAAGAATTCCTCACAATCGGAACAATAATGAGGATGGCATGAAGCTAGAACCACGATTCTTCAAGAGAACTGGTCAAAATTTAAGAGAAACACTTCTCCGGTCTCCAAATGTTGAGAATGAAGACGAGAAATGCCATAAGAATTGCTGAGCACTCCGGAATGAAGAATTAAAAGGTTGAACCAATGATGTACAAGAATTTGAAAGCGATCTTGGAGAAGGCATGTGACTGATGGAAATCGTTCCTACGTCACACTTTGAAAGAATTTGAGAATAACTCCGGAATAATTAGAAGAGTCAGGAAAGATCCTGGGAAAAGACCTGTGGGTTAGGGCCCACTGAAAGAAATCACCGTTGGAAAAGATTGCTTAAAAGATATTGCACCGGTTGAATTAAATGGCTTTAATAAGATAACAATCCTCAAAAGGCTTGAATGGATTAAGAATGGAATTATGAATCTTCTGAGATATCTTCAGCACTCCGGATATGAATAGCAAGAAGAGAATGATTAATTGGTGCACCGGAATAAGCAAACATTGTGAAATGAGGAAAAGGATAAGATCAACACCGAAATCTTGAATTACATCCACCGGCAGAATTTGAGAACAAAAGAATGATGAACTTGAAGCTCTTGATCATCTTCACGAGAAATCACTGGATAAGAACATTGATGGAAAAGAATGAAGAAATATCACATGAATAAAATGGATACTTCATTTAAGAATTTTTGTCTCCAAGAAGAAGAAGGGTGGGAGGGTGGGTAAAACAAAGACAACTTGGGATGATTGAAACAATACACCGTCAGATTTCTCAACGGCGTCCGTATGGAATAACTTGAAGAGAAGGCACACCGGTTGAAAAGGATTAACATGAATATCTCGATGGTCAAGAAGAATTAGCACTCCCATAGAAATATGAGAACACCGATTAGGAAGGGTATGGAATCAACATTTGACATCGAAGCAACTCGAATACCAGAATCAAAACAAAAACAAAGGATAGATATGTTTATGAAGAAGATTATGTTGCAACACATCTATCCGAACAGAGAATTGAACGAATGTATTCCGCAGGTACATCAACTTGTCGAGAAGCCACTTGGAGAACAAAAATAAATAAAAAGGAACAAGGAACAGATAGAACAAATACAAGATAGAAGTTTTGTCCGACATTTTCGTGCTGAAAGCTCATGGAACGTGTTACAAAAGGGTTTTGCAATCCCCGGATCAGCATAGCCAAGGACCCTTTAAGATGCAACTCCCGATCAGAACAAGTCCATAAAACCACTTCACTCAATGTAGAACCCCGAACTTCATATCGTGCATCCGTTGGAAGAATGCCTAGAACTACTAGATGAATCCACCTATTAATTTCCGAAAGTTTCCAGTTATGCAATCAGGTGTTGGGGATACAGGGGAAGCACCGCGCAATCAACTCTAAACCTACATCCAGCTGTATCCATCCTTCAACACATAACCAGTTGTTCTCTAAAACCGTTTACCTCGGACTTTCGAAACGCATCCACTATACAAGCTATGGCAATACTCCCGAACTACCTCCCCAGTACTGGGTGATGTCGGGGTTATCTTGCCACTAACCGCATAGGAGAGTTTTCGATGTCGGCCGTCTTAAGTATTCTAGTACTGCCGCGATGGATTTGTGACGACAACACCTCGGAGCTCAACTCCCCGGGATACTGCCACAACCCCTAATGACAGGAGGCATCGAGAACAATGTTCTCGTCACAAAGACATCGAAACAATCCAAACAATACTCGCGAGATCCTAAAAAAAATTTGGTGCATTTTTTGAAAGTAGAAGAGGCAAGAGTAATCGTCAGGAGTCCTCACCAGAGAGAAAGGGGATGAGGAGCAAAAGAAATCCTACTCTCCGATATAAATATAGGACTGAAAACATTTTAAGTGTGTGCCTAGACTCAACCGTCAACGATTCGATCAATCAGTGGGGGCTTCTAGGTCGGAGAAGGCTCTGAATACCAACTTGTAATGCCCAGGATGGGACTATACCTCCTACGTGTTGAGGCACGACTTAAAGGTATAAGCCCATCCTAGAATGATCTCAAGTTTGGTATCTTTGCACGACTCAAGTAAAAGAGGGATTAAATTGCAAAAGAAGATAGTTGGCTTACACTCGCCACTTCACACAATACATTACATAAGCCAGACATCATTCAAAACATCACAACCCGACTACGGGCGAAGATCCAAAAGAAAGATACCAAAACAACATAAAGCCATAGGTCAGGATCGAATCCTAGTAGAAACCACTACTGATCGTCGAAACGTCACAAGCATACGACCAAACTCTTCATTGAGCTCCCAGTGAAGAACTTGAACCAGCTCCTGCACCGAACTCGGCTGAACCTGCATCTGGTGTTGCAGTATCTGTGAGGCACGAGGACTCAGCAATCCCATAACCATGGGTATCAAGACTAGCAAAGCTTTATTGGTAGGAAGAGGTAAAGTGGTGAGGTTGCAGCAGCGGCTAAGCATAATATGGTGGCTAGCTTACGAGTACCAGAATAAGATGAGAAGCTACGCAAATGGTCGCAAAAGTAGTGATCGCTAAAGATCCTGAACTACATACGAATCAAACATAACCCCACCGTGTTCTCTTCTCAAAGTGAAAAGAGACAGTCACGGTTACTCACACAGTTGTGTGTTTTACTTCGGATCATCTGTCAAGTTTTCTACAACCGGACATTAACAAATTCCAATCTGCCACATAACCACGGGCACGGCTTTCGAAAGATCATAACCCTGCAGGGGTCTCCCAACTTAGCCCATCACAAGCTCTCACGATTAGCTGAAGTGATAAATATAATATCATCACCCCTTATCTTAGGGAAATCCGATCAGGCTCGGCATCCCGGTAGCACAAGACATTCGACAATGGTAAAACAAGTCCAGCAAGACCTCCCGGCGTGCCGACACCCTGATAGTAGCCGCGCGTATCTCGTCTCAGGCCACGTCCGGATAGGTGAGCCTACGGGAGTCAATCCTCGAGTTTCCCCGTGGTGACCCCGCAGTCTCCCCGTTTGGGACCAACACCATCAGCACTGGCCCCCCTGCTATGTAGAAAGAATCCTCGGGTAGCGCTAACTCCCTATGCAATTTAATTAATTAATTAAGTTGTTATTATGAGAAAATTAAAACCAATGTTGGGCCTTGCTGGAGGAGTTTTATACAAAGTCGAACTGCCAAGGGGTCCCCATCCACCCATCGTGTAAGGAACGCAAAATCAAGGAACATAATGCCGGTTTATCGGCACCTAAGGTGGCATGAGTGGAACAAAACACCGAGCAAAAGGCCAAGCCTTCCACCTATGCCCAGTATATAGGTGTGTTAATAATAATTATAGATATTGTGATATATCCAACAACAAGTTCCATCCTGGAACGAACTTCATCTTCACCTGCAACTAACAATGCTATAAGAGGGGCTGAGCAAGCGGGGCTGAGCAAGCGGGTAACATAGCCAAACAGTGGTTTTGCTAGGAAGGTGTCAAGGTTAGAGGTTTCATGGCAACAAGGAGAGGGCTGACAAAAAGATGGGTAGCGCGACATGTAACGATAGCATCGAGACAACTAAGCATGGCAATGGTACTAAAGGTATCCAAGGGTATGATCATCTTGCATGGGATTTCGCAAGGGAGAAGATCGGATCCATGAAGTAGACGGAGCAACATAGACGAGAGAAATCCTCACAACTCCGGAACGAAACCGAAGCTATCAAGAGAAGCAAACCGGAAAGAAACATGCAACACGGTAAACACACAAGCTTAAACATGGCATGCGATGCACATCCAAGTATGATGCATGTCCAGTTTAATTATGCATGGCATGGCAAAGTGCACAAACAACACTACAAGTTAAGTGGAGCTCAATATGCAACGAGTTGCATATTGACGAAACACCACATTTATTTATTTAGTTGACTCTCGTTAATTACAAGACAAGATTAAATGTTTGTAACATACCAAGAGGTGAAGCAAAAATAAACTACCTATTAAGGCATTTTAAATGAGGCCGGAAAATAACAACAACAATTCCGGAAAAATCCCCATAAGCATGTTTAGCAATTATTAAGCAACAACAATTAAACATATAATATTGTTAACATGATGCGGATGACATGATCAAGTTTTATGCAATTATATTAAAAGTTGACATGAAGAGATATGAAGTGTTGTCACCGTGGGGGAATGAAAAGGTGCCACGGCAACGATCCGAAATGATGCAACGGCAACATCTCGGTTCCGGTAACTCGTTCAGAGTCCGGTGCAAAAGGAAAGATGGCGTGAGCGAGTCAAACGAGATGAAAGTTGGGGCGATCCCGGCTTTTGGGTTCCCACGGGTCGGCGACGAGGCAACCGAGGAACATGACAAAAGATGAAACAGGCACGGAGCACACACGGGAAACAACTCATACACCACAAGCAAGCATTCGACGGGGCATCATCTCGGGGTTATACCTTCGGAACATCGTTCTCAAAGGGGGGTCAAGTCGTCGAGGGACGTAGTGGAAGTAGGCGTTCTCGCGGGTCATAGAGGAAGTAGTGGTTCACGTTTCCGAAGAGGAAGTAGTTGTTCCGTAGAGGTACACGTGTAGTCGTTCGCATCTCGTTTCGGAGAGGTACTTATCGTAGGGGTTCATGTCGCATCGTCGGACGTGGTGGTACTTGGCGTTCGTCGTCACGTGTAGTTGTTCTCGTCTGTAGTTGTACATGTCGTCGATGTCGTGGTACTTGGTGTCTTCGGACTCGTCGGTCTCAATACTTGCGACGGTATCGGAACACTTGTTGTCGGACTTGACGAATCCAAGCGGTACTTGACGTCTCGGGGTCCCTCGTTCGAAGATCTTGGCGTCCACGGTTCTAGAGGCTGCGGCCTTCACAACAAAAGGAAAAAAAACAGCCAGGTCTTTGCGGCTCGTTGAGAAGGAAGACAGGGGCTGCTCGGGGCGAGGTGGCTGCAGCTCCACGAGCTGCTACCCGAGGCAGAGGCGTCGTCCTGGGGCGACGGAAGGGAGATGGAGGAGCTGCGGCGTCCGGGCCAGGGAGGAAGGCGCTCGGGAGGCTCGGCCTTGGCGAGGCTGGAGCTGCGGCTCTGGCTGGCGCTAGCGATGCGGCTTGAGGACGGGGAGGACGGAGCCGGAGGCGGGGGCGTGCTCCAGCGCTTGGGGCGAGGTGGAGCACCTGGCCGGCCGGGCGGAGACGGCCCGGCGCGGCGGCTCTTGGCCGGCCCGCGGGGACGGGGAGTGGCAGGGAACGAGGTCCCGATGTAGCGGCGAGGCGCTGGAGGACGGGGGCGTCGGGGCCGCGACCTGGAGACGGCGAGGCAGGAAGAGGGAATCGGGCAGAGGGGTTCGATGCGAGATGGGAGCAGGCCTGGAGAGATCGAGGGGTGAGGCTCGATGGGTCGGGACGAGGCCAGAGGGGACCGAGGGAACCGAGGGGGGTTCGAGCGACAGAGGGAGATGGGGGTTGCGGCGCGAGGGGGACGAGCGATTGGAGAGGGTGAGGCTGCGGGAGCGAGCTAGGGTTACGGGGAAAGATGGGCCGGCTTGGGCGAGAAGGCTTCGGGCGAAAGGGGACCGCGGGAGGCCTGGGCCGCGGCTCGACCAGAAGGGCCTGCGGCTGGGCTGCCGGCTGAGATGGCCTAGAGGCCTAGATGGCCTCTCTCTGCATTTTAAAAAAACAGAGAAAAGAAGGAAAAGGAAAGAGAAGTTGGGAGAGAAGTGGGCATGGGGTTAAACATCTGGACTCACAAAAATGCTAGGAATATAAATAAAATTGTTTGAAGATTTTTGGAAGATGAAAATTCAAAACACGTTTGAATAAAAGCCAAATTGTTTGACTTTAGAAATCCATTTAGATGGAATCCAAAAGGGCTCGAATTTGAGGAAGGGGCTCGACAAATGGGAAAAGAATTATTGGCAAGGTTTTTGAAGGAGAACTCGAAGTAGGAAAAGCATGGGGAAAAATTATGCACGTGTGTTGGTTAATTCCAAACAAATGGAATATTATTATATAGCTCCCTAATAATATTGAGAGGTTTTTATATGTTTTAAAGAGAAGACATTCTTCCCTCGATTTAAATGGACCGAAGGTCCACACATTTTATTTAAGTTGAGATGCAAAATAAAAATAACATGATGGCATGATGACATGATGCAATGCAAAAATAAATAACACAAGCACAACTGAAACACACGGGAGACCCGGAACATCTGGAATCTTCTGGAATCTTCTGGGACGTCGATCTTCGAGCGTCACACTAATGCAACTAGCAACCATATTAAATGAAGTTGGTTTGAACCAAAGGTTCAAATTCAAACTCCATATGTGATTATTTAATTGTCATTTAATTGATTTGACCTGATCAATAGGTTTAACTTGTTCAAACATGCATGAAAATGCCATAAACAGATTCCTTGAATTTTACTGATCATTTTTCGTATATAAATTATTTTCATTGGAGTTATAGATTATTTTCAGTGATTTTAGAAGTTTTGGCTATTTTCTGAAATAAATAAATCATTTCTGATTTTTTTAAAATTCTAGAAAAGCATTTATGACATCAGCAATGTGTCACTCTGACGTCACCTAGTCAACAGGGTCGGCCAGGGTCAAACCTGACGCGTGGGACCCATTGGTCAGTGACCCAGGGCTGGTTAGGGTCGCTGACATGTGGGGCCGGTCAAGGGCCACATCAGCATGGTCAATGCTGACGTGTCGGGCCACTGTGCTTAGTTAAAACTAAACAGAAACTAAACTATGCTTTAATAAGTGTGTGGGGCCCATGTGTCAATGGGCCAGGTGGTTAGTTAGTGGGGTGATTAGCCCCTAAGTAAGCGGCCACGTCAGCGATAGGCGCCGGTGACCAAAGACACGGCGGTGGCTCGCCGGAGTTGCCCGTCCGGCCAGCTCCGGCAACGGGAGCTCACACGGATCGGTGTGTTGGAAAGGTGCTGCTGCGGCGCTTCGGATGGTGGCCGTGGCAAGTGCTGGGGTGGGCTGTGGCGGTGGCGGCGGCGAACGGGGCGGCGGCGGTGCTACGGTGGCGCACGGCGTGAGGCCGTTGGGGTGCTGACGACCAAAAGGCGAAGCTGGGCGACATCGGCAGGTCACGGGGAGCACGACGACAACAGCACAAGGCGGGACGAACTTGGAAGCAGGCAGGGCATCGGCCATGGCGGACAGCGGGCTTTGGCCGGAGGGAAGCTACACCTAGAGGGCGCGCGGGGCAAGGAGGTGACGGGGAAGACGGAGAGGAGCTCACATCGGTCCAGATGAGAAGCTCAGCCGGCCCGGGGAAGCTCTGGAGCGGCCCAATCGGCGTCGACAATCTTCGGGCACCGGCGGCGAGGACGAGCTCTATGTCGTTGGTGTGGTGCTCCTCGGCTTGTGTTCTTGCCCAAAGACGTTGCGGGAGACGATTTGGAGCTGTTGGGCGCGATGAGATGACGAGGGGACGGCGGTGGCTGCGGTGGTCTCGATGGCACGGCCATGGCGGCTTCGGCCATGAGGGGAGAACAAGGGAGAGGACGAGGGAGAAGGCAGAGAGTGAGGGGAAAGGACCAGGGGGGCTTGAGGCGTCTCCAGTGCGTCGGATGGGCTCAGAAGCGCCTCGGCGGCAAGCAGGAGGTGTCCACGGCCACGCGCTGCTGCTGGCACGCAGCTGCTTTGGGGCGAGGGGAGGAAGATGACAGGCGACACTGCTGGTGGGTTGGGCCAGTGCAGCTGGACCAGTTACAGGTAAGTGGGCCGCCAGGTAAGACTAACTATCTCTCTCTGCTTCTGGTTTTGTTTCTGTTTTCTATTTCTATTGTATGTTTTTGATTTAGTACAAAGACCAAACCATTTTGAAAATTCATGAAATAAATTGTGGGCACCTATTGAAATAATTCTAACAGCCCTCAACTAGTTTCACAATTATTAGAGCATTTAAACTATTTAAAGAATTTAAATGCCCCAATTCAAATATAATATGGATTAATTCAAAAATCCAAAAAATGTCCTAGAAATTTATTCATCATTTTTGGCAGGGGTTTCTACCTTAACCAAAAATCATGAACTTTTCTTGAGGCACTTTTGGGTACAATGAAAATATTATTAGGTTGAACCTAGTTGGGTTCTTTTGGTGCTAGGGTTTGAACAATCCTCAATTCCAGTTTAAAGGAAAGTTTAGACATGATGCATGATGCACTCAAGTGCAACTAAATACAAGCAATAAATCTAGGGCTGTGACAAGACCGGTGATGAGACCCTCGTACTCTGTAATGTTGTTGGAGACCTTATCGCCCAACTGAAAGTAGAGCCGCACGGCGTAGTAGAGCTTGTCTTGAGTGGGCGAGATGAGCACAGCCCCAGCCCCCGCGCCCTGGTGGGCGAACGCGCCGTCGAAGTACATGACCCAGCCACCCGGCGCTTCGCTCCTTGGTGAGAGGGGCTGGTTCTGACTTGCTTCGGGTCCTGGGGCGTCGGTCCATTTTTCCACAAAGTCAGCAAGTGCAGCCCCCTTGATGACTCTAGTGGTGCTGAACTCTAGCTAGAATGCCTGCAGCTCTATATTCCATTCGGCGGCCGTTCCTACCATGTTTGGGCTCCGAAGTACCCTTTCTAGAGGGTAAGCTGAGACGACCTTGATGGGGTGGCCTTGGAAGTAGTGGCGCAGCTTGCGTGAAGCAACGAGGAGCGCAAGCAAGAGCTTCTGCAGCATGTGGTAGGGTGCTCGGGCATCACAGAGTAACATGCAGACGAAGTATACCGGGTGCTCGACAGGGGTGAAGTCCGGACTCGCCTGCGGCTGTGTGGTCTAACTAGGTACAGGTGCTCCAGGGGCTTGGTCATTAGCTGGGGCAGCTGCGGCCTCATGGGAGTCGTCTTGCAGGATGCGATCGCCCTCCGGCCCAGATGGGGCCTCGGGAGTGCCGCCCTTTTCCTGCAAGGTCTTGTCTTGACGCTCCTCTTGAACAGCCAGCAGCGCTGCACTAGCTGAATGCGGTGTTGCGGCCAGGTAAAGCACCAATGGTTCTTGATGCTTCGGTGCCACCATTACCGGTGGACTGGTGAGGTATCTCTGGAGGTCTTCGAACGCCGCATCAGCCTCAAGGGTCCACTCGAACGGGCCCTGCATTTTCATCAGCTTGAAGAAAGGGAGGGCCCTCTCCCCCGGCTTGGAGATGAAACGCCCGAGCGATGTTGCACAGCCGGACAGTTTCTGCATTTCCTTAAGGTTATTAGGCGGAATCATCTTTTCTATGGCCTTGACCTTCTCGGGGTTTGCCTCGATCCCTCGGTGCGACACCAAGAAGCCCAAAAGCTTGCCTGAAGGGATGCCGAACATGCACTTTTCTGGGTTGAGCCGCAGGTCTACCTTGCGCATGTTTGCGAAGATTTCTTCCAGGTCCGTGATAAGGGTTGCAGCCTCCTCAGATTTCAGCACGATGTCATCTACGTACGCCTCAACGTTCCTCCCGAGCTGTTTTCCCAATGCGATGTGCATTAACTGCTGAAAGGTTGCTCCTGCATTTCGTAACCCAAACAGCATGCAGGTGTAGCAGTATACTCCACAAGGGGTGAGGAAGGCAGTCTTCTCGACGTCTTGCAGCGCAATCTTGATCCGGTGGTAACGTGAGAAGGCATCCAAGAAGCACAACAAGTCGCACTCGGCGGTGGAGTCGACGATCTGATCGATGCGTGGCAGCGGAAACGGGTCTGGCGGACAAGCTTTGTCGAGGTTGATGAAGTCGACACACATGCGCTCGTTTCCTCCTTTCTTGGGCACGACGACGGGGTTCGCCAGCCACTCTGGGTACCGGACCTCGCGGATGACACCCGCCGCGTCCAGCTTGCGGGTCTCCTGCACGATGAAGGATTGCTTCTCCGTAGATTGGCGCTTGGCCTTCTGCTTCACGGGGCGCATATTGGGGCATACATTCAGGTGATGCTCGATCACCTCCCTCGGGACTCCTGCCAGGTCCATGGGTTCCCACGCGACCAAATCCCTGTTCATCCATAGGAACCCAACCAGCGCCTCTTCTTGAGCTGGGGGGAGACTACCACCTATGGTGAAGGCGACACCCGACTGCTCGTCTTCATCCACGGGCACCTGCTTCGTCTCGACTCGGTCTTGAGAGAAAAGTTGCTTCTTCTTGGCCAGTGCAGCCCCCTCAGTTCCAGGGGCGGCTTCACCTGACGGATGCACCACCGCAGTGGTCCGGAAGACACGCTTGAGGGCCACCAGAGCATCCTTGGTGTCCCCCGCCACAGTAAGGACACCACTGCTCCCTGGCATCTTCATGAAGTTATAGGCCGGATGGGCCGTGGCCATGAACTGAGCCAGCACGAGGTACCCGAGGAAGTCGATCAGCTCGGTGTGGTGGTTGTTTCGGGTGCCGAAGGTGACCGGGAGGTGGATCTGCCCCAGAGGGGTGGTGGAACCATTGCTGACTCCTGAGAACGGTTTGGTGGGGCACAACCGCTCGAGTGGCATTGAAGCAAGTTGAAAGCCTCCACTAAGAGCACTATGAGGCTAGCCCAACCATCGATGAGGGTCTTGGTGACTGCCACGTTGCAGATGGTGGGGGTGTAGAGCATCGGGAGAGCACCTGAGCCCACGGTGGAGGCAGGGTGGTCCCTCGAGTAGAAGGTGAGGTCGGTCTTGGGCGCCACCCATCCAGGAGGATCCCCCTGGCGTATGGAGACGACGCCCGCCTGGCGAAAGATCTTCTTGATATGGCGGCCGGAGGGTGCCGCTTGGGAGCCGCCAAGGAGGGCCGCGACGACATGGGGCGCCGGAGCCCCAAAGCGTGCGACGAAGAGGTCGCACAGCTCCTCCCAGGATGCCACGGACGATTCTGGCAAGCTAACGAAACAGGCGCGCGGCACGACGGTGAGCACCATGGGGAGCCAGCTGGCCATGACCTTGTTGTTGCCGCGGGCCGCCGAGGTGGCCTCTTCATAAGCCTGGAGGAAGACGGCTGGGTCCTCTGCCCCGTTGTAGCAGGGCGGCAGATCTGGCGTAAACCTAGGTGGCCACGGCACCCGTCAAAAGGCGGGGGTCAAGGCTCGGTGATCCGGAGTGCCGCCGTGCGCGGCCGCCAAGCCGGCCGGAGGAGGGACACCTACCATGGGAGCCTGGCGGATGGCGAGCGGGATAGACGGGGGAGAAATTTCAGCACACCCCTACCTGGCGTGCCAAATGTCGGATCTTGGGTTCCAGCAAAACCTTTTAGGTTCGAACTCTATGGTGTGCACGAAGATCTCTCCTTCCGCCATAGCTCGTGTACTCACCGATCCCTAAGCCTAGCTCGTCGGATCCGGGACACAAAGTTTATACTGGTTCGGGCCACCGTTGTGGTGTAATACCCTAATCCAGTTTAGTGTGGTGAATTTCCTTGCAGGCTAACGAAGAACTAGTACATGGATGAAGTGCCTCCTGGGGAGAGGGGTTCTTGCACTCGGGTGAGCTTGTGGTTTGTGGCCTTCTATCAGATCAGCTCAGGATGAGATGATCCCAATGGTGGTTTCTAGTCCTGTTTATAGTGGCCCGGGTCCTCTTCCCAAATATTGAGCGGGAAGGGATCCCACAACAGCCAAATTTTAAGGGGGACAGCTAGTACAAGCTATCCTGACAAAAGGTGGTCTTTGCCTGCCAAAGGCTCTGGTGGTGACGCCGCCGTGGGCTCCGCGGTGACCTCCGTTCTGCTGTCCTGCTGGTCTTGGTCTTGTTGCACCGATATGGAAACCTTTGCCTGACGCCTTGGGACTCTTCACCTACACCTACTCCTTTAGCACCAAAGAGGAAACTGGCACTCTTCGCCCGCTCGCGCCTGCCTAGCCTTGGTCGTCATTGCTCACGTCACGAGGACCTTGCGAGTTGCCCCTCGCCTCAATGTATCCGATCCTCACGAGCCGGCCTAGTGAGGCCACCCCAGGGGATGCCTTGTGTCATCTGCCTCGCGAGGCTTGGCCCTTCGCGAGGGTCTTGAGTGTTCTACCAAAAATGTTGGGCCATACCAGGGCGCCTAGTGAGCCACGCCCTGGGCCGCAGGCAGGCAAGTCTGGGTACCCCCATTCCCAGAACACCGACAAAGTTACACTTGAGCAAGAAAATAAATTATTGAAGGGATTTATAGAGAAAGGTCTTTACAAGGGCCTTGTCAGAAGTAAGCAATTTGAGGAAATTGTGCGCAAGCAAGGAAGGCACCGGAAGAACCAAGGTGTTGGTTTTGAATGAAAGTTCAATGCCAATAGAATTGAGTGGGAATAAGATCAATACCCCAAAATGAAGTTTTTTCCTCAACAAGAGAAGTATGACCCCAGTTCCTTCAAGGGAACACAAGCTCAAGATGATCTTAGAACACAAGACCTCAAGCTAAAAGGGAAGGACAAGTTTCAAGGCAAGGACAAGCAGGAATTAAGCTTGGGGATGCTGATACGTCTCCAACGTATCTATAATTTTTTATTGTTCCATGTTGTTATATTATCATTCTTGGATGTTTTATAATCATTTTATATCATTTTTGGTACTAACCTATTGACATAGTGCCAAGTGCCAGTTGCTGTTTTTCTGCATGTTTTTTACATCACAGTAAATCAATACCAAACGGAGTCCAAATGCAGCAAAACTTTTTGTGGATTTTTTTGGACCGGAAGACATCTGATGGGCCAGAGAAGCGTCTGGAGGGTGCTCCGAGAGGAGCACAACCCACCAGGGTGCGCCAGGAGGCCTAGGCGCGCCCTGGGGGGTTGTGCCCACCTCGGGTGCCCGCCGGACCGCCTCTTTGCTCTATAAATACCCGAATATTCCAGAAACCCTAAGGAAGTCAACGAAAATCAATTCCAACTGCCGCAAGTTGCAGAGCCACCACATCCAATCTAGACACCATCACAGAGGGGTTCACCACTTCCATTGGTTCCTCTCCGATGATGCGTGAGTAGTTCTTTGTAGACCTACAGGACCGTAATTAGTAGCTAGATGGCTTCCTCTCTCTCTTTAGATTATCAATACAATGGTCTCTTGGAGATCCATATGCTATAACTCTTTTTGCGGTGTGTTTGTTGCGATCCGGTGAACTTGAGTTTATGATCAGATCTATCTCTTTATATCCTTGAAAGTTATTTGAGTCTTCTTGGATCTCTTAAATGCATGACTTCTTATAGCCTTATATTTCTTCTCTGATATTTGGGTTTTTTTGGCCAACTTGATCTATTTATCTTGCAATGGGAAGATGTGCTTTGTAGTGGGAGACATCCTCACCCTAGATGCCTCACTCTCACCCTCTACCCATTATCTTGCCCTCTCCTCGCCATGGCTGACGCAGCCGCGCTCGCGCCGCCGTGAAGCTCGCAGCCACCGCCACTCCGCCTTCGCCTTGTCGTGTCCCCGAGCTCCCTCTCCATCCGCTACGTCTAGCCGAACATGTCCCGAGCGCTTGTATGCCCCGGAGACGCTTCCCCGACCTCGCCTTCACCTCTCACCGCTAGAGATCCCCCTCACCAAACCGCTTAGCTCTGACCTCCTCCGAGCTCTGCATCTGCACCGCCGTGTTCGCCGTGAGCCACTGACCATCCTCCCACTCTCCGTTCTCCCTACTGCACGCAGTAGTTGCCGCACAGCGTTGACCCGCACGAGCCGCCTCCTATGCTCGCCGCCGATGTGCCTCCGGACACCCAATGGACCAGCGTCGAGCCGAAATCAATTCATGCGTCATGTAGATGTTGTAGGTGCCTTGCACGCCCTGCCACGGCCACCGCAGCTGCATTGTCGCGCACACCCGAACGGCGGCCACTGCCCCGAGCTCGTTTCCGATGAGCAATGGTCGCCCTAGCTGCGGATGCATGCTCCGCTGGATGTGGGGGAGCTCCAGCTCCCCTTAGCCGCTCTCTGGTGTCCATTTGCTTGTCGAAGGGCAAAACACGAGCCCTCTGCCGCGTCTGTTGCCACCGACGGCTAAACGCCGATGGATTAGCCCCGGTTGACCAGGGGTTTGACCTCCCTTGGGTCAATGACAGGTGGGGCCCTTCCCCACTAATTAACCTAGGTTAGTTTTAATTATTTAGGTTAGTTTAGTTAGTCACTGACACGCAAGACCCACCTGTCAGTTGACCTGGGCTGCCCCATTGACTCACTGACTTCATGATGATGCAGTGCTGACATAGTAATTCCTTTTCTCAAATTAGTTCATTTTCCAAATATTCAGAAATTCCAAAAAAGGGGGGGGGGGTAAACTTCAATAATTCATAATAAATCAACCATGGCTCAGATGGAAAAGATTTATATATGAAAAATGATCAGAAAAATCAAATCTATTCATTGGTAGTTGTTTCATGCACGACAAAGCAACTTAACATTACTGTATAGATCAAAAACATGTTAATGCACTTTGGAAATTTATAAATTAGGCTTGAATTTAAACCTTTGGTTCAAATAGGCTCAAACCCTTCTGTTTGTTGTTGCATTAGCTCAAACACATCCATCTTGCCATGTCACAAGCATGCATCATATTGTTGCATATTGCCATGTATTGATTGTGTTACCAGTGTGATCTCTATGGTAGGTTCTGCTCCCGAGGTTATTCATGAGTATACAGTTGAAGTGCAGTACCCCTCGACCACTCTGTCAGGCAAGCAATCCCATTGAACATTCCGATACAAACCCATCTTCTCGCTTCTGTTCTCTTTTACTACATTAAGATGACAATGAGTTAATAGTTGAACCCCATTCCTTTGCATGACCTGTCATAGCCAAATTAAATAGTTAAAACCCACTAACATGTGTAGGAGTTGATTGAGCCATGTTGCGTGTTCCTACCATGCTATGCCTGCTATGCTTAGAGTCGTGTCAGGTCTGGTTTATCCGGGTGATGGATCGGAGTGAAATGTTGTGTCCGGTAATGAGAGTGAAGTGTGGAATATGATTTGGTAAAGGCATCGATGGAAGGCCATGTAGCTTGACTTGTTTCATTGGAACCATCACTAAGAACTGAGTTCCGTATATGTGATCCAAGATTAGCTACTACCACGTGTTGGGCCCGAAACCAATGGACCCTCTCGACTTATTGACCACCATGTCCTCTATCCAAGAGTTGCAATTAGCTTCTGGCGTTTCTAACATACTGGAGGTCGTGCGTAGCACTGACCCTACAGGTGCGCTGTGATGTGGTAGGTACATGACCGGTGTACTGAGTCGCCCGTTTGTTGACTCGGGAACCCTATAAACATCATTTAGGGCCGTATTGGAAACCCCGGCCAGACATCCTTGAGGATGGAACCTAAATAGGCGATAGACCTAGACTTGAGACTTGTGTGGTTAGTCAGGTCATGGCCGACACCCTCGCAGGGCTTCCGCTGGAAGGTTGCCGAGTACATGTCCTATAAACGGCGATAGGTGGTGAAAGCGTGTGTGAAGAAGTACACCCCTGCAGGGTTATTAAACTATTCGAATAGCCGCGTCCACGGTAAAGGACTACTTGGATGCTTATGAAGTTCATAGACAAGTTAATGGTTACTCATTAAAGTCTTAAGACAAGTGTTAGTGTCGTGGATGGCCCTTTCGTAGGATGACGAGAGTGAATCCATGGTAGAGTATTGTTGGGGTGATTAGTGGACTCGTGTGTGCTATCTCATCTATTTGAAACTACTAATGGACGTAGTATAGGATAACCAAGAGTCAAAGTTGGCTTGCTGCAATAAAATCCACTGCCCTTTTCGATAATGTTGCATGTATGATAGGTTCTGATGTAAGACTTGTTGAGTATCTTTTTACTCCTGTTTTCTTAATAACTATTGCATAGGAGAACACCGCCCCATCCAATCGTTTCTACATAGACCTCGATGTTGATGACTAGCTTGTTGCCCAGGTGGCAATCTCAAAGCCTGTGAACGGCTACTATAGATAGACGGGCTTCATCAAGTGTATTTCTTTCTAAGTTGTCTCTACTCAGACAAGTTTAGCTTCCGCATGTGCTTGTATGTTTGCATGACTTGAGTGTTGGGTCATGTGACCTCTACCTGTATAGATATGTTATGTATGGCTCTTCGAAGCCTCCTAAATAAATACTTTGAATCCTAGAGTTTTGTTGTGATGCCGTGTTTTATTTGCACATATCGAGCATATTGTGTGTATGTTATTGAAATGCTCGGTATGTCTGGAATTCGATACCTAGTTGTTTATCCTTGGTAGCCTATCTTATGGGGAAATGCCTCCTAGTGCTTCCACTGACCCTTGGTAGCTTGCTACTACTACGGAACCAATGGATAGACCGGATGTGTCCATCCTTGCTCCTGTGTCTGTCCCTTTCGGAGAAATGTCACGCGGTGTATACCGGAGTCCTGTCAGCTTGCTACACCCCGACAACACTTGCTGGTGACCGATATGTGCATTGATGGGTCATTTATGCATGTCCCTGTAATTTAGCGCCACTTTGGGTTTACGACTAGTCATGTCGGCCCAGGTTCTCAGTCATATGGTTGCTAGCGACACTATCTTATACGTAAGCCGAAAGGCGGATACGGTCTCGGGCCAGGTAAGGTGGCACTCGTGGGGATTGCGTGTGTCAGGTCGCAAAGTTATATGATGTTTTACATGCTAGATCGGTGTGACTTAGGATCGGGGTCCTGATACGTGGGCCCGGGGCTACTGTCGGTGTTCTATGACCAGGGGTACCCAGACCCCCTGCCTGCGGCCCAAGGTGTGGCCGACCAACAGACCGCCGTGGCCCTGCATCAAGACCCTACACACAAGACCCTTTTGAGGGCCCTTTCCTCGTGAGGCGAACGACATCAATGCCTCCAAGGGAGCTGCCTCCCGAGGCTGCCTCCGGAGGAGCAAACATATCAAGGCAGCACCCGGCCTCCTGAGGCCCAAGATGATGTGAGCCATGAATACAAAGGCCAGGTGGGCGCCAGCTGGCGTAGGCAAAGGAAGTTTCCTCTTTGGTGCTATGGAGGCAAGGACGTACGCAGGTTCCCAAGGAATCCTCCATAGGTTCCCATTCCAGTGCAACTAGACCAATCCCATGAGCTCGGCAGGACGAAGGTCATTGCCGATCCCACCTGCATGTCATCACCCAGAAGCTTTGTAAGTGAAGACCACCTTTACTCCTGATAATATGTATTGTTGTCCCCCTTTGAATTTGGCCGTTGTGGCATCCATTCCCGCCTTTACCATTGGGGAAGAGGACCGGGCCAGTATAAGTATAGGCTAAGGTCCACGAAGAGAGGGGATTCGGTCCTATTGAGTTCATCCGCCCCTCAAGCCTGAGCTGGTCCTAGAGCCCTCGCGAGGTGACTTACCCGTGTATTAGTTCATACTTAACCTCCTCATGAGGCAATCCACCACAAAGCAGGAGTATGGTTTTACACTGCAAGGAGGCCCTAATCTGGCTAAATCTTCGTGTCCCTTTCCCTAGCATTCTATCTCATGAACGACATTCCATGGCTTTGGTGCCGTGAGCGATTGGTTGAGAGCAAGTGGGTTCTTTCTGCACGCCCCAGTGTTCGAACTTGTCAAGGGACCGCGGATCCCGGACTCTAACAGTGGCAGCTTGCAGTGCAAAATGACGGTGAGAGGAGGCTCGGCCCCAATGGTGGAGGTGATTCTGGTGGTCGTCAGCAACGGTGGTGGGGTTGAGGAGATGCAGTGGAGCGAGACGAGGTCGGGGTGGCATCAATGGCAATCAGGGATGACATAAGCGAGCGAGGTGTTGTAGTGGACCTCGGGCGCTTTGCTGCTCTGGTAGTGGTCGAGTGAGGTCGAGGTGGCGGCTCTGGTGAACTCTGGTCGTCCAGAAGATATCAGCAGGGTGCACAATGACAAGGGGAAAACTTTTGACGGAAGAAGGGATCGTCGGGGTGATCACTGGTGAAGGGAATTGATGATGGCCGAACTGCGGCAGTGAAGATTCGAATGGCAAGTGCGGGCTCTGCGGTGAGTTTTTGTGAGGGATTTTTGGGGGTCGAGGGAGGAGAGGTGAGGGTATTAATAGGGCACGACCCTTCGATTAGGGGAAACGCGGGATGCGATTCCGAGAGAATTGAAGCCGTGGTGGTGCTCCGGACATGGTCTAGCCTAGCGCGTCGTGGGCGTGAGTTTAGGGAATGTGGGGCCTGCATGTCAGCGTGAGAGAGAGGGAGATATGGTAGGCGGCCGATGGGGAGCCTGTTCGAGCGTGGCAGGCCACAGGCGCTGGTCGGCTCCATCTAGTGGGACGGCTGGCCTGGCGGTTAGCGCTGGCCAGGGTGCTGGTAAAAAGTTTTATTTAATTCTGACAGAAAATAAAATATAAATAAAGAAAAAGAAAAACCATTTATATATAAAAAACAGAAAAAAAAATCCTAAAAGATGAACTATTTTTCAGAGGCAAATTTTTTTATAGTACTCCACCGTAGGGGGATTCAATCACAGAGGTCATCTACATTAACCCTACAGCCCTTCCGATGATGTGACGCCCCGAGACCGATGCTGCAGTTCCTTTTCATTTATTTCCCATTGTCACCGTGTGTTTCAATTGTTTCTTGCATTAATAATCGCATCATTCGCATCACATCGACACTCATGTCGTCATCCTTCTCAAAACATGTATCCATTCATAGTTGCCCGATCTCGCGGTTCTCTCCAATGTTCGTTCTAAGCAGAAGAAAGGGGATCTGAGGTCCCGACCTCAGTCTCCAAATCTTTTATATTGATGAAGCAAATCATGAGCTGGATCTCATACCGCAGATCTCCAGATCAATAGCACACATGACAGAGCTCCACGCAGAGCGAGCGTGGCACGTGGTGGATATCATGCAGAAAAATGGAAGAGCCGTACCCTCACTTTCTCACAAACGCACGCCGTTGCCACCTCTGGGCGCGCACACAGAAATTCAAATCCCATGATTTACGGCGAGAATCAATCCAATTGATTACGTGCGGTTGAGGGAGTCTTGTTTTCGGGGGTCCTCAGTCATCCGGGTTGTTGAAGCTGGGCCGCATTGATGGGCCGCATGAAGAAGAAGCAGAAGGCCCTCCCCCGTATTCGGTCAGGACTCTTATGTATATAGAGATGCAAGTGTAGAGTCTGGATGTATCAATTACTTCCTCCCCAAGTCACCCTTGTAACCCTAGGTCCCCTCAGGCGTGTATATAAGCCGAGGGGTTAGGTCTGTAGAGGGGATCATCATGACAATACCCTCACAGGCTAGACTTAGGGTTTAGCCATTATGATATTGAGGTAGATCAACTCTTGTATTCATATTCATCCATATTTATATAGCAGGAAGTAGGGTATTACCTCGATTGAGAGGGCCTAAACCTGGGTAAACATCGTGTGCCCAGCCTTCTTTTACCACCGATCCTCTAAACGCATAGCTTGGGCCCCCCTACCCGAGATCTGCCGGTTTCGACACTAACAATGGTGCTTTCATTGAGAGCTCCGATGTGCACTCGCGATGAGCGATCGATGGCTCGTCTCGTCATAAATGACGGGATCACCCTCGGGAACCGCCTGGATGTTGGCCAGGTTCTCCAGGCCGGACCCTCTCCCTGCGGCCGTCGAGCACCACCTTTATGCCAATTTCGGCCACTCAGATGATGCGACCTCGGCGGAATTCTCATCCTTATACGAGCTACTGGACCACATCGCCACCCTGGGGCTTTCATCGCGAGGAGATCAGATCGGATCTAAATCCGGCTACAACGAGACTGATCCCTTCCCGATCACTCTCCTAGTGGAAACAGTTGAGGATGGAGCCGAAGAGACTCCCCTTCTCGAGACAAAGACCAACATAGTTCGGATCTATGAACCCATCGAGCCTAACACGCCCCTATCGGGAGGCACTTTGTGTGTTTTGAGCTCTGGGATTAGCTCCGAGCCCATGGAAAAATTAAACCCTGTTGGGCCCGGATTGCCTGCACCAGAGGTTGACAAAACTCCGAATACCACCTTGGGTTGGGATTCAAAATTACCAGCACCCACCCACCCTGAGAAAAACTCTCCAAGTAAATCCGGACTCCCGGACATAGATGATCTCGCGAACATACAGTACCAGCCCGAGGTAACGGCCAACCACTTTTGGGCCAGATTCCTACTAGTTAAAAACAAGATCATGGATTGTTGCGATGACGAGGCGGTCTCCCTATTTTACCGCAATTGCAAGGACGAGGGCATCTTGAACGCCCTCAACCAACGTCGTGTTCTGAGCTTCACAAACCTATCGTAGTTAGTATAGAATTACCGCGCAATGGAAAATACTTGGAAATCCCAGAGCACACCTCTCGAACAGTCAATGTTTAGACAGTACACTACCAGGGCTAAACGGACATACCCTAGCTGGCCATCCGATAGCATGCCTATTGGCAAGAAGAATAGGCTTCTATTAAGGCACCGGTCCATACTGGACGAACTACTCGACACACCTTGCCAAATTCACGCAACCCCTGACAATGTCCCAAATCATCGCCCTAGAGCATGTTGGGTACTCGGGTAGGTAGCAAAGAGCGGTTCGGCAATTCTCGCCAATACCGTATCAAGGGATAAAGACATCGCTGTCTTCACTGTCTTCGAGACATTCTCCTCAAATAACCTTTGAAGAGATCAAATCGCGAACTTGCCGAGGTTTACCAAATTAGATCTGCAAGCCCATGGAGCGACACGGCAATTCGTTTTTTCTGCCGAAGATACACCTTGAGTTTGGCCGATGCAAGCATCAACAGCTCTGGTACTAGACCCAATAGTGGACGGTTTTCGCCTCACTAAGGTACTTATGTACGGAGGAAGCGGACTTAACCTCATATATGAGGAAATGCTTGCAAAAATGCAGGTCGAGAAATCCCGCATTGAGCACACCAACACAACCTTTAGAGGAATTATACCAAGCCGCGAGGCCATGTGTTCGGGAAGCATTAAGCTCGACGTAGTGTTCGGTACACCCGACAACTACAAATTGGAGGAACTACTATTTCACATTGTGCCCTTTCACAGCGGATACCATGCCCTTCTAGGATGGGATGCTTTCTCACGCTTTCAAGCTATACCCCATTACGGATACATGAAGCTTAAAATGCCAGGGCCCAATGCGGTGCTCACATTAATAAGTGATCCGGATAGAGCACTCCGCGCCAAAAACAAAATAGCATCCATAGCCTTAGAGGCATTATCCGAAGCCCTCGCTGCCGAAGAATTAACCACCCTACAATCAAAGGTAGATAAGCACGATGTAATCCTTGCCAAAAGATCAAAGTCTACCTCCTTTAAACCAGCAGATGAGATCATTAAGTTCCAAGTGCACCCAACGGACCGAAATAAAATGGTATCCATCGAGGCATAGCTGGATCCGGCGGTAGACAGCGCGTTACGCGCCTTCCTTCAGGGAAATTGGGATATATTTGCCTGGCACCCTTCAGACAAGCCGGGAATCCCACATAGGCTGGCCGAACACAGCCTCAATATTATCAAAGGGTTCAAACCAGTCAAGCAGTCACTGCGATGGTTTTCCGAACCCAAAAGACAACCAATGGGAGAAAATCTAGCCAAACTATTGGAAGCCAGATTCATCAGAGAAATTAAACATCCAGATTGGCTAGCCAACCTAGTCATGGTACCGAAGAAGGATAAATCATGGCGCCTCTGCGTCGACTTCATAGACCTGAACAAGGCCTGCCCAAAGGATCCCTTTCCTTTGCCCCGCATTGATCAAATTAGCGATGCAACGGCCGGACACGACTTGTTGTGCTTCCTTGATGCTTATTCCAGATACCATCAGATAAAGACGAAGGAATCCGATCAGGCCGCAACGACATTTATTACCATGTACGATCCTTTTTGTTTCAACACCATGCCCTTTGGACTCAAAAACGTTGGCGCCACGTACCAACGCGTGATTCAAACATGCTTGGAAAAGCAAATTGGCAAAATAGTGGAGGCATATGTGGACGACGTGGTTGTTAAGACCAAACACGTCGAGACTTTAGTGGACGATCTCCGACTTACGTTTGCCAACCTTCGAGAATATAACATAAGGCTCAATCCGAAAAAATGTGTCTTCGGCATTCCAGCCGGAAAGCTATTAGGGTTCATGGTATCCCATAGAGGAATCGAAGCTAACCCAACAAAAATCCGAGCCTTGTCAGAACTCAAAATACCAACCGATCTCAAGCAAGTGCAAAAACTAGCAGGTTGCGTAGCGGCTTTAAGCCACTTCATCTCCAGATTAGGAGAAAAAGCATTGCCACTTTATAAATTGCTACGAAGCACTAACAATTTCAAATGGACGGATGCGGCAACAACCAAATTGGAAGAAATAAAGACTCCACTAGCGAGCAACCCAATCCTAGCCGCGCCCGGTGTTGGCGAACCAATGCTATTGTACATATCAGTTACTCACCAGTTAGTGAGTGTCATGCTCATTGTCGAACGAGCCGAAGAGGGACATAAATTCCCCATTCAAAAGCCCGTATAGTATGTATCCGAGGTTCTAACACCGTGTAAGTCACGGTACCACTACTATTACAAAATTTCCTATGTGGTCTTCATGTCATCTCGGAAACTCCGACACTACTTTCAAGAGTGTTCGATCATAGTGGCATCCGAGGTACGACTCAACGATATTATCAACAATAAATATGCCACAGGAAGCATAGCAAAATGGGCCATCGAGCTCCTACCATTCGAAATATTCTATAAGCCACGCCAGATTATTAAATCCTAGGTATTGGCAGACTTTGTCGCATAATGGACTGAAGCCCAACTCCATAAAGAGTACAACTCATATTGTCACTAGACAATGTACTTTGACGGTTCCAAAATGCTAGCCGGATTGGGGGCCGACGTAATATTGATATCTGCAACTAGGGATACAGTCTGGTACGTTCTACAGATCATGTGTACGGACTCGAACAATGCCGCCGAATACGAGGCCCTGTTGCACAGTCTCCGCCTAGTGGTATCCATGGGCATACAACACCTCGAGGTACGCGGAGACTCAAACCTCGCTATCTCCCAATTTAATGGAGATTTTGATGCGAAAGATTCCAAAATGGCAGCTTATCGCAATGCTATACTAAAAATATCGGCTTGATTTGAGGGGTTGAAATTCCATCACATAGCCCGGGATAATAACTAGGCCGCCGACGTACTCACTCATATAGGCGCTAAGCATGACCCCGTCTCACCTAACACATTTGTGGAAAGGCTATTTAAGCCATCTGTAACATGGCAGGACGCGAGCGACGATACGAATTCGGATCGGAACACACCCTGAGCCGAACTCAATCACGATGTTATCAGAGACCCAAGCATGGAGATAACTCCTTCGGATCATGAAATCATGGCTGTCATAGCCCCCTGGATAGAGCCTTTCCTAGATTACCTTAATAGGCAGGCACTCCCCGATGATCAAAATGAGGCCCTCCGCATAGTCCGGCGCTCTAAAGCCTACAAATTTCACGAAGGTGAACTATACAAGAAAAGCATAACTGGTATTCTACAACGGTGCATCTCCGAAGAGTAGGGAAGGCAAATTCTCACTGACATACATGCTGGAATGGGTGGCCACCATGCCGCAGCACGGGCGCTCGTAGGCAGAGCTTTTCGCGCTGGCTTTTACTGGCCGATAGCCCGAGCAGATGCCCAAACCTTAGTCCAACACTACGTTGGCTGCCAGCTCTTTGCAAATCAAAGTCACATGCCTCCCACCGCTCTGAGAACAATCCCCATTACTTGGCATTTTGCGGTCTGGGGTGTCGATATCGTCGGACCCCTTAAAGGGGGAAGTCATAAAAGAAAATACTTACTGGTGATGATAGATAAGTTCTCTAAATGGTTAGAAGCCAAGCCAGTAAAAAGAAGCTAAAGCAGGGCTTGTGATAGATTTTATATCCGGCGTAGTACACCATTATGGTGTCCCGCATGGTATTATCAAGATAATGGCTCCAATTTCACAGCTGACGAGGTAAAAAATTTGGTGCGTAAAGTTGGGTATAAAACTCGACTATGCTTCCGTATATCATCCTCAAACAAATGGTCAGGTTGATAGGGGCAATGGTCTGATAATGAGCGGCATTAAACCCCGACTAGTGCGCTCCCTACGGGAGTCTGATAAACACTCGGACGAAGAGCTTGACTCCGTACTCTGGGGGCTGCGGTCCACTCCCAATTGTATGACCAGATATACACCTTTTTTCATGGTGTATGGCGCAGAGGCTGTCACACCCTGCATTTTGTAACATGTTGTTTGTAACTTTGAAGCATGAAAATTTGGACCAGCAATTTTTTTTAGCATCATTGGCTTTTATTTGGAATTGAGTTTTCTTCATTTGCTTTTTCATGTGCTCATTAAAGTCAACTATGATCTCTTGTAGATTTCATCTCTATACTCTAAACTTCTGCCCAATGATCATACCAAGTGTTATATAACAGTATAGTATTTTCTTACAAAATTATTTTGGCCAAAAAGTATTTTATAAATTTAGTTTTCCAAAAACCCCTGAATTGAGATTTGCACTGCAAGTACTTGATTAAGGGTGTGAAAATTATTTCAAAAGGTTTATTTGAGACCTAGTAGTCATAGGACTCCCAGAAACCACAAAGGTATAATTTTAAAAGTTATTTTCCTATTTTATTTAAAAGCTTTTTCTTAAGGCCAGAAATGGCCTTTAATAGGGGAAAATTATTTAACTGTTTCAAAAATATTTGCCAAAATTCAGAGAGACTCATAGGACATATATTGTCCATATATAAGAGTTTCAACACTTGGTCATGTTCAAAATAATGGGCTAAACCCTCTAAAACCCTTTCTGGATATTTCAAGCTTTTAAAATATTTACAAAGGAAACTTTCTCCAAAAATTCCAGGGAAATTCTATCATGTCATATATGGCATATTTGATGATCTTGCCAAGTCCCATACCTTGGGATGCAAGAAAACCTCCTCAAACTCCTTCATAACCATTCTGTCCATATTTGAAGTTTGAGCAACTCTACATTGCCAAACTTGTCCAAATGCTCTCAAACTTGGTGCACATGCTAGAATGGCCTAATAAGGCACCTAGACCAAATGGCACAAGATTTGGAATAGATCAACTTGATCAGATCACCTCAAAACCCTTTCTGTTCAAATGCAAACTTGCACAACTTTACATTACCAACTTTTTATCTGGAGCCTCAAACTTTGTGGGCATGATCAATACCCCAAATGATGATGCTACAACAAGTGGTGCATCAAGGGGATATGATTAGCTTGACTCAATCAAGATGAAACTATTTCTGTTGATTTCTAGGGTTCACCAAAGTTACATTGGCTAGTTTCTTCAAATGAGCCCAAATTTGGTGAAGCACCCTATTTTCTCATGTCTTTCAACCCTGTCAAGTGCCATGTCAAGTGGACTTCATTTACTTGATCAAACACAGATCAAACACCTTTTGCAGAAATTCTAAAACCTCCATTTTCACCACTTTCACTTTTCTCCATGGCCTCAACTTCTTACCACAGGCTCATTGAGTTACCAGCTACCTCCAGTAACTCCCCCAGCACCCCAGCTCCATGATTGGAAGGTGAAACCCCAGCTTTACCTTGCTGTACAGCCAACTTTCACCTTGTTACCAGCCCTCCCCCTCTCTCTATGCAACCCCAGAGCATCCAAGGCCACAGAGCAATTCTTTACTCCTCCCTCTACACACCAGACACTGTTGGGCACGCTGGAACGGACCAAGCCGGCGAGAGCATGCTGATGCCAGCCATACGCACGCTCCAGAGCGCGCGAACAGTGCACCTCGCACGCTGGCTCGGGCCAATCGCCGCTCCCCGATAGCCTCGGGCCTCCCCCTCGCGCCAGTCGAGGCCCCTCGACGTCCGCGACCTCCCCGGCGCTGTCCCCCCTCCTCCTGCGCCCTCCAGTAGCCGCCGTCGCACGCGCGCTGGCCGCCCGCGGCAGCCACTCCTCTGCCTCGCACGCGCGCACCTCTCTATCGCTCCCCCGCTCCTCCACTTACCTCAGCTGGACGTAGAGCTCGTCCAGGTACTCCCCAGACTCATCCCCGTATCCTCCCGTGCGCTGTAGCCTCGCCGGTGAGCTCGCCGGCGCACTGGACCACGGGTCCTCGTCGAGCCCCTATAAATAGGCCTCCCCGAGCTTCTCCAACACCACCACCAGCCTCACACCTCTCCACTGATCCCTCCTGCATCACCAGCTCGACCCCAGGACGCCCCAGTGCTCGGGATCGACCGGAGCTCCGCCGCGTCGGGCCGCCGGCGATCTCGAGGTACAGGCCTCCCCTGCCCCTCCTTCCACTCATTTCGGAACTGCCGCACCTCACTGACCCTTTCCCCTCTCTTTCCCCCTCCATTTGCAGTCGGAAACGACCCCGACCACCGTCCTCCGACGAGCCTCCGCCGTCGCACCTCGCCGCCGGTGAACCAGGGCTCCCCGCCGTGCCGCACTACCACCGCTGCAACCGCGACACGACACTGAGTCCGTCCCTGGCCTCCGTTGCCGTCGCCGTTGCCGGAATCGTCGCCGGTGAGCTCGCCGCCGCCGTGACCGAGGGGTTAGAGATGACAAGCGGGCCCCGCCTGTCATCCCCCCACCTCTCTCCCCTCCTCTGTGCCGCTGACCCACGGGCCCCGCCCGTCAGAGTTTGAAACCTGACGTGCGCGTGCGCTGGCTCCGTGCGGCTGGGCCAGTCCGTCTGGGCCGTGCACTATGGCCTCTTCTGGCCCAGTGCACAGGACCCCTTTTTCTTTTTCTTTTTAGTAAATGATTTAAACATTTATGCAGAAAAGAATATTGATCCAAATTAAATATTTCCAACTCCTAAAATCTTGTAATATTCCAACCTATTTAATGGTACTACTTTCACTCAAATCCATGAAACCTTGCTGTACTGTTCAAATTTAAATTCAAATTTAAGCAGTATAACTCCTGTTCAAAAATCAATATATCCTATTCTGTAACTCCCAAACTCCAACTAAGATTTTTCCCCATCTTAGAAATCTCTCTAGTATTTTACAAAAATGAGTTGACATTTTTCTGAGCACTTTGACTTTTCTGTTTTATTTGTATTCTTATTTTCCCGTGGATATTATGCGACGTATAGATCCCGTATTTGACGAAGTTGCTGTGGAAGAAGAAGGAGAAGGACTAGAAGACTTTGAAGACCAAGCCAATCCAGGCAAGCAGCCCTTTCACCATGATACACTTGTTCTTCGGAACCCGTTTGTTTCCGATGCATGATGATTAGGGTTACGATGGTAACCTAGATGAACCACCACATGATGCATGCCTCATTGTTGATCTTGCTATGTGCTAGATGTCATGCAAATAGTTGGTCTTGATGATGCATGTGTGATATGAACCCCCGTAGTTGAAAACTTTGCATGAACCCATCGGGTGCCCCTAATGCCCGAGGGTGATGAAGTGTTAGGTCATCACTTGAGAAAGAAGTGATGTGCCGGTAATATCATGAGCATGGTGGAATGATGGATTAGATTTATGTGTGACTACCGTCCCAACCAAACATGTGCAACCACACTACCCCTTATGGGACGGGGCTTTATTGATTACTTAGGTCGATACTAGCATGGTACCCGCATTACTAGTGACGGGAAGACTTGAGGTCTTTCCCGGGACGGGGTCGTGCTTGGATAGGCGGCCATGACTGTTTTCACAGGGCACCGGACACACCGTTGGTCCCTTCGGGTACGCGTGAACATTGAAATTAGGGCAAGTCCCGTGATCTATTGTTTGTACCCGAGGGCCGTGTGCCAACGAGTGGACTCTATGTTAGTGTCGTCTAAGGAAAGGTAATGACCGGGTGCTTACCCCGGGTACTTGAGGTACTGCGGGTCGTGGATGACACGGAAGTTCCCCGGATCTTGTGGGTAAAGTGCGCAACCTCTGCAGAGTGTAAAACTATTCGAATAGCCGTGTCCACGGTCATGGACAGTTGGGTGGTGCTACTTAAACTATGTCCAGAATTTTACTTCATCAGTATTGGTATGTGTGTGGCAAGTCAAGGATGGTGACTTGACACGATGAGTTGAATTCTTAATCATGTTGATATCGGTAACCTGCCTTCGAGGTTACGCAAGGTTATTGATGCATAAACTTGATAATAGCATATTGCTCTAGCTTTCTACTAGATTGTTCATTATTGTTCCATTGCATTGTTACTTGAACCACATCATGGGTTGCTTGCGAGTACATTCAAAGTACTCATTGGCTTGCCACTGGTTATTTAATTGGCCAGGCATGGAAGAGCAGGATTATGAGGAAGAGTTCTTTGGAGACGACCATGCGAACTAGGACGCTATCCCAGTCAGAATGCCTGTATGGTTAAGGCAGATGGCTAGGGTTCTACCCGTTTATCGAAAACTTCTGCTACTTGAGTTATTTGCTATTCAGCCCGTAAGGCTCTATCTATGTAAGACTTGGCCATAATGGCCTTAATTCGTGTAAGACTATTTGTATGGATGTAAGACTCTTGTTATTTCAGCTTCTGTGTGTTCAGTGAGCATTGATCTCTGGGATCACTGTACACGTGCATTCGGTGATCTCGACTTCTAAGTCGGGGTCCCCACAGAGGCGGTTCTGCCCTATGACATTATTCATGACTCACCTCGAGGGCGCATGTATGAGGAGAGGGAAGCCGAGTTAGATCGGCAGGACAACCTAGATGGACTTGAAGAGGAGCGCGATACAGCGCTAGCATGTTCCTCATTTTACCAACAACAGGCTAGGCGATACCAGAGCAGAGAAGTGCGGGCCAAAACATACAACATCGGTGAACTTGATTTACACCTCCCGGAGAAGAAAAAGGACAACCTCAAACCAAAATGGGAGGGCCCCTTCATTATTGATGAAGTACTCACCGGTGGAGCCTATCGCCTTCGCAATGCACAGGACAACCACCTTGAGCCGAACCCGTGGAACGCTGCCAGGCTCCAACGATTTTATGGGTAGTTCGGTAGCAACTTCTTCCTCTTTATAAGTTAGGTCTTGTTTTTAATTTTTGTTTTCTCTCCCTTTTATTTATTTTTTCTTTACATTTTCTTCAATCGGCAAGTATTCGACTCACCCGAACTGTCACATGATGAGTACGTCCTCAAATGTACCTACCTCAAATATACCTAGGGGCTTCTTTAACGAAGCCCATTACCAATAAAGCTTATTGCTTAGAAATGTCGCCTGTTTTTATAGTCCATCCTTGCCATTATATGCATCAATATGACTTAAGATCTGGCCAAGATGGGTTGCTTGGCTCCTTTGCTTACCCCTAAGTTTCAGATTGTTCGGCTAGGGCGTAAAGGGAGCACCTCTGCGATTGTTACAACCGAGTAATCCGGATATGTACCTCAGACTGGGTGAAGCCGAAAGCTAGCGCTATTAAGGGAATAATTGGTCAGCGGATACACGACATATCGCATTCTAAAGTGTATCTTAAACTAACATGGGAGATGGCACCCTACTGTCCTTTTTATAGGATAGAAAGCCTAGGGCCGCACCTTTATGCACGCCGACCCTGGGAAAGGAACCCCTAACTGAACTATTCTCTCTGGAAGATGTTTCTTACGTTAAACAGTAATATACATAAGTCCCCGAACTAAGGTCGTCTGTTCAAGCAATTATGACCGGATCGCCTGGTTTCCGAACATATCACGTGTCTTGTCACGGATATAGTATTCAGAAGCACTCCAGCCTTCGGGTTTATGCAGGTAGAAGTAGATGGTCGGCAATGACAAACTTTATTCAAATTCGGATGGAGATAAGTTTGATGGTAAAAGTACATTGATACATAGAATCAGACGACTACTCATTTTCTATTCCCTCTATAAGGCTGTCTAGCTTACAGTCCTGTTGGGAAAGTTTGGCAACTACCCCTACTTGGTCATATACCAAACACGGAGGAATTTCTTGCCCATCGGACCCTCGAGGTCCCACGCGGGCCATGTGATTTGGATCAAGATGAGTGTAGCTCGTCTTCACCATGCCCCATGCTTGTCGAGCACCCATGCGGCATGCTGATGCTTTCCATAGTTCAAAGCGGCGTCGAGCCACTTTGAACAGGTCCGCTAAATCCTCCATAGTTTCTGGAGGAGAGTCGCCAGGCCATAGAGCTCTGGCCATACTCTTCATGGCCTTCCGAGCCCGTTCATGGACCCCGAAAAGCTCTTGCAGCACATCACCCTCAAGACCATACACTCCGCCTTTAGGCTGCTCAGTTAACAAACCTGCAAGAAAAGTTTTATAAGAAACTTTCAAAATAAGAGACTATAAGGAGAGCTAGGTATAAGAGACATACTAAACATGCCGCTTTTTAGCCTCCGGTTCTCTTCCAAGGCGCTTGAGAGTTATGCCTTTACACCCTTTAGCTCCTGTTTGAGCCTAATATTTCTATCTTGCACTTGGTTCCTTTTTTCCATAGCTTGCATCAGTGCAAGCTTGCCAGCGGCATTTTCCTCTTCGGCAAATTTCTTGTCCGATAGGGCAGCTCTTAGCTCCCTCTCCAGTTGGTCGGTCGATCATGTTGTTGTACTAAACATTAGTATAAACATCATAGTAATCAGCAGAACTGTCATAGCTTCGGGACACAAATATTCTTACCAACAACATCCTTTCCGGATTCCTTCGAATTTTTCAATTTGGCGAGCTGAGTCCAGCACACTTCAAGTGCCTTGGATAAAGATTTATTCTTTTCTCGAATGACCTATAAAAATACAATGATCCTCAAATCAGTTGTAGCAACTACTTTAAGTCTCAGGGGCTACTGGCATGGGAATACTCAAAGTAAAAACTTACACTCATATCTTTTGAAAGCTGATGAGTGGCTCCGGCGAGTCCATCTTGAGCGGCTCGGATATAGGCATCTGCAGAATTGAGTGTGTTAAATGCCTCCTTAGAAAAAGCGGGATCACGTATGGCTGCCTTCCGCCGCAGGTGAATCATCGCGACCTCCACTTCGAAATTAGTGGCTGACACTTCGTCTGAATCCTCCTGGGAAGAACAATCCGGTGCCGGATCAGCATTGACCCCTGACGGGCCTGATCTCGGATTGACTGGAGCTTGGCCGGCGTTGCCTCCGGAGACACTCCGGTGTGTATTCCTCCTAAAAGGAAGAAACAAAGCAGAAATTTATAGTGACGATTTCACCTCCCAACACAAGTTAAAACAGAACATTCCTCTTAGAAGGTCCGCTGGTGTTCGTGGTCCTTTTTTGCTTCAAGATGTCGCCCGATGCAGGCGTCGCCCTCTGGGTCGGTAGTCCACGCGCAGTTCGGCGTGAGGAGTGCCGCCCCTGTTTAAGTATGATAGAATACAGTAGGTAAAGGAGCGCTAGAAATCTTCTCATTGATGAGATATGTCCTAAATTACTTACACAGGAAGAAGGAATGAGGCCTGGGTAATTGGTTCCTACCCCACAGCAGGCCTGATAGAAAACTCCATCTTCTAACTCTATGCCTATGTCCGGATATTCTTCATATCTAGGGCCTGTATTTTGGAACAGGTCCTCTGGCTGTGGGGCGGGACTGTTAATTCCCTCGATCACCTTCCACCACTCCTGTCGGGAGAAGCCGAATACAGTTCGGTAAACGCATCATAACAAAGAAAAATTGAGCGGCCAAAGAAAGAGACTTACCCAATGGGGAGGATTGTACATTGAAAGGCCCTCCCGGCATGTTATATAGATGAAGTCTTGCGTCTCTCCTTTATAGAGGCCTTCCAGGATAGCGCCTAGAATAGCAGGGTCATCTAGATCTAGGTGTAGGCAGCACGAGGCATCATTCTGTTCTTTGTAGTTCCACATCGGAAATCCTCTGGCTTGAAGCGGCTGTACACTTTGCTTCATTGAAATGGCCATCACTTCGATTATTGTTAATCTCGAATTGGCAAGCAATTTGATCTTGCTGGCCAGTTTGCTAACCTCCGCTTTCTCTTCTTCTGAGGGACCATGGGGACGCCAGTTGAAAATCTTCCTTGGAGGATCACTAGAATACGTGGGGAGTCCTCATCGAACTGGATCCGGCAAAGCGACATCTTCAATGTAAAACCACTCCGAAGGCCACTCTTCGGATGGCTTCTTCGGAGTACCGGGTAGATAGCCTGTCCCGGCTATGCGCCACACTTCGGCGCTCCCAACTTCAAATTTGGTTCCTTCCTCCGATCGAGAAACAAGGCAGAAATATCTTCTCCACAGCTCAAAGTGAGGCTCGCAACCCAAGAATAGTTTGCATAAAGCGACAAAACCCGTAATGTGCAGGATTGACCCTGGGGTAAGATAGTATAGTTGGAGGCCGTAGAACTCCAGGAGTCCCCTAAGAAAGGGATGGATAGGGAACCCCACGCCTCTTAAAAGCTAGGGGACGAAACATACCCGCTCTCCATCAGAGGGGTTGGGAATGCTCTCGGCTAGGGCTTGGTTGTCGACAGACGTTAGTCCGGCCCGAACGGGGACTAGATCCTCTAGGGGGAGATACCCCTGCGCTTGCAGTGTCCGCAGATGCGCGTGGGACACGGTGCAGCTTTTCCAATCTCTTGTACGAGGGCCATGAGGGCGTGAGGAGGAGCTCGGGGCACTGGCCATATTTGAAGATTTTTTGCAGGCACTAGGGTTTCTTCCGCGTCGGATGAGATGGAGAGGCTGTTGGATCTATTCTGTTATATAGGTGCCTTCTCTGAATGGTCAAGGGAGTATTTGCAAAAGATGCCCAGACGGTTCGCATTCGTTGGACACGTGGAAGCCAAGGCGACGACGGCGAGGAATCAGCGGATTATAATATTTAAAGAAGTCGAACTATCATCTGAGAGGACTCACCTTGCAAGACCGAATACATGAAGCCGGATAGAATCACGTTCTTGATGGTAAGTCTGGGGGCTACTGAGTGAGTCCTGTATTCGGGGGTCCTCGGTCATCCGGGTCATTTTAACTGGGACGCATTGATGGGCCGCATGAAGATATAGCAGAAGGCCCTCCCCCGTATTCGGTCAGGACTCTTATGTACGTAGAAAGGCAAGTGTAGAGTCCAGATGTATCAGTTACTTCCTCCCCAAGTCACCCTTGTAACAGTATGTCCCCTCAGGCATGTATATAAGCCGAGGGGTTAGGTCTGTAGATGGGGTCATCATCACAATATCCTCATAGGCTAGACTTAGGGTTTAGCCATTACGATCTCAAGGTAGATCAACTCTTGTATTCATATTCATCCATATTAATATAGCAGGAAGTAGGGTATTGCCTCGATCGACACAGCCTGAACCTGGGTAAACATCGTGTCCCCAGCCTCCTGTTACCATCGATCCTCTAAACGCATAGCTTGGGCCCCCTACCCGAGATCTGAGGGATTCGACACCGATAGAGATTCCTTTACTAATGGACGCATGTCAGTCCGGCTAATCACCCTCCGCGGGGACCCGTGCACTAGGGCGCGCAAAACACCTGGCTGAAGTCAACTTCAGGATTGCTATGAGATGAGCTTTACGCCTCTCCACGGGTTGACCAGGCCCTACATGTAGGCTCCAAGGTGCATGACCCGTAAACCTGGACTCGTAGAAGGCCCACTCTGGCATTCCCTTGGGATAAGGTGTGGCATCTCTTTGGTGAATCATACCACACGCGGGCATCGCCACTCGAGTTGTAATGGCATGCCCTCACTCGGGCCCCAAGTATATCTCCTCTGAGAGATAAAACGAATTCTACTGAGTTTTTGTTGGCGATTCACAGCACCCGATCATCTGGGTAAACGTATAGTCCAGAATCCTTTGCGTTTTCATCCAGAGAACAGCGAACCATGACTCAAAAACGTATTTTAAGTGCCCCTGCGGCACTCGGACCTAACTGACGAATTGAATCTACTGTCATGCGAAACCTCAACCGATTTGGGGGCTAATGATGAGGTCACCTATTATAGGTAGGGTCAAGGACCCATTATTTGGGACCCACATGGGGCCTGTCACCAACATGGGTAGGTACCTGGACCATGTTAGAATTTGGATGCGTAGATTAGGGAGTCCAATCGGCCGGCACGACTGCACTCGAACGACCACCCACCACTCGACAGACAGATCACCACGCAGACCAAGCAGTCAAGTAGGCAGCGTGGGAGCTGCAACGGTCAGGGAATCCCATGTCATCCATTAAACAAAGGCGTGGCTACCGCTACCTGTAACTACCGTACTAGAGGTTGATGTCGCTTGAACTAAGTTAGTATTTCCCCAAAGAGGGAGGGATGATGCAGCACAACTACGGTAGGTATTTCGCTCAGTGATGAGACCAAGGTTATCGATCCAGTAGGAGGACCAAGAAACACTATGTAAACGGTACCTGCACACAAATAACAAATACTTGCAACCCGATGTGTAAGAGGGGTTGTCCATCCCTCCTAGTTAATTGATTTGTAAAAGGATAGATGAGTAATGGCAAATGGAACAACAACAAATAAAATTCAGCGAGGTATTTTTGGGTTTTTGAGAATATAGATCTGAAAATAAAAGTTGCAAATAAAGGAAAAAGCAAATGGCAATATATATCTGAAAGTATATGATAGGAAAATAGACCTAGTGGCCGTAGATTTCACTAGTGGCTTCTCTCGAGAAATAGTAAACGATGGGTAGACAAACTATTGCTGGGCAATTGATAGAAAAGAGAATAGTTATGATGATATCCAATACAATGATCATGCATATATGCATCACGTCCAAGATTAGTAGAGAGACTCCTGCGTGCATCTACTACTATTACTCCACACATCGACCGCTATCCACCATGCATCTAGTGTATTAAGTTCATGGAAAAATGGAGTAATGCAATAAGAACGATGACATGATGTAGACAAGATCTATTCATGTAGGAATAGACCCCATCCTTTTATCGTTAATAGCAACGATACATGCATGCCTTGCCGCCCCTTCTGTCACTGGGAAAGAACACCACAAGATTCAATACATCACAAAGAAACTCTTCCCAATGCAAGATAAATAGATCAATTTGGCCAAACAAAATCCAAATATTGGAGAAGAAATACGAGGCTACAATAATCAAGTGTGGATATTAAAACAAGGCAAATCTGATCATAAACTCAGAATTCATCGGATCCCAACAAACACACCGCACAAAGTCATTACATCAAATAGATCTCCAAGAGAACTTTGAATTGAGAAACAAAGATAGAAGAAGCCATCAAGCTACTTCCTATGGACCCGTTGATCTGAGGTGAACTACTCATGCATCATCGGAGAGGCACTAATGAGGATGATGAACCCCTCCGTGATCATGTTCCCTCCGGCGGAGTGCCGGCAAAGGGCTCTAGATTGGATCTTGTTATTCTGGAACTTGCGGCGGCTGGAAAGAAATTGATCGACTCCCCTAGGGTTTCTGGAATATTGGGGAATTTATAGAGCGAAGAGGTGGTTCAGGAGGCCACTGAGGTGGGCACAACCCACCTGGGCTCGCCAGTGGCCCCTGGCGCACCCCGATGGGTTGTGCTCCCCTCGGAGCCCCCCTCTGGTACTTCTTTGGCCCATCTTCTATCTTCTGGTCCAGAAAAATTCTTCGACAAGTTTTGCTGCATTTGGACTCCATTTGGTATTGATTTTCAGCAAAGTAAAAAACAAGCAAAAAATAGCAACTGACACTTGGAACTATGTCAATACGTTAGTCCCAAAAAATGATATAAAGTTGTTATAAAAATTGTAAAACATCCAAGAATGATAATACAACAGCACAGAACAATAAAAAATTATAGGTACGTTGGAGATTTATCAAAGGCTCATTATATCTGTAACTGACGCATTTAGTGTCATTTAATCACTAAACGGTGTGGAGGATATGGGGCTGCGGCGCACTCTATATAAGTTGCATCGACTCTATAATCGGGCAGGAACAGCCTCTATAAGCATATCCGTAAAATCGAAGCAAGCCTCAGGGAACAAGACGTAGGGCTTTTACCTCCTTCGACATGGGCATGAACTCATTAAACACCGAGTCTTACACATGCGCCGTAGCTAGGTTCTGCCAGTTATTCGTACCCCTTGTACTCATTGTCAAGATCGAGACCCCGATAGGTGGTACGATAGAAGCGGAGAACGGTGGAAGAGTCTTCAGGCTTGTAGAACCACATTGGGGTGGCTCGGTCTTGGAAATGAAGGAGGCGGCTAGAGAGCGTGATCTGAAAAACGTTGGGTAGTTCGACCTTCTTCTTGATCATCTTGGAGATCCGGCACTTCAGCGATACCACCACTGTTCAAGAATTCACCCGATTAATCAGTTAACGGGCCAGTTAATCGCTACTCACCGCATGGCCGAATCGAATAACACCTATTCATCGAGTTAACTTGTCGGGCCGATTAATTGGCCAGTTAGACCGATTAATCAGTTGTCATGCCGATTAATCCCTGCCGGTTCATTAATGGGTGGGCAAACAAAGCCCAAAATTTTGACCCGTAACCCCTTCCATCCCCACCCCGCTCCTTAATAGCTAGGATTAATAATTGTACCTCCTCTATATGATTTTCATATGTCTAAGGAAGCATGTTTTAGTATAGTACCTACCTGTGATCTTGTGAGTATGGTATAATACATAAAAAATCTTGATATATGTTGGTAAGTTCCTATTCAATCTACCGATTAATGGTCGACCGATTAATCCAGTTAATAGGCCGATTCACCGATTAATCGCTACTCCTAAACCGACCGAGCAGCTACCAGTTAACGATTTCTTGAACAATGGATACCACCTCCATTGTCGACCCCCAGTCGAGGCCTTTCTTGGTCAACGAAACTAGCCTCGTAGGGGGTCCGGATTTGAGTGCATGGATTGCCACCCAGTACGCGCCACGTGGTTTTTTGATATAAAACCACTCCTTTTGCTAGATGTTGACAGTATCTATGAAGGTGCCTTCTAGCCACTCAACTCAGGGGAGCTTGTTGATCATCACCGCCAACACACACATAGTCTACCTACTGGTCGTCGAGTATCTTCGGCACAACATTGAAAACCTTTAGCCACCGTCCAAAGTGTGGCTAGGACCAAAGAAAGGCCTCACAGATAATGATAAAGGTCGAGATGTGCAGTAAGGAGTTCAAGATGATATCGTGGAAATCTAAGCCGTAGAAGAACATTACACCCCCAACGAAGGAGTAGCGAGGGAAGCCCAGTCCCCGGATAAAGTGGGGAAGGAACATCACCCTTTCGCCTTGTCTAGGCATAGGGATAACCTGGCCCTCCTCTGAAACACGGACGGTGACAATGATCGGAAGGTAGCTCGTGCGTTTCAGCACCAGGATGGCGTCCTCGGTGATGTTGGAGGCCTCCCACTTGCCTTTAGAATTGGAACCAGACATGGACAAATTCAGTAAATGGTCGGAAAGTTTTTGGAGAAAGGATGGATCTAGGTGGTTGTCGGCGTTCTGGGAACCGGGGTACCCAGACTTGCTTGCCTGTGGCCCATGGCGTGGGTCCATCATAGGCCTGGTACGGCCCATCTTCAGCATCAACACGCAAGACCCTCGCGAGGGGCCAAACCTCGCGAGGCGGATGACGACAAGACCTCGAGAGGGAGCGGCCTCTCTAGGCTGGCTCCTGAGGAGCGGAGAGTTCTATGCAAGTCCCCACTTTGCGAGGTTCAGATGATGCAACTCATGACGACCGAGACCAGGCAGGCGCCAGCGAGTGTTGTACAGCAGGTTTCCCCTTTGGTTCTAAAGAGGCAAGCATGGCCGCGAAGTCCCGAGGGATCAGCCAAAGGTTTCCATTTCCATGCAACAATACCAGGATCCCAGGACGACATGACAGAGGTCATCACAGAGCCCACCATGGCGTCATGGCCAGAAGCTTTGCAGGCGAAGACCACCTTTCGTCAGGATAAGATGTACTGGTTGTCGCCCTTCGAATTTGGCCATTCTGGGATGCCTTCCCACCTTCATTTTCGGGGAAGAGGACAAAGGCCACTATAAAATATTGCCTAGCCACCACCATAGAATGGGAGGGATCATTCAGACCATCCTCACCCTCACACACACAAGAACGCACCTCCTGAGGTTGTTCCTCCACTGTACACATTCATCCTCAGCCCACCTCGAGGCTAATCCACCACAAAGCAGGAGTAGGGTATTACACCACAAGGTGGCCCAAACCTGGGTAAACGGCGTTGTTCCATTTCCTTCCAGTTCATCGAGCTAGGCCATGAGATCGACAAGCAGGCAGAC
>LR738714.1:204415031-204430449 GCA_902687465.1 Secale cereale
CGCACGCACCCCAGAGTTCGAATCTCTCTAAGGTCTTCTGAGCCATGAATACGACATTTGGCGCGCCAAGTAGGGGTGCGTTGGAGCTTCTCTTCCACCGATCGACTCGCCGATGCTCCACCGCCCTCATGGCTGACGCTCCTTAGGCTCACGCTAAGCAATGGGCCGCTCGGCCTGCCCGCTTAGTGGCGGTTGTCCGTGTCAAAACCGGTAGATCTTGGGTAGGGGGGCCCAAGCTATGTGTTTAGAGGATCAATGGTAACAGGAGGCTGGGGAAACGATGTTTACCCAGGTTCAGGCCCTCTCGATCGAGGTAATACCCTACTTCCTGCTAGATTAATATGGATGAATATGAGTCTAAGAGTTGATCTACCTCGAGATCGTAATGGCTAAACCCTAGAGCCTAGCCTATGAGGATATTGTGATAATGATCCCCTCTACAGACTAAACCCCTTGGCTTATATACACACCAGAGGGGACCTAGGGTTATAAGGGTGACTTGGGGAGGAAGTAATTGATACATGCGGACTCTACACTTGCCTTTCTATGTACATAAGAGTCCGGATCGAATACGGGGGAGGGTCTTCTGCTTCTTCTTTATGCGGCCCATCAGTACGGCCCAGCTTCAACGACCCGGATGTCTGAGGACCCCTGAATACAGGACTCCCTCAGTAGCCCCCGAACTTGCCTTCAAGGACGAGATTGTGTCCGGCTTCATGTCTTCAGTCTTGCAAGGTGAGTCCTCCTGTATGATAGTTCGGCCTCTTTAAATATTTTAGTTCATTGATTCCTCGCCGCTGTCGCCTTGGCTTCCACGTGTCCAACGAATGCGAACTGTCTGGGAATTTTTGTGAATACCCCTTGGAATGTTCAGAGAAGGCGCCTATATAAGAAAATAGATCCCAACTACCTCTCCGTCTCATTCCACGCGGGAGAAACCCTAGTCCCTGCAAAAAATCTTAAAACATGGCTAGCGCCCCAAGCTCTTCCTCGCGCCCTCACGACCCTCGTGCAGGAGATTAGAAAAGTTCTTCCGTGTCCCATGCACATCTGAGGACACTTCAAGCACAGGGATATCTCCCCCCAGAGGATCTAGTCCCCATACGGGCCGGACTAACGTCTCTTAACAACCAAGCCCTGGCAGAGGGCTTTCGCAATCCCTCTGATGGAGAGCGGGTATGTTTTGTCCCCTTCCTTTTAAGAGGCATAGGGTTTCCCGTCCACCCCTTTCATAGGGGACTCCTGGAGTTCTACGTTCTTCAACTGCAGGACTTTACGTCGGGATCCATCCTGCATATTGCGGGTTTTGTTGCTTTATGCGAACTGTTTTTGGGCTACGAGCCTCACTTTGAGCTGTGGAGAAAGTATTTCTGTCTTGTCCCTCGATCGGAAGAAGGATCCATATTTGAAGTTGGGGCGCCGAAGTATGGGGCAAAGCCAGGACAGGCTATCTTCCCGGTACTCCGATGAATGCATCCGAAGAGTGGCCTTCAGAGTGGTTCTATATTGGGTACATCGCTTTGCTGGATCCAGTCCGGCGCGGACTCCCCAAGTTTTCTAGTGCTCCACCAAAGAAGCTTTACGATTGGTGTCCTCGCAATCCCTCGAAAGAAGAGAAAGCGGTGGTTAGCAGACTGGCTGGTAAAATCAGATTGCTAGCCAATTCAGGGCTATCCATAATCGAAGTGACGTTTATTTTGATAAAGCGACGCGTGCAGCCGCTTCAAGCTAGGGGATTTCCAATGTGGCACTATAACGGCCAAGATGACGCCTTGCGCTGCTTACGCCTAGGTCTAGATGACCCTGCCGCTCTAGCCGCTGTCCTGGAAGGTCTTTATATGGGAGAGAAACAAGACTTTATTCGCATGACATGCCGGGAGGGTCTTTTAATGTACAACCCTCCTGACTGGGTGAGTTTCTCTCATGACCGTTCATCATTTTTATTGTGATATATTATCCGAAGTGGAGGAAGGTGATCGAGGGGATCAATAGTCCCGCCCCACAACCAGAGGACCAGTTTCAAAACGCAGGCCCCCGATACGATGAAGATCCGGATGTTGGCATAGAGCTAGAAGAAGGAGTTTACTATCAAGCCTGCTGTGAGGGTCCCCTGGTGGCTATAGTAGTTGATTACCCAGGCCTCATTCCTTCCTCAAACATAAGTATATCGGGACATATCTCTTCAAAAGAGAAGATTCTTAATGCGCCTTTACCCAATGTATTCTATCATACTTGAACAGGGACGGCGTTCCTCGCGCCAAACTGCGCATAGACAGTCTACCCAGAGGGCGGCGCCCGCGTCGGGCGAGGTCTTGAAGCGAAAAAGGACCGCGAACACCAGCAGTCCTTCAAAGAGGTATGTTTGTTTTAACATGTACCGGGTGGTGAAATCGGCATTATAACTTTCTGTTTTGTTTCTTCCTTTTAGGAGGAATACACATCGGACTGTCTCCGAAGGCAATGCAGGCCAAGCTCCAGTCAATCCGGCATCAGGCCCGTTTGGGGTAAATGATAATTTGGTGTCAGATTGTCCTCTCCAAGAGGATTCGGATGAAGTGTCAGCCATCAACTCTGAAGCGGAGGTTGCGATGATTCACCGGCAGCGGAAAGCAGCCATGCGTGACCCCGCTTTTCCTGAGGAGGCGTTTAACGCCCTCAACTCTGCAGATGCCTATATCCGAGCCACTCAAGACGGATTCGCCGAAGCCATTCATCTGGTTTTGAAAGATATGCGGGTAAGTGTTTAGTTTGAGTGTTACCATGCCAGTAGCCACCGAGACTTAAAGCAGTTGGTATAACTGATTTGAGGATCATTGTGTTTTATAGGTGCTTCGAGAAAAGAATAATTCTTTATCCCAGGAACTTGAAGAGTACCGGACCCAGATCGCCGAATTGAAAAATTCGAAGGAATCCAGAAAGGATGGTGGTGGTAAGAATAATTGTGTTCGGAAGCTATGATTGTTCTGTTGATTACTATTATGTATGTACTAATTTGTAATACAACAACAGGATCGACCGACCAACTGGAGAGGGAGCTAAGAGCTGCCTTAGCTGACAAAAAATTTGTCGAAGGGGAAACAACCGCTGGCAAGTGTGCGCTGACGCAAGCTATGGAGAAAAGGAACCAAGCACATAATAGAAATTTTAGGCTCGAACAGGAGCTAAAGGGCCTAAAGGCCCAACTGTCAAGTGCCTTGGAAGAGAACCGGAGGCTAAAAAGCGACATGTTTAGTATGTCTCTTATACCCAGCTCTCCTTATAGTCTCTCGTTTCGAAAGTTTCTTATAAAACTTTTCCTGCAGGTTTGTTGACTGGGCAGCCTGAAGGCGGAGTGTCCGGTTTTGAGGGTGACGTGCTGCAAGAGCTTTCCAGGGTCCATGAACGGGCTCTGAAGGCCGTGAAGAGTATGGATAGAGATCTATGGCGTGGCAACTCACCTCCCAAAACTATGGAGGACTTGGCGGACCTGTTCAAAGGGGCTCGACGCCGCTTCAAACTATGGAAAGCATCAGCATGCTGTATGGGTGCTCGAGAAGCCTGGGCCATGGTGAAGACACGCTACACTCATCTTGATCCAAATCACATGGCCCGCATGGGACCTCAAGAGTCTGATGGACAAGAAATCCCTCGATGTTTGGTCTATGACCAGGTAGAGATAGCTGCCAAGCTTTCCCAACAGGACTATCAGCTAGATAGCCTGATAGAGGGAATAGAAAATGAGTAGTCGTTTGATTCTATGTATTAATGTACTCTTACCATCAGACTTATCTCTAGCCGAATTTATATAAAGTTTGTCATGGCCGACCATGTGCTTTAACCTCCATAAACCCAAAGGCTGGAGTGCTTCCGAATACTATACATGTGTTAAAACACGTGATATGTTCGGAAACCAGGCAAACCAGTCATAATTGCTTGAATAGACGAACTGTGTTCGGGGAGTTATGTTATATTACTATTTAACGTAAGAAACATCTTCAAGAGAGAATAGTTCTGTTAGGGGTTCCTTTCCCTGGGTCGGCGTTCATAAAGATGCCGACCTAGGCTTTCGATCCTATGAGAAGGATAGTAGGATGCCATCTCATGTGATAGTTTAAATTATGCTTTAAGATGCGATATGTCGTATATCCGCCGACCAATTATTCCCTTAAGAGCGCTAGCTTTCGGCTTTACCAAGTCTGAGGTACATATCCGGATTACCCGGTTGTAAAAATCGCAGAGGTGCTCCCTTTACACCCTAGCCGAACAATTGGGAAAGTAGGGGTAAGCATAGGAGCCAGGCAACCCAGCTTGGCCAGAACTTAAGTCATATCGGTGCATATCATGGCAAGGAAGAATTGTAAAAATAGGCGACATTTTAACAATAAGCTTTATTTGTAATGGGCTTCGTTAAATAAGCCCCCATGTGTATTTGGAGTATATACATTCGGAGATGTACTTATCCTGTGGCAGTTCGGGCGAGCCAAATACTTGCCAATTGGAGAAAAATATAAAAAGGAAAAGAGAAAAAGTAAAAGAAAACGACAAGACCTAACTTGTAAGGAGGAACAAAAAAACTTCTACCGTACTATCCATAAAATCGTGGGAGCCTGGCAGCGTTCCACGGGTTCGGCTCAAGGCGGTTATCTTGTGCATTTTGAAGGCGATAGGCTCCCCCGGAGAGTACTTCGTCGATAATGAATGGGCCCTCCCATTTTGGTTTGAGCTTGTCCTTTTTCTTCTACGGGAGTCGTAAAACGAGTTCGCCGATGTTGTATGTCTTGGCCCGCGCTTCTCTGCTCTGGTATTGCCTGGCCTGTTGTTGATAAAATGCGGATCGGGCTTGTGCTGTATCGCGCTCCTCTTAAAGCCCATCTAGGCAGTCCTGCCAATCTAGCTCGGATTCTCTTTCCTCATACATGCGCACTCGAGGTGAGTCATGAATAATGTCACAGGGCAGAATAGCCTCTGTGCCGTACACCATGAAGAAAGGTGTATATCCGGTCGTACGAATGGGTGTGGTCTGCAGCCCCTAGAGCACGGAGTCAAGCTCCTCGACCCAGAGTTTATCAGACTCCCGTAAGGAGCGCACTAGTCGGGGTTTAATGCCTCTCATGATCAGAGCATTGGCTCTTTCGACTTGACCATTTGTCTGAGGATTGTACACAGAAGCATAGTCAAGTTTAATACCTAACTTTGCGCACAATTTTTTTACCTCATCAGTTGTGAAGTGAGCCGTTGTCCGTGATAATACTGTGCAGGACACCATAACGGTGTATTACGCTGGATATAAAATCTATCACCGGCCCTGCCTCAGCTGTTTTAACTGGTTTGGCTACAATCCATTTAGTGAATTTATCTACCATCACCAGTAAGTATTCCTTTTTATGACTTCCCCCTTTAAGAGGTCCGACCATATCCAGCCCCCAGACCGCAACAGGCTAGGTAATGGGGATTGTTCTCAGAGCGGTGGGAGGCATGTGACTTTGATTTGCAAAGCGCTGGCAGCCAACGCTGTGTTGGACTAATGTCTGGGTATCTGCTCAGGCAGTAGGCCAATAAAAGCCAGTGCGAAAAGCTTTGCCTACAAGCGCCCGTGCTGCGGCGTGGTGGTCGCCCATTCCAGCGTGTATTTCAGTGAGAATTTTCCTTCCCTCCTCTTCGGAGATGCACCTTTGGAGAATACCGGTTGTGCTTTTCTTGTATAGTTCACCTTCGTGAACTTTGTAGGCTTTAGAGCACCGGACTATGCGGCGGGCCTCATTTTTGTCATCAGGGAGTTCCTGTATTTTAAGGTAAGCAAGGAAGGGCTCTGTCCAGGGGGCTATGACAGCCATGATTTCGTGAGCCGAGGGAGTTATCTCCATGTTTGAGTCTCCAATGACATCTTGATTGAGTTCGGCCGGGGGTGTGTTCGTATCCGAATTTGTATTGCTTCTCGCGTCCTGCCATATTATTGATGGCTTAAACAGTCATTGCACAAATGTGTTAGGTGGGACGGGGTCATGTTTAGCCCCCATGCGAGCGAGTATGTCAGCGGCCTGGTTATTATCCTGGGCTACGTGATGGGATCCCAACCCCTCAAATCGAGCCGGCATTCTTAATATGGCATTGATGTAAGCTGCCATTTTGGAATCCTTTGCATCAAAATCTCCATTAATTTGAGAGATAGCAAGGTTTGAGTCTTCGTGTACCTCAAGGCATTGTATGCCCATGGATACAGCTAGGCGGAGACCATGTAATAGGGCCTCATATTCGGCCGCATTATTCGAGTCCGTATACATAATCTGTAGGACGTACCGGATTGTATCCCCAGTTGGGGATATCAATATTACGCCGGCCCCCAATCCGGCTAGCATTTTGGAACCATCGAAGTACATTGTCCAGTGGGAATATGAGTTGTACTCTTTAGGGAGTTCGGCTACAGTCCATTCTGCGACAAAGTCAGCCAACACCTGAGATTTAATAGTCCGACGTGGTTTATAGGATATTTCGTATGGTAAGTGCTCAATGGCCCAATTGGCTATGCGTCCCGTGGTGTCTTTATTGTTGATAATATCGTTGAGTGGTACCTGAGATGCCACTGTGATCGGACACTCTTGAAAGTAGTGTCATAGTTTCCGAGATGACATGAAGACCGCATAGGCAATTTTCTGATAGTGGGGGTACCATGATTTGCACGGTGTTAGAACCTCGGATACGTAGTATACGGGCTTTTGGACAGGGAATTTATGTCCCTCTTCGGCTCGATCGACAACAAGCACGGCACTCACTACCTGGTGAGTGGCTGATATATACAACAACATTGGTTTGCCAACACGAGTGGCAGCTAGGATTGGGTTGCTCGCTAGTAGAGCTTTTGTTTCTTCCTAACCGGTTGTGGCCGCTTCCATCCATTTGAAGTTGTCAGTGCGTCATAGCAATTTATAAAGTGGCAATGCTTTTTCTCCTAATCTGCAGATGAAGCGGCTTAAAGCCGCTATGCGGCCTGCTAGTTTTTGCACTTGCTTTAGGTCGGTTGGTATTTTGAGTTCTGAGAAGGCCCGGATTTTGGCTGGGTTAGCTTCGATTCCTCTATGGGATACGCTGAACCCTAATAGCTTTCCGGCTAGAACGTCGAAGACACATTTTTTTTGATTGAGCCTTATGTCGTATTCTCGTAGGTTGGCAAACGTAAGGCGGAGATCTTCCACCAGAGTCTCGACGTGTTTGGTCTTCACGACTACGTCGTCAACATATGCCTCCAATGTTTTACCAATTTGCTTTTCTAAGCATGTTTGAATCATGCGTTGATATGTGGCACTAGCGTTTTTGAATCCAAAGGGCATAGTGTTGAAACAAAAAGGGTCGTCCGGGGTAATAAATGCCGTTGCGGCCTGATCGGAGTCCTTCATCTTTATCTGATGGTATCCGGAATAAGCATCAAGGAAGCACAACGAGTCATGTCCGGCAGTTGCATCGATGATTTGATCAATGCGGGGCAAAGGAAAGGGATCCTTTGGACATGCTTTATTCAGGTCTGTGAACTCGACGCAGAGGCACCAGGATGTATCCTTCCTTTGTACCTTGAATAGGTTGGCTAGCCAATCCGGATGTTTAATTTCTCTGATGAATCCAGCTTCCAATAGTTTGGCTAGCTCTTCTCCCATTGCTTGTGTTTTGGGTTCGGAAAACCGTCGCGGTGACTGCTTGACCGGTTTGAATCCTTTGATAATGTTGAGGCTGTGTTCGGCCAACCTGCGTGGGATTCCTGGCATATCTGAAGGGTGCCAGGCAAATATATCCCAATTTTCCCGAAGGAAGCCGCGTAACGCGTTGTCCATCACCGGGTCCAGCCGTGCCCCGATCAATGCTGTCCTATTAGGGTCCATTGGGTGCACTTGAAATTTGATGATTTCATCTGCTGCCTTGAAGGAGGTAGACTTTGATCTTTTTGCGGGGATCGCGTCTTTCTTATCTACCTTTGATCGTAGGGTAGTTAATTCTTCGGCTGCGAGGGCTTTGGATAATGACTCTAAGGCTAAGGATGCCGTCTTGCTTTCGGCGTGGAATGCTCTATCTGGATCACTTGTCACTCCATTGGGCCCTGGCATTTTAAGCTTCATGTACCTGTAATGGGTTATAGCTTGAAAGCGCGAGAACGCATCCGTCCTAGAAGGGCGTGGTATCCGCTATAAAAGGGCACAATATGGAAGAGTAGTTCCTCCGATATGTAGTTATTGGGCGTGACGAATACTACGTCGAGCTTAATGCTTCCCGAACACCGGGCCCCACGTCTTGGTATAATTCCTCTAAAGGTTGTGTTGGTGTGCTCAATGCGGGATTTCTCAACTTGCATTTTTGCAAGCGTGTCCTCACATATGAGGTTTAATCCGCTTCCTCCATCTATAAGTAAATTAGTGAGGCAGAAGCCGTCTAATACTGGTTCTAGTACAAGAGCTGCTAATGCTCGGATCGGCCGGATTCGAGGTGCATCTTCAGCAGAAAAACTAATTGTCGTGTCGTTCCATGGGCTTACAGAGCTAATTTGGTAAACCTCGGCAAGTTCGCGATTTGCTCTCTTGCGGCGGTCATTTGAGGAGAATGTCTCAAAGACAGTGAAGACATCGATGTCCTTCTCCCTTGATACGGTGTTGGCGAGAATTGACGTACCGGTCCTTGCTACCTGCCGGAGTAACCAACATGCTCTAAGGCAATGGTTTGGGACATTATCCGGGGTTGCGTTTATTTGGCAAGGTTTATCGAGTAGTTCGTCCAGTATGGACCTATGCCTTAAAAAAGGTTATTCTTCTTGCCAATAGGCATGCTATCGGCTGACCTACCAGGGTATGTCTGTTTAGCCTTGGCAGTGTATTGTCCGAATATGGACTGTTCAAGAGGTGTACTCTGGGCTTTCGAAGTATTTTCCATTCCGCAGTACTTCCGTACTAACTGCGATAGCTTTGTGAAACTCAGAACACGACGTCGGTTGAGGGCCTTCGAGATGCCCTCATCCCTGCAATTGCGGTAAAATATGGAGACCGCTTCATCATCGCAGCAGTCCCTGGTCTTGTTTTTAACAAGTAGGAATCTAGCCCAGAAGTGGTTGACCGTTTCCTCGGGCTGCTGTTTTATGTTCGCAAGATCATCTATGTCCGAGAGTCCGGATTTGCTTGGAGAGTTTTTCCCAGGTTGGGTGGGTGTTGGTAATTTTGAATCCTGGCCCTAATTGGTATTCGGAGTTCTGACATCCTCCGATGTGAGTGATCCGGACTTGACAGGGTCTAATCGTTCCCCGGGCCCGGCGCTCGTCCCATAGCTCACGAAACACAAAGTGCCTTCCGGAAGGGGAGTATTCGGCTAGATGGGTTCGGAGATCCGAACTGTGTCGGTCATCGACTCGAGAGGGGGAGTCTCTTCGGCTCTCCCTCAACTGCTGGCACTAGGTGAGTGATCGGGGAAGGATCGACCTCACCGCGTCCAAATTTAGATCCGATCTGCTCTTCTGGCGATAAAAGCCCTACGGCGGCGATGCGATCTAGCAGCTCGTTTAAGGGCGAGAGTTCTACCAAGGTCACGTCATCGGGTTGGCCGAAATCAGCGTAAAGGTGATGCTCAATGGCCGCAAGGAGTGCGGTCGGCCCAGAGGCCATGCGGGCGCATACAGCGAACCCGCCGAGCTGGAGAACCTGGCCGATAGCCAAGTTGTTTCCGAGGGTGATCCTTTCATTGATGATGAGATGAGCCATCGATCGCTCATCATGATCGCTCATCATGAGCGCACATCGGAGCTCTCAATGAAAGCGCCATTGTCGGTGTCCAAACCGGCAGATCTCGGGTAGGGGGGCCCAAGCTATGCGTTTAGATGATCAATGGTATCAGGAGGCCAGGGACACGATGTTTACCCAGGTTCATGCCCTCCCGATCGAGGTATTACCCGACTTCCTGCTAGATTAATATGGATTAATATGAGTACAACATTTTATCTACCTCGAGATCGTAATGGCTAAACCCTAAAGCCTAGCCTATTAGGATATAGTGATGATGATCCCCTCTACAGACTAAACCCCTCGGCTTATATACACGCCAGAGGGGACCTAGGTTTACAAGGGTGACTTGAGGAGGAAGTAATTGATACATCCGAACTTTACACTTGCCTTTCTATGTACATAAGAGTCCTGGCCGAATACGGGGGAGGGTCTTATGCTTCTTCTTTATGCGGCCCATCAGTACGGCCCAGCTTCAACGACCCGGATGTCTGAGGACCCCTGAATACAGGACTCCCTCAGCGATGCCAGGCATAAGCTGTGGGGTCAACTAACCGCACAGTTTTTGTGAAACACGGGCTAAAAACACTATACAACTACTGTGAAGAAAATAGTCAAAAAAGTCCCAGTGACCCCACAGATATTTGGGGCTGGCTTCGTCGCTGTGCTCGGGCAGCGCCCTCCACCCAAGAAGACCTCGACTCCACGCTCCTTGTAGCCCGCACGCCGCCCGGTGTCGTCGGCCGTGGGTGGCACGAGCCATCACTGCCCGCTTCCGCACTACGCCGCAACCGTGCCACCACACGATCTTCGAGCTACGCCGCGGCGACAGGGCTACATACCCGCCGGGATCAGGCGAACACACGTGTCATGCTCATCATGGCATGAGAGCTGTTGCGATGCAGGCTGGCAGAAGGCGGCTAGGAAGCCCTGCTGGAGCGGGTCACCGAGTTGCTCGATGCCGCCTCTAGGGGTGCTGCATATTTCTTCACCTTTCTGATGTCGTGAGCATTCCGGGGGCGCGCGCCGGCCTCCGCAACGCCCGTGCGCCCTTCCTCGAGGGGCCCGGAGAACCTCGCGGCGCCAGCCTGGCCCACGACGCCGCTCATCCTACCCAGGATGCGGTACCTCCGGGCGTGCCGAGCCCGGATGGCCTCTCTTGGGGCTGCACCAAGACACTACCCTAAGGTTGTCATGACCTGGCACCTGGTCTGGCAAACAACGACACCGGATGGTCAGGTGACGACTCGAGATGGCGGCTTCAGGCACCCCTGCGCCTCTGATGGTGGACCTTCTGTACACGCCAAGAAGCCCCCGCCCGTTTCCTTCGCCAGCCTAGGCGTCGAGGCCACGTGAGGCCGAGGCCCTTCGCGAGCTGCCCTGGGGCTTCACCGACGTCTTCAACAACAACAGCCACCAGGTACAACCAATATCTCATGCGCATAATTACTCTAACCATGGACCCAGGTGAACCAAGCCGCAACACTAGTCGTGGACCATAGGACGATGGCCCCGCTGTAGGCGGACGCGATGCATTGGGGGCTATGCGAGGGAAGACCGGTGCCAGGGACTCTCCCGCGCCGCATGGAGCTAGGCCCCATCAGGACGGCGGCTCACGCTGCTTGGAGGTAGGTCCCCCGCCGGGGATGGCGCCGGCGAGCCCTTCCCCCCAACGAAGGGCCTGCGGTCGCCGGGGCACCGCCCGCGTAGCCCTTGGACCTTGGTCTCGTCCTGCTGTCCGGACGCCCCAACGGTGGTTGGGGAAGGCACAGGGAGGGAGCCTTGCCAAGCGCCAAGGATACCCGTGAAGATCTTCGCTCGTGACACTCTCACGTAATAATGAGTTGGGGTTGGACACGCCCCAAAGTCTCCTGAGTGCCGCCCTCGGGCCTCACGGGGGATCCCACCCATGTCCAAGTGGAAGCACCATGCTCCGTGCTGGCTGTCGACAGTGTCCCCAATGACTATGCCCACACCCAGTGGAAGCACTTAGCTCCACGCTGGTGAGAAGACTAGGTAGGTGTCGGAAGCAGCTATTTGTTGTCGCCCTCTTTCTGTAACCCAATTTGCCATCTTTTGGTATGAGATTTGGAGTTTCTTGCACTTATCAAAAGAAGAGGTTTTTTTTTCTCGATTCACGGTGTTTTCTTGCCCTTTGGTTTTTGTTGAAGAGCAGTGCTCACGCCTGTTACCCTCGCCCGCGAGCACGCCACGAGCGGGGGCTGGGAGTGTTGTGCGCAATATGCGCATGCTTGGGTTAGCCCAAGCAACACCGAGGCCTCCTCGGGGTCAAGAGTGCAGCTACCGGAGGACCACTACGTGCACACCTTGCCGAAACTCGGCAATTGGCTCCTCACGAGGCGCTCTCGAGTGGGTCCGCAGGCTCCTCAGGAGGCTTAGACCATCGCGAGCCTCGGGAGACCGCCTCAGGAGAGGGGCGCTCTCGCGCCAGAAGAACTCGTCCCAGACCACTAGCACCAAAGATAACTTGCCACATCTGCTTTAGTCGGGAGCCTCCTGGCTCACGGCAGCACCTCCCACAACCTTTCTCAAAAGCATATCTTCATTTCATACATTATAGAGGAACTCCCCTCCAAAAATGCTTTCACGCCCTCTGGGGTAGTATCCGAAGATTCTTTGCATACAGGTCAGGACAGGAAAGGAAATGCAAGCCTAGCAAGGCACGCTGCCATCGGCGTCGTCGTCTTCATCATCACACTTCCGCATCACCCTCTCCAACTGCGAGCACGTTAACGCCGCCCTCAAGGGCAAATTCCGCAACCAGGTCGTCCATATGGTCATTCACCTAGCTTGCCAAATCACCCTGGGTGGCCCTGGGCACGGGGGCTATCGCAGCATTGAAGTCAAAGTTGTGGTCAAGGCTGAGAAGGTAGCTGAAGATGCGTGATAACGCGGGCCCAAGAAGGCCCCGACTTCTTTCTTCGACAAGCACGCGAGCTCTTGTCGCCCGGTCTTCCAGACGGGTCACGACTTGATTGAAGAAGTGAAGGTAGCGGCGTCATCATCCTCATGCAGCCGAGAGACGCTCTCTTCGCAGATGGTGTTCAAGGCTTGGTTGGAGCTGACCCTAAGATATTCAAGCATCAAGGAACGCTCACCCTCCATCGTCCGATGACAGCTTTCTTCATCGCGGCCTTACCCACGAGGGATGTGACGTCTGCGACCTACTGCTGAAGCGAAGACAAGTCAACTTGTGCGGAGGCCTGAGCCTCCTTGGCGGCAATGTCACGTTGCTCCGCTGTAGCTAGCCTTGACCTGAGGGTGGTTGTCTTGCCCTCCAACTCAACCTGCCGGTGCTGGAAGCAGGTCTCTTGAAGCCTCAACTTCTGGCAGTATTCCTCGACAAGAACCCCGTGAATCTCGCCGCCTTTTGGCTAATTTCATGCTGGAACCTAGCTTCCCAAGTGGCGGCGACATCCTCCACCGCGGCAACCTGGCGCTCCCTCACCTCCAACCGTGCGCTCAAGCTCCAGGCTGTGCTCCAAGAGCTCAAGCGCTAGTGCGTCCTCATGCGCCCGGACCTCCTTCTCATAGGAGGGGGTCTCCCTCAGTGGTGCCGCCAGGGCGGCTCTGTGCGCTTGGACCTGTCGCTCAAGGGCAGCATTCAAAGCTCGAAGCTACCTCTCCCGCTCCTCTGCCACCTCGCGCCAGCGGTAAGCGGCACTAGCCTCGTCCAGAGCGCGAGTGCGGGCCTCACGAGAAGCTGCGAGGGACACCGTGACGTCCGCATGGGTGCGCTCGTGCTGCAGATGCCCAAGGTTGATGGCGAACTTCAGTTGGTGCCACTCGCAAGCTAAGCGGAGGCTCTCTACCTCGAGGCATTTGTCGACTTGGACATTCTCCCCCAAGCTGACTCAGCTCATCCATGGCTTCCCGGAAAAGGTCTTGGCGGACGGCACTGCGCCGGCGCGCAAGCTCCAGCGCGTGTCCGAGCCGTTTCTCCGCACCGGGGGCTGCTGGGGAGGCGCAGGGTGGCTTGTCTGTATCTTGCAAAGGGCTGGTGACCGGCACTTCCCCGACCGCTTCCTAGGCCTCAGCATAGGAGCTGAGCGATGCGGCTCCGCCGCTCGAAGACGAAGCCAGTACTGGGGCCGCCTAGCCACAAGGGAGGACCAGTGGAGGAGCCCTCGGCACATCTCCTGCGCCCAGAAGCGACCATGAAGGAAGGATGTTGGGGGCACAGGCTCACGGCCTCCCAGCGATGCATTCGCCTTGCGAGCTTCCTCCGTACCTCGCACAGGTGCTTGGCGTGTGGGGCTCGGAGTTGCGAGCAGGCCAAGGGCCCCCGGAGGACGAGCCCCACGAGGTTTCGCTGCCATAGCCAGAGAGATCCTAAGGAGCCAGGGTCAGGAAAGGACGCAGCACATGAAGAACCACAAAGATAAGGCACTTACTTGTCTATTGCTATGTACTTCCTCTGTTTCAGGGGTCGGGGACCGTCACCACTGCAGCTCTAGAGCCATTTTCCTCTTGCGAAGTGCTCCAAGGTTCGGGCGAAGCAAGCCAAGGATCAGAGGATGGCCCTTTGCGGCTGGGGTGCGTGCCGCCGCCTCAGGAGCGCTTGCTTGGGCTTCAGGGGCAGCCTCTTCAGGAGCGTCGGGCCAGACCTACTCACTGGCGGCTACCTCAGGAGTGATCGCCGGGGCTTCAGGAGCGGCTACCTCGGGAGCACCTGACGACATCCGCTCCCCATCAGTAGCCCTAGGAGCACCCGGTGGCATTTGCCCCCCTGCACCCACGTCTGGGGCACGCGCCATAGGATCGGCAAGCACATGAGACACCAAGATGGGATTCTCGCGAGGCCCTTCAAGGCCCTCCGGGCGTAGCCCCCACTCATCGAAGAGGGGCATCTGCTTCACAAAGTCCTCCTTGTTCGAGCAGTTGTACAAGAGGCAGCCCTCCTACAGAAGCGTAGCAGGCGATGGGTCACCCGTCAGGAGCTCAAGCATTGCACACAGTGTCTTGGAGGGGAGCGAAGGCACCTGAAGCCTCATGGGGTCATCGGGGCTAGTGAAGGCCCACATTGGGCGAGAATGGCGCTAGAGCGGGGCGATGCACCACTTGACGAACTCCCTCACCACCATCGGTGCCGTCACCCCGACCTTCTTCAACATGGCCAGCCTAGACCAGGCGTGGGCGAGCCGACGGCCGACAAGCTTCATGTGCCCCCAACCGGAGCTGGGTTCCGCCGGCACTCACGGGAGCTGTAGCAGGGCGCTGTGCATGCGGCGTCCACAAACACCCACTGCTTCCGGAACCCCTTCACATTTGGGTCGAGCGCAAAGTTGATGCCTGAGCCAGCTGTCGCCGCCACGGCCTGGAAAGCCACACATCCCGAGCGATGTCGGTCGTCGACCAGGTGGAGCGAAAAGAAACGGCGGAATAGGGCGACAGATGGGGCAATGCCCACCATAGCCTCACACAGGAAGGCGAATGTGGCAAGGAGGATGATGGACCTAGGGTCTATATGTAGCACTTTGATCTGGTCATGCGAGAGTGTGGCATTGAAGAAATCAGAGAAAGGGGGACCAAGCCGGCCAGGAGAGCGTGAAGATGGAAGTGATCTTGGTGGCCTCCATGTCCATCATAGCCAGTAGGCAGGTCAGACCGCCGTCGCCTTCCACTCGTTGGATTCAACGGCGAGGGCTGGCCGGACCTTGTCCAACCCCCCCCCC
>LR738714.1:204440608-204491310 GCA_902687465.1 Secale cereale
GCCCTTTCCCTATAAAAACATCTACCCTTGCCATTTTTGGCAATCCCTAACCCCTAGCCCCCCAGCCGCCACTCCCTCCTCGTTTTCAGCACCGGTGCGCTGCACCGCCGCCATTTGTCGCCTCCTGGTTTGCCGCGCCACCATCCAGCGCCCTCCTGGCCACTCACAATCTGCCACCTCACCTCCTCCTCTCTCCTCCCACCACGGACCCACCGAGGCCCAGATCTGAGCCGCCCCAGGCCCGATCCGGGCCGAGGATCCCGCACGGCGCCGCCGCAGCCCACAAGCGCCGCTAGTCGCCCGTCCCTCGAGCTCCACATCGCCGTCCGTCCTCCCACAGTGCTGCCGGCTAGCCTCCGCCTCCTCCTGCCGACCCTCGTCGCCAAGCCACCGCCGCCCGAGACGCGCTGCCACGAACCCTCGTCGCCGGAGCCGCGTCATCCACCACGCCGCCGCAGAAACGCCGCCGCCGGCCTCGTCTGTGCCCGCACCGGCCGGGATCTGTCGGATCCGGGTCCCCGCGGCCCGTTCCTGGCCGGATCCGCTGCCCCGCGCCCAGTTCCGCTCCTCCCCATTCCTTGCCGGAGCTCCGTCCGGTCGTTGCCATGACCGCCTACCCCGAGCTCCTCTGGCCGCGCCGAACATGTCCCGAGGTGTCCGGACATGTCCGACGCCTCCCCTCACCTGTTTCACTGCCACATGGGCCCACCCACCGGACGTGTTCGGTTGGGCCTGGACACGTCCGCCCCCTCCGAGGTGGTTTTCTCTCCAAGTCCCTGGTATGTCTAAATAAGTGTGCATGTTTGAGTGTTGGTAATTTTGTGCACATAGATCCAAATTGTGCATATAATATGTCAAATTGGTCGTCGTGTGATGCTCGTCATATTGTTGTACTATGGCATGCTAGTTTGAGTTCATCTTGATGCTCTAATCATTGTTGCAAAAGTGCTAATTGTTATAAAATGTTGTTAACTGTTATTATGTTAGCATGTTTGTGAGGTGATAACTTTGTGCATGTTGGTCCAAATGGAGTGTATGATATGTCAAAATGTTCATTGTGAAGTGATCTACATGATGGTTTCTGTAGCATTCATGTTAGGTGTCAAATTGCCATGTTAATCTCTGTTGCAAAAGTGCATGTGGTTGTGAAGTGCTGAAACTTGTTATGAGATGTTTATTTGTCTTTATCGAATCTTTATGTGTGATTTTTGTTTGAGCTACATGCAAATATGTTTTAGAAGCACAATCATGCCATCTTTGTTGTGGTGTAATCCACTTTTCATGATATGCCTTGTGGTGTTTGCAACAATCTTGCAAAGTGGCCTACTCGCTGTTGTTATTTTCTGAGACTTGTTGAAAAACTGCTAAGTCTGAAACTGTTATAACCTAATGCCATGTTTGCTTGATGCCCCACTCAAATCCATGAATATTTTGGGTTGTCCAATGACCATGTCTTGAATTCCATGTTATGCTATATCCACCCATGTCCTCGTTTGCCATTATAGCCTGATGTAGCTTGTTTATTTCTTGCTCTCAAGTTGCTATAAAATGTTTCTGTTAGCCCGTTATCAACAAGTTTAGTTTTGCCATGTGAATAGCTATTGTTCTGTGCATCCTATGACCATGTTCTTCCCATGAGTAGCTTCATAAACATGCCTTCTTGATGTTGGTTATATTCACTTGCCATGATAGGCTTTGAGTTGAGTTGCACAAGCTTGCAAACATGCCTACTTGTCGTTGTTGCTGCCAGGTCTAGTTTATTTTCACTAAGTCTGTGAAACTGTTATCTTTTGCAATCTTGCTATGATATTTTGAGCATGTTCTTGGGGTGTTTGGTAGTAGCTCAGAGGTCATGCTTGTAGTGTTTGACATGTACATGCTTGACATGCCCTTTGTTGCCATGAAGTGTTATTGTATCAGGTTGTTTTGATGTCAACTAAGTGCCATGTTGCTCTTTTTGGACAGCTTGTTGTTATATCTTGTTTCGTGTGTATGTGATGAACCGTTGCTCCGTTTTGAGCGTGTCCTATATGAAACTTGTGTGTTTTTGCATGTAGATGCATAATATCATGTTGAATACCTGTTTGGAGTTTGTTTGCTTGATGTTTGGATGCATTTTGCATCAATGCCATGTTTGACTTGTTTTGCTCATATCTTCTAGGTCGTAGCTCCGAATTAAACGAACTTTATATGTAACTTGACTAGAATTTCGAGTAGATCATTATGGTGCATATTAACTTGCTGTTTAACAACTTTAACTTAAGGCTTGTTCAGATCTGTACCAATTTCGAAAATTGCATATGAGGACTTACTGAAATTGTTATATGTTGTTTCCAGCCTCATTTAAACTTGTTGGGTTGTGTTGTTCATGCATGCTTCATCCCTTGCCATGTTTTGCATCATATAGACTTGTCTTGCATCATACTTGTTCGAGCATCATGTCATGTTCTTGTGAGGTGTGTTTACCATGTTGTGTGCTTCTTCTCGCTAATTCATATTCTGTTGCAATAGTGAGGATTCGTTCGACTACACTTGGTTCGTCTTTGTGGCTTCTTCTTCGTCTTCTTCATGGACTCGTTCTTCTTCCTTATGGGATCTCAGGCAAGATGACCGTCACCTTGGATACATTTAGTATCATTGCCATGCTAGTTGTCTCGATGCTATCATTATATGCCGCGCTACCTATCTATTTGTCAGCCTCTCCTTGTTTTTTTGACTATATACTACAAGGCAAAAGCCTCACAGTGCTTTATTGAACTAAATAGGGAGTTACAATGTTACAAAATACAAAGAAAAGGAACAAAGAAAGAACTATACTTACAAATGATCTAAGGTAGTGTGGCTATCCAGGAAACTAAGCTATCCCTATATTTACATTTGATTCGATGAGCTAAAAGGGAGATATCACGAATGAAATTCCTCGTCCATGAATTGAAGGAAGGTCTCTCGTTTCTAAAAATCTTCCCATTCCTTTGTGTCCAGATATTCCATGTAGTAGTGAAGACCACCTCTGTGAAGAAACGATAACCAAAATCCCTCTTAGCAGAAAGAGCCATCTCATATGTATTCTGGTATGGCTGAGCAATCCAAGAAATTCCAAGGTAATTCCAAACCCTTTGGCTGAAGTTGCATGCAAAGAAAAGGTGAGCACGGTCTTCATGGGAAGCACAGAGGCAAAGAACACGCGTGTCATCCTGGATGATCCAATGTCTACCCTACATCATATCCCTAGTGTTCAAGCGGTCCATCAAAAGAAGCCAACCAAACACTTTCAACTTGAGCGTACAAGCACACTTCCAAATCCATCGCAGAATGGGATCAACCACTAGAATGGGATCAGCCTCTCCTTGTTGCCATGAAACCTCTAGCCTTTGACAACTTCCTAGCAAACCATTGTTTGGCTACGTTACCCGCTTGCTCAGCCCCTCTTATAGCGTTGTTAGTTGCAGGTGAAGATGAATATTGCTCCATGTTGGAGCTTGGCTTGTTGGTATATCACAATATATCTTATATATAATAACACACCTATATACTTGGCAATGGGTGGAAGGCCTCGGTGTTTTGTTCCACTCATGCCGCCTTAGGAGCCAATAAACCAGCGTTCCTAACACGGTTGGGTATATGGTGACCCCTTCACAGTTCTTCTATGAATAAAACTCCTCCAGCAAGGCCCAACATTGCTTTTAATTTGCAACCTAATAAAAACTTCATTAATTAAATAATTGCATAGGGAGTTACCACTACCCGAGGATTCTTCTACATACGGGGGCCAGTGCTAATGGTGTTGGTCCCAAACGGGCAACCTGCGGGGCTGCCTCGGGGAAACTCGAGGTATCTGGTATTACCTGTAGCTTGTCCCATCCGGTCGTGGCCTGAGACGAGATACGTGCGGCTACTATCAAGGTGTCGGCACGCCGGGAGATCTTGTTGGACTTGTTTTACCATTGTCGAAATGTCTGGTGCACCGAGATTCCGAGTCTGATCAGATTGTCCCTAAGATAAGGGGTATTATTATTATTTTACCTCTATTGATCGTGAGAGCTTGTGATGGGGTAAGTTGGGACACCCCTGTAGGGTTATGATCTTTTGAAAGCCGTGCCCGCGGTTATGTGGCATATTGGAATTTGTTAATGTCGGTTTTAGAAAACTTGACAGAGGATCCGTAATAAAACACACAAACCGCGTGAGTAACCGTGACCATCTCTTTTCACTTTGAGCAGAGAACACGGTGGGGTTATATTTGACTCGTAGGTAGATGAGGATCTTTAGCGATCATTACTAGTATGAGACCGTTTGCGTAGATGCTCATCTTATTCTTGTACTCGTAAGTTAGCCACCATACTTTTACTTAGCCGCTGCTACAACCTCACCACTTAACCTCTCCATGCCCATTAAGCTTTGCTAGTCTTGATACCCATGGTTATGGGATTGCTGAGTCCTCGTGGCTCACAGATAATACAACAACAATTGCAGGTGCAGGTTTCCGATGACTTGACGTGAGAGCGATGTACTTGTGTTGGAGTTCTTTCTTCTTCTTCTTCGTCAGTCTTGGGATAGGTTCCTGGTCGACTGCCTGGGATAGCAGATGGATGTCGTTGTGTTTTTCATGTTTGCATCGGTAGTCGGATGCCTTGTGTTGATGTTGTTGTATTCATGTGACTTGTATGAATTGTTATATCCCCATGTATTTATGTAATGGTACCATGTATTGATATCCATCTTGCTAAGCGCCTGAAATGTGGTTGTGCCCCAATCACGAGTGTGTCACGTGATCGGGATAGAATCGCATCTTGGGCGTGACATGTGCAGTCATGTTGTGCATGACGTTTGTGACCCATCATGGCAGATGTCATGGCACATGTGCCGGACTGGAAGCACATATGTATGTGCCAAGAGGGAGCGTTCCTGTGGCCCGACAAGGACGCCGGTTCCTCTGAGTGGGGGTGTATGTGATAGCCTGGATTATTAGGGATGATAGACTACTCATATCACTAAGGAATTTTTTCTTTTCCGGAAGCCCATTCACACAGAACTCCAAAATTAAGCGTGCTCAACTTGGACTATTTCAGGATGGGTTACCGACCGGGAAGTCGCGCACGAGGGAGGACGAAGTGCGCAGAAAAGACTAGTATTGATCTGTGGGGCTAGTCTTAATCCCACAAGGAGTAGTGACCACCGGCGGGTGTGTCTGGGGCGTTACACCTAGTTCATCTCTTGTAATCAATCTTTGTCCCAAAACCTCAGATTGGTACATGTGGGTTGCTAGTAGTGTTGATTACATCATGTAGGTGATGCTAGTTGGTTATTTGGTGGAAGATTATACTTGATTATTTGGTGGAAGATTATAAGTTCAGATCCTCAAGTATATTCAATACACCTCTCATCTTCGACATGAATATGATTTGTGAGTAGTTACTTTTGTTCTTGAGGAGATGGAAGAAGTCTCGTTATAAGTAATCATGTGATGTTGATATTCATTTGATATTTTGATGATATGTATGTTGTTGTTTCTATCGGATTCAGGGCTCCGCTAAACCCTTGTAAGTTCGAACACTGGGGTGCATGCGAAGAACTCAACTCCCCTATCAGCCTACTCGCCGTTTATACAAGCTAGCTCTAGGAACAAGGAAGAACACGACACATGGCAGTTTACCCATGTTCAGGCCACCTAGCGGTGAGTGGCTCAACTCCTGCAATGTGGTGGATTTCCTCAAGGTGGACCGAGGAAGAACTAGTACACTAGTCGAACCACCTCACGAGGTGTGTTCTTGCTTGTGTGTGTCTATAGGGAGGTCTCAACGATCCGTCCAGTCCCCTCTCTACGGTGGTGGCTAAGCTATATTTATGGAGGCCTTTGGCCTCTTCCCCCAAAATATAGGTGGGAAGGGATCCCACAACGGCCAAATTTGATGGGAGACAACTAGTACATCTTATCCTGGCTAAAGGTGGTCTTCGCTTGCAAAGCTTCTGATGATGACGCCGTGGTGGGCTCAACGATGACCTCCTTCCTGTCGTCCTGGTGATCCTGGTCTCATTGCACGGAAATGGAAACCTTTGGTTGATTCCTTGGGACTCCGCGCCTGAGCTTGCCTCTTTAGCACTAAAGAGGAAACTTGTCATCCTGCGCCAGCCTGGCCTTGGTCGTCATGGCTTATGTCATCCAAACCTCATGAGGTGAGGGCTTGCATAGAGTTCTCCGCCCCTCGGGAGCCATTCTAGCGATGATGCTCCCTCCAGAAGTCTTGGTGGTGTCCGCCTCACGAGGCTTGGTCCCCCGCGAGGGTCTCTGGTGTCCATGCTGAAGATGGGCTGTACCTGGCTGGTGAAGGAGCCACGTCATGGGGCGCATGCAGGCAAGTCTAGGTACCCTGGTTCCCAGATCACCGACAGTAGCCCCCGGGCCCAAGGCGCACTCGGACTTGGCTTCGAGGTGAAGCCAAAGCATGAGGGCGAAGCGCCACGGGTCCTAATTGCCTGTGGCCCGGTCTACACGTGGCACCCGTGATGGGACATGGGCGTCTCCACCTCCCCATGCTGCCTCGGCAACCGTTTTGACTTGACTGGAGCCTGCTACATGCAAGGAAGATCATCATTACCTCCGATTATGGGGGTTGGCGGTTCATCTCCTTCTTGCTACAAATGTGGAACGATGGAGCCCTGTTCTCATTTCCATCTCTTTGCTTCTAGTCCCTCCTTTGCTTCGCCTTCTTTCTAGGTACCCATGGAGCCGACAAGGAAGTTCTCCACCGAAGAGAAGGAAAAACCCCCAAGGAGGGGTCAGGTGCTCCGCCGCCCAAGAGAGGCCGCGGGCGTCCCTACAAACGTGTTGTCGGCATTTTGGGAATGGGGGTACCCAGACTTGCCTACATGAGGCTCACAACGTGGCTCCATCAATGGCCTGGTACGGCCCAGATTCAACAACCACAGGTCAAGACCCTCGCCAGGGGCCGAGCCTCGCGAGTCGGACGACAGCAAGACCTTCCTGGGGGCAGCCTCTCTAGGCTGGCTCCCGAGGAGTGGAGATATCTATGCAAGGCACACCTCATGAGGTTCACGTGATGTGAGCCATGATGTCCAAGGCCAGGCGGGCGCCAGCGGGCACAATGTACCAGTTTCCCCTTTGGTGCTATGGGGGCAAGCGCAGGCGCGGAGTCCCGAGGAATCAAGCAAAGGTTTCCATATCGGTGCAACAAGACCAAGGACCATCAGGACGATAGAATGGAGGTCATCATGGAGCCTGGCGCGGCGTCACCACCAGGGCCTTTGGTAGGGGAAGACCACTTTTGTCAGGATAGCTTGTACTAGATGTTCCCCTTCAAATTTGGCCGTTGTGGGATCCCTTCCCGGCGATATTTGGGAAGAGGACCAAGGCCACTATAAATAGGACCTAGCCACCACCTTAGAGGAAGGATCTCATCTTGAGCGGATCCAACCATAGGGATCAAATCCATTCCACCCTACACACACCACAAGCTCATTCGAGCCCAAGAATACCTCTCCTCCGGAGGATGTTCATCCATTGTACTAGTTCATCTTCAGCCCCACGAGGCAATCCACCACACACACTGAAGTAGGGTATTACACCGCAATGTGGCTCGAACCAGTATAATCCTTTGTGTCCCTTGTTCTTTGAGTTCGTCGAGCTAGGATGTGGAATCATAGGGCGAGCGTTCTAGGGAGAGAGTGTTCTTCGTGCGCACCCCAGAGTTTGAACCTCTCAAGGGTTTGCGGAACCCGAAATCTGACATTTGGCGTGCCAGGCACGGGTGCGCAGAAGTTCCGCCTCTCCGTCCTCCTCCGCTCTCCATCCGCTAGGCTCCCATGACAGGCGCCACCTCTCCGACGGGCTCGATGGGCGCGCGCGGCGGCGTTGCGGGCCACCGAGCCTTCACCCCCCCTTTGTGACAGGTACGGTGGCCACCCAGGTTTAGGCCGTAAATGCCACCTCGCTACGACGGAGCGGCAGATCCGGCTATTTTCCTCCAGGCCTACGAGGAAGCCATTTTGGCGGCTGGCAGTGACAGCAAGGTCATGTCCAGCTGGCTCCCCATGGCCCTCACAGGCATACCACACGCATGGTTTCTTAGCCTGCCAGAGTCGTTAGTGGCCTCCTGGGAGGAGCTGTGCGGCCTCTTCATCGTCCACTTTGTGGCGCCGGTGCCCCACGCCACCGTGGCCCTCCTCGGGGCTCTCAGGCGCCGCCCTCGGACTGCCACATCAAGTAGTTCTTCCGCCAAGTGGGCACCACCTGAGCCTCACAGGGAGTCCCTCCAGGATGGGCGGCACCATATGCCGACCTCACCTTCGACCCCAGAGACCACCCGACAATCACTGCGGGTGCAGGCGCGCTCCCGATGCTCTACACCCTCACGATCTGCAATGTGGGGGTAACCAAGACCCTCATCGACGGCGGGGCTGGGCTCAACGTGCTATAGCATTCAGCATGCTCCATGTGTCGGTCGAACAACCCCGCCCCACCAGGCCGTTCTCCGGGGTCATCGATGGCTCCACCAGCTCCATTGGGCAGATCTGGCTCCCCGTCACCATCGGCACCCGAAACAACTACCGCACCGAGCTTATCGACTTCGACATCGCCCACATCAGCCTCCCGTACAATGCCATTCTCGGGTACCCCAACCCTAGCCAAGTTCATGGCAGCGACTCACACAGCCTACAATCTCATCAACATGCTGGGGAGCAATGGCGTCTTCACTATGCTCGGAGATACCAAGGAGGCCCTGGGGGACCTCAAGCTCGCCTTCAGGGCCGCGGCGGCAGCACGCCCGGCCGACGAAGCAGCTCCCGAGGCCGTGGGAGCTGTGCCAGCAAAATAGAAGCAGCTTTTCTCTCAAGACCGAGCCAAGACGAAGCAAGTGCTGGTTGACGAGGACGGGGCGTCGGGAGCCACCTTCACCATAGGCGCCGACCTTCCCCCAGATCAAGAAAAGCCGTTGGCCAGTTTCATACGCGCGAACAAGGACGTGTTCACGTGGGAACCCAAGGACCTGGCAGGAGTCCCAAGGGGGGTCATTGAGCATCACCTAAACTTATGCCCTAGTGTACTCCCAGTAAAGCAAAAGGCACGACAGCAGTCCACTGAGGAGCAGTCCTTCATCGTACAAGAGACTCGTAAGCTGCAAGAGGCTGTTGTGATCTGCGAGGTGCGGTATCCGAAATGGCTAGCGAACCCGGTAGTTGTGCCCAAGAAAGGTGGGAAGGAGCGCATGTGTGTAGACTTCACCCACCTCAACAAGGCCTGCCCACAAGACCCGTTCCTGCTGCCGCGCATCGATCAGATCATCGACTCTACCACCAAGTGTCATCTGCTATGTTTCCTGGATGCCTTTTCGGGCTATCATCGAATCAAGATGGCGGTACAAGATGTTGAGAAGACGGCCTTGCTTACCCCGTGCGCGGTATACTACTACACTCGTATGCCATTCGGGTTGCGGAATGCAGGAGCAACTTTCCAGCGATTGATGCACATCACCCTGGGAGAGCGGCTCGGTAGGAACGCTGAGGCCTACGTTGATGACATCATGGTAAAATCTTGGGAGGCCAAGACCCTCATTGATGATTTGGAAGAGACCTTCGCTAGCCTGCGCAAAATAGACCTACAGCTCAACCCGGAAAAGTGTGTGTTTGGCGTCCCATTAGGCAAGCTGCTGGGTTTCCTGGTGTCGCACAGAGGAATTGAGGCTAACCACGAGAAGTTCAAGGCCATAGAGAAGATGAGTCCTCCGAAGGCCCTCGAAGAGATGTAGAAGCTAACCGGTTGTGTGACGTCACTCGGGTGTTTCATCTCCAAGCTAGGGGAGCGTGCCCTCCCCTTCTTCAAGCTGATGAAAAGGAAAGGCCCGTTTAAGTGGACCCCAGAGGCTGACGCAACTTTTGAAGACCTCAAGAGATACCTCACCATCCCACCAGTAATGGTGGTGCCCAAACCTAAAGAGCCCTTGGTGCTTTACCTAGCTGCTACACCACACTCCGCCAGCGCGGCATTAGTAGCGGTCCCGGAGGAGCACCAGGACAAGACAACACAGCCCCGAGATGATACACCCAAGGCTCCGGCAGGGCCATCAGTCGATCAGGATCCACGAGACGGCATTCCTGAAGCTGTAGTTGCCCCGTCCGGCGATCAAGGTCTTGAGGCCCCCCTGCCTCATGAGGCGCCACAGCTCTAGGAGAGCCAGGTCTCCGCTGACACTTCCACCCTCGTCGAGCACTCGGTGTACTTCGTCAGCACCATGCTCCGTGACGCTTGGGCACGCTACCCCATGTCGCAGAAGCTTTTGCTCGTGCTCCTCGTCGCTTCAGGCAAGCTGCGCCACTACATCCAAGGCCACCCCATCACGGTCGTGTCAGCTTACCCACTGGAGAGGGTGCTGCGGAGCCCCAATGCCGCGGGAAGGGTCGCCAAATGGAACATCAAGCTACAAGCATTCCAGCTGGAGTTCAGCACCAGCAGGGTTGTCAAGGGCGCCGCGATCGACGACTTCGTGGCGGAATGGACTGATGTCCCAGAGCCCGGAGTAGATGAGGATCGGTCCCTCTTGCCAGGGAGTGAAGCACTGGACGGCTGGGTCATGTACTTTGACGGCGCCTTCGCGTGTCAGGGTGCGGGGGCTGGCGTCGTGCTCATCTCGCCCACTAAAGACAAGCTCTACTACATCATGCAGCTCTGCTTCCAGCACGGCGAGAAGGTCTCCAACAACATCGCATAGTACGAAGGCCTAATCACCGGCCTGAAGGCTGCGACCGCCTTGGGTGTGAAGCGCCTCACCATCAAGGGAGACTCCCAGCTCCTCGTGAACTTATCCAACAAGGTGTACAAGCCAATGGATGAGCACATAAGGGCGTACCTAGCGGAGGTACACAAAATGAAGAAGCAATTCTTGGGCCTAGAGCTACAGTCGTGCTGCGCGGCATGAACAAGGAGGCCGACGACATCGCCAAGAGGTGTCCAAGCGCTAGTCACAGGAGCCCGGCATCTTCAAGGAGCGCATCTTCAAGCCCTCGGCAGCCCCTCCGGCTGCGGAGCTGACATCGCCTCACGAGGACCTTCCACCTCCGCCGACCTCGGCAGCTCCCGCCTGTGGCCCGACCTCAGGGGCGCACCTACTTCTTGCACTCGAGCCTCAGGAGGGGTGCTGGACCAAGGAGTTCAAGGCCTACCTGCTACATAGAACCCTGCCGGAGAAGGATGTAATGCCCAGTATGTGACTATACCTCCCACATGTCGAGGCATGACTTAAAGGTATAATCACATACTAGAATGATCTCAAGTATGGTATCTTTGCATAACTCATGTAAAAGAGGGGATGAAATGTAAAAGAGTAGTTGGCTTACACTCACCACGTCACACAATGTAATACATTAACATACATCATCCAATAACATCAGAGTCCGACCGGACGAAGATCCAAATGAAAGATACCATGAATAAAGCAACACAAGGTCCCGATCATCCTAGTAAGAGCCCTACTGATCCTCTGGGTAAGACACGTAGTATCATCCACGCTCTTCATCGAACTCCCAATACAACTTTGAACCACCACCTGTGTAGTTCTCAATGGTACCTGCATCTGGTGTTGTGTAGAATCTGTGAGCCACGGAGGACTCAGCAATCCCGTTCCCGAGTAGCAATACTATCAAAGCCTTAGGTGTGGAAAAGGCTTAAAACAAGGTTGCAACAGCACTAGCACTAACTTACAGATTTAGAGCGAGTAGAGAAACAAGTGCCAACAATCGTCAAAGTGATCACGAAGTTATCCTAACTACTCACGTCAATTATAACCCCACAGTGTTCACTTCCCTAACCCCTTCGGAAAGAGGCCGTCATGGTGTCAAGTTAGCTTCAACAAGATATTAACAAATTCCCATCTGCCACATAACCACGGGCACGGCTTTCCAAAGAGCAATCCCTGCAGGGGTGTCCCAACTTAGCCCATCACAAGCTCACGATCTGCGGAGTCGCAACTCCAAGGTGGGAAGACCCGAGTATTCTCGAAATCCCGTGCTCAAGATATTCCGACAAAGGTAAAACTAATCCAGCAATACCTCCTGGCGTGCCGACACCCTGATAGTAGCCGCGTGTATCTCGTCTCAGGCCACAACCGGATGGGACATCCTACAGGTTTTTACCAGCCCTTGAGTTTCCTCGAGGTGGTCCCGCAGCCTGCCCAGTTTGGACCAACACTCATGTGGAGCACTGGCCTAGGGTTGTTAATTAATAACTCGGGTTTACAACGCCCTTATGCAAGTTTTATTTATCAGGCAAATGTAAAACCAATGTTGGGCCTTGCTGGAAAAGCTTTAGTGCTAAGCGGGTTATCGAGGGGGGCCCATAAACCCCAACCGTGTTAGGGACGCAAAATCAAGGAACATAACACCAGTTTTACGGTTTCTAGGGCGCATGACTGGAACAAAACACCAAGCAAGAGGCTTAGCCTTCCACCCATTACCAATATATAGATGATTTAGTTTAACAGTTATATATTGTGATATCCCAACAATTACTTCATCATGAAGCAAGAATCTTCGAGTCGTCACCTACAACTAACAATGCTATAAGAGGGGCTGAGCGATGCGTACCTAGCCAAACAACGGTGTGCTATGAGGGTGGTTAACGAGTTTCATGGCAACAATAGGAGGCCTGACAAACAGACATAGGCATCGAGGCAATATCTAAAGAGCGAGACATCTAGCACAGGCAAAGATAGTAGTGATATCTGGGTAAGGTCATCATGCCTGTTGATTCCACGGAGGGATCGTAACCTTGCTCCTCAAACTCAGCCTCGGTAGTAAGCTCGAACTCGGACTCGGCTCTCGGCTCTACTCAACACAAGAACACAACACGACACAATATCAAACACGGTGCAATGCACAATCAACATGATGCAAGTATGAGGTGCGTATGCATGAGGAATCTCTTGAGCCTTAGGAGAAGATGATGGAAAAGGCCTCATCTTGGGAAACCAAGCAAGCCACTGGATAGATGGGAATATTTCGATTGAAATCGATATAAATATCACCGGAAACGGATGCACGGTTTGCAAATGGCAAGCAAAACAATATTCACACAAAACTGCAGTTTACAGGCATATGGCATTTTTGGAGCAAGAAATAATTATGCTACAGCACCCAAACATGGAGACAAGGGGCATGGATGTGAAGTAGACATGATACTTAACAAGTAGGAACTTAGACCACACCCAAAAACCTACTGGAACACATTTAACCAAGCATGGCAAGTTGCAATAAATTTATCCAGACTTAGTCAAAATCTGGGAAGGCAAAAACATTATCACGATGCTGCCTTCGGAGGCACAAAACAACAAGCATATCAACTCCACTAAGCATATACAGATCATGGACACGTAATAGACATAGAATACATCAAACAACTCCATTGGAGCAACTCCATAGGAGGCATGGATCAATAACAACAAGCTTCACCAAATTGATCATCCTGATAAAAAACTGACAGGTAAATTTATAGCAACTTGAGAGCAAGAAATTAATAAGCTACAGCAGGCCATATATGCAAATAAGGGCATGGATGGATAGAGCATAACATGGACAACAAGACATGATCATTTGACATACTAAAACAGACATGGATTTGAGTAAGGCATCAAGCAAACATAGCATCAGGTTTAACAGATTCCAGACTTAGCAGTTTTTTCACTAAGTATAAAATAGCAACATTGGCATGGCACGTTTACAAGCTTGTTTAAGTCACCTCAAGGCGTATCATGGAAAGTGGATTGCACCACAGCAAAGACCATATGAAAGAGCTTCTAAAACATATTGACATGTGACATGAAGACAAACACATCATACCTAACATGAATGCTACAGCAACCATCAGGTAGAGCATTTCACAATGAACATTTTGACATATCATATGCTCCATTTGTACCAACATGCACAAAGTTATCAACACCACAAGCATGCAACAAAATTAAAGATAAACACAGTTTTAAACATATCGCACTCTTGCAACGATGACTAGGTCATCAAGATGAACTCAAACAAGCATGTCATAGTGGAACAAAATGAAGAGCATATCACAACGAACATCTAGACATATCATTCACTCCATTCGGACCAACATGCACAAAGTTATCACATCTCAAACATGGCAACAAATTTACACAGACAACTAGTTACAGCCACATGCACTCTTTCCACGAAGATTAAGTCAACAATATGAACTGTAACATGCATGAAACTGGTACTAACATGTAGAGCACGACGAGACGAACGTTTCGATATATCATACACGCAAAACGGAGCTATGAGCACGAAGTTATTGCATGGCAAAGGAGGCAATAAATTTACACAGATCCGGGACTTAGTGGAATTTTACCTCCGGGAAAGTCAACGCGGGATGGATCCGTGCGGGATGAGGAGATCCGGGATGCGGGATGCCGTTTAGATGGAGGGAGTGATGGATCGTGTCCCGATCCGCGGGAACTCGTCGGAGTTGGGGAAGATGGCCGGAGTTTCGCCAGAGTTGAGGAAGAAGACGACCGGAGGAGCTCGGAGCGGCGAGACGGCGAGGCGAAGGTGGTCCGGCGGTGGAGGTGCGGGTGGCCGGAGAAGAGGCTGCGCGGGGCATCCGGAGAAGAGGCGGCGCGGGGCGGTGGCGGTTGCGGCCGGCCGGCGGCGGTGTGGTGGCGCGCGCGCGGTGGGAGCGGCCGGCGGCGGTGCGGGCGGCGGAGCTATCCGCGCCGGCGGTGGTGTGGGCGGCGGGCGGCGGAGCTAGCCGCGCCGGCGGCGGGGCGAGCGGCGCGTGACGGCGGGCGGCGGAGGCGGCGACGGCGGCCCGGCGGCGGTCCGGCGACGTCCGGCGGGCGGCGGCTTAGGTGGCGGTTGGAGGCGGTGTGTGAGGTGTTCCGGCGAATCGGGGGTCGCCACATGGCGGCGGGATGGCATAGAGGCCTCGGATTCGTCGGAGTGATGTGGCAGCGGGTCGGACGTGTCCGGCGGCTGCGCGGACGTGTCCGGCGCGCGGAGGGAGAGAAAAATTAGGGTTGCACCCGAATTTCGGGGATGGGGACTGTTTTATAGATTCTGGTAGTTAGGAAGGTCCAAATGAGGTGCGGTTTTCGCCCACACGATCGTGATCTGACGACCGAGAGGATGGGAGTGTTTGTGTTGGGTTAGTGGGCTGTTGTGGAGGGGTCTTGGGCCAAAAGGGAGAGGAGCTTCTAGCCCACTAGGTTAACCGTTGGAGTACCAAACGAAATCCAAACGCGACGAAACTTGACAGGCGGCCTACACGTACCAAAACAACAACGCACGTCAAGTCTCACCTCATTCCGGGAACGTTACACGGCCATACATGAAAGAAGGACTCGGGGGTGCCACGGGAACGTGTGTGAGTGTCGGAACTCGAAACGGACAACGGGAAGAGGCGAGTGGGACCGGGTGCAAGTGACAACACGAATGCAATGCAATGCACATGATAACATGACATGGATGAAATGCACACACGCAAGCGACAAAACGAAGAAACCCGAAATGAAAGAAGAGCCCAAAATGGAATTGATGAAGTCAACATTTCATATATTGCCATAATTGGAAGGTATCACATATGGGGTGTTACAAACTCTCCTACACTACAAAAAGATCTCGTCCCAAGATCTAGGACTGGAAGAAGGAAGGATACTCGGAATGAAGGTGATCTTCTCGTTCCCACGTAGCTTCTCGGTCGGTATGGTGTGACCACTTAACTTTCAAGAACTTGATGGATTTGTTGCGGGTTTTGCGCTCAGTTTCTTCAAGAATATCAACAGGGTGCTCATGATAAGACAAGTCTTGTTGAAGATCAATCTCCTCAAACGGAATGGTGCGTTCAGGTGTCTTGAAGCACTTGCGGAGTTGAGACACGTGAAACACATCATGAACATTAGCAAAGTTGGATGGAAGCTCGAGTTGATAGGCTAGATCGCCTCTTTTGCCAAGAATCTTGAAAGGGCCACGTATCTCGGAGCAAGCTTTCCTTTGATACCGAATCTTTGGGTTCTTTTCATAGGAGAAACATGGAGATAGACATGATCCCCATTGTTGAAGGCCAAATCACGATGCTTTCCATCATAGTAACTCTTTTGACGTGATTGAGTGGCTTTGAGATTCTCACTTATGACTTTGCACATCTCTATAGCTTCTAAGATCAAATCATTGCCAAGAAGTGGACGTTCACCAGTCTCGGACCAGTTGAGCGGGCTACGGAAGTTTCTGCCATATAGGATTTCAAAAGGACCTTTGCCGGCACTTGCTTGGAAATTGTTGTTGTAGGAGAATTCGGCAAACGGGAGACAATCTTCCCACTTCATACCGAAAGAGATGACACAAGCTCTCAACATGTCTTCGAGGATCTGGTTCACTCTTTCGACTTGACCACTAGTCCAAGGGTGAAACGCAGTGCTGAAACGAATCTTAGTGCCCATGTCTAACTGAAAGGAGTCCCAGAACTTGGATGTGAACAAACTTCCACGGTCTGAGGAGATGACTTGAGGAATGCCATGCAAAGAAACAATTCTGGAGGTGTACAACTCTGCCAACTCAGCTGCGTTGATGGATTCTTTGACGGGAAGGAAATGATCTACTTTAGTTAGCTTATCAATCACTACAAAGATAGCATCATACCCCTTCTTGGACTTAGGAAACCCAGTGACGAAATCCATCTCAATGTGATCGAATTTCCACTCGGGAATAGGTAAAGGTTGAAGGAGACTGGCTGGACTTTGATGCTCTGCATTCACTCTTCTGTAGACATCACATTCATTCACGAACTGGGCAATCTCCCTTTTCATGCGAGTCCACCAGTAAGATCGCTTGAGTTCTTGGTACATCTTGGAACTTCCGGGATGAATCGAGAGGAGGGAGTCATGTGCTTCGTTCATTATGAGCTTCCTGAGATCACCCTTGGGAACCACAATTATGTCCTCAAAGAACAAGGTGTCTTTCTCATCAACGCGATAGCACTTGTATTTGGGAGTACCCTTAGCAATACCATGTTTCACTTTCTGAACCATAGCATCACTGAGCTGGGCCTCACGGATCTGATCTTCCAAGGTAGGATCAACTTGAAGGTTTGCAAGAAAGCCTTGCGGAACAACTTGGAGGTTGAGCTTCCTGAATGATTCACAAAGTTGAGGCTGGAATGGCTTGAGAAGGAGACTGTTGCAATATGCCTTTCTGCTCAAGGCATCTGCAATGACATTGGCCTTGCCAAGTGTGTACTCAATGCTTGGATCATACTCTTGGATCATCTCAACCCAATGAGTCTGGCGAAGGTTCAGGTTTGGCTATGTGAAGATGTACTTCAAGCTCTTGTGATCGGTGAAGATGTCCACTTTTCTGCCCAACAGAAAGTGTCTCCACGTGATCAAGGCATGTACAACTGCTGCTAGCTCGAGATCATGTGTGGGGTAATTCCTCTCATTTGGCTTCAATTGACGATAAGTGTGTCAGGACCCCGATCCTAAGTCACACAGGTCTAGCCTGTAACACATCATATCACTTTGCGGCCTCACGCATGGTATCCCCACGGGTGCCACCTTACCTGGCCCGGGACCGTTTGCGCATTTTGGCACACGTATATGATAGTGTCGCTAGTATCCATATGATAGAGAACCCGGGCCGACATGACTAGTTATAAACCAAAAGTGGCACTAAATTACAGAGACAGGCATACATGACCCAGCAACGTATGTGTCGGTCATCAACGTATGAACCCAAGTCGTAGCAAGCTACAAGGACTTAAAGGAACAACGCGTGACATTTCCCCTAAGGGACAGACACAGGAACGAAGAAGGACACATGCCGGCCAGCCTAAGTGTTCCGGAGCAGTAGCAAGCTACCAAGGCTCAGTGGAAGCACTAGGAGACATTTCCCTGTAAGATAGGCTACCAAGGGTAAACAACTAGGTGTCAGATCCCACACATAACAATACACATTACACGTACGCATAACATGCAAGTATGTGCTGTACAACATGGCATCACAACATAACTCAACAACTCATATAGATAAAGGCCCAGAAGAGCCATCATAGCATTTATTACAATCAGAGGTCACATGACCCAACATACAGAGCATACAGGCAACGGAAGCATAACATGTCTGAGTACAGACAACTACAAATGAAGAAGGCTGAGAAAGCCTGGCTATCTACAAGATCCTACAAGGGTACAAGACCGTAGCTGAGGTAACAAGCTAAACGTCGAAGTCCACGCAGAACCACTAGCGAGACTGAGGTCTCTCTGCAAAAACATAATTAAGCAAACGTGAGTACAAAGGTACTCAGCAAGACTTACATCAGAACTAGCTACATATGCATCAGTCTCAACAAAGGGGTGGTGGTGTTTGACTGCAGCAAGCCAGCTTTGACTCGGTGGCTATCCTGAACTACGACTGCAAGTAACTCTTTGAGGTGGTGCACACGAGTCCACATATTCACCAATCAATACACCACTATGGATCCGCTCCCGTCTCCCTACGAGAAGGCCATCCATAGCACTCACGCTTATCTTGCGCGTTTTAGAGTATCCACTTTCACTTGTCTATGAACTGTAGAGGTAACCCAGAAGTCCATTTCCGCGGACACGGCTATTCGAATAGATTATATATATAACCCTGCAGGGGTGTACTTCTTCACACACGCTCTCACCACTTATCGCCGTTTACACGACATGTACTCGGCAACCTTCAAGCGGAGGACCAGCGAGGGTGTCGGCCACGACCTGACTAACCACACAAGTCTCTCGTCCAGGTTTATCGCCTATTTGGGTTCCATCCGTGGGGAGATCCGGCCGGGGTGTCGCTCACGGCCCCAAACGATGTGTACAGGGTTCCCGCATCACCAAACGGGCAATCGGTACACCGTGCCACGTACCTGCCGCGTCACAACCCACCCTGAGGGTCAGCGCTGCGCACGACCTCCAGTAAACTACAAACACCAGAAACTAGTTGCAACTCCTAGACAGAGAACAAGGGCAGTTAATAAGTCGAGAGGGTCCATTGGTTTCGGACCCAATTCATGGTAGTAACTGGTCATGGATCAACCAACACAGAACTCAGTTCCTGAGGACGGCTGCAATGAGACAACCCACCATGTACTCCTACATGGCCTCTCATCGCTACCTTTACCAAATCGTGTTCACACACTTAGCTCACACACATTAAGACATGTTCATCACCATTCCAATTCATCCCTGATGAATCAGACCTGACACAACTCTAAGCAATAGCAGGCATAACCAGAAAGCATGAAAGATTAGCACAACATGGCTCAAACAACTCCTACTCATACTAGTGGGTTTCAACTATTTACTGTGGCAATGACAGGTCATGCAGTGGAAAGGGGTTCAACTACCGCAGCAGGTAACAGTTGAAGCGTTGTTGTCCTAATGCATTAAAAGAGAGCAAGAGCGAGAGAGTGGGATTATATCGGAATGCTCAATGGGATTTTGCTTGCCTGGCACTTCAGAAGATATCACTGGGTCTTCATTAGTGTCATCGATCACATCGTCGGAACAACGTCTACTAAGAGGGGACAAATATCGGCAACAGAGAAAGAAACACAATCAATGCAATGCACAATATGATGCATGATCATGACATAGCATTATGCTGTGATTTGAGCTAATGCAACTAGCAACAGGTTAAATGAAGTTGGTTTGAATCCAGGATTCAAATTCAAACTCCATATGTGGATATTCAAATGCCATTTATATGATTTGGCCTAAACAGCATCCTTAAGTTGATCTAACATGCATGAAAATGCCATAAACAGATTCCTTGAATTTTTCTGATCATTTTTCATATATAACTTATTTTCATTGGAGTTATAGATTATTTTCTTTGATTTTTAGAAGTTTTAGCTATTTTCTGAAATAAATAAATCATTTCTGATTTATTTAAAATTCCAGAAAACACTTATTGCGTCAGCATGACGTCACTGTGATGTCAGCAGTCAACAGGGGCTGGTCCAGGTCAAACCTGACGTGTGGGGTCCACACGTCAGTGACACAGCAGTTAAACAGACTTAACTAAACTTAACAGAAGATTAAACTAAACTAAATAGGCACAGGGGCCCACACGTCAGTGACTAACTAACTAACCAATTAATTAAAAATAAACTAGGTTAATTAGTAGGGCAGGCCCCACTTGTCAGCAAGTTAGTGGTTGACTAAGGGCGTGGGGCCCATACGTCAGTGCCCCGGGGGGGTCAACCCATCGGTCAAAACAGTCAAACGCCCCGGTGGCTAGCCGCCGGCGAGGCTGAGCGCGGCGGAGGGCGTCGGAAATTCGCCTCCGGCGACCAAAAGAGCGACGGAGGGGCTTGGCGTGATGCTGGTCCTCATCCGCATCCAACGGAGCCATCAGCTCGCGCCGGGGAGGACCAGAACGACGGCGGCGAGGGGAAGTGCGGTGGCCGGAGTTCGGGCGTGCTCGAGAACGGCGTTGAGGTGCACCGTAGGACGAGCAGGTGGGGGTTTCGACTCCTGGGAGGGTTCGGAGCACGGTGTCGGGCTCATTTTCAAGCCCCGGTGGCTGCAGCGACGGCGGTGACATCGTCGGCGGCGTGGAGTTCACGGGCATGGTGGGGGTCGGAGCTACAGCATGCGCGTGGGCAAGGGGATAGGGGGAGAAGCAAGAGGGGCTCACGGCGGTTCGTATGAAGAAGACGGCGAGCTCGGGGGCGGCCTGACGGCGACGTATGGGCAAGGGCATCTCCGATGGCCGGCGGTGGAGAAGTCGATGGTGAGGGCAAAGCAGGGCACCCGAAGACGCGTGCGTCGGGGTGGAGGTCCGTGAGCATCAGGCGGGTCCGATGGGCACGTATGGAGGGGGTGATTTGGACGGTGGCTATACCGGCGACGAACGGCGGCGACGAGCTCCGCTCGGACGCGAGAGGGAGAGAGAGCAGAGGAGAGGGGAAGCACCGAAGAGAGTGGGAGAGGTCCAGGGGGGTGCGTGGCGTCTCTAGGGGGGTCGAGGAGCAGGCCGGCAGCCTGGAGCTGGCCGGCGTGTGGCCACGCGCGGCGAGCACACGCCCTCCTGCCTACTGGCAGGAGGTTGAAGACGGTGGAGCAGCTGGGCTGCTTTCTGGGCCGGGCAAGCAACAGTGTTGGGCCGCAGCAGGTGGGCTGCACAGGTAGGTTGACCCAGGTTAGTCTCTCTCTCTCTCTTAATTATTGCTTCTGTTTTCTATTTTTCTGTTTTTGTTTTGATTTATTAAAAATGCTAGAGCATTTTCATAAATCATGAAAATATTTGTGGGCACATATTGAATTAATTTCAATAGCCCGCAGCTAGTTTCACAATTATTAGAGCATTTAAACTATTTATAGAATTTAAATGCTCCAATTCAAATACAATATGGATTAATTCAAAAATCCAGAATGGTCCTAGAAATATGTGCAACATTTTTGGCAGAGGTTTTTAATCAATCCAAAAATGATGAACTTTTCCAGAGGGCATTTTGGTTCATTGAAACAGATTTTAATTTGACCCTAGTTGAATTCATTTGATGCAAGGGTTTGAACATCCCCATTTCAGGTTTCCTTTGAAAATAAACATGATGCAACAGACAGGTGCTATCCTAATGCAAGGTGAAGCTGGGGATGTGACAACTCACCCCCACTAAACAAGAATCTCGTCCCGAGATTCGAGCATAGGGTAAGAAATCAGAGGGGACACTAACTAACACAATCTTCTCGATCCAGTTTTCCTTCGCGAAATTGTTGATTCATTGCATCATGTAGATCTTGGCATCTTTGATTTCAAAGCTTCATCCAACACGACAACAAAGGAACGTGAATTCTACAGGATTTGATCTTCTCGAAGATCGAGAAATTCAAGATCAACTCATGGATTGAGACGTCGAAACATCTCTTGAGATGAGACACGGAGTACACCTCCAGGGGAATGGAGTGAAACAAACGATGAAGGATCACCTAGTGGCAATAATTCCACACCTAAGAAGATGGTGATCGATACCACCAGACGGGGCACCTTAGAGAAGGTGACTCGTAAAGTTATTCCCTTAAGTGGCAAAAAGAATTACTTTTGATATAGAGATCATTGAAATCCTCTATACCAGCCTAAGGCAAATCACAATCGATCATTTGACGGAGTCCGTAACAATGACAATCTCCATCTAGAATAGATGATGTGGACTGCCTTGTTAAAGACAATGCCAAGGTTGATTTTGCTTATTATCAGAAATGGATGGGACCCATGGTAGGACCACTTTTGAAGATAATCCTGAACAGCAGATGCTGAGAATGGCAACCCATGGAAAATTGGCACATCGGCGGTGCAAGCTGGGAACAAAATGCAAATGCTGGGAATGATTCTAGTAACTGGGAAGAAACCCAACAGTAGAGAGTAAATTGCTCTTTGAGAGGTTACAACATAACCAAGAACACGGGGAGCAATCCCGGTTAGTGTCGAGGATAACACCTAGTGCTTGTGCGTGCTCTCAAGAACTTGAGCATTTCCATATTCATCAAGGTTTTACCAATATCCGTGTCAAGGATCCTGGCAACATCACATACTACCATGATGAACAATGATGGATGATGCAGATGCAAAGGAAGATAACACCTTCTCGGATTGCACCTTGGCGAGGCCAAGGGGACGAAATCTGGATGATCGACCGAGAGACATTTAGCACTCCGCTTCTAATGTTCTCCTTGACGTGCTAGTGCAATCCATTTATTAAAATGGTTTGGTACCTAGAACGTCAAGTAAAAGGTCGGACTTCAGGAGCACAAAAATCCATAAGGAACAACTAGGGAGTAAATCCTACGAAATCCTTATGGGGAGGTGGCCAAATTCTTCAATCAAGATTCTACAACAATAGGTCTTCCGGCTGGGTGTGTTGGCCACAACATCCACTTTACCGGTTATCAGGAGACCAGTATTATAGTTCTTGGAAAATGATCCAACCATCATAGCTGCCTGAGATTCAGTTCTGGTTGGTGTCAGGATATTCCAGACGTCATGTCTGGAAACGAAAGTTTGCAACACAAATCGACGAGATGGCGTTGCGAAATTCTCGGGGAGTGAACTACGATAGCAAGCTCCAAAACATGAGCTAGTTCTGCTATGTACCTGTGAACACGTTGTCCCAAACAAACCTGACCACATAGTAGTCTTATAATAAAATACTATCGAGTTCAGATTGGGAATCATCATTGGAGATAACGAAGTCTTGTGCATGTCCGTCCGGGCCCTTCGGGAATAGCATTTGAACTTCTTTTCTTTGAACAAATCAATCAGTGGCTTGGTGTGCTAGGGATACATACAGAATGAAGATGATCAGTCTATCAGACCATAGAATACTTCGCACGTATGCATGACTGACTTGGGATGACTCCAGAGGAGGTAAAAACATGCTTTCTCGAATTCACGGCGGCAACTTGCATCAAATGCACATGAATTAGAGGAAGTCACTTCTTTCTTCCGTACATATGCTTCACGAACGGGTCATGAAGATAATGCTTATAAAAGTTTCCAATACTAGCTGGATGTTCAACATAGATCATGGAGAAGATAACAATGTTGCTGATTGGCTCAACAACAATTCATCCAGGTTTCCATATAGATGGAATTCCATGACAATGTGAACAAAGTGATAGCATTGGTCAGACCCAAAAGATATAATGGTGTATGCTCAAGGGAACGACCATGAGTAAGACAACATTACGAATATCGTTGGTTCTGATTTGACTTGACGATAACCCATACTCAAATCAAAGTTTGGACAAGACAATAGATCGACAAATGATCACGGGGATCAATTGGAGAAGATATCATCTATCTTCAATACACACACAAGATATCCCTTTGGAGTGAGCTATGTGGGTTAAGCTTTTATCTTCCAACTCTCCAAGTTGTTGTTTAGCTTAACCAACTAGTTCGGGGTATCCAACACATATTCTTGGAGAAGTGGTGGTTTATAAGAAACCAACTTGATCACGAGCTCAACATAACAGTCAGGGAACAACCCGGTAATACTTCCGATAAGATATTCGGAAAATCACGAACCACTGACATGTTATTAAGCTCGAGAACAATCTTGCTTTTCAGGACAAGACGATATGATCAAAAGGATGAGGGATTTATGCAATCCTAACTCATTGATCAACGAGTGCACCAGAAAAATGGACTAGGTAGCACGGTCAATCTTAGAATGGTGATGAGTAACCAACACACTAAGAATGAAATTGTTGTCCTTTAACCGCCAAGCAACGAGATTGCTAGGGGTATTGATTTCACACATCAAAATTTACTTGTCGGTATTCCGGCTACGATAACACGGAGACCGAGGAATGAACGATGATGGCGAGAAGTATAACCTTATCAAAAGTTCATAGGAGGTGGTGCAATTCTCATGACATTCTTCACATAAAGATGGTAATACTCCAGGATAGAACAGTTTTAGAAGCTAGATTAGCGTTCTTCATCTGCGAAGTACAACTTCTTTGACCCAATCCTGGATATGGATAAGGTACTGGAGTTTGTTTCTCCTAGTCATTCCAGAATAGAATGGCTTGACGGACCACAGGAGTAAAAGGCATCGATGAACACAAGTGCACGACTACTCCTGACTATCAACTGATAGACAAAGGTCATACAACAACTGAAAAGGGACAACTCAAAGGAACATATATCTTTCTGAGTTGTGGATGTATAGGTTAGTATGTCGAACGAGTTCCACATATTTCTTCCAGATAACCCATGCAGAAAGGTAAGTCTGGCAGAGTCACAATATGAATGGAGTACCACTCAGGAGCACTCTGGTTGTGATCTTTTGGTTCGGGAGAACTTCTGCCAAGATGGTTCATGGTATTGGAAGAACGATAACCACGGACCTCGAGGACTATCACAAGGTTACTAATATCCTAAAGGAACGAGAAAATACTATCAACATGAAGTAAGTAGGGTGAAGCTCGGGTTCAAGAACCCATGAATAGAATACCTACCAACTAAATAGCATCACGGGATGCTTTCGAGAATGATGGCCAAAATCATCACACTGGAATATAAAACATTGCTGGATTACTGGGTGATCTTCTAAGATACTTAGGGTCATAATAATAACTCCAACATATGTGTCGAGGTAACAGAGTACCACAACTCACCGTCTAGTGTGGTTAATCTGGCCTAAAAGGACATTAAGAACAGGTAGGAAAGATTTGCAAATGCATCAGATTGTTTAGAGACCTGTGATGACTCGGATAGCATAACGGCTGCAAATGCTCGAAAATACTTTTGAGATCCAAGCAAAAGGGTAGCTTCTCCACTTAAAATCATAATGTCAAGGTTCTGAGACCAACAGTTAAACAAACAGAAGTAGTAGAAACTGAACTGAGGGTTGAATCCACAATAACGTGATCCTGATAAATAGAATGAGAATCCTAGTTCTTAATCCCCGTAGAAAGAAGAAGGTGACTCAGATCAGAAGGTCATAGGGCAAAGTAGTAAAAAGAGCCTTACGTTCCCTTCCACAAACAATTCCCTTACATAACTAAAGAGTTTCTAGACACGACTTCGACCAGTTTGGCTTGCTAATCCTACAGGCAGTCAGGCTCTGATACCAAAGCTGTCAGGACCCCGATCCTAAGTCACACAGGTCTAGTCTGTAACACATCATATCACTTGGCGGCCTCACGCACGGTATCCCCACGGGTGCCACCTTACCTGGCCCGAGACCGTTTGCGCATTTTGGCACACGTATATGATAGTGTCGCTAGTATCCATATGACAGAGAACCCGGGCCGACATGACTAGTTATAAACCAAAAGTGGCACTAAATTACAGAGACAGGCATACATGACCCAGCAACGAACGTGTCGGTCATCAACGTATGAACCCAAGTCGTATCAAGCTACAAGGACTTAAAGGAACAACGCGTGACATTTCCCATAAGGGACAGACACAGGAACGAAGAAGGACACATGCCGGCCAGCCTAAGTGTTCCGGAGCAGTAGCAAGCTACCAAGGCTCAGTGGAAGCACTAGGAGACATTTCCCTGTAAGATAGGCTACCAAGTGTAAACAACTAGGTGTCGGATCCCACACATAACAATACACATTACACGTACGCATAACATGCAAGTATGTGCTGTACAACATGGCATCACAACATAACTCAACAACTCATATAGATAAAGGCCCAGAAGAGCCATAATAGCATTTATTACAATCAGAGGTCACATGACCCAACATACAGAATACAGGCAACGGAAGCATAACATGTCTGAGTACAGACAACTACAAATGAAGAAGGCTGAGAAAACCTGGCTATCTACAAGATCCTACAAGGGTACAAGATCGTAGCTGAGGTAACAAGCTAAACGTCGAAGTCCACGCGGAACCACTAGCGAGACTGAGGTCTCTCTTCAAAAACATAATTAAGCAAACGTGAGTACAAAGGTACTCAGCAAGACTTACATCAGAACTAGCTACATATGCATCAGTATCAACAAAGGGGTGGTGGTGTTTGACTGCAGCAAGCCAACTTTGACTCGGTGGCTATCCTGAACTACGACTGCAAGTAACTCTTTGAGGTGGTGCACAGGAGTCCACATATTCACCAATCAATACACCTCTATGGATCCGCTCCCGTCTCCCTACGAGAAGGCCATCCATAGCACTCACGCTTATCTTGCGCGTTTTAGAGTATCCAGTTTCACTTGTCTATGAACTGTAGAGGTAACCCAGAAGTCCATTTCCGCGGACACGGCTATTCGAATAGATTATATATATAACCCTGCAGGGGTGTACTTCTTCACACACGCTCTCACCACTTATCGCCGTTTACACGACATGTACTCGGCAACCTTCAAGCGGAGGCCCAGCGAGGGTGTCGGCCACGACCTGACTAACCACACAAGTCTCTCGTCCAGGTTTATCGCCTATTTGGGTTCCATCCGTGGGGAGATCCGACCGGGGTGTCGCTCACGGCCCCAAATGATGTGTACAGGGTTCCCGCATCACCAAACGGGCAATCGGTACATCGTGCCACGTATCTGCCGCGTCACAGCCCACCCCGAGGGTCAGCGCTGCGCACGACCTCCAGTAAACTACAAACACCATAAACTAGTTGCAACTCCTGGACAGAGAACAAGGGCAGTTAATAAGTCAAGACGGTCCATTGGTTTCGGGCCCAATGCATGGTAGTAACTGGTCATGGATCAACCAACACAGAACTCAGTTCCTGAGGACGACTGCAATGAGACAACCCACCATGTACTCCTACATGGCCTCTCATCGCTACCTTTACCAAATCATGTTCACACACTTAGCTCACACACATTAGGACATGTTCATCACCATTCCAATTCATCCCCGATGAATCAGACCTGACACAACTCTAAGCAATAGCAGGCATAACCAGAAAGCATGAAAGAGTAGGCACAACATGGCTCAAACAACTCCTACTCATACTAGTGGGTTTCAACTATTTACTGTGGCAATGACAGGTCATGCAGTGGAAAGGGGTTCAACTACCGCAACGGGTAACAGTTGAAGCGTTGTTGTCCTAATGCATTAAAAGAGAGCAAGAGCGAGAGAGTGGGATTATATAGGAATGCTCAATGGGATTTTGCTGGCCTGGCACTTCAGAAGATATCACTAGGTCTTCATCAGTGTCATCGATCACATCGTCGGAACAACGTCTACTGAGAGGGGACAAATACCGGCAACAGAGAAAGAAACACAATCAATGCAATGAACAATATGATGCATGATCATGACATGGCATTATGCTGTGATTTGAGCTAATGCAACTAGCAACAGGTTAAATGAAGTTGGTTTGAATCCAGGATTCAAATTCAAACTCCATATGTGGATATTCAAATGCCTTTTATATGATTTGGCCTAAACAGCATCCTTAAGTTGTTCTAACATGCATGAAAATGCCATAAACAGATTCCTTGAATTTTTCTGATCATTTTTCATATATACCTTATTTTCATTGGAGTTATAGATTATTTTCTGTGATTTTTAGAAGTTTTAGCTATTTTCTGAAATAAATAAATCATTTCTGATTTATTTAAAATTCCAGAAAACACTTATTGCGTCAGCATGACGTCACTGTGATGTCAACAGTCAACAGGGGCTGGTCCAGGTCAAACTTGACGTGTGGGGTCCACACGTCAGTGACACAGCAGTTAAACAGACTTAACTAAACTTAACAGAAGATTAAACTGAACTAAATAGGCACAGGGGCCCACACGTCAGTGACTAACTAACTAACCGATTAATTAAAACTAAACTAGGTTAATTAGAAGGGCGGGGCCCACTTGTCAGCGAGTTAGTGGTTGACTAAGGGCGTGGGGCCCATACGTCAGTGCCCTGGGGGGGTCAACCCATCGGTCAAAACAGTCAAACGCCCCGGCGGCTAGCCGCCGGCGAGGCTGAGCGCGGCGGAGGGCGTCGGAAATTCGCCTCCGGGGACCAAAAGAGCGACGGAGGGGCTTGGCGTGATACTGGTCCTCGTCCGCATCCAACGGAGCCATCAGCTCGCGCCGGGGAGGACCAGAACAACGGCGGCGAGGGGAAGTGCGGTGGCCGGAGTTCGGGCGTGCTCGAGAACGGCGTTGAGGTGCACCGTAGGACGAGCAGGTGGGGGTTTCGACTCCTGGGAGGGTGCGGAGCACGGTGCCAGGCTCATTTTCAAGCCCCGGTGGCTGCAGCGACGGTGGTGACATCGTCGGCGGCGTGGAGTTCACGGGCATGGTGGGGGTCGGAGCTACAGCATGCGCGTGGGCAAGGGGATAGGGGGAGAAGCAAGAGGGGCTCACGGCGGTTCGTATGAAGAAGACGGCGAGCTCGGGGGTGGCCTGACGGCGACGTATGGGCGAAGGGCATCTCCGATGGCCGGCGGTGGAGAAGTCGATGGTGAGGGCAAAGCAGGGCACCCGAAGACGCGTGCGTCGGGGTGGAGGTCCGTGAGCATCAGGCGGGTCCAATGGGCACGTAGGGAGGGGGTGATTTGGACGGTGGCTATGCCGGCGACGAACGGCGGCGACGAGCTCCGCTCGGACGCGAGAGGGAGAGAGAGCAGAGGAGAGGGGAAGCACCGAAGAGAGTGGGAGAGGTCCAGGGGGTGCGTGGCGTCTCCAGGGGGTCGAGGAGCAGGCAGGAAGCCTGGAGCTGGCCGGCGTGTGGCCACGCGCGGCGAGCACACGCCCTCCTGCCTACTGGCAGGAGGTTGAAGACGGTGGAGCAGCTGGGCTGCTTTCTGGGCCAGGCAAGCAACAGTGTTGGGCCGCAGCAGGTGGGCTGCACAGGTAGGTTGACCCAGGTTAGTCTCTCTCTCTCTCTCTTTTAATTATTGCTTCTGTTTTCTATTTTTCTGTTTTTGTTTTGCTTCATTAAAAATGCTAGAGCATTTTCATAAATCATGAAAATATTTGTGGGCACATATTGGATTAATTTCAATAGCCCTCAGCTAGTTTCACAATTATTAGAGCATTTAAACTATTTATAGAATTTAAATGCTCCAATTCAAATACAATATGGATTAGTTCAAAAATCCAGAATGGTCCTAGAAATATGTGCAACATTTTTGGCACAGGTTTTTAACCAATCCAAAAATGATGAACTTTTCCAGAGGGCATTTTGGTTCATTGAAACAGATTTTAATTTGACCCTAGTTGAATTCATTTGATGCAAGGGTTTGAACATCCCCATTTCAGGTTTCCTTTGAAAATAAACATGATGCAACAGACAGGTGCTATCCTAATGCAAGGTGAAGCTGGGGATGTGACAAAGTGTATGCCACAATCTTCTTGTCTTGCATGAGAACACCACCAAGTCCTTGTAAAGAAGCATCACAAAAGACTTCATAGGGCTTGGACTCATCTGGAGGAGTAAGAACCGGAGCAGAAATGAGCTTCTCTTTGAGTGTTTTGAATGCCACATAACAATCAGGACTCCAGTTGTACTTGACATTCTTCTGCAAAAGGTTTGAAAGAGGCTTGGCAATCTTGGAGAAGTTCTCAAAGAACCTTCTGCAATAGCTAGCGAGACCAAGGAAGCTTCAGAGTTGCTTGACATTCTGCAGGGGTTCCCAGTTGACAATAGCTTCAACTTTCTCGGGGTTCACAGAAATACCCTCGGCAGAGATAATATGGCCAAGATATAAGACTTTATCCAACCAAAATTCACACTTGGATAACTTCACATAGAACTTGTGTTCACGGAGTCTGTCTAGGACCAAACGGAGGTGCTTGGCATGGTCTTCTCCATTCTTGGAGAATAGCAAGATGTCATCCAGATAGACGAGAACAAATTCATTGGTGTAGGGGTTGAATATGAAGTGTATCATCCTCAAGAAGGTGGGTGGAGCATTTGTGAGGCCAAATGATATGACCGTGTATTCATAAGAGCCAAAACTCGTTCTGAATGCGGTCTTGGGAATATCTTCTTCACGGATACGGATCTGGTAGTAACCCATCCGGAGATCGAGCTTTGAGAACACCTTTGCTCCTTTGAGTTGCTTGAACAATTCATTGATGTTGGGGAGCGGATACTTGTTCTTTATTGTCTTCTTGTTCAATGGCCGATAATCAACGCAAAGGCGTTCCGTGCCATCCTTCTTCTTGACAAATAGAACACCACAGCCCCAAGGAGAAGTGCTAGGCCTGATTAGACCCATACACTCTTGCTCATTGAGTTGTTTCTTCAGCTCCTTCAACTCATCAGGGGAAAGCTTGTATAGACGCCGACATGCTGTCTCGGTACCAGGCTCGAGTTCAATGAAGAATTCAACTTGACGATGCGGAGGCATGCCTGGAAGCTCTTCAGGGAAAACATCTTCATATTCATTGACCACCGGAATCTTAGAGATGGCCTTAATCTCGCCCTTGTCATTGAGAGAGAATAGCCTGATTGTGTTATCTCGAGAGGCGAAGATAATCACATCTTCGTCAGGATGAGTAAGCTTGACTTCCTTATTTGCACAATCAATGTTTGCATCATGCTTGGAAAGCCAATCCATCCCAAGAATAAGATCAATGTCGGAGTTACCGAGAATAACCGGAGAAACCAGAAAACTATAATCACCCATATGAATAGATATATCCGGAGCCACCATACTAGAACTCAATCTCTTGCCAGGAGATATAACACTCAAAGTTCTTGGTAAAGCTTCGGTGCGAACATTATGCTTGGATGCAAATGGATATGACATGAAGGAACATGATGCACCCAAATCGAACAAAACTTTAGCAGGTTTAAGGTTGACTGGAAGATTACCAAGTATTACATCTGAAGAATTTTCTGCCTGAGCTGCATTCATCAGATTCCCTCTGGGGTTGTGCTTGACAATAGCAGTGCTGACAGGTGGAGGAGGCGGAAGGCGCCTTGGGTTGGGACACTTGTTAGCATAGTGACCCTTCTGAGTGCACTTGTTGCAAACCACTTCTGAGAGAGGACGGTGATAAGGACCACTTGACTTCGAAGCTTGAAAGTGTGTCTTGGACTGATTACTTAGGTTGGGTGGGTGGGAGAAACCACGGCCACCAGAGTGCTTGTTGTTGTTTGGAGGGCGGAGCACTGGAGGAGGTGGAAGCCAAAACTTCTGCTGCTTTGCGACCACTTGGGAAGAAGAAGGAGTTAACAACATCTCTGATCCTCTTTTTGGAAGCTTCAACCTTGAGCTGGGCTGCCTCTTGCTTAAGAGACATGTTATAAAATTGATCAAATTCATCCGGCTCGAACAAGGTGAGAGCTAGTTGGAGTTCATCCTTCAGACCACCACGGAACTGATAAATCTTGCTCTTGGCATCTGGGATGTCTTGCTTCGCATAGCGGGCAAGATTCTGGAACTTGACATTGTATTGATAGACAGACATGGTGCCTTACTTCAGGTTGCAGAATTGCTCACGCATGCCTTCAACAACACTAGTTGGAATGTGGTGAGAGCGGAAATCCTTGCAGAAGTCAGTCCACGAGATTTCACGTCCACCTCTAGAATCTTTATACTGTTGCCACCAATCAGCAGCTTCATCCTTGAGTTGGAAGGCGGCAAACTTGACATAATCCTCAGGTCTCACGTTACTGCATTCAAAGTGCTTATTGATGTCTGTTATCCAGTCTTCAGCATCTAGCGGATCCACACAGTAACTGAAAGACTGCGGTTGGTTTGCCAGGAATTGGTTGAGGGTTGCAAAGTGAGGCTGATTTAACAGATTGCCTTGGCCTTGGTTCCCATGATTGCCTTGATTTGCTTGGTTGGCTTGAAAGTTCTGCATCATTTGCATAAGCATCTGGGTGTTCTGGTTGGTCGCTTGCATAATTGCTCTCCAGGCCTCAAACGGAGGAGTAGGGGAAGGAGGACCATCAGGAACTTCTTCACCCTCTGGGTTAGCATTGGGAAACTTCTTTGGAGCCATCCTGAATGAGATGACAACTATTAGCCATTGATGGAAAATATATAAGCTGAATCAACGGCTAGAAATTGCAACATAAGTCTTCACAAGAACATTCGAACAAAATGAACGAATGTATTCCATAGTTTAATGATACGACAATCTTCTCGAGAAGCCACTTGGGAGAACAAAAGGTAAATAAAGACAACAAGGAGCAGATAGAACAAATACATGATGGAAGCTTCGGTCCACATGTTCATGCTGAAAGCTCATGGAACGTGTTACAAAAGGGTGTTGCAATCCGTGGATCAGCATAGCCAAGGACCCTTTAAGATGCAACTCCCGATTGGAACCACGCCCACAAAACCACTTCACTCCATGTTGAACCCCGAACTCCATATCATGCACTCATTGAAAGAATGCCTACGAGCTACTAGATGAACCCACCTATTAATTTCTGAAGGTTTCCGGTTCTGCAATCGGGTGTTGGGGATACAGGGGAAGCACCACGCACTCAACTTTAATCCTACATCCAGCTGTATCCATCCTTCAACACATAACCATTCATTTTCGTAAACCCTTTACCTCGGACCGTCGAAACGCATCTGCTATACAAGCTCTGGCAATACTCCCGAACTATCCCACCAATATTGGATGACGTCGGGGTTATCTCACCACTAACCGCATAGAAGAATTTTCGATGTCGGCCGTCTTAAGTACTCTAGAACCGCTGCGATACATTTGTGGCAACAACACCTCGGAGCTCAACTCCCCGGGACACTGCCACAACCCCTAAATGACAGGAGGCATCGAGAACAATGTTCTCGTCACAAAGATATCGGAACAATCCAATCAATACTCGCGTGATCCTCAAAAAAATTAGTGAATTTTTGAGAGTAGAAGAGATAGAACAACGTTAGGAGTCCTCACCAGAGCAATGAAGGGATGAGGAGTAAAAAAGTAATCCTACTCTCCGATATATATAGGACTCAAAACATTTTCATGTGTGTGCCTAGACTCAACCGTCAACGATTCGATCAATCAGGGGGGCTCCTAGGTCGGAGAAGGCTCTGATTACCAACTTGTAATGCCTAGTATGTGACTATACCTCCCACGTGTCGAGGCACGACTTAAAGGTATAATCACATACTAGAATGATCTCAAGTATGGTATCTTTGCACAACTCATGTAAAAGAGGGGATGAAAATGTAAAAGAGTAGTTGGCTTACACTCGCCACGTCACACAATGTAGTACATTAACATACATCATCCAATAACATGAGATTCCGACTATGGACGAAGATCCAAATGAAAGATACCATGAATAAAGCAACACAAGGTCCCAATCGTCCTAGTAAGAGCCCTACTAAACCTCTGGGTAAGACACGTAGTATCGTCCACGCTCTTCATCAAACTCCCAATACAACTCTGAACCACCACCTGTGTAGTTCTCAACGGTACCTGCATCTGGTGTTGTGTAGAATCTGTGAGCCACGGAGGACTCAGCAATCCCGTTCCCGGGTAGCAATACTATCAAAGCCTTAGGTGTGGAAAAGGCTTAAAACAAGGTTGCAGCAGCACTAGCACTAACTTACGGATTTAGAGCGAGGAGAGAAACAAGTGCCAACGATTGTCAAAGTGATCACAGAGTGATCCTAACTACTCACGTCAATCATAACCCCACCGTGTTCACTTTCCGAACCCCTTCGGAAAGAGACCGTCACGGTTACTCACGCTGGTAGTGTATTATGAACATGGTGTCAAGTTATCTACAACCGGATATTAACAAATTCCCATCTGCCACATAACCGCGGGCACGACTTTCCAAAGATCAAACAATGCAGGGGTGTCCCAACTTAGCCCATCACAAGCTCACGATCTGCGGAGTCGCAACTCCAAGGTGGGAAGACCCGAGTATTCTCGGAATCCCGTGCTCAAGATATTCCGACAAAGGTAAAACGAATCCAGCAAGACCTCCTGGCGTGCCGACACCCTGATAGTAGCCGCGCGTATCTCGTCTCGGGCCACGACCGGATGGGACATCCTACAGGTTTTTACCAGCCCTTGAGTTTCCTCGAGGTAGCCCCGCAGCCTGCCCAGTTTGGACCAACACTCATGTGGAGCATTATCCCAGGGTTGTTAATTAAGAACTCGGGTTTGCAACGCCCTTATGCAAGTTTTAGTTATCAGGCAAATGTAAAACCAATGTTGGGCCTTCCTGGAAAAGCTTTAGCGCTAAGCGGGTTATCGAGGGGGACCCATAAACCCCAACCGTGTTAGGGACGCAAAATCAAGGAACATAACACCGGTTTAATTGTTCCTAGGGTGGCATGAGTGGAACAAAACACCAAGCAAGAGGCTTAGCCTTCCATCCATTACCAATATATAGATGATTTAGTTTAGCAGTTATATATTGTGATATCCCAACAATAACTTCATCATGAAGCAAGAATCTTTGAGTCTTCACCTGCAAATAACAACGCTATAAAGAGGGGCTGAGCGATGCGTACCTAGCCAAACAACGGTTTGCTAGGAGGGTGGTTAACGAGTTTCATGGCAACAATAGGAGGGCTGACAAACAGACATAGGCATCGATGCAATATCTAAAGAGTGAGACATCTAGCATAGACAAAGATAGTAGTGATATCTGGGTAAGGTCATCTTGCCTGCTGATTCCATGGAGGGATCGTAACCTTGCTCCTCAAACTCAGCCTCGATAGTAACCTCGAACTCGGACTCGGCTCCCTGCTCTACTCAACACAAGAACACAACACGGCACAATACCAAACTCGGTGCAATGCAAAATCAACATGATGCAAGTATGAGGTGCGTATGCATGAGGAATCTCTTGAGCCTTCGGAGAAGATGATGGAAAAGGCCTCATCTTGGGAAACCAAGCAAGCCACTGGATAGAGGGGAAGATTTCGGTTGAAATCGATATAAAGATCACCGAAAACGGATGCATGGTTTGCAAATGGCAAGCAAAACAATATTCACACAAAACTGCAGTTTACAGCCACATGGCATCTTTGGAGCAAAAAATAATTATGCTACAGCACCCAAACATGGAGACAAGGGGCATGGATGTGAAGTAGACATGATACTTAACAAGTATGAACTTAGAACACACCCAAAAACCTACTGGAACACATTTAACCAAGCATGGCAAGTTGCAATAAATGTATCCAGACTTTGTCAAAATCTGGGAAGGTAAAAACATCATCACGATGCTGCCTTCACTAAGTATAAAACAGCAACATTGGCATGGCATGTTTACAAGCTTGTCTAAGTCACCTCAAGGCATATCATGGAAAGTGGATTGCACCACAACAAAGACCATATGAAAGAGCTTCTAAAACATATTGACATGTGACATGAAGACAAACACATCACTAGCAATGAGCAAGTCAAAACAGCATCTCACAACAAGTATCAGCACTTAACAGCCACATGCACTTTTGCAATTGAGATTAACATGGCAATATGACACCTAACATGAATGCTACAGCAACCATCAGGTAGAGCATTTCACAATGAACATTTTGACATATCATATGCTCCATTTGTACCAACATGCCCAAAGTTATCAACACCACAAGCATGCAACAAAATTACAGATAACAACAGTTTTAAACATATAGCACTCTTGCAACGATGATTAGGTCATCAAGATGAACTCAAACAAGCATGTCATAGTGGAACAAAATGAAGAGCATATCACAACGAACATTTGGACATATCATTCACTCCATTCGGACCAACATGCACAAAGTTATCACATCTCAAACATGGCAACAAATTTACACAGACAACTAGTTACAGCCACATGCACTCTTTCCACGAAGATTAAGTCAACAATATGAACTCTAACATGCATGAAACTGGTACTAACATGTAGAGCACGACGAGACGAACGTTTCTACATATCATGCGTGCAAAACGGAGCTACGAGCACGAAGTTATTGCATGGCAAAGGAGGCAAGAAATTTACACAGATCCGGGACTTAGTGGAATTTTACCTCCGCGAAAGTCAACGCGGGATGGATCCGTGCGGGACGAGGAGATCCAAGATGTGGGAGGCCGTTTGGATGGAGGGAGTGGTGGATCGTGTCCCTATCCGCGGGATCTCGCCGGAGGTGGGGAAGATGGCCGGAGTTGACGAAGAAGACGACCGGAGGAGCTCGGAGAGGCGAGACGGCGAGGCGAAGGTGGTCCGGCGGCGGCGGTGCGGGTGGCCGGAGAAGAGGCGGCGCGGGGCGGCGGCGGGAGCCGCGCCGGCGGCGGGGTGGTGGCGCGCGCCTGGCGGGAGCTGCCGGTGGCGGTGCGGGCGGCGGGCGACGAAGCTAGCCACGCCGGCGGTGGTGCGGGCGGCGGGCGGCGTGGCGAGCGGCGCACGACGGCGGGCGGTGAAGGCAGCCATGGCGGCCCGGCGGCAGCCCGTCGGTGTTCCGGTGGCGGTCCGGCGACGTTCGGTGGGCGGCGGCTGAGGTGGCGGTTGGAGGCGGTGTGTGAGGGGTTCCAGCGAATCGGGGGTCGCCACGTGGCGGCGGGGATGACGTGGCGTCCTCGGATTCGTCGGAGTGATGTGGCAGCGGGTCGGACTTGTCCGGCGGCTGCGCGGACGTGTCCGGCGTGCGGAGGGAGAGAAAAATTAGGGTTGCACCAGGATTCGGAGATGGGGACTGTTTTATAGATTCTGGGAGCTAGGAAGGTCCAAATGGGGTGCGGTTTTCGCCCACACGATTGCGATCCGACGACGGAGAGGATGGGAGTGGTTGTGCTGGGTTAGTGGGCTGTTGTGGAGGGGGTCTTGGGCCAAAAGGGAGAGGAGCTTCTAGCCCACTAGGTTAACCGTTAGAGTACCAAACGAACTCCAAACGCGACGAAACTTGACAGGCGGCCTACACGTACCAAAACAACAACGCACGACAAGTCTCACCTCATTCCGGGAACGTTACACTGCCACACACGAAAGAAGGACTCGGGGGTGCCACGGGCACGTGTGTGAGTGTCGGAACTCTAAACGGACAACGGGAAGATGTGAGTGGGACCGGGTGCAAGTGACAACACGAATGCAATACAATGCACATGATAATGTGACATGGATGAAATGCACACACACACGCGACAAAACGAAGAAACCTGAAATGAAAGCAGAGCCCAGAATTGAATTGATGAAGTCAACATTTCATATATTGCCATAATTGGAAGGTATCACATATGGCGTGTTACAAAGGAGGAGGATGCGGAGCGAGTGGATCGGTAGGCCACAGTCTACTGCCTTCAGGAAGATGAGTTATATCGAAAACGACCCAACAACGTTTCCTTGTGGTGCATCTCCAGGGAGCAGGGGTGCGAGCTGCTGACTGACATGCATGGTGGGGACTGTGGGCATCACTCATCATTGCGCACCCTAGTGGGCAAGGCGATCCGCAGTGGTAACTTCGTGATAGGGGCACAACCGCATTTCGGGCGCTTAGCAAGATGGATATCATTACATCGTACCATTAAATAAATAGATGGGGATACATACAAGTCAGACAATTACCACATGAATACAACACATCATATACAAGACATCCGACTATGGATGAAAAACATGAAAAGCACAACAACATCCATCATGCTATCCCAGGCTGCCGACCAGGAACCTATCCCAAGACAGACGAAGAAGAACAAGGAAGAACTCCAACACAAGTAAACACTACTCTCACATCAATTCATCGGAAACCTGCACCTGCAACTGTTGTTGTAGTAACTGTGAGCCACGAGGACTCAGCAATCCCATAACCATGAGTATCAAGACTAGCAAAGCTCAATGGGTATGGAGAGGTAAAGAGTTGAGGTTGCAACAACGTCTAAGCATTATATGGTGGCTAACTTACAAGTACAAGAATAAGATGAGAATCTACGTAAACGATCGCAAAGTATTAATGATTGCTAAGTGATCCTGAACTACCTACGAGTCAAACATAACCCCACTGTGTTCTCTTCTCAAAATGAAAAGAGACGGTCATGGTTAGTCACGCGATTGGTGTATTTTATCTCGGATCCTCTGTCAAGTTTTCTACAACCGGACATTAACAAATTCCAATCTGCCACATAACCGTGGGCACGGCTTTTCAAAGATCAGAACCGTGCTGGGGTGTCCCAACTTAGCCCATCACAAGCTCTCACAATCAACAGAGGTAAAACCTCTTATCTTAGGGACAACTCGATCAGACTCGGAATCCTGGTGCACAAGATATTTCGACAATGGTAAAACAAGTCCAGCAAGACCTCCTGGCGTGGTGACATCCTGATAGTAGTCGCGCGTATCTCGTCTCAGGCCACGTCTGGATAGGTCAGCCTACAGGTTTGCCAGATACCTTGGGTTTCCCCAAGGCGGCCCCGTAATCTGCCCGTTTGGGACCAACACATCGGCATTGGCCCCATCCTGTATGTGGAAAAGAATTCTCGGTACATGACCCCCTATGAAAATTAATTAATTAATTAATAGTTTTATTATGTTTCAAATTAAAACCAAAGTTGGGCCTTGCTAGAGGAGTTTTATTCAAAGCGAACTATCAAGGGGGTCCCATAACCCCCAACCGTGTTAGGAATGCAAACTCAAGGAACATAACACCGGTTTATCGGTTCTTAAGGCGGCATGAGTGGAACAAAACACAGAGCAAAAGGCCAAGCCTTCCACCCATTGCCAAGTATATAGGTGCATTAATTAGATTAATAGATATTGTGATATTCCAACATCCAAGTTCCAACATGGAGAAATGTTAATCTTCTCCTTCAACTAACAACGCTAAAAGAGGGGCTGAGCAAGCGGTAACATAGCCAAACAACGGTTTGCTCGGATGGTGTCAAAGGTTAGAGGTTTCATGGCAACAATGAGAGGATGACGAACAAATAGATAGGTAGCGCGACATATAGCGATCGCATCGAGACAACTAGCATTGCAATGATAGTAATGAGATCCAAGATGACGGTCATCTTTCCTGAGATCCTGCTAGGAAGAAGAATGAGTCCATGAAGAAGACAAAGCCACGTTGACGAACACGCGTAGTCGAATGAGTCCTCACGATCGCAACGAAACAGGAACTAACGAGAAGAAGGAAACGACACGGTAAACACACAACACATAACAAAACAAGATGCTCAACGAAGCATGATGCATGACAAGGCTACATGATGCTTTACATGGCAAGGAATGATGCATACAAGAACAACACACAAGGCAAGTTTAAATCAGGCCAGAAACAACATATAACAATTCCGGTAAGTCCTCATATGCAAATTTCGAAATTAGTCCAGAACTGAACAAACATTATGGTAATGTTGTTAAAGAGCAAGTTAACATGCACCATGATGATCTACATGAAATTCTAGTCAAGTTACATTTAAAGTTCATTTGATTTGGAGCTACGACCTAGAAGATATGAGCAAAACAAGTTACACATGGCATTGTTACAAAATGCATTCAAATATCAAGCACAACACCCAAAACATGGATGCAACATGACACAATGCATCTCCATGAAAAACCAATTAAGTTTCATATAGAGCACGCTCAAAACAGAGCCACTGTTCAACACATACACACGAAACAAGATTAAAGGACAAGATGTCCACAACAGCAACTAGGCATCTTATAAGCAACAAAATAACATGCTACAAGTACAAGCTAGGCACAAGCATGGCATGAACTCAAAGTACAGATCGCATACTTCAGGAATCAACAAGGATCAGGTTCCTAGTCATCAAGAGTAAACCAACATGATCAAGGTAACAAGCAAACTCTATATCACAGATTATTACTTGGTGGAATATAGAGCATATACATGAGCAGAATTAATGTGTTCACATGTTGGAGGCAATAAATAATGCAGCTACATCACAAGAACATGGCAAGCAAAAGCATGGCATGCTAGAACATAACATGGAGCTCAAGGAACACAAGATGGCATATATATGGGAGCAACAGGTTCATGACATTCATCAAAACAAGATTCAAACATGATATAGCAGATTCTCATACTTAATGAAAATCTGGGAATGCGACAACAACGTTATGATGCTGACTTTGGAAGCACAAAACGGCAAGCATAGCAATTCTAATAAGCATGCAAAGGTCATGAACATGTATTAGACATGACATACTCCAAATAACTCCATAGGCACAACCCCATAAGATGCATAGGTTGATTACAACAAGCTTTGCCAAATTGAACATGTTGTTGACAGGCTGACAGATTTAACGTAATGACAACTTGAGAGCAAGAAAGAGACAAGCTACAGCAACCTATAATTGCAAAAAGGGGGGCATGGATAAATAGAGCATAACGTGGACTTGAAGACATGGTCACTGAACATTCCAAAACAAGCATGGATAAGACTATAGCATCAACCAAACATGGCATCATAATATAACAGTTTCAGACTTAGCAATTTTTAACAAATCTCAGGAAATAGAAAACAACAAGTACGTCACTTTGCAAGCTTGTTGCACTCACCACAAAGCATATCATGAAAATTGGATTGCACCACAGCAAAGATGACATGATTTTGCTCCTAAAACATTTTGACATAATGCTCAAACAAAAATCACACATAAAGATATAAAAAAGAAAAATCAGCAAGTTATAACAGTTTACATCACTTAACAGCAACATGCACATTTGTAACAGGGATTAACATGGCAATATGCATCCTAACATGTATGAAAATGCAACCATCATGTGGAGCATAGAGAGACAAACATTTTGACATATCATATGCTTGATTCGGATAAACATGCATGAAGATATGGCATCTCGAACAGGAACACATATTATGAATTTTCAGGGACTTGGCTGTTTTTCTGGAGAAAGGGAAAAAATGGGCGGCACAAGATAACTACGGAGCGCACATGCGTAGGATAAGGAAGGTCGGGCCGGCTCACCTTGATGGGCCCGGCCCAAGAAGCGGAGCTGGAGGGGCCGACACGCTAGACATGGAAGGTGGGCCAGAGCGGGCCCACGAGAAGGCCCAAGCGATGCTGGTCGTCCTCCTCCTCGATCCCGCCTGGATCGAGCGAGGCAGGGGCGGCGACGGCTGATGCCGGATCCGGCGAGCCCGAGGGACGTGGGGAGGCCGGAAGCGCAGGGATGCCCGGATCCGGTCGAGGGGGTCGTCGGGGTTCCGATCTCGGCGGGATCGAGGCAGAGGCAGGCCGGTGGCAAGCTCTACCATGGCGTGGCGGGGTGGCCGCGGCTCAGCGTCCGACGATGGACGTTGGCGGGGCGACGTGGGGTGGCGCAGAGGCGATGCGGAGGGAGGCGGCGATCTCGGGTCGGCGGTGACGGGCGGTCCGGGCGGAACGGCGTCGTGGTCGCCGATGAGGTCGGTGGGGCGGCGAGCAGATGAGGCGACGGGGTCAGGGGAGCTAGGAGGCGCAGGTCGCGGGGTAGAGCGGCGGGTGGCTCGCCCAACATGGATTCTATCCCATTCACGTGATAACTTAGTGATTGGGGCACAACCGCATTTCGGGCTCTTAGCAAGATGGATATCATTACATCATACCATTACATACATAGACGGATATACATACAAGTCATACAACATCCACATGAATACAACAACATCATACACAAGTCATCCGACAACGGATGAGAAACAAATGAAGAAGAAGAAAGAAGAACTCCAAAATAAATAAACATCGCTCTCATGTCAAGGGATTGGAAACCTGCACCTGCAACTGTTGTTGTAGAATCAGTGAGCCACGAGGACTCAGCAATCCCATAACCATGGGTATCAATACTAGCAAGCTTAATGGGCATGAAAAGGTTAAGTTGTGAGGTTGTAGCAGTGGCTAAGCATTGTATGGTGGCTAACTTACGTGTACAAGAATAAGATGAGCATCTATGCCAATGGTCGCAAACTAGTAATGATCGCTAAGTGATCATGAACTACCTATGAGTCAAACATAACCCCACCGTGTTCTCTTCTCAAAATAAAAAGAGACGGCCACTGTTACTCACGTGGTTGGTGTATTTTATTTCTTATCCTGTGTCAAGTTTTCTACAACCAGACATTAACAAATTCCAATCTGCCACATAACCGTGGGCACGACTTTGGAAAGATCATAACCCTACAGGGGTGTCCCAACTTAGCGCATCACAAGCTCTCACGATTAGCAGAGGTAAAACCTCTTATCTTAGGGACAACCCGATCAGACTCGGAATCCCGGTGCATAAGACATTTCCACAATGGTAAAAAAAGTCCAGCAAGACCTCCCGATGTGCCGACACCCTGATAGTAGCTGCACGTATCTTGTCTTAGGCCATGTCCGGATAGGCCAGCCTACAGCTATGCCAGATACCTCGAGTTTCCCAGAGGTGGCCCCGCAGTCTTCCTGTTTGGGACCAACACCATCGGCACTGCCCCCCTGTATGTGGAAAAGAATCCTCGAGGACATCACCCTCTATGCAAATTAAATAATTAATTAATAGTTTTATTATGTTGCAAATTAAAACCAAAGTTGGGCCATGCTGGAGGAGTTTTATTCAAAGCAAATTATCAAGGGGGTCCCACACCCCCAACCGTGTTAGGAACGCAAACTCAAGGAACATAACACCTGTTTATAGGTCCTTAAGGCGGCATGACTGGAACAAAACACCGAGCAAAAGGCCAAGCCTTCCACCCATTTCCAAGTATAGAGGTGCATTAATTATAGTAATAGATATTGTGATATTCCAACAATCCAAGTTTCGACATGGAGCAATCTTCATCTTCACCTGCAACTAACAACGCTATTAGAGGGGTTGAGCAAGCGGTAACATAGCCAAACAACGGTTTGCTGGGATGGTGTCAAATGTTAGAGGGTGTTTCATCGCAACAAAGGGAGGCTGACAACAAATTGTGGGTAGCGCGACATATAGAGATAGCATCGGGACAACTACCATAACAATGATAGTAATGAGATGCAAGGTGACGGTCATCTTGCCTGAGATCCTGCTAGGAAGAAGAACGAGTCCATGTAAGAAGACGAAGCCACATAGATAAACTAGCGTAGTCGAACGAGTCCTCGCGATCGCAACAAAACAGGAACTAATGAGAAGAAGCAAACGACATGGTAAACACACAACACATAAGAAGACAAGAAGATCAACCAAGCATGATGGATGACAAGGCTACCTGATGCTTTACATGGCAAGGAATGATGCATAGAAGAACAACACACAAGGCAAGTTTAAATGAGTCCGGAAAAAACATATTACAATTCCGGTAAGTCCTCATATGCAAATTCAAAATTGGTCCAGAACTGAACAAACATTATGTTAAAGTTGTTAAACAGAAAGTTAACATGCACCATGCTGATCTACATGGAATTCTAGTCAAGTTACATATAAAGTTCATTTGATTCTGAGCTACCACCTAGAAGATATGAGCAAAACAAGTTACACATGGCATTGTTGCAAAATGCATTCAAAAATCAAGCACAACACTCAGAACATGGACGCAACATGACATAATGCATCTACATGCAAAACCAAGCAAGTTTCATATAGAGCACGCTCAAAACGAAGCCACGGTTCAACACATACACACGAAACCAAATTAAAGGACAAGTTGTACACAACAGCAACTAGGCATCTTACAAGCAACAAAACAACATTCTGCAAGTACAAGCTAGGCACAAGCATGGCATGAATTCAAAGTACATATCACATACTTCAAGAATCAACAAGGATCAGGTTCCTTGTCATCAAGAGTAAACCAACATGATCAAGGCAACAAGCAAACTCTATATCATAGATTATGACTTGGTGGAAAATAGAGCATATACATGAGCAGAGTTAATATGTTGACATGTTGGAGGCAAGAAATAATTCAGCTACAACACAAGAACATGGCATGCTAGAACATAATATGGAGCTCAATAACACAAGATTTCATATACATGGGAGCAAAAGGTTCATGACATTCATCAAAACAAGATGCAAACATGATATAGCAGATTCTCAAACTTAGTGAAAATCTAAGAATGCAGCAACAACATTATGATGCTGACTTTGGAGGCACATAACAGCAAGCATAGAAATTCTAATAACTCCATAGGCACAACCCCATAAGATGCATAGGTTTATTTCAACATGCTTTGCCAAATTGAACATGATGTTGATAGGCTGATATATTTAACATAATAACAACTTGAGAGCAAGAAAGAGACAATCTACAGCAACCTATAATTGCAAACAAGGGCATGGATGGATAGAGCATAACATGGACTTCAAGACATGATCACTGGACATTCCAAAACATGCATGGATAGGACTGTAGCATCAACCTAACATGGCATCATAATATAACAGTTTCAGACTTAGCAGTTTTTAACAAGTCTCGGGAAACAGGAAACAGCAAGTAGGTCACTTTGCAAGCTTGTTGCAGTCAACACAAAGCATATCATGAAAAGTGGATTGCACCACAGCAAAGATGACATGATTTTGCTCCTAAAACATGTTGACATGATGCTCAAACAAAAATCACACATAAAGATATAAAAAGACAAATCAGTAAGTTATAACAGTTTTTCAGCAATTGACAGCAACATGCACTTTTGTAACAGGGATTAACATGGTATGCATCCTAACATGTACGAAAATGCAACCATCATGTAGAGCACAGAGAGATAAACATTTTGACATATCATATGCTTCATTCGGATAAACATGCATGAAGATATGGCATCTCGAATAGGCACACATATTATGAATGTTCAGGGACTTGGCAATTTTTCTGGAGAAAGGGAAAAAACGAGCGGCACAGGATAACTACGGAGCGCACATGCGTAGGATAAGGAAGGTCGGGCCGGCTCACCTTGCTGGGCCTGGCCCAGGAAGCGGAGCATGAGGGTCCGGTGCACTAGGCTGGGAAGGTGGGCCAGAGCGAGCCCACGAGGAGGCGCAAGCGGGGCTGGCCATCCTCCTCCCCGATCCCGCCTGGATCGAGGGAGGCAGGGGCGGCGGCAGCTGATGCCGGCTCCGGCGAGCCCGAGGGACGGTGGGGAGGCCGGAAGTGCGGGGATGCTTGGATCCGGTCACGGGGGCTGTCGGGGTTCCGATCTCGGCCGGATCGAGGCAGAGGAAGGCCGGTGGCGAGCTCTGCCATGGTGCGGTGGGGTGGCCGCGGCTCGATGTCCAGCGATGGATGTGGCGGGGCGATGTGGGGTGGCGCGAAGGCGATGCGGAGGCAGGCGACGAGCTCGGGGTCGCCGGTGACGGGCGGTCCGGCGAAAGGGTGTTGTGGTCGCCGGGGAGGTCGGCGGGGCGGCGAGCAGATGAGGCGGCTGGGTCAGGCGAGTTGGGAAGCGCGGGTCGCGGGACATAGCGGCGGGCGGCTCGGGGCCCAGATCCGGCCCGGGGCAGGCCGGGCACGGGCTGGGGCGGCAAAGTGGGCGTGGGGCGACACGTGGCACGACGGGGTTGGCGCGGGAGGCGGCGGTCGACGCGTCCGGCGCGGGACAGACACGTCCGGCTGCACGAGGAGCTGCGGAGGGGCGCGGAAAACGAGGAAATGGACTAGGGTTTCCAGATTTGGATGGGGAGGTGTTTTTATAGGCAAAGGGAGCTAGGATAGGGCTATTGAAGTGCGGTTTTCGCCCACACGATCATGATCCAATGGCGAAGAGGATGAGGGGGTTTTAGATGGGCTAGTGGGCTGTTATGGAGGGGTGCTATGCTAAAATATAAAGGGATTCCGGCGGTTAACGCGGTAACCGTTGGGGGCATCGAACAACCTCCAAACGGAACGAAATTTGACAGGTTGTCTACCTACACTATAATAAGACCGCACGCCAACTTTCATCCCATTTCGAGAACATTTTCCGGCCACTTACAAAACAAGGTTTCGAAGGTGCCGCGAGCACGTGCGAGTGTGTCCGGACTCAGAACGGACAACGGAAAGGGCGAGGGGGCTCGGCAACTACGGACGAATGTAAGTTTTGAAAACTATGCAGATGCAATGCACATAATGACATGGCAAAATGCAACACGCAAGCAAATGACATGGCAACGACAGCGAATAAGAGGAAGACACCTGGCGCATCGGTCTTGGGGTGTCACAACAGTCCCCTGCAAACAAGAGATGTCGTCCCGAGATCTTAGAAATGAGACGGGAGTGAAAAAGAAGAAGGTGAAGCCAAAGAACCTTGAGTGGTTGAGCCACTTGAAAATAAGAATACAACGGGGATGAACGAGGTTGAGAAGCTCCGATAAAATGCGGAAACAAGGCATACGACGAGAACCAAGAGCTTAAGTGACAAGAGCAACATTGAGAGTACTTCGGTTAAGCGAGATAGACAAGGAATAAGAACAAGAAAAATTAGATAGCACTCCAGTTGAATATGAATGGAATGGAACAAAAACTTGAAAAGATGAAATGATACTCTATGAGAGCAACAACACAATGCCTCCGGAAGAATTTAAAGAGTGGAATGAAAAGAATGGATAGGAGAAGAATAACTTCCACCACCAATGAATTTGAAAGCATGTAACACCCCAAAAATTTAACCATGTTTTATTAATTAAAATTTTGCCAGGAAATTAAAATTTTCATTTGCTAGTTTCTCCTTTTGATCTCAGGACCTTTCTTTTCCTCTTATGTTGGAGTTTTTGCCACAAGTGAAGACTTTCCATTTATTGTTAGAATCTCATGCTCTCTTAATAAAACTTTTCTGTCATCAGTAGAATTAATTATATAATTGTCTCCCTAATTTTTCTTCTCTCTATAAATGGTTTCCCTTAGTTTTAAGGCCCCATTTGAACTGCAACCACTTGATAAATTTATTTAATATTTTCACCAAAAATTGGAGATGTCATGTGATGTTGTTAGATTACTTTTATGCAATAATATATTTCATTCTTTTAATATTTTGAGCTCCACACCAAGATTTCAAATCTGGTCCAGTGGGCAATTTTGCACTACAACACCTTTAAATATTCCTTTAGTGCTTCCACCAAAATTACGGGATGTTCATAGGAGTATATTAATCAACTTTATGCAAAAACCCAGAGTAGTCCTTTGGAAAATTTGAGCGAATCAACCTCATCTTCATTCTGGTCCAGCATGGTGATTTGTACAGCAACCACCATTTAACTTTCCATTCTAGCTATGACTCCTTTTCCTGCTATAGCCCATCTTGCAAAACCCTTAAGTCCAGAAGAGTGGACCCATTGGAAGATTTTTGGGTCATGAAACAATGCCATTTACCTTCTGCCCAGGACTGAAGTTTTGCAAAAACTTGCACTAACAAGTTTTTGCTTTTGATAAACTAACCTCATCACCCTCTTACTCATCCAAGGAGACACTGATCTGGAGTAAATGACCACCCCAAGAGATGCCTAGCTGTCCTTAGCATTTCGGCAAACACCTGGTGTGCATGGCCAGTTTTGGCATGATTTTGTTTTGCACTGTGATCTTGGTCCTCGGTGCATACTGTCATGTCCACTAATCTCCCTTAAGCCTCTAACCTAGACCTGCTAAATTCCAGCTTCATCCAAACTGTGTAGCAAGCGTTGGCATTTTGTCGAGCAGCCCGCGTGCATGCTCTGGGCGCACCCAGAGCGCACGTTTTGCACGCGCGCGCACCGAGCCACCGCGTCCCTCTGCCGACACTCCGCGCCTGTTCTAGCAACTCCTCTCGCACAGCCTGCACGCCTGCCCTCTCCCCCACCGCAGAGACGCCTCTGGAACTCCACAGGGCCGCCGTCAGGTCGGCCGCGGCAGCTAGCAGGCAGCCACAACAACTCCTGCCGTGGACAGCACCGCCCAAGCCACCAGCGCTCGCCACCTGCCCCCTGGAGCAGCTCCAGATCACCAGCAAACTCGTCCCCTAGCGCACGTCGCCGCCACGTCGCCCTAAGCTACAGAATGGCGCTCGCCGGCGATCTTATCCCCGGCCGTCGCGGAACCGCCATTGCCCACCTATTTAAGGATGCCCCGAGCCTCTCCGCAACCTCGGGCAACCACTAGCCGCCCCGCAGAGCGCCCCCGTAGCAACCAATCGTCCAAGGGAGGTTTTCTTCTCCATATCCGGCGAGTATAGCCGCCACCGCCCTCCGGTCCAATCCATCGCAGCCCGAGCCCCTCCCGTCCAGCCAGCGCCACCATTCGACCCCCCATGACCCTGTGGAGCCGCCCATCACCTCAAACCAGCTCGGGAGCCATCGTAGTACGAAGCCCCAATTCCACCGAGGCCGCCGGCCGCCGCGAAGCTCATCGCCGGTGTTTTCCTCCACCTCCATCGCCCCCTCGACCATCGGGAGGACTGCCCCAGTCTGGCGGATCAATCCCGGCCATCAGATGCCCCCGAGGAGCCGCCGTTCGCCGGCGTTGATTGCCGGAGCCCCGCCTTGGTTCGGCCAGAGGAAGAAGGAGGCGGGGGCGACTGGTCAAACCTGACCAGTGGGTCCCCTGGGCCCTCTGTCAGCGAGACAGCGCTAGTCCACGCGTGCATAAGTGAAGGCGCAGAACCCCCTAGTACGTCTCCCCTACTCCGAAGGCGCATTGATGTCGAAACGTTTTCCTTTTTTGTTTTATTCTAAAAACAGATTTGACTAAACTTTGACTAGCAATATCTTTTTAAATATTAATCCAAATGACTTGATTCTTTTTTTGTTGTTTCCCAAATATTGCCTAGTTTATTTTCATATTTATTTGAAAATTTTCCAAGCAACTTTTTTATGCTGTTTTGGGTCTATGTATTGATTTCGTATTATTTCGATTAGGATTTTGAAGAGGGAGAAAACTTCCAAAAAGTCTTGGAATGCATTTCTCCTCCCCTCTACTTGAAGGCAAGCACTTTTGAACCCTGGTTTAATGCATGTGGTTGTTGTTGATACGATTGCAACGATATGGGCGCATTCATTTTATTTCATATGTGATATATGATCATACCCATGAGTGCATGAGGTAAACCCCTTGCTGTGAATAATTAGTATGCATGACGGTGATCACCTTCGTATGCCTTTCATGCCTAACGGATGAAAACCGTGAAGGTCGTGGTCTTGTGTAGACGCGAGCTTGTCACTAGCTCCCCGTCGGGACGGTGGAGTCCGGTATGGCTTGGTGAGGCATGACGGGTGGTGATTCCAACCGTTGATGTGGGTTATGTTAGTTACAACTAATTATACCAGCGAAGCTCGAACCTCCTAAGTCAACGGTAGATCGAGTCTTGTTCCAGTAACCCCTATACTTGTTTCGTGCTGCCACTTGTCCCTGCCATAGGTAGGGTACTGTTTAGTAAGTGTTAACCCCTGTCCTAGCACACACCGTACTGAGAGGCCATGGTGGAAGATACCGACTGCAACCGGTAGGCATGCCACCTGGTCCGAGGGCATGGGTGTTTTCGGTTGGGACCGAGAGCGGGGCACCCCTTAGAGCGCGCGATAAAAATTTGATCCCATGCTACGCGAGGTTGTAGCCTCCCCACTCAGAGTTTGCTTAACAGGTGTCGTGGGTGATTCCAGCCACCAGTAAGTTAAGCTGGAGTGTGCAAGTCAGGCGGGTTTTCGGCTAAAAGAACGTAGACGGAATTAGTTCCGATGGAATAAAGAATTCGTTACTCGTGGGTAAAGAGTACACCCTCTGCAGAGATATTAAACCTATTCGAATAGCCGTATCCATGGTTAAGGACTACAGTTTGGGATGGGTCGAGTGTCGGTCTTAGTGTCGGTCTTTGGAGGAGAAACTACTAAACCAGAACTTTGATTATGACCTGTGACATATGGTGGTTATGATTATTATCGTGGACTAAACATTTGTATTCTTTGAATTAATGAGTATTCCTGGGACGGTTCTACCTCCTGGACATTCACTGTTATCTACTCCTATTATAAGCTCTGTATGTGATGTCGCTCAGACGTCCGACTGTGGCATTCTTGATACTTATTTTCCTTATAAGCCCTTTCTGTGGTGTCGCTTAGACGCCCGACTGTGGCATGCTTGCTACTTCTTTTATTTATAAGCCCTTTCTGTGGTGTTGCTCAGACGCCCGACTGTGGCATGCTTGTTACTTCTTTTATTTATAAGCCCTTTCTGTGGTGTCGCTCAGACGCCCGACTGTGGCATGCTTGTTACTTCTTTTATTTATAAGCCCTTTCTGTGGTGTCGCTCAGACGCCCGACTATGGCATGCTTGTTACTTCTGTCATTTATAAGCCCTCTCTATGGTGTCGCTCAGACGACCGACCGTGGCAGGATCGCTATTTATTTTATTATCACTCCCTGATTGCATATGCCCTTTTTATTTGAATGACCTG
>LR738714.1:204491320-204578401 GCA_902687465.1 Secale cereale
AGACGCCCGACTGTGGCATGCTTGTTACTTCTTTTATTTATAAGCCCTTTCTGTGGTGTCGCTCAGACGCCCGACTGTGGCTTGCTTGTTACTTCTTTTATTTATAAGCCCTTTCTGTGGTGTCGCTCAGACGCCCGACTATGGCATGCTTGTTACTTCTGTCATTTATAAGCCCTCTCTATGGTGTCGCTCAGACGACCGACCGTGGCAGGATCGCTATTTATTTTATTATCACTCCCTGATTGCATATGCCCTTTTTATTTGAATGACCTGCTTGCAATATAGACTGTCATATCATCATAGTGATCATCAATTATTCTCGAGCATGTTTATATCTCACCCATGTTCAAAATGTTTGCGAGTACATTCAAAGTACTCACTGGCTTGTCCCTAGCTATTGTCTTGGTCAGATTCCTTGCATGGGAAGGAACGATGCGATGGCAGCCCTGGAACCTACGCAAATGGAGATAGCAGCCTCGCGAAGATAGGAATTATCCTGGTCAGCTGTTCCTGTGGGAAATGGAGTCCCATAGTCACCGGTGAACCACAAACCGCTTCTGCCATCAGCCACTAGAAACCTTGTGTTGTACTCACAGGCCAGAATGGTCTTGTACTACATGTCTTGTATTTTTGCTTGGAGTTTCTGTAACAAGTTGGTGCCTCATCAGCTAACAGTAATCCTGGGGCTGGTGAGTACAAGGGCCGCTTTTGGGAAATTAATATCCCGAAAATCTGGTCCTGACAAACTTGGTATCAGAGCCAGGCTGACCATTGGCTAATCCTATCTTAGCCAGGTCGATAAATCTAGGTAAACCAACCCACCAGACCTCAACCAGACCCCGACCAAGCTTCTCGTGTAAGATAGCCACACAGTGACCGATTCCTAAAATTGTCTCATTCGCAAGCGTGCGAAGGAAGACTCCGTCCCCTTTTTCTATAAAAAGGACACGCTAGCCTCAACCCAGCATAGCACAGCCTCTACCCCAAACCAAGCCGAGATGCCTGGACCCGTTGTTCACAATGAAACTACAGCAACCAACCTTGGAGGTTTTGTGACCGTACTAGCAAACCTCACCTGCCGTGCCTTTGCATTAGAAGAGCCCCCAGAATATGTTGAGTACCAAGAGAACCGTCAATTATGGGCCACCGTGCACGTCTATGGTAGGGGTCTATCGCCAGAACGCCCCTACAGGTTCACCGGAAGGACAACTTCCTTTGAGCCGCAAGCTTCCCAACTATCCGCTCGAGAGGCTATAGTTCAACTCCGGCACTTGTCACCCAGAGTTAACTGTCGCTCATTCTACTACTACCCCAGCCGTGACGGGTATGGCAGGCCATCCCAGGTTGCCAACGGAGATCACGAGACGGATCCTGCATTATTGCATCTTGTGTGCTATGTAAGGGCACTAGAGGAACTGTTTGATCAGATCACTCTTGATCTGATCGCAGCTTGTGGAGAACTGATCCGCAGAGCCCCGGCAAGAGGAGAAGATGAGCCCGACACCGACAACCTAGTCGTGCTGTTCGGATGACCAATCGAAACCCCGAGGTCTGCCCCAGCCATCGACCAAAATGTTTTGGTGTCCCCAGAAGTGATTCATCACCTCCTGGGAACACGCTCTAGCGGGATTGTGGCCAACAACCCCCGCAATGGTCATCATCGCTACCCCGACTCTGCACCCCCTCCAGCTAACCCCGACGGTGAGGCCAATGGAGAAGCATCGACGTCCACAAGGCATGCCCTCTTAGATATCAACGAGGTAGACTAAATCGCTCGAGTAGTACCAAGTCTCGATATGTCCACGCCCTGTCATTGTGTGATCTTGTATCGCCATATTTAATTGCGGTCTACTTGTGCGCCCCTATATATATAAGTAGCCATGTATAAGTATGTTGGTGTGTGATTGCATTTTTTTAATTTCGGGCGTAGCTACCAAAAACCACCTCGACGAAACCCACAGTAATACGTCATTTTGACGAGATATGTGCATCTGTAACATTGACCCCGACCCCATAGAGCAGAACCGACAAGATAATTGCCCTCTCACTGTAGCCGCATTTTACTACATGAGTAGGATGATTATATGTGTGATATTGCTTTATGATAGTAGGAGTAATTCTTTTCATTACAGCCCTTAGCAAATCTCGAGGACGAGATTTTTCTTAAGGGGGGTAGTGTTGTAACATCCCAAAAATTTAACCATGTTTTATTAATTAAAATTTTGCCAGGAAATTAAAAATTTCATTTGCTAGTTTCTCCTTTTGATCTCAGGACCTTTCTTTTCCTCTTATGTTGGAGTTTTTGCCACAAGTGAAGACTTTCCATTTATTGTTAGAATCTCATGCTCTCTTAATAAAACTTTTATGTCATCAGTGGAATTAATTATATAATTGTCTCCCTAATTTTTCTTCTCTCTATAAATGGTTTCCCTTAGTTTTAAGGCCCCATTTGAACTGCAACCACTTGATAAATTTATTTAATATTTTCACCAAAAATTGGAGATGTCATGTGATGTTGTTAGATTACTTTTATGCAATAATATATTTCATTCTTTTAATATTTTGAGCTCCACACCAAGATTTCAAATCTGGTCCAGTGGGCAATTTTGCACTACAACACCTTTAAATATTCCTTTAATGCTTCCACCAAAATTACGGGATGTTCATAGGAGTATATTATTCAACTTTATGAAAAAACCCAGAGTAGTCCTTTGGAAAATTTAAGCGAATCAACCTCATCTTCATTCTGGTCCAGCATGGTGATTTGTACAGGAACCACCATTTAACTTTCCATTCTAGCTATGACTCCTTTTCCTGCTTATAGCCCATCTTGCAAAACCCTTAAGTCCAGAAGAGTGGACCCATTGGAAGATTTTTGGGTCATGAAACAATGCCATTTATCTTCTGCCCAGGACTGAAGTTTTGCAAAAACTTGCACTAACAAGTTTTTGCTTTTGATAAACTAACCTCATCACCCTCTTACTCATCCAAGGAGACACTGATCTGGAGTAAATGACCACCCCAAGAGATGCCTAGCTGTCCTTAGCATTTCGGCAAACACCTGGTGTGCATGGCCAGTTTTGGCATGATCTTTGTTCTGCATAGTGATCTTGGTCCTCGGTGCATACTGTCATGTCCATTAATCTCCCTTAAGCCTCTAACCTAGACCTGCTAAATTCCAGCTTCATCCAAACTCTGTAGCAAGCGTTGTCATTTTGTCGAGCAGCCCGCGTGCGTGCTCTGGGCGCGCCTAGAGCGCACGTTTTGCACGCGCGCGCACCAAGCCGCCGTGTCCCTCTACCGACACTCTGCGCCCGTTCTGGCCACTCCTCTCGCACAGCCTGCACGCCTGCAATCTCCCCCACCGCAGAGACGCCTATGGAACTCCACAGGGCCGCCGTTAGGTCGGCCGCCGCAGCTAGCGGGCGGCCACAGCAGCTCCTGCCGTGGACAGCACCGCCCAAGCCACCAGCGCTCGCCACCTGCCCAATGGAGCAGCTCCAGATCACCAGCAAACTCGTCCCCTAGCGCACGTCGTCGCCACGTCGCCCTAAGCTATAGAATGGCGGTCGCTGGCGACCTTATCCCCGGCCGCCGCGGAACCGCCATTGCCCACCTATTTAAGGATGCCCTGAGCCTCTTCGCAACCTCAGGCAACCACTAGCCACCCCACAGAGCGCCCCCGTAACAACCAATCATCCAGGGGAGGTTTTCTTCTCCATTTCCGGCGAGTACAGCCGCCACCGCCCTCCGGTCTAATCCGTTGCAACCGGAGCCCCTCCCGTCCAGCCAGCGCCACCATTCGACCCCCCATGACCCTGCGGAGCCGCCCATCACCTCAAACCCGCTCGGGAACTGCCATAGTGCGAAGCCCCAATTCTACCCGAGGCCGCCGGCCGCCGCGAAGCTCGTCGCCGGTGTTTTCCTCCACCTTCGTCGCCCCCTCGACCACCGGGAGGACCGCCCCAGTCTGGCGGATCCATACCTGCCATCAGATGCCCTCAAGGAGCCGCCGTTCGCCGACGTTGATCGTCGGAGCCCCGCCTCGGTTCGGCCAGAGGAAGAAGGAGGCGGGGGGGACTGGTCAAACCTGACCATAGGGCCCCCTGGGCCCTCTATCAGCGAGACAGCGCCAGTCCACACGTGCATAAGTGAAGGCGCAGAACCCCCTAGTACGTCTCCCCTACTCCGAAGGCGCATTCATATCGAGACGTTTTCCTTTTTCTGTTTTATTCTAAAAATAGATTTGACTAAACTTTGACTGGCAATATCTTTTTAAATATTAATCCAAATGACTTGATTCTTTTTCTGTTGTTTCCCAAATATTGCCTAGTTTATTTTCATATTTATTTGAAAATTTTCCAAGCAACATTTTTGTGCTGTTTTGAGTCTATGTATTGATTTCGTATTATTTCAATTAGGATTTTGAAGAGGGAAAAAACTTCCAAAAAGTCTTGGAATGCATTTCTCCTCCCCTCTACTTGAAGGCAAGCACTTTTGAACCCTGGTTTAATGTATGTGGTTGTTGTTAATACGATTGCAACGATATGGGCGCATTCATTTTATTTCATATGTGATATATGATCATACCCATGAGTGCATGAGGTAAACCCCTTGCTGTGAATAATTAGTATGCATGACGGTGATCCCCTTCGTATGCCTTTCATGCTTAACATGAGAAAACCTTGAAAGTCGTGGTCTTGTCTAGACGCGATCTTGTCACTAGCTCCCCGTCGGGACAGTGGAGTCCGGTATGGCTTGGTGAGGCATGACGGGTGGTGATTCCGACCGTTGATGTGGGTTATGTTAGTTACGACTAATCATACCAGCGAAGCTCGAACCTCCTAAGTCGACCGTAGATCGAGTCTTGTTCCAGTAACCCCCATACTTATTTCGTGCTGCCACTTGTCCCTGCCATAGGTACGGTACAGTGTAGTAAGTGTTAACCCCTGTCCTAGCACACACCGTACAGAGAGGCCATGGTGGAAGATACCGACTGCAACAGGTAGGCATGCCACCTGGTCCGGGGGCATGGGTGTTTCCGGTTGGGACCGAGAGGGGGGCACCCCTTAGAGCGCGCGATAAAAATTTGATCCCATGCTACGCGAGGTTGTAGCCTCCCCACTCAGAGTTTGCTTAACAGGTGTCGTGGGTGATTCCAGACACCGGTAAGTTAAGCTGGTGTGTGCAAGTGAGGCGGGTTTTCGACTAAAAGACCGTAGACGGAATTAGTTCTGATGGACAAAAGAAATCTGTTACTCGTGGGTAAAGAGTACACCCTCTGCAGAGATATTAAACCTATTCGAATAGCCGTGTCCATGGTTAAGGACTACAGTTTGGGATGGGTCGAGTGTCGGTCTTAGTGTCGGTCTTTGGAGGAGAAACTACTAAACCAGAACTTTGATTATGACATGTGACATATGGTCGTTATGATTATTATCGTGGACTAAACATTTGTATTATTAGAATTAATGAGTATTCCTAGGACGGTTCTACCTCCTGGATATTCACTGTTATCTACTCCTATTATAAGCCATGTATGTGATGTCGCTCAGACGTCCGACTGTGGCATTCTTGATACTTATTTTCCTTATAAGCCATTTCTGTGGTGTCGCTCAGACGCCCGACTGTGGCATGCATGTTACTTCTTTTATTTATAAGCCCTTTCTGTGGTGTCGCTCAGACGCCCGACTGTGGCATGCTTGTTACTTCTTTTATTTATATGCCCTTTCTGTGGTGCCGCTCAGACGCCCGACTGTGGCATGCCTTTTACTTCTTTTATTTATAAACCCTTTCTGTGGTGTCACTCAGATGCCCGACTGTGGCATGCTTGTTACTTCTTTTATTTATAAGCCCTTTCTGTGGTGTCGCTCAGACGCCCGACTGTGGCATGCTTGTTACTTCTGTTATTTAAAAGCCCTCTCTGTGGTGTCGCTCAGACGCCCGACCGTGGCAGGATCACTATTTATTTTATTATCACTCCCTGATTGCATATGCCCTTTTTATTTGAATGACCTTCTTGTAATATAGACTGTCATATCATCATAGTGATCATCAATTATTCTCGAGCATGTTTATATCTAACCCATGTTCAAAATGTTTGCGAGTACATTCAAAGTACTCACTGGCTTGTCCCTAGCTATTGTCTTAGCCAGATTCCTTGCGTGGGAAGGAATGATGCGATGGCAGCCCTGGAACCTACGCAAATGGAGATAGCAGCCTCGCGAAGATAGGAATTATCCTGGTCAGCTGTTCCTGTGGGAAATTGAGTCCCATAGTCACTGATGAACCACGAACCGCTTCCGCCATCAGCTACTAGAAACCTTGCGTTGTACTCACAGGCCAGAATGGTCTTGTACTACATGTCTTGTATTTTTGCTTGGAGTTTCTGTAACAAGTTGGTGCCTCATCAGCTAACAGTAATCCTGGGGCTGGTGAGCACAAGGGCCGCTTTTGGGAAATTAATATCCCGAAAATCCGGTCCTGACAAAGCATCCTTAGAAGGAAGGATTGAATTGAGTTGTTAAGAAAATCAATAGCAAAAGATTAAGCTTGTTGTGTACTTATGGAAATCATCTCAAAGCTTGAGGTGAATTATGTCGCAACCAAAAGATTGAATAGCTGAGAAGAACGAACAAATGCAAAACTCCACTTCAAAAGAATACGGAGAATTGATTGAACTTCGATACACAAGAAGAAGAATGCTTGAACTTATGCACAAGAGTTTTAATGAACACTTGAAAAATGAAGTAGATCATGGATAACCACCATGAAGAACTCTGGAAACAAAAAGATGATGAGATGGAATGAATGACAAAAATAATAAGATTAAAGCCTTGTAGTGATTTAGATGGAGGTTCCGATGAGATAGCCGAGAAAACTTGAACTCCGGAAAGAAAAGATGAAAATACTTGTGACTAGAATTTATCCATTGAGAACAAACTCTGAAGGACGGAATTAATCAACTTGATGAGAATGAATAAAAATTATGTTATGCTCATCCTTCTTCAATTAAATTGATGAAAGAAATGGATTCGCATACTACTTATTCGCGTTGAAAATGAATAAGGGGAGATATGGCACAAAACTTGAGAAAGTCTTCACGAACCACCGGTAGGATCGGAAAGAACAAATGAATTGATACGATGACAAATGAGAAAGGAATATGGAACGAACCACCGTAAGAATTGAAACCGAGCTATGAAAGAGGACAAAACACCGGAAGAATTGAAATTGAGCGAATACAAGAGAATGAATCGCCGGGATGTATTAAGAAACAAATAAAGAACTTGAAGGAATTTATATGGAAGAGAATGAAGAGATCGCAAATTTACTAAAATACTTGAACGAAGAACCGGAATAGTACAGAGACGAACAAAGAGGCATCAATTAAGAATAGTTGGAGGTCGAAGTTGAAAACGGAGAACGAAGAAATCTTCTGAACTGATGGCCTTCGTAGGATCACAAAGAAAAGAATTCATGAAATGCTCTGGATGGGTAACAGAAGATTTATTGATGATCGGAATAATTCGAGAAGATAGCATTAAGCTAGAAGCACGAATCTTTGAGAGAACGATCAAGGATTGGAGAGGAACTTTTCTTCGGTCTTCAAATGTTGAGAATGACGATGAGAAACATTACCAAAATTGTTGAGATACTCCGGAAGAATGAAAGGAGGAAATGTTGAACCAAGCATGAAAAGAATTTGAAAACGATCTTGGAGAAGGCATATGACTGAAGGAATCCATACTTATGTCACACTTTGAAAAAAAATTGTAAATACCTACGGAAAAATTAGAAGAGTCAGGTAAGATCCTGGGAAACGACCTGTGGGTTACGGCTCACTAAAGAAAACCACATTTGTAAAGGATTGTTTGAATAAGAAATGATGCACCGGAACGATTGAAAGACTTGAATGAGGTGACAACCCCGAATAAATTAGAACACACACGAACCTCCTAAGATGTCTTCGAAACTCCGGAACAATTAAATGGCGAGAGGCTAATGAGCAATTCGAAACATCTTAGCCGAGGGAAAAGAATAAGATCAACACCGAAAACAAATTGAATTGGATCCACCGGTAAATAAAAAAATATGAAGAATGTCGAACTAGACGAGAATTAACCAGTTGAAACAATTGAGGAAAGAAAGCATAGCATTCGCACGAGTAGGATGGATACTCGATTAAAGACTTTGGATCTTAGAAGAAAAAGGGTGGGCGGGTGGGAAAAGAAAGACCATTTCGGATGGTGAACAACTTCGTTGAGAAAGAACTGAGGATTGATCTTGCAAAAGATGAAGAGGCTCGAATGAACCCGGCGAGAAATGCACCGGATGAAAAGTGCTGACTACACAATGATCGGAAAACGAACTGCGTGATCCTAAAAAAATTTGAAGGGGAAGAGGAGTAATTCAAAACACCTACGTCAAGATTCCTCACTAGAGCTACGAAGGGTCTGAGGAGTAAAAAGAATTCCTACTCTCCGATATAACTAGACTCCGAAAAGTTTTCTTCTAGACTCGACAATGGCCAAACTACGATCAATCAAGGGGTCTCCTATGGTCGATCAAGACTCTGATACCAACTTGTCACGACCAAGATGCGATTCTATCCCGATCACATCATAACTTCATGATCGGGGCACAACCGCATTTCGGGCGCTTAGCAAGATGGATATCATTACATCGTACCATTACATAAATAGATGGGGATACATACAAGTAATACAATTGCCACATGAATACAACACATCATATACAAGACATCTGACTACGGATGAAAAAAATGAAAAGCACAACGATATCCCTCCTGCTATCCCAGGCTGCCGACCATGAACCTATCCCAAGACTGACGAAGAAGAAGAAGGAAGAACTCCAACACAAGTAAACATCACTCTCACGTGAGGTCATCGGAAACCTGCACCTGCAACTGTTGTTGTAGTAACTGTGAGCCACGAGGACTCATCAATCCTAGAACCATGGGTATCAAAACTAGCAAAGCTCAATGGGTATGGAGAGGTTACGAGGTGAGGTTGCAGCAGCGGCTAAGCATTATATGGTGGCTAACTTACGAGTACAATAATAAGATGAGCATCTATGCAAACGATCACAAAGTATTAATGATCGCTAAGTGATCCTGAACTACCTACGAGTCAAACATAACCCCACCAGGTTCTGTTCTCAAAATGAAAATAGACGGTCAACATTACTCACCCGGTTGGTGTATTTCATCTCGGATCCTCTATCAAGTTTTCTACAACCGGACATTAACAAATTCCAATCTGCCACCTAACCGCGGGCACGGCTTTCGAAAGTTCATAACCCTGCAGGGGTGTCCCTACTTAGCCCATCACAAGCTCTCACGATCAGCAGAGGTAAAATCGCTTATCTTAGGGACAACCCGATTAGACTAGGAATCCCGGCGCACTAGACATTTCGACAGTGGTGAAACAAGTCCAGCAAGACCTCCCGGCGTGTCGGCATCCTAATAATAGCTGCGTGTATCTCGTCTCAGGCAATGTCTGGATAGGTCAGCCTACAGGTATGCCATATACCTCGGGTTTCCTCTAAGCGGCCCCGCAGTCCGCCCGTTTGGGACCAACACCATCGACATTGGCCCCCTGTATGTGGAAAAGAATCCTCGGGGACATGAACCCCTATGCAAATTAATTAATTATTTAATAGTTTTATTATGTTGCAAACTAAAACCAAAGTTCGACCTTGCTGGAGGAGTTTTATTCAAAGTGAACTGTCAAGGGGGTCCCATAACCCCCAACCGTGTTAGGAAAGCAAACTCAAGTAACATAACACTAGTTTCTCAGTTCTTAAGGTGGCATGAGTAGAACAAAACACCGAGCACAAGGCCAAGCCTTCGTGTGACGCCTCGAGACCGATGGCCAGGTGTTAGCCAGTTATTCATTGTTGTTGCCATGTCATCTGCTTGCGTGTTGCACTTTGTCATGTCATCATGTGCTTTGCATCAGCATGTTTTCAAAACTTGCATCCGATCTTTTCCCCGTTGTCCGTTTCGGGATCCGACACTCTCACATGCACCCATTGCACTTCTCAAATCTTGTTTCGTGAGCGGGAGAAAAATGTTCTCAGAATGGGTAGAAAGTTGACGTGCGGTCTGGTTATAGTGTAGACAGACCGCCTGTCAAGTTTCGTCGCATTCGGAGCTCGTTTGATAGCCCAACCGTTAAACATAGAGCGGCACCGTTGCCGGTTTATTCGTCAAATGTTTCGATCTCTGGAACTGCCGCCGGGCCTCTCTTCCCTTCTCTCCTCTCAGCCCAAGACCCCTCCACCACAGCCCACTACCACCCACTAGGCCCAACCTAAACCCCCCTCGCGTCCGGAGCCATCGGATCATGATCGGATGCTCCAAAAACACCCCCTAGACCTAAACCCTAGCCCCCCTACTATATATGGACGCCCTCCCCTGGGGCAGAAGCGCCGGAAGCTTCATCGGTTTCCGTGCCAAACCACTCCACCCCGCCACTTGTTGCGCGCCAGTCAGCCAGCGTCGCCGCCAGCCTCGCCCGCGGCCAACCGTGGGGCGCCACCTGTCCATGCGCCGATCCCTGCCACCGGGGCCCGCCGGGCCCAAGCATGGCCCACCCAGGCCCAAGCGGCCACCCGAGCCGCAGCCCGCACGCCTCCGGCTCCCTCGCTCCCAATCTGGTTCGGGAGGAGTAGAGCTCCTCTGCCCCACGCTGCCATCCTCTGCGCCGGCCGGCGAGCCACCGCCCGCGAGCACCCCGACGCCAGGTTGTCGCGTGCTCCCCCTTCCCCTTCTCCTCTCTCTCTCACCTCATTCTCTCTCTCCTTTCCCAGCAGGAAACAGCGTCGCCACCCGGAGCTCCTCGCCTCCGCATCGATCTCGTGCCACTCCGTCGCTGGAGATGGAACCCCGGGCTATATCTGGCCTCCCTCGCCTCCCCCTCCGTTCTGGGCCGAGCCAAGTGGTAAGCCTACTAAGCCCCGCGTGTGCGTAGTTTAGTTATTTTTTGCACGCTCTATTTTTTTCTTAAGTCCAAATACTGCTAAGTCCCTGAGACCCAATATTATGTATGCATCTTGTGAGGCTTGTAACTTTGTGCATGTTTACCCAAATGAAGCATATGATATATCAAAATGTTCGTCTAGAAGTTCTCTACATGTTAGTTGCATTTGCATGCATGTTACTGTTCATCTTGTTGTCTTAATCTTCGTTGCAAAACTGCTATGTGATGTTAGTGCCAAGTCCTTGTGGTCTGTCAACAATATGTATGCGTGTTTAACATGGTGTAACTTTGTGCATGTTGGTACAAACAGAGTGTATGATATGTCAAAATGTTCATTGTGAAGTTCTCTACATGGTGGTTGATGTTGCGTGCTTGTTAGGATGAATCATGCCATGTTTATCTCTGTTGCAAGAGTGCATGTTGCTGTTAAGTGCTGAAAATTGTTATGAGATGCTGATTTGTCTTTTTCATATCTTTATGTATGATTTTTGTTTGAGCCACATGTCAATAGGTTTTAGAAGCACAATCATATCATCTTTGTTGTGGTGTAATTAGTTTTTCATGTTATGCCTTGTGGTGAGTGGAACAAGCTTACAAAGTGACCTACTCGTTGTTGCTGATTTTTATGACTTGTTGAAAACTGCTAAGTCTGAAACTGTTATAACCTGATGCCATGTTTGCTTGATGCCCCACTCAAATCCATGAATGTTTTGGGATGTCCAATGACCATGTCCTGAAATCTATGTTATGCTCTATCCATCTATGCCATTGTTTGCAAGTATGGCCTGCTGTAGCTTGTTGTTTTCATGCTCTCAAGTTGCTATAAAAATGTTTCTGTCAGCCTGTTAACAGTAAGTTCAGTTTTGCTATGTGAATAACTAGTGTTCTATCCATCCTATGACCATGTTCTTGCCATGATTAGCTTCATAATTATGTCTTCTTTCTGTTGGTTATATTCACATGCCATGATATCTTTTGAGGTGAGTTGCACAAGCTTGCAAACATGCCTACTTGTCATTGTTCCTGCCATGTCTAGTTTATTTCACTAAGTCTGTGAATCCGTTATCTTTTGCAATCTTGCCATGATGTTTTGAGAATGTTCTAGTGGTGTTTGGTAGTATCTCAGTGATCATGCTTGTAGTGCTTGGCATGTGCATGATTGACATGCCCTTTGTTGCCATGAAATGTTATTGTATCATGTTGTTTGAATGTCAACTATATGCCTACCTGCTGTTTTGGGCAGATTGTGTTTCAAACTCGTTCCATGTGTATGTGATGAACCGTTGCTCCGTTTTGGACATGCTCTATATGAAACTTGTGTGTTTTTGCATGTAGATGCATATAACATGTTGTATACATGTTTGGAGTGTGTTTGCTTTATGTTTGGATGTGTTTTGCATCAATGCCATGCTTGACTTGTTTTGCTCATATCCTCTAGGCCGTAGCTCCGAATTAAATGAACTTTATATGAAACTTGACTAGAATTTTGAGTAGATCATCATGGTGCATGTTAACTTGCTGTTTAACAACTTTAACATAAGCCTTGTTCAGTTCCGGACCAATTTCAAAATTTGCATATGAGGACTTACCGGAATTGTTATATGTCATTTCCGTCCTCATTTAAACTTGCCTTGTTGTGTGCTCTTGTGTGCTTCACCCTTTGCCATGTTTTGCATCATGTAACCCGGTCATGCATCATACTTGCATGAACATCATGTCTTGTTATGTGTTGTGTGTTTACGGTGTTGCTTGCTTCTTCTCGTTAGTGCTTGTTTCGTTGTGATCGTGAGGATTCGTTCGACTATACTTGGTTCGTCTTCGTGGCTTCTTCTTCATCTTCTTCATGGACTCGTTCTTCTTCCTTGCGGGATCTCAGGCAAGATGACCGTCACCTTGGATGTCATTACTATCATTGCCATGCTTGTTGTCTCGATGCTATCGCTATATGTCGCGCTACCTATCTATTTGTTGTCAGCCTCTCCTTGTTGCCATGAAACCTCTAACCTTTGGCACCAACCCAGCAAACCGTTATTTGGCTATGTTACCGCTCGCTCAGCCCATCTTATAGCATTGTTAGTTGGAGGTGAAGATGAAGATTGCTCCATGTTGGAGCTGGACATTGTTGAAATATCACAATATCTATTAACTAATTTAATGCACCTATATACTTGGCAATGGGTGGAAGGCTTGGCCTTTTGCTCTGTGTTTTGTTCCACTCAAGCCGCCTTAGGAACCGACAAACCGGTGTTATGTTCCTTGATTTTGCGTTCCTAACATAGTTGGGTATATGGGGACCCCTTGATAATTCGCTTTGTTTAAAGCTTTTCCAGCGAGGCCCAACCTTGGTTTTCCATTTTCCTAATAACTAAAACTTGCATAGGGACCGGCTAGCACCCGAGGATTCCTAATCAACCCCCGGGCCAGTGCTCCTCTAAGTGTTGGTCCAAACTGTGTGATGTCTGGTGCCCCCTGCGCAACCAGGGTCTCAGCCAACCCGACGTCTTGCCCATCCGGTGTGGCCCGAGAATGAGGTACGTGCGACTCCTATCGGGATTTGTCGCCACATCGGGCGGTCTTGCTGGATTAGTTTCACTATTGTCGAAATATCTTGAGCACGGGATTCCGAGAATACTCTGGTCTTCCCAATTTTTAGAGTTGTTACTCCGCTGATCGTGAGAGCTTGTGATGGGCTAAGTTGGGACACCCCTGCAGGGTTATGATCTTTCGAAAGCCGTGCCCGCGGTTATGTGGCAGATTGGAATTTGTTAATATCCGGTTTTAGTTAACTTGACAGAGGATTCGAAATAAAACACACCTACCGTGTGAGTAACCGTGACCATCTCTTTTCACTTTGAGAAGAGAACACAGTGGGGTTATGTTTGACTCGTAGGTAGTTCAGGATCACTTAGCGATCATTACTAGTTTGCGACCGTTTGTGTAGATGCTCATCTTATTCTTGTACTCGTAAGTTAGCCACCTTATAATGCTTAGCCGCTGCTGCAACATCACCACTTAACGTCTCCATACCCCCCCCCCCCTTTAAGCTTTGCTAGTCTTGATACCCATGGTTATGGGATTGCTGAGTCCTCGTGGCTCACAGATACTACAACAACAGTTGCAGGTGCAGGTTCCTGATGCCTTGACGTGAGCGCGATGTTCTTTGTGTAGGGGTTCGTCTTCTTCCTCGTCAGTCTTGGATTAGGTTCCTGATCAGCAGCCTGGGATAGCAGGATGGATGTCGTTGTGCTTTCCATGTTTGCATCCGTATTCGGATGTCCTGTATTGATATTGTTGTATTCATATGGAGTTGTATGACTTGTATGTATCCCCATCTATGTATGTAATGGTACGATGGAATGATATCCATCTTGCTAAGCGCCCGAAATGCGGTTGTGCCTCAATCACAAGTTTTATCTAGTGATCGAGATAGAATCGCATCTTGGGCGTTACAAGTTGGTATCAAAGCCTCGACCGACCATAGGAGCCCCCTTGATTGACCATAATTTGGCCATTGTCGAGTCTAGCAAAATTATTTTCAGAGTCTAGTTATATCGGAGAGTAGGAATTCTTTTTACTCCCCAGTCCCTTCGTCGCTCTGATGAGGAATCTTGACGTTGGTGTTTTGAGTTACTCCTCTTGCCCTTCAATTTTTTTTAGGATCACGTGGTTAGTTTTCGTTCGATGCGATGCTAGCCTCTTTTCATCCGGTGCAATTCTCGTCAAGTCGATTCGATCCTCTTCCTCTTTTGCAAGATTAATCCTTAGTTCTTTCTCACCGGCGTTGTTTTCCCCATCTGAAGTGGTCTTTCTTTTTGCCACCCGCCCGCCCTTTTCTCTTCTCAGAGCCGGAGTCCTTAATCGAGTATCCATTCTACTTGTGTAAAACCTTTGCTTTCTATCCTCAATTATTTCAACTGGTGAATTCTCATCTAGTTCTTTATTCTTCATCTCCTTTCCGGTGGATTTAATTCAAGTATCCGGTGTTGTTCATGTTCTTTTTCCTCGGCTCAGATGTTCCCCTGCTTGTTCGCCTCTCGCCAATTAATCATTCCGGAGTTCTGAAGACATCTCAGAAGATTTGTTTGTATTTCAATTAATTCGAGGTTGTCAACTCATTCGAGTCATTCAATCGTTCTGGTGCATCATCTCCTTTTCAATCCTTTCCAACGGTGTTTTTTTCCAGTGGGCCCTAACCCACAGGTCTTTTCCCAGGATCTTACCTGACTCTTCTAAAAAAATCCGGAGCTATTCCCAGATGCTTTTCAAAGTGTGACATAAGTATGGATTCCATCAGTCATATGCCTTCTCCAAGATCGTTCTCAAATTCTTTTCATTGTTGGTTCAACCTTTCTTCTAATAATTCTTCCAGAGTATTTGTTGAATTCTTTTCTTTGTGTTCCTCCGAAGGCCATCATTTTAGAAGATTTCTTCGTTCTCAGTTTTCAACTTCGTCCTCCAAATATTCTTCATTGATGCCTCTTCATTCGTCTCACGTTCGTCCGGTGCTTCATTCAAGTATTCTTTAATCAGCTCGCGATCTCTTTGTTCTCTTGTATCTAAATTCCCTAAGTTCTTTATTCTTCCTGGCGATTCATTCTCTTGTATTCACTCAATTTCAATTCTTCATGGTGGTTTGTTCTCTTTCATCATTCGATTTTAATTCTTCCATGTGGTTCGTTCCTTTTCTTCACTCGGTTTTAATTCTTACGGTGGTTCGTTCAAGATTCATTTCCATTGTCATCATATCAATGCATTCGTTCCTTTTCAATCATGCAGGTGGTTCACGAAGACTTTCTCAAGTTTCACGATAGATCCCTCCAGGAGTAATGACCACCGGCGGGTGTGTCCGGGGCGTTATTCTATTTCAACGTGAATAAGTGATATGCAAATCCATTGCTTCACATCAATTTAATTTGTGGAGGATAAGCATAACATAATTCTTATTCTTTTTCATCAACTTGATCAATCCCTTTTCTTCAAAATTTGTTCATGATGAATAAATTCTATTCCCAAGTCCTTTCATCCTTTCTTTTCCGGAGTTCAATGTTTTTCTTGGCTATCCCGTCGGAACCCCCGTCAAAATCATCGCAAGGCTTTAATGTTATTATTTTATCCTCATTTCCATCTCATCATCGTTTGTTTACCGGAGTTCTTCATGGTGGTTCTTCATGATATAATTCATTCGTCAAGCGTTCGTCAATAGTTCTTATGGGGCAGCCCAAGCATTATTCTTCTTACGTCTCAAGATGCAAATAATTCTCCGTATTCTTTTCAGTGGAGTTTTCCATTTCTTCCTTCATCTTATCTATTCAATCCTTTTTTTTTGTGGCATAATTCACATCAAGTTTTGGGATGATTTCCATAAGTCCACAATAAGTTAATTCTTTTCGTTGTTGATTTTTCAACAACTCCGTTCATCCTTTCTTCGCAAGGATGCTTTGAATTCATTCATTGTCGAAATTGTTCTTCTCTTATCCGTTCTTTTCATTCCACTCTTTAAATTCATCCAGAGTCTTTGTGTTGTTTCTCTCGTCTAGTATTATTTCATCCCTCAAGTTCTTGTTCATGGTCTATTCCTTCTATTTTCCGCTGGAGTGCTACCCAAATTCCTTCGTTCGAATTCCTTTTCTATCTCTTTTTAACCACAGTGATTTCAATGTCTCTCTTGTCACTTAAGCTCTGGTTCTCGTCGTATGCCTTGTTTCCTCATTTTACCGAAGCTTCTCAATCTTGGTCATCTCTGTTTTCTTCTTTCATTCAAGTGTTCAAACTCTCAAGCTTCTTTGGTTTCACCTTCTTCCTTTTTCCCTTCCGTCTTGTTCCTAAGATCTCGGGACGAGATCTCTTGTTAGTAGGGGAGTGCTGTGATGCCCCGAGACCGATGCGCCAGGTGTTAGCCAGTTATTCATTGCCATTGCCATGTCATCTTCTTGCGTGTTGCACTTTGTCATGCCATCATGTGCTTTGCATCAGCATGTTTTCAAAACTTGCATTCGATCTTTTCCCCGTTGTCCGTTTCGGGATCCGACACTCTCACATGCACCCGTTGCACCTCTCAAATCTTGTTTCGTGAGCGGGAGAAAAACGTTCTCAGACTGGGTTGAAAGTTGACGTGTGGTCTGGTTATAGTGTAGACAGACCGCCTGTCAAGTTTCGTCGCATTCGGAGCTCGTTTGATAGCCCAACCGTTAGACATAGAGCGGCACCGTTGCCGGTTTATTCATCGAATGTTTTCGTCTCCGAAACTGCCGCCGGGCCTCTCTTCCCTTCTCTCCTCTCAGCCCAAGACCCCTCCACCACAGCCCACTACCACCAACTAGGCCCAACCTAAAGACCCCTCGTGTCCGGAGCCATCGGATCGCGATCGGATGCTTCAAAAACACCCCCTAGACCTAAACACTAGCCCCCCTACAATATATAGACTCCCTCCCCTTCCAAAAATGGCCTAAAACCTAGCCCCTAGCCTTCCCTAACCCTCAACCGCTGGAATCTTCATCGTTTTCCGTGCCAAACCACTCCACCCCGCCACTTGTCGCGCGCAAGTCAGCCAGCGCTGCCGCCAGCCTCGCCCGCGGCCAACCGTGGGGTGCCGCCTGTCCATGCGCCGCTCCTCGCCGCCGTGGCCCGCCGGGCCCAGGCGTGGCCCGCCCAGGACTGCGCGGCCGCCCAAGCCGCAGCCCGCGCACCTCCGGCTCCCGATCTGGTTCGGGAGGAGCAGTGCTCCTGTGCCCCGCGCCGCCACCCTCTGCGCCTGCCGGCGAGCCACCGCCGGCGAGCACCCCGACGCCAGGTCGTCGCCTGCTCCCCTTCCCCTTCTCCTCTCTCTCTCCTTTCCCCGCAGGAAACAGCGCCGCCTCCCGGAGCTCCTCGCCTCCGCCACGACCTCGTGCCACTCCGTCGCTAGAGATGGAACCCCGGGGCCAGATCCGGCCTCCCTCGCTTCCACCCTCAGCCGCCGACGCCGCTCCTTGTCGTTCCTTCGCCAGCCGCCGCGGCCGTCGCCATGGCCTCGCTCGGCCTCCTGGACGGGGGAGACGACCGTGCGCCGCCCCGTGGGCCCAGCCTCGTCCTAGGCCTAGCACGGCCCAACCATCAGCACATCTCCCTGGCCTGCCTCGCCTCCCCCTCCGTCCTGGGCTGAGCCCAGTAGTGAGCCCACTAAGCCCCGCCCGTGCATAGTTTAGTTATTTTTCGCCCGCTCTGTTTTTTCCCTAAGTCAAAAAACTGTTAAGTCCCTGAGATCCAATATTATGTATGCATCTTGTGAGGCTTGTAACTTTGTGCATGTTTATCCAAATGAAGCATATGATATATCAAAATATTCATCTAGAAGTTCTCTACATGTTAGTTGCATTTGCATGCATGTTACGATTAATCTTGTTGTCTTAACCTTTGTTGCAAAACTGCAATGTGTTGTTAGTGCCAAGTCCTTGTTGTCTGTCAACAATATGTATGCATGTTGAACATGGTGTTACTTTGTGCATGTTGGTCCAAATGGAGTGTATGATATGTCAAAATGTTCATTGTGAAGTTCTCTACATGGTGGTTGATGTTGCATGCTTGTTGGGATGAATCTTGCCATGTGTATCTCTGCTGCAAGAGTGCATGTTGCTGTTAAGTGCTGAAAATTGTTATGAGATGTTGACTTGTCTTTTTCATATATTTATGTGCGGTTTTTATTTGAACCACATGTCAATATGTTTTAGAATCACAATCATGTAATCTTTGTTGTCGTGTAATTATTTTTTCATGTTATGCCTTGTGGTGAGTGGAACAAGCTTGCAAAGTGACCTACTCGTTGTTGCTGATTTCTATGAGTTGTTCAAAACTGCTAAGTCTGAAATTGTTATAACCTGATGCCATGTTTGCTTGATGCCCCACTCAAATCCATGAATGTTTTGGGATGTCCAATGACCATGTCCTGAAGTCTATGTTATGTTCTATCCATCCATGCCCTTGTTTGCAAGTATGGCATGCTGTAGCTTGTTGTTTTCATGCTGTCAAGTTGCTAGAAAATGTTTATGTCAGCCTATTAACAGTAAGTTCAGTTTTGCCATGTGAATAGCTAGTGTTCTATGCATCCTATGACCATGTTCTTGCCATGAGTAGCTTCATAAACATGTCTTCTTGTGTTGGTTATATTCACATGCTATGATATGTTTTGAGGTGAGTTGCACAAGCTTGCAAACATGCCTTCTTGTCGTTGTTGTTGACATATCTAGTTTATTTCACCAAGTCTGTGAATCTTTTATTTTTTGCAATCTTGCCATGATGTTTTGAGAATGTTCTAGTGGTGTTTGGTAGTAGCTCAGTGATCATGCTTTTAGTGCTTGACATGTACATGCTTGCCATGCCCTTTGTTACCATGAAATGTTATTGTATCATGTTGTTTTGATGTCAACTATATGCCTATTTGCTGTTTTGGGCAGATTGTGTTTCAAACTTGTTCCATGTGTATGTGATGAACCGTTGCTCCGTTTTGTACATGCTCTATATGAAACTTGTGTGTTTTTGCGTGTAGATGCATAATAACATGTTGTGTACATGTTTGGAGTGTGTTTGCTTTATGTTTGGATGTGTTTTGCATCAATGCCATGCTTGACTTGTTTTGCTCATATCTTCTAGGTCGTAGCTCCAAATTACATGAACTTTATATGAAACTTGACTAGAATTTCGAGTAGATCATCTTGGTGACTGTTAACTTGCTGTTGAACAACTTTAACATAAGGCTTGTTCAGTTCTGGACCAATTTCTAAATTTGCATATCAGGACTTACCGGAATTGTTATATGTCGTTTCCGGCCTCATTTAAACTTGCCTTGTTGTGTGCTCTTGTGTGCTTCATCTCTTGGCATGTTTTGCATCATGTAACCTTGTCATGCATCATACTTGCTTGAACATCATGTCTTGTTATGTGTTGTGTGTTTACCATGTTACTTGCTTCTTCTTGTTAGTGCTTGTTTCGTTGCGATCGTTAGGATTCGTTCGACTACACTTGGTTCGTCTTCTTCATGGACTCATTCTTCTTCCTTGCGGGATCTCAAGCAAGATGACCGTCACCTTGGATCTCATTACTATCATTGCCATGCTAGTTGTCTCGATGCTATCGCTATATGTCGCGCTACCTATCTATTGGTTGTCAGCCTCTCCTTGTTGTCATGAAACCTCTAACCTTTGACACCATCCCAGCAAACCGTTGTTTGGCTGTGTTATCGCTCGCTCAGTCCATCTTATAGCATTGTTAGTTGGAGGTGAAGATGAAGATTGCTCCATGTTGGAGCTGGACATTTTTGGACTATCACAATATCTATTAATTAAATTAATGCACCTATATACTTGGCAATGGGTGGCAGGCTTGGCCTTTTGCTCGGTGTTTTGTTCCACTTATGCCGCCTTAGGAACCGATAAACCGGTGTTATGTTCCTTGATTTTGTGTTCCTAACACGGTTGGGTATATGGGGACCCCTTGAAAATTCGCTTTGTTTAAAGCTTTTCCAGCGAGCTCCAGCCTTGGTTTTCCATTTTCCTAATAACTAAAACTTGCATAGGGACCGGCTACACCCGAGGATTCTTAATCAACCCCCGGGCCAGTGCTCATCTAAGTGTTGGTCCAAACTGGGTGATGTACGGCGCCCCTGGGCAACCAGGGTCTCAGCCAACCCGATGTGCGACTCCTATCGGGATTTGTCGGCACATCGGGTGGTCTTGCTGGATGAGTTTCACTATTGTCGAAATATCTTGAGCACGGGATTCCGAGAATACTGTGGTCTTCCTAATTTTTGGAGTTGTTACTCCGTTGACCGCGGGAGCTTGTGATGGGCTAAGTTGGGACACCACTGCAGGGTTATGATCTTTCGAAAGTCGTGACCACGGTAATGTGGAAGAATGGAATTTGTTAATACCTGGTTGTAGTTAACTTGACAGAGGATCCGAAATAAAACACACCAACCGTGTGAGTAACCGTGACCGTCTCTTTTCACTTTGAGAAGAGAACACGATGGGGTTATGTTTGACTCGTAGGTAGTTCAGGATCACTTAGCGATCATTACTAGTTTCCGACCGTTTGCGTAGATGCACATATTATTCTTGTACTCGTAAGTTAGCCACCATATAATGCTTAGCCGCTGATGCAATATCACCACTTAACCTCTCCATACCCCCCTTTAAGCTTTGCTAGTCTTGATACCCATGGTTATGCGATTGCTAAGTCCTTGTGGCTCACAGATACTACAACAACAGTTGCAGGTGCAGGTTCCCGATGCCTTGACGTGAGCGAGATGTTCTTTGTGTTGGGGTTCTTCTTCTTCCTCGTCAGTCTTGGGTTATGTTCCTGGTCGGCAGCCTGGGATAGCAGGATGGCTGTTGTTGTGGTTTTCATGTTTGCATCCATAGTCGGATGTATTGTATTGATATTGTTGTATTCATATGGAGTTGTATGACTTGTATGTATCCCCATCTATGTATGTAATGGTCCGATGTAATGATATGCATCTTGCTAAGCGCCCGAAATGCATCTTGCTAATCACAAGTTTTATCTGGTGATCAAGATAGAATCGCACCTTGGGCGTTACACTTCCACCCATTGCCAAGTATATAGGTGCATTAATTATAGTAATAGATATTGTGATATTCCAACATCCAAGTTCCAACATGGAGCAATATTCATCTTCACTTGCAACTAACAACGCTATAAGAGGGGCTGAGCAGGTGGTAACATAGCCAAACAATAGTTTGCTAGGATGGTGTCAAAGGTTAGAGGTTTCATGGCAACAATGAGAGGTTGACAAACAAGTAGATAGGTAGCGCGACATATAGCGATAGCATCGAGACAACTAGCAGAGCAATGATAGTAATGAGATCCAAGGTGACGGTCATATTGTGTGAGATCCCGCTAGGAAGAGGAACCAGTCCATGAATAAGACGAAGCCACATAGACGAACAAGCGTAGTCGCACGAGTCCTCATGACTGCAACGAAACAGGAACTAACGAGAAGAAGCAAACAACACAGTAAACACACAACACATAACAAGACAAGATGCTCAACCAAGCATGATGCATGCCAAGGCTACATGATGCTTTACATGGCAAGCAATGATGCATACAAGAACAACACACAGGGCAAGTTTAAATGAGGCCGGAGACAACATATAACAATTCCGGTAAGTCCTCATATGCAAATTTCGAAATTGGTCCAGAACTGAACAAACATTATGTAAAATTTGTTAAACATCAAGTTAACATGCACCATGATGATCTACACGAAATTGTAGTCAAGTTACATATAAAGTTCATTTGATTCAGAGGTACGGCCTAGAAGATATGAGCAAAACAAGTTACACATGGCATTGTTACAAAATGCATTCAAACATCAAGCACAACACTCAAAACATGGACGCAACATGACATAATGCATCTACATGCAAAACCAATTAATTTTCATATAGATCACGCTCAAAACAGAGCCACAGTTCAACACATACACACGAAATCAAATTAAAGGACAAGTTGTCCACAACAGCAACTAGGCATCTTACAAGCAACAAAACAACATTCTGCAAGTACAAGCTAGGCACAAGCATGGCATGAATTCAAAGTACAGATCACATACTTCAAGAATCAACAAGGATCAGGTTCCTTGTCATCAAGAGTAAACCAACATGATCAAGGCAACAAGCAAACTCTATATCACAGATTATGACTTCGTGGAAAATAGAGCATATACATGAGCAGAGTTAATATGTTGACATGTTGGAGGCAAGAAATAATTCAGCTACATCTAAAGAACATGGCAAGCAAAAGCATGGCATGCTATAACATAATATGGAGCTCATGGAACACAAGATGGCATATACATGGGAGCAACAGGTTCATGACATTCATCAGAACAAGATGCAAACATGATATAGCAGATTCTCAGACTTTGTGAAAATCTGGGAATGCAACAGATGCCGACTTTGGAGGCACATAACAGCAAGCATAGAAATTCTAATAAGCATGCAAAGGTCATTAACATGTATTAGGCATGGCATACTCCAAATAACTCCATAGGCACAACACCATAAGATTCATAGGTTGATTACAACAAGCTTTGCCAAATTGAACATGATGTTGATAGGCTAACAGATTTAACATAATGACAACTTGAGAGCAAGAAAGAGACAATCTACAGCAACCTATAATTGCAACAAATGGCATAGATGGATAGAGCATAACATGGACTTCAAGACATGGTCGCTGGACATTCCAAAACATGCATGGATAGGACTGTTTCATCAAACAAACATGGCATCATAATATAAAAATTTCAGACTTAGCAGTTTTTAACAAGTCTTAGGAAACAGCAAACAGCAAGTAGGTCACTTTGCAAGCTTGTTTCACTCACCACAAGGTATATCATGAGAAGTGGATTGCACCACAGCAAATATGACATGATTTGGCTCCTAAAACATGTTGACATGATGATCAAACCGAAATCACACATAAAGATGTGAAAAAGACAAATCAATAAGTTATAACAGTTTTTAGCACTTAACAGCAACATGCACTTTTGTAACAAGGATTAACATGGCAAGATGCATCCTAACATTTATGCAAATGCAACCATCATGTAGAGCATAGAAAGTTGAACATTTTGACATATCATATGCTTCATTCGGATAAACATGCATGAAGATATGGCATCTCGAATAGGCACACATATTATGAATGTTCAGGGATTTAGCAGTTTTTCTGGAGAAAGGGAAAAATGAGCGGCACAGGATAACTACGGAGCGCACATGCGTAGGATAAGGAAGGTCGGACCAGCTCACCTTGCTGGGCCCAGCCCAGGAAGCGGAGGAGGAGGGGCCGGTGCGCTGGGCTGGGTAGGTGGGCGAGAGCAGGCCCACGAGGAGGCCCAAGCGGGGCTGGCCGTCCTCCTCCTTGATCCCGCCTGGATCGAGCGAGGCAGGGGAAGGCCGGCGGCGAGATCTGCCATGGAGCGGCGGGGTGGCCGCGGCTCAGCGTCTAGCGATGGACGGTGGCGGGGCGACGCAGGGTGGCGCGGAGGCGATGCGGAGGGAGGTGGCGAGCTCGGGGTCGCCGATGATGGGAGGTCCGGGCGGAAAGGCAGCATGGATGCCGCCGAGGTCGGCGGGGCGGCGAGCAGACGAGGCGGCGGGGTCAGGGGAGCTAGGAGGCGCGGGTGGCGGGGTAGAGCGGCGGGCGGCTCGGGGCCCAGATCCAGGCCGGGGACGGGCTCCGGCGGGCTGTAGCGGTGAAGTGGACGCGGGGCGACACGTGGCACAACGGGGTTGGCGCGGGAGGCTGCGGTGGACGCGTCTGGCGCGGGACGGACACGTCCGGCTGCGCGAGGAGCTGTGGAGTGGCGCGGAAAACGAGGAAATGGACTAGGGTTTCCAGATTTGGACGGGGGAGGTGTTTTTATATGCAGAGGGCTATTAAAGTGTGGTTTTTGCCCACACGATCGTATCCAATAGCAAAGAGCACGAGGGGGGTTTTAGATGGGCTAGTCGGCTGTTGTGGAGGGGTGGTGGGCTAAAAGAGAAAGGGCTTCCAACGGTTAACCGTTGGGGCATCAAGCGACCTCCAAATGGAATGAAATTTGACAGGCGGTCTACCTACACTATAATAAGACCGCACGCCAACTTGCATCCCATTCCTAGAACATTTTCTGGCCACTTACAAAACGAGGTTTCGGAGATGCCGCGGGCACATGCGAGTGTGTCTGGACTCAGAACAGACAACGGAAAGGGCGAGGGGGCTCGGCAACTACGGACGAATGCAAGTTTTGAAAACTATTCAGATACAATGCACATGATGACATGGCAAAATGCAACAAGCAAGCAAATGACATGGCAACAACAGCGAATAAGAGGAAGACACCTGGCGCATCACTCTCGGGGTGTCACAATTCTACTGGCCAACAATGCTCAGTGATGCGGCCGAGCTGGTGAGATCCTGTGAAGCCTGTCAGTTCCATGCCAAGCAGATCCACCAGCCTGCTCAGTGCCTTTTGAGTATCCCTCTCTTGTGGCCGATCACGATCTGGGGGCTAGACATCTTGGGACCATTCTCTCAGGCGCTCGGGGGCTACCACTACCTCTACGTCGCCATCGACAAGTTCACCGAGTGGGCGGAGGTGGAGCCAGTGCGCACCATCCCCGCCGGCTCGGCAATCAAGTTCATCAAGGGACTTGTGAGCCGGTTCGGGGTCCCTAATTGCATCGTCACCGACAACGGCTCGCAGTTCACTAGCAATCTCTTCAAAACATATTGTGCTAACCTTGGAATGCTGATATGCTACGCTTTAGTGGCTCACCCGAGAAGCAACGGTCAAGCTGAGCGCGCCAACGCGGAGGTCCTCAGATGCCTTAAGGCGAGGACCTTCAAGAAGAAACTTGAGGCCCGCGGCAGGGGCTGTCACAACGAGCTCCAGTCCGTGATGTGGTCCATCCGCACCACCGCCACCAAGCCAACAGGCGATATCCCATTCTTCCACGTCTACGGAGCCAAAGCGGTTCTCCCTCATGAGGTCAAACATCGCTCCACGCGGTTCTTGGCGTTTGATGAGGCACGCCAAGACGCCATGTGAGGGATGGATCTCGTGCTGGGGGAGGAAAGCCACCGTCAAGCCTCGCTCCAGGCGGCAAGGTACCAGTAGATGCTGCGGCAGTACCACTGCCATAGCATCCGCTCCAGGATGCTCGAGGTGGGTGATCTGGTCCTGAGGCGGGTGCTCCCCAGGTAAGTGTTGCATAATCTCTCACCCATGTGGGAGAGCTCATTTAGGATTACCCATGTCTCGAGGCCTGACGCCGTGCGCCTGGATACGAGGGACGACATCCCCATCCAGAACGCTTGGAACATCCAGCACCTCCGGAAGTTCTACCCATGAAGCAAGGCCTAATGCCTGTGAAGCAAGGGCCAGTGCATGTGAAGGTCTCCACCCGTGACACTCTCACATAATAATGAGTGGGGCTGTACACGCCCCGGAGTCTCCGGAGTGCCGCCCTCGGGCCTCGGGGGCTCCCTTCCACGTCCTAGTGGCAGCACTTAGCTCCGCGCTGGTGAGAAGACTAGACTAGGTGCCGGACGCGGCTGTTCTTTTGCTTTCTGTATTTGGTTGTGATCTTTTAATGAATTTGGAGTTCAGGTGTTCCTTGGTTGCTTAAGGTGGGTTTTCCCTCTTCTTCTTTGTTCACCCCTTTTTCTTGCCTCAGGGAGGACAACAGATGCTTGACATTCTCCATCGCACGCCTTGCGCGGGTGAAAGGCAGTTGTGTCTATGTTTGCGCGCTGGCCAGCCCACGCCGCGAGCACACCTCACTGAAATCATGTCGCCCCAGAGCTTCGGATTCCCTGATCTTCGTGAGGCGCCCTTGAATGAGCTCATGATTGCCGCACCCCCCTCAAGTCCGTGCCCCCCCGGGTACCGCGATGCAGTGCATTAATCCATGATTGTCCCACGCCTGAGGGCTTGCGCATGGAGGAACAGGGTACGCGGCGGATTCCCTAACAAATTTTGCAGATGCCCCACTGCTGGTGCATGGTCGTAACCACCACTGCTGGTGCTTTCGCTAGCAGAGGAGCCGCCACCACTAGATGAGTCACGACCGTTGCAAAGGGCAAGTCCACCTGCAGCCTCGTCATGACCGTCGCCAAGGTCGAGCCCGTCGTCATCACTGCTGTCTTCGGGGCAGCACCCTACGCGGCGACCGTCTGCCCCGAACACCCTCACAAAGAGGGTCGCTGCTCCATCATACTTGAAGTGGAGGGTGCATTGCCTGCTGAAGCCGCGCACGCGGGCAAACGTCTGCCCACCGTGGGCCAGGGCCACGTTGCCCGCAGCAGAGACCTCCACCGCAACCCCCGAGGCCTTGCTGCTGCAGCCATCAGCCTGCAACCAGAGGCCATCAAGGCCCCCGGCCAGCAGCTCATGGGCGAAGAAGCGCGGTAGTTGGAGCCAGGCGCCGGCCGGACTCTCCGACCACACGACAAACTCCGGGAGCACCTCTGACGAATGGAAACCTGGTCGGGGAGGCCGGGCAACCACGGCGCGCCTTCCTACAGTAGGAGGGCTGCCATGATGAGAGCAGCCTCTGCCGCGGGAAGAGGTGCCGTCACGGCCGCCAAGGGCGGCGTCTGCCCCTGAAGGAATGCAACCACGAACCTGAAGCATCGCTGCAGAGGTAGCGACATGCTTGAGGGGGCGGCCCCGCCCCCTCTTGAGAGGCGGCAAGTCAGATTCCTCTTGGCGAGCTTTCCCTTTCTCCGCGGTGGAGAACCTCTTCGTTGGCGCCATGGAGGCTACAGCAAAAGGGTGACAAAGGGAAGAAGAAGGAAGGGGCAGGCGGGGAGAAGAAGTAGATGAGCAATGAGGGCTTTGCCCCCACCTCATTTATAGCAAGAGGGAGGCCAACCACGGGCCTCCACGATAGCACGTAATGATGGTTTTTCTATTCATGCAGCAGGGTCTCGTCAAGTCTGGCAGTTGTCGAGCTAGCGTGGGGAAGCGGAGATGCCCATGTCCAATCAAGTCGCCATGTGTCGAACAGGTCCGTAGGTGTTTGGGGCCCGCAGAGCTTCGCCCTTGCCTCTCTAGCTTCTCCTCAAAGCCAATTTTGGGCGCGCCTTGGGCTCAGGGGTTAGTGTCGGTGTTCTAGGAATGGGGGTACCCAGACTTGCCTACCTGTGGCCCATGACGTGGCTCCATCAACGGCCTGGTACGGCCCAGCTTCAGCAACCACAACTCAAGACCCTCACGAGGGGCCGAGCCTCGTGAGGCGGACGACGGCAAGACCTCCCTGGGGGCAGCCTCTCTAGGCTGGCTCCCGAGGAGCGGAGATATCTATGCAAGGTGCACCTCACGAGGTCCACGTGACGTGAGACATGACGTCCAAGGCCAGGAGGGCGCAAGTGGGTGCAGTGTACCAGTTTCCCCTTTGGTGCTAAGGGGAAAAGCACGGGCGCGGAGTCCCAAGGAATCAAGCAAAGGTTTCCATATCGGTGTAACAAGACCAAGGATCGTCAGGATGGCAGAATGGAGGTTCTCGGATTTCGGGTTCCGCAAACCCTTGAGAGGTTCGAACTCTGGGGTGCGCACGAAGAACACTCTCTCCCGTGAGCGCTCACCCTACGATTCCACGGCCAAGCTTGATGAACTCACAGAACAAGGGACAGAGAGGATTATACAGGTTCGGGCCACCCTGTGGTGTAATACCCTACTCCAGTGTGTGTGGTTGATTGCCTTGTATGGCTGAGGATGAACTAGTACAAGGAATGAATAGCCTCAGGAGGAAAGGTGTGCATGGGCTCGGATGAGCTTGTGGTGTCTCTTCTACTAGGCGAGCAGATCCAGATGAGAGATCCCCCTGGTGGTGGCTAGGTCCTATTTATAGTGGCCTTGGTCCTCTTCCCAAATATCGGCTGGAAGGGATCCCACGACGGCCAAATTTGAAGGGGAACAATTAGTACAAGTTATCCTGACGAAAGTACTCTTCGCCTACCAAAGGCTCTGGTGGTGACGCCACGCCAGGCTCCACGATGACCTTCGTTCTGCAGCCCTAACGGTCCTTGGTCTTGTTGCACCGATATGGAAACATTTTCCTGATCTCTCGGGACTCCACGTCTGCGCTTGCCCCCTTAGCACCAAAGACGAAACAGGTACACTGCGCCCGCTAGCGCCCGCGTGGCCTTGGTCGTCATGGCTCACGTCACGTGAACCTCGCGAGGTGCACCTTGCATAGATATCTTCGCTCCTCGGGAGCCAGCCTAGAGAGACTACCCCTAGGGAGGTCTTGCTGTCGTCCGCCTCGTGAGACTTGTCCCATCGCGAGGGTCTTGAGTTGCGGTTGCTCAAGCTAGGCCATACCAGGTCGTTGATGGAGCCACGTCACGGGCCGCAGGTAGGCAAGTGTGTGTACCCCCATTCCCAGAATGCTGATAATAGCCCCCGGGCCCAAGGTGCACACGGACTTGGCTTTGAGGCGAAGCCAAAGGGACAAGGGTGAAGCATCACGGGCCCCAAGCGCCTACGGCCTTGGTCGATGCGTGGCAACTTGTTTGGACATGGGTGTCTCCCTCGGCAACTGCCCAATCTAACAAAAGGCTGGCGAGCGATGTTGGGTTTCCATTACCTTCCTTTGCCTTGCTCCAGATCTCCTTCTCCTTCCTGCGCCAAAAGTCTGTAGATCCGCCTGTTTTCTCCCCTGAGCCCATAGTCGATGGCGCTGGAGAAGGTGAAAGCCGCTCGCTTGACCTCCTGGTTCGATCCTTCCTTGAGCGTGCCGACAGTTTTGGAGAAGAAGCTCGCCACCGCGCGCCTGATGGCGGCGAGTGGTGGCGACGAGGGGAAGGAACCTGAGCTCTGGGCGGGCTCCGCCGTGTCGGAGCCCTCAGGCAGCACTTTTTACCCTTTCTTCATGCACATCGTCCTCACGGGGCTTGTTCCCCCTTTCTCTGACTTCTTCTCCACCATTATCCGCCACTATAATCTTCACGCTCTTCATCTTCACCCCAACTCCATTCTACTTCTGTCCATCTTCGTCTTTTACTGCGAGGCATTTCTGGGGGTGATGCCGTCTATAGCATTGCTTCGCCACTTTTCTACCTCCGGATCAAGGAGGGCCAGTGCCCGGGGTGCGCCAACTTCGTTGTGGCCAATGTGGCCAATGCGATCTCAAGAGCCGGGAAGAAGGTGGAGGGCTTCAGGAACAATTGGGTCCTCATGGACGCGAAGACCTCCCACCCACTGTTGGCGCTGCCGACAAAGGTGCTTGCGTCCCATGATGGGTGGAACAGCGTGAAGCTCAATGACCCCCGGGCGGAGCAGCTGTTGGCAAGGATGATGGCTGACCTGAAGCCTGATGACCCGAAGGCGGAGAAATTGATGGGGGCCATGATTATCAAGGAGTTTCTGATGCAGCTCCTGGCTCTGCTCCAAGTGGGCTCGTGGCCCTTGTGGAAGTTTATGGAAGAGGGCGACGACCTCCGCTTCCGCCCAGATGCCTTGCCCGACGAGGAGCTGGGACAGGTCCTCCTTCTTCTGGTGTCATAGAACCAAGGGCACCATCCTGACTCCCATCTTCCACTGTACCGCCACCTAGATGGGGCCCAGATTGCTACCGCCATGCCAGCCTTCAACAAGTGCGGGATCGTGCCACTAGCGTCCACCGGGGCTTCAGTGATGCTGTCCTCCAGTGAGTCCGGCATGGGGGAGGGGAAGACGAACTCGGAGACGACCCGGGAAGGCTCGGGGCAGACTTCTCCCCCATGCCAGTCTGAGCTCCTCCGTGTTCTTCCCGATGATGATGACGATGGCGAGCGACCAGCTGAGGAGCCACCGCGCTCTGCCGAGGTTACCAGAAGGTCAAAGGGCTCCCCCTAAAGAGGCCGTAGACCGGGATTCCGATGAAGGGACGGCCGGTGCTGGTTCTTCAAGGTGGTACCTCTGCTATGACTCCGGTCGGCGCCGCTGCGAGTTCGGCTGCCACGCCCCCATCTGCTCCTGGGGCTCAAGTGCATGTGCCCCCAGCCATGAGGCTCTTCGGCCTCATGCTTCAGAAGAGGGCAAGGGGTTATGTTGTAGTGGACCAGTAAGTGCTTCACCCTGACCCTTGTCCTTGTATTTGATTTTGCTTCTTGATGCTTCTCCTCCGCACTGTTAGGCCAGCGTCGGCGTCGAAGAAGAGGAGGGACTCGGTGGTGACCCCTGTGGCTCATCCGCCTACCGTGGTCGCGCCGCCCCTGGGGCGGGGGACGGTGTCCCTGCTTCAGTCGCCGAATCGCCCCCGCAAGGTCCAGAGACTTATCGGGAGAAGGTGGCCCCTGTGGCCAAGTCGGCTCGGGAGGCACCAGCCCCCGGCTCATCCTCCGAAGTTCCGACGGCATAGGTGCTCCCGGTCTCTTCTGATGCGGCCGCCTCACAAGTCTTGGCGCCAGCGCCGCCTCCTCCTCCTTCTGCTGCGCTGCCGGGTCGTGACCTTCCTGCTTCACCTGACGTCCAGAAGAAAGCCGTCTCTACGCTGACTCAGCTTCGCGATGACCTCCAAGGTCCTGATCACCGCCCGACGTCGGGGCGCTTGGAGCTAATCTCGGGGTGGTTGCGGTCCGATACAGCAGTCCGTGCGGCCTGTAGCCAGGCCACCAAAGCCTCCGAAGAAGGCAAGCGGGCTGCAGGCGTAGCCGCGGTAGAGCGTGATGCGGCGCTGAAGGACGTGAAGGATGCAGAGGAACATTGCCAGAAGCTGGAGGCCAAGCTGAAGACCCTTAACGACCAGCAAGCCGCCGCGGCCCTCCAGCTCGAGGCGCGGGAGGAGGAGCTGAAGGCCCGGGAGGAAGCGGTCACCGGCCACGACACCGAGCTGGAACAGTCGGCCCGGGAGCAGACCGTGGAGTGAGACCGTCTAGAGAAGCTGAAGGGGGAAGTAAAGGCGAATATGGTCCAGCTAGAACCCAAGGCAAAGGTTCTGGATGAAGACCGCGTGGCCTTCGAATCCCTCGAGCTGAAGTCCCGCGCGGTCCTGCAGGAGCTATATGGGAAGGGCCCGAAGGAGCCACTGGTGAATGCCAAGGAATGCCCTGCCGAGCTGCTGCTCCAACTCATCAAGGCGCTAGAGGGAGTCGTCAACGGGATCGGCCCAATGGTGGAAGGCGGGTACATTCACTTTCTGCTTTAGCCTTGACGCGCGTCTTCAGCCACCTCCACCTGCGCGACCCAAGCACCGACCTCGGGGCCTTGCTCGAGCCTGTGGATGAAGTGCGATGCACGGCCGGCGCCGAAGCTGTGAAGGACCTTGTGGACACCCTGCTGGAGAAGTTCCTCGCCACCGACCCTGCGTCCTCTGATGGTGACGCCACTGATCCTGCGACAGCAGCCGATGGTGACGCTGACTTCGAGGGGACGCTCCTTGCGGGTGATAATAGCACCCAAGGCTGAAGATGAGTCCTGCTGGTAGCGCTTTCCCCCATTTTTATTTCCTGCAATAGACACCGTGCCTCATGGAGGCGTTTAAACTTATGCCTGGGTATTTGATGAACAATATGCCTTGTAATAATTGCTAGGATTTCGCGTCCTCCTTCCCGCCTCCCTACAGTTCTGGGTCGGCAGAGCCCGACCCCGCACATACCTCAGTCGACGCTGGCTCGTCCCGATTGCCAGGACAAGGCCAGGGAGTGAGGGGCTACGTGGCAGTTAGGCTCCTGAGACGCGATGCCTAGGAGTCCTCCTTGACGTACGAACAGGCCTCGAGAAGGAGACGTGAAACCAGGCCTTAAGGTTCTACGTCGGCAGAGGCCGACCCCGCGCATACCTCAGCCACCGTTGGCTCGTCCGGATCGCCAGGATGAGACCAGGGAGTGAGGCGTTGCATGGCCAGTTAGGCTCTTGAGACGCGATTCTCAGGAGTCCTCCTTGACGTGCAAACGGACCTTTGGGCGAGAATACGTAGACAGGCCTCGTTGTTCTGCGTCGGAAGAGCCCGACCACGCGCGTATCCCAGCCATCGCTGGCTCGTCCGGATCGCCAGGATGAGGCCAGGGAGTGAGGGGTTACGTGACCAGTTAGGCCCCTGAGACGTGATGCTCAGGAGTCCTCCTTGACTTGCGAACAGACCTTCTTACCTGTTTAGTGGGGCATACGCTAGGCGTGACCTGCGCGTAGCCCCCGTGCTCAGACCCCGTCGCACGGCTCTCCCAAGGGGAGGCATTGCAATGAGATCTGGCACCGAGCCCTCCCGCTCCCCGAGGTTGGTGCGGCCTAGGGGCCTCCCTCGGTTGTTTATCACCAGCGCGGAGCATGGCGCTCCCGCACTTGCACGGGCATAACTTCTCCTCGATCGTGTCGACTGCCAACACGGAGCATGGTGCTTCCACTGGTGCATGCGTGAGAGCTCCCTCTAGGTGGAGCCCTCGGGGCGTGTACAGCCCTGCCCTGACACGTGGCTTGCACGGTAGGGCCGACGAGGTGTGCCTGGTCCCTCGTGAGCCAGCGCAGGACTCACGAGGCCCTACCTCAAGGCGGGTAGCGCCTGGTCTTGATCCTTCATATCTATGGGAGGTCCTACGAGATGGATAGGCAACCTGTGCTGAATGAATTTCCTGAGGCGATCTCATGAGAAGGCCGGATACCAACGGCCCCAGGAGGTGACGTGAGCGGGGCCGGCCCGCCAGACAGAGCTCGGTCGTTGGATTTATCGACGCTGTAGGGACGGACCTGAGCACAGCTGTCGTGCCCAGACTTCTCATGTGATTGATCGTAAAGAAAAGCAAACGGCACTCAACTCCCATGGTGGAGGGGCACTAAGGTGTGCGATATTTGAAGTATATGATGTGGGGAATGTATAAGCATGAAGTAGACTCACGAAAAAAGGGGTAAACTGGCTTAGGTAATGCTGGTGCGATACATGCCACATGGACGGACCCATGCGGTCTGGGGATGATGCGGCCTGAGGGGCGCCCCCAACAGAGTAAGCTAGAGATGCAAAAGGAATACACATCGCAGGAGCAAGTCCGTGCGACTTGGGGATGATGCAGCCCGAGGGGCGCCCCCAACTGAACAAACTGAAACAAAGTCACCTGGCACCGATGCTGGAGTGGTGTTGATGTAGCTGAAGATGCTCACTGGAGATGTCGCTCCTCACGAGCCGCCTGACTCTAGGTCCTCGCGAGGCTCCTGAGGTTCCGATGGCTTGCGAAGAACTGACTCCATTTCCGCCAAGATCTCCTCATGTCTGGCCTCGCGAGCAGCCAGGACTTCTCCCATGTGGCGATGGTGCAGGGCCGCTTGGTTCGGCAAGCCGAAGGGCATGCGAACGTAGCTGTGAGGAGGGCCCTCGCACCGGCCCACCTGAGATGGCCAGTAGAGCTCCTGAGACACGATCATGTTGAGTCCTGGGAAGTTGACGCAGACGCGCAGCCTATCGCCTGAGCCTGGGACGATAGCTGCACTCCAGGGTGGAGGGCGGCGCTCGCCCCGCATCGCCCTTGGCACCTACAAGTCTTTGATGGTCTTCTTGATGGTCTCCTGAGCACTTGGTGTCTCTCACCTTGTGCCCCTCGGAGGAAGCGTGCGGTGAAGCACGCCTCCACATGGTGCCCGAGCGCCTCCCTCGAGACATCGGCTAGGTCGGAGGCCCTCCAGAGGAGAGCCCCTGAGCCCAGCCTGAGGGGGCGCCAGGCGCACCTTCCTATGCGAGGGAGGGAGGTGCCCTGTCCATGGGCGTGGATCCTGAGGCATGGCCGCCGGGTGCTGCATCTTCGTGAGGCTCTAGGGTGAGCAGCTGCTTCTTCTTCTTCGGGATAGCTTCAGGGGGTAGATAGTGTCTTCGTTGTCGGGGTCTTCGACTGCCGCGGCCTGGTAAGTGTGCTCAAGGGAGCACACTGTGTCCTTTTCTTTGCAAGCGACGGTGATGATGTTCCGGCTCCCTGACATATTGAGGACGTTGTAGCCATGGTGGGTCACGGCCATGAACTTGGCTAGGGCTGGATACCCAAGGATGTCATTGTACGGGAGGTGGATGTGAGTGACGTCGAAGTCGATGAGCTTGGTGTGGTAGTTGTCGCGGGTGCCGAAGGTAACGGGAAGCCGGATATGTCCGATTGGGATGGTGGAGCCGTCGGTCACTCTTGAGAAAGGCCTCGTGGGTTGTAGCTAGTCATAAGATACTTGGGCACGGTCGAATGTGTAGACAGAGGGAACGTTGAGCCATGCACCGCCATCGATGAGGGTCTTGGTGACTTGGACGTTGGTGATGACGGGTGAGCAGAGCATTGGGAGGGCGCCAGCGGTTTCCGCGCACTTAAGATGGTCAGCAGAGGAGAAGGTGATGGCGCACTTGGACCACTTGAGTGGCCGTGTGGCTTCTATCTTGGGAAGAGCTGCATTTACTTCTCGGGCGAATTCCTTGAAGAGGACCTAGGAGCCCCTGCTTGATCGAACCACTACCGATGTTGAGTCTAGATTTAAAAAAAATGAGTCTTAGGATTATATATATCGGAGAGTAGTAATTCTTTTTCTCCTTATCCCCTTCGTCGCTCTGGTGAGGACTCCTGACGTAGAAGTTTTGACTTCCTACCCTCTTTTGCACTAATTTTTTTAGGATCATGCGGGTATTGTTGGGATCGTTATGATATCTTTGTGACGAGAACATTGTTCTTGGTGCCTCCTGTCATTTAGGGGTTGTGGCAGTGTCCCGGGGAGTTGAGCTCCGAGGTGTTTTCGTCACAACTGTATTGTTGCAGTTCTGGAATACCATAGGTGGCCGACATCGAAAACGCTTCTATGCATGTCTGGTGGTGAGATAACCCCGACATCACCCAGTACTGGGGGGATAGTTTGGGAGTATTTCCACAGCTAGTATAGAGGATGCTTTTTGAAGGTCTGAGGTAAATGGTTTCCGAAGGTACCTGGTTATGTGTTGACGGATGGATACAGATGGATGTAGGACTTATTAGTTGTGTGATATGTGGTGCTTCCCCTATATCCCCAACACCAGATTGCATAACCGGAAAGCTTCGGGAATTAGTAGGTGGGAATTCAAGTAGCTCTTAGGAAATCTTCCAACGGATGCATGATATGAAGTTGGGGTCTATCATGTATTTGTTCCATCAGTTACCTTGTTGGTTTATTCTTCAATCATTCACGTGGCTTCTCAACAAGTTGATGTGTCATTTAAGCTTATGGAATTCATTCGTTCATTGCTCTGTTCGAATGATTTTGTGAAGATTTATGTTCCAACATGTCTAGCGTTTGATTCAGCTTATCTATCTTGCAATTGGGATTCTAACGGTTGTCGTAATCTCCAGGATGGCACCTAAAAGAGTTCCCAACCAGAACCCGGAGGTTGATGATGAAACATGTAACGCCCGGATAATTATGCTACGGTAATCCCATGCTAATGATGCCATGTCATCACTTTTATTGTTACTAGGTCCCACGTTGTTTCAAACCAATTCAAAATTAAAAATTAAAATAAAGTTAAACAAATAAAGGTTTTCAAATGCCAATAATAAAATGTTCCTCATGTGCCAAATAGTCAGTTAGTAATATTGGTGGTGACCCAACACTTTTGTAAAGTATTTAAATGCCCTTTTGTAAATAAAACAGGGACTAGAACAACTAGTTAAATGCTTTTCCATTTATGAAAAATTCAAACAAACTCAAAAGCCTCTCAAACTTTTTGTGGAAGTGCTAGCTAATGCAAGGTATTTATGTGGCCAAGTCCCACTTTTTACAAAATAGAATTCCTAGCTAAAAGAAAATGCAAAAATAAAAGAACAAATGAAAAACAGAAAGAATAAAAGACAAAGGAGAAAACAACATGACTCCCCCCTCACTGTGCCTCGGCCCAGCTGGACCGCTGGCCACTCTCCTCTTCCCTGTTCCCGCGACCGGGTCGCTACAGGGGCTTGGTCGCCCCCGACCACCTCGCCGGCGCCGACGCCGGGAGGGGATAAGGCCGAGCCCCCCGGCCTCGTCAGCTCCCCTCATCCTGCGCAGATATTTTCCCTCTGCCCTCGCTCCTCCCCCCACTATCTCCCTCGCCTCGCCAAGATCCGCTCTGCACCGGAGCCGCCTCCTCGCCCTAACGCCCGCAGCCACCGACCGCCCCGTGCCCCGCCGACGAGTCCAGGCGCTCCGCCGCTGGCCGTTACATCGCCTACGCCAACCGGAACAAGCCCGTGCCCCTGAAGCACTTTGTCACTGTTGTCTTCTCCACCTCCGGCTACCACAGCGCTATCAAGGCTCCGTCAACCTGGGCTGCTCCTAAACCTCCACTGATCCATCTTGAGCTCCGCGGTGAGCGTCTCAATGCAAACCCCATGTTTTTGCTCTTGATCCGTGTCACAGCCCTAGACCAGCCCTTGCCTGTCTTGCTTGGTCTTCATGTGCATCATGTTTAAATTTCTCAGAAACTGGAAATGGGGATGTTCAAACCCTAGCACCAAATGAATTCAACTAGGGTCAAGAATAAAATCATTTCCAATGACCCAAAATTCCTTCATCAATGTTTGATAATTTTGGCAAGGCTTTGAGACCAAACCAAAAATAGTGAGCATTTTCTTCCCTGGCTCTCTCCCTCGCATGTTCTTCGCCATGGCCGAACGCCACCGTCGCCATCGTTCGCCATAACCGCGGCCACCGTCCACCCCTTGCCTCGCCGACGCGCTCAAAGGCTCCGCCTCGTCCCTCTCTTTCTCCTCGCCGAGCCAACCGCCGCCGGAAGCCCCTGCACGCCGTCTGCACCGTCGTTCCCCTCGTCGGCTGCCGGTGATCGTCGCCGCCGATTCGCCGACTCCGATGCCTCCCCGAGCCCACTAAGCTGCTCATCGACCCCCCAGTGAGCTCCACCGTCGCTTCCCCCTACTCCCCGAGCTCGTTTACACCTCTAGCCGCGGTAGCTGCCGCACCCATGAGCTCACCGCCGCCGGCCATGTCGTCGTCGTCGTTGCAGACAAGACAGCTCGTTTATGAGCTTGTCACCGTACTCAGCACGTCGTCAGGAGCCTAAAACAACCACCAGCTGCTCCTGTCGAGGTCGAGTGCTAGAGCGCCGTTCCCGTGGGCGCCTGAACTCCGGCGCCGCCGCGAGCTTGTTTCCGGCGAACTCCGGCCACCCTCGCTCCTCCCGCTTGCCCTACCGGATGCGCGCGAGCCTTAGCTACGTGTAGGACCAAACGACGATCGATTTGATCGACCGTAGGCAATTCCCGAGCCCCTCCGCCGTGCTCGCTGTCGCCGGCGGCGAGCCGCCGGCCAGTTTGACCTGGTTGACCAGGGGTTTGACTCCTCCTGAGTCGCTGACCCGTAGGGCCGGCCTCTGTTTAATTAGTTTAGCTTTTAGGTTAATTGCTAATCACCTATTTAGTTAACCCCTAGTGACACTGCCATGTGGGCCCCGTGCCCGTTTAGTTTAGTTTAATTTTCGTTTTAGTCTAATTCTTAACCCAGTGGGACCCACACGTCAGCATTGACTTTGCTGATGTGGTTGTTGACTCGGCCCAGCCGTCTGTGACTCAGGCAGCACTGTCACACTGACCTGTGGGACCCACAGGTCAGGTTTGACTGGACCAGCCCCTGTTGACTTGCTCATGTTAGGATGACCTAGTGCTGACGCAGTAACTATTTTCTGGGATTTTAAATAAATCAGAAATGATTTATTTATTTCAGAAAATAGCCAAAACTTCTAAAAATCACAGAAAATAATCTATAACTCAGATGAAAATAATTTATATATGAAAAATGATCAGAAAAATTCAAGGAATCTGTTTATGGCATTTTCATGCATGTTTGAGCAAGTTAAACCTGCTGATCAGGTCAAATCAATTAAATGACAATTAAATAATCACATACGGAGTTTGAATTTGAATCTTTGGTTCAAACCAACTTCATTTAATATGGTTGCTAGTTGCATTAGCTCAATCAACAGCATATTGCCATGTCATGATCATGCATCATATTGTCGCATTGCATTGATTGTGGTATTTCTCTGTTGCCGGTGTTTGTCCCCTTTCAGTAGACGTGTTCCGACGATGTGATCGATGACACCGATGAAGACCCAATGTTATCTTCAGAAGTGCCAGGCAAGCAAAACCCCATTGAGCATTCCGATACAATCCCACACTCTCGCTCTTGCTCTCTTTACTGCATTAGGACAACAACGCTTCAACTGTTACCTGTTGCGGTAGTTGAACCCCTTTCCACTGCATGACATGTCATTGCCACAGTAAATAGTTGAAACCCACTAGTATGAGTAGGAGTTGTTTGAGCCATGTTGTGCCTACTCATTCATGCTTTCTGGTTATGCCTGCTATTGCTTAGAGTTGTGTCAGGTCTGATTCATCGGGGATGAATTGGAATGGTGATGAACATGCCCTAATGTGTGTGAGCTAAGTGTGTGAACACGATTTGGTAAAGGTAGCGATGAGAGGCCATGTAGGAGTACATGGTGGGTTGTCTCATTGCAGCCGTCCTCAGGAACTGAGTTCTGTGTTGGTTGATCCATGAACAGCTACTACCACGCATTGGGCTCCGGGCGCTCCAAGCTCTCTCGACTTATTAACTGCCCTTGTCCTCTGTCCAGGAGTTGCAACTAGTTTCTGGTGTTTGTAGTTTACTGGAGGTCGTGCGCATCGCTGACCCTCGGGGTGGGCTGTGACGCAGCAGGTACGTGGCATGGTGTACCGGTCGCCCGTTTGGTGATGCGGGAACCCTGTACACATCGTTTGAGGCCGTGAGCGACACCCCGGTCGGATCTCCCCATGGATGGAACCCAAATAGGCGATAAACCTGGACGAGAGACTTGTGTGGTTAGTCAGGTCGTGGCCGACACCTCGCTGGGCCTCCGCTTGAAGGTTGCCGAGTACATGTCGTGTAAACGGCGGTAAGTGGTGAGAGCGTGTGTGAAGAAGTACACCCCTGCAGGGTTATATATGATCTATTCGAATAGCCGTGTCCGCGGTAATGGAGTTCTGGGTTGCCTATTACAGTTCATAGACAAGTGAAAGTGGATACTCTAAAACACGCAAGATAAGCGTGAGTGCTATGGATGGCCTTCTCGTAGGGAGACGGGAGAGGATCCATAGTGGTGTATTGATTGGTGAATATGTGGGCTCGTGTGCGCCACCTCAAAAGAGTTACTTGCGGTCATAGTTTAGGATAGCCACCGAGTCAAAGCTGGCTTGCTGCAGTCAAACTCCACCATCCCCTTTGTGATACTGATGCATATGCAGTTAGTTCTGATGTAAGTCTTGCTGAGTACCTTTGTACTCACGTTTGCTTAATTTATGTTTTTGCATAGAGACTTCAGTCTCGCTAGTGGTTCTGCGTGGACTTCGACGATTAGCTTGTTACCTCAGCTACGATCTTGTACCCTTTGGAGGGTCTTGTAGATAGTCAGGCTTCTCGGCCTTTTCCATTTGTAGTTGTCTGTACTCAAACATGTTATGCTTCCGTTCCCTGTATGCTCTGTATGTTGGGAAATGTGACCTCTATTTGTAATAAATGCTATGATGGCTCTTCTGGGCCTTTATCTATATGACTTGTTGAGTTATGTTGTGATGCCATGTTGTACAGCACATACTTGCATGTTATGCGTACGTGTAATGTGTATTGCTATGTGTGGGATCCGACACCTAGTTGTTTACCCTTGGTAGCCTATCTTACAGGGAAATGTCTCCTAGTGCTTCCACTGAGCCTTGGTAGCTTGCTACTGCTCCGGAACACTTAGGTTGGCCGGCATGTGTCCTTCTTCGTTCCTGTGTCTGTCCCTTAGGGGAAATGTCACGCGTTGTTCCTTAAGTCCTTGTAGCTTGCTACGACTTGGGTTCATACGTTGATGACCGACACGTTCGTTGCTGGGTCATGTATGCCTGTCTCTGTAATTTAGTGCCACTTTTGGTTTATAACTAGTCATGTCGGCCCGGGTTCTCTGTCATATGGATGCTAGCGATACTATCATATACGTGTGCCAAAATGCGCAAACGGTCCCGGGCCAGGTAAGGTGGAACCCGTGGGGATACCGTGCGTGAGGCCGCAAAGTGATATGATGTGTTACAGGCTAGACCTGTGTGACTTAGGATCGGGGTCCTGACAATCCGTAGCTAGATCCTGCGACCACCATAGAATTGCTCCGCCGTGGCTCTGCTTCCTCCAACGAGCTAGTAGTGGTTGATCCCGTCCACCCTGGGTCAAACCAAAGCCACTTCCGCGCTTCTTCGGATCCCACGCAGCGCGTGAACCATTCGAAACAACGAATCCGAAGCCAAATGCTCGAGCCCGTTGAGCTCCACCTTCGGTCGGCGCAAAACCTCATCGCCGGCACAACTGTAGACCACCACCACAATACCCACGGCAATTTACTATTTAATTCAAATTAATAATAATTTCAGAATATTAATAAAACTTTGAAAAATCATATAAAATAATCCGTAACTCGGATGAAAAAGATTTATATATCAAACTCGCTCAAAATTTCGAGACGAATCCGAATACGCGGTTCGTTCATCCGCCACACATCCCTAGCATACCGAACATGGAACAATCCCCCTTCGGTTCGTCTATCCGAAAATGCCTAACACCGGGAATGCTTTCCCGGGTGTTTTCCCCCTTCGCCGGTATCGTGTAGCACTGCGTTAGAACACCCCTAGCACCGCTTATTGCCATGTCGTGCATCTATATTGCATATGTGTGCTATGTGTTTATTTTTTTCTTCCCCCTCTCTTCTCCGATAGACCCCGAGGCCGCTGCTGATGCCCCTATGATTGACTACGACGACGACGACCCTCCTTCTGTTTTAGTAGAGCTTCCAGGCAAGCCCCCCCCCCTTGATCAATCCCGATATCGCCCATTCCAATCTTCCTTATGCTTGCATTAGATTTTTCTACTGTTATTGTTTGATCCTATTCTGATGCATAGCCTGCTTTTTGTACCTGCTATTGTTACCTACATGCTATGCTAAACTGCTTAGTATAGGTTGGATAGTGATCCAACAGTGACCCCCACACTGTCCTTGTTGCCCCTGCTTCATCAACGATGACTCGAGCAACATGATCGAAGACCGGAGCCCGACTATCCTTGTTGCCCCTGCTTCATCATCGACGACTCAAGCAACGTGATCGAAGATCGGAGACCGACACTTCACATCACATCACACCCCTTTGTTGCTCGACTCTGCAGAGGTACTATCGGGTGCCGAGGGTGAAACCTCGTAACGCACTCATGATGATAACTCTGTAGTGTAGCTATTCGACCGTGGTCATCGAGGGTGATTCCTCTTTCTCCATTCCCGATACGGCTCTGTCGTGCAACCCCTCAAGTGTGAACCTCGGGGGTGATTCCTCATAGTTCACCTTGACGGACACATCGAGTGGAATTCGTCGGGGGTGATTCCTCGGGTTTTCCACCTTGATGTTTTGGAAACACGGTTACATGGACTTTACTTGAGACCTTTGTGAAAGGCGGGCGGGCCCGGAGAGCACCCGCGGGAGTTTTTACGGTGGCGGCTGGCTGTTTAGCGGTATCACCCAGGAGGGTTGATAGCTCCGGACTTGTCCCGACAGCCGTCACTTCTATCAATAATGCACTAACAGATTTGGGTATTTGTTCTGAATTGGCCTCTGGCCTTTACGCACTAACCGCCACGCAAGAATAGTTATGGGCCTCGGTGTCGTGGTATCAGCCGAAGCTTTGTCAGACGTCCAGTTCAGCATTGCGGCACGGCCTGGTCGGCGCCCCAGTGGAGGTGGCCTGGATCGCCCTGCGTGCAACGATCCGGAGTGCAACGGGCGATGGCCCATGACCCCGGAGTGCTTAGGATGTAGACCGGCAGGGACCTCTCTGCTGAGCCTAGGTAGGGTTGCGACGTGTTGATCTTCCGAGGCCGGACATTGACCCAGAAAGGTGTGTCCGGCCAGAGATGATCGAGCGTGAGGGTAACGTGGTGCACCCCTCCAGGGAAGTTATCTATTCGAATAGCCGTGTCCACGGTAACGGACGTTCAGTCTTATATCCTGATCTAATATAACTAGAAATGGATACTTGAGATATGTGATGGATATGTTGGCTACGAGATTACTTTCTCGCGGGGAGTCGAGGAAGGATCTCTAGGCCGTTAGTACTACAACATGCTTGTTAATTATAAACTGCTATTCTGTATTTCCTTCTACTACTGCAAGATGGTGCTTCCCAGAACATGCTTGAAGATGCTAGTCTTCGATAGGCTAGGCTTTTCCCTTCCTCTTCTGGCATTCTGCAGTTTAGTCCACATATACAGCTTAGTCCTTTGATACCGATGCATACTTAGTATAGATCTGATGCTTGCGAGTACTTTGGATGAGTACTCACGGTTGCTTTGCTCCCCCTTGCCCCCCTTCTTTCTTCTTTCTGGTTGTTGCAACCAGATGGCGGATCCCAGGAGCCAGATGCCACCCCAGTCGACTACTACTACTACCCCGACGGAGCCTACTACTACGTGGAGACAGCTGACGACCAGGAGTAGTTAGGAGGTCCCAGGCACGAGGCCTTGCCTCTTTGATCGTTGATGTTTGTGCTAGCCTTCTTAAGGCAAAACTTGTTTAACTTATGTCTGTACTCAGATATTGTTGCTTCCGCTAACTCTGTTGCTTTCGAGCTTCTGGATTCGAGCCCTCGAGGCCCCTGGCTTGTAATATGAAGCTTGTATTATTTTTATTTGTGTCTAGAGTTGTGTTGCGATATCTTCCCGTGAGTCCCTGATCTTGGTCGTACACATTTGCGTGCATGATTACTGTACGGTCAAATCAGGGGCGTCACAAGTTGGTATCAGAGCCGACTGCCTGTAGGATCCCCCTTTCCAACTCCTTGGCCGAAGTTGAGTCTAGTCTTTGGAAAATCGTTTTACTAACATGGCTGTGTGGCTTACGGGCCCACGTCGCCAATTGGGTGGTATTAGGATCTTTTACTCCTTGATCTTTACTCCGGGACTCTGAAATCTCTTCTATTCGGGTTAAACGAATTTACTAACTCAAACATTAGGATCCCGTGACCACATTCACCCCAAAGATGGATATAACCATAGTTTTCCTTAGTATAGCAGTTTTGAATAGTGCACACTATATCCTGTTGACTACTATGTTGTACCCGTCATACCTCGTTCATTCTACAAGATAGATAGTGAATAATTCTTGTCTTTGCAAATTTCTCAAATGCTGAACTACCCCTATTGTATGTTAGCAGGATGGTTAGACCCGCTGGTCGTGGTCGTGGTGGCAATGCCCCGCCACCGCCTGAGTACATGGCTGGTATGATCCAACAGTTCGAGCTGAACCGCCAGTTCATGGAAGGAATGATGGATCAGTTTCCTCGCCCCAACTTGAACCAGCAGCCAACAACTGTGACCCTGAACGACTTTAAACATCTCAACCCAAGCATCTACCGCAGCTCAACTCAGCCACTTGATGCTAATGACTGGCTCCGTGATATCACTTTCGAGCTAGAGTCTGCTGGTGTAGCCCCTGCCAGCTATGTCATCTTCGCGGCATATTACCTAAGAGGTCCCGCTGCTCAGTGGTGGGATGGCCACAGGCGTTCACTACCTGCTGGGACAATCATCACTTGGCCGGATTTCCAAGCTGCCTTCCGTGCCCGCTTCATTCCTCAGGGAATTATGGACAGGAAGAAGCGCGAGTTCTGTAACCTCACCCGAGGCAACAAGACTCTAGATGCTTATCAGCGAGAGTTCCTTGACTTGTCCCGGTATGCTGAAGAAGACGTTGCCACTGATGCACGTAGGCAGGAAAAGTTTCATGATGGACTCCAAGCCGATATCAAGCTCGCACTCCTTGCACATGACTTTGCCGACTTCGCCACCTTGGTGAACAAGGCCATTCATGTCAAAACTGGTCTGAAGGAACACCAGGGATCTCTCAGGCGCAACCGTGACACTGGTTCATCTTCAGGACCTTCATCACAGAAGCGTAGGATCTGGGTCCCCAACAGCATGTACCACCCAACCGCACCTGCATCAAGGCAGTCCCATGCTGCACCTCACCTGCCACCTCCACCACCTGGGCAGCCGAGACTTCAAGCTGCACCACCCCAAGCTCCTGCTCCCCATCCAAATGATGGGCTATGCTTCAAGTGTGGCCAACCAGGACACCGTGCTAGAGATTGCTACCAGCGTCAGAACCAGCTTGCACTTCCTCCAACCGGCCATGGTGACAATCAGCCCCGCAACAACAATGTCATGCCTTGTGGTCGTGGTCAAGCTAACCACATTGATCTGAATGAAGCTCAAGGCCAGCCTACTACCGTGTTGGGTACTCTTCTTGTTCACTCAATACTAGCTTCTGTTTTATTCGATTCAGGAGCATCACATTCTTTCATATCAGAAGATTTTGCATTCATGCATGGCATTAAGTTTGAAGAGATGGACAATCCGCTAGTGGTACACACCCCTGCGGGCCAATGTCGAACCACCATGGTTAGTCACAACGTCACCGTTGAAATTGAAGGGTTGGAATTCCATGTTTCTCCCATTGTCTTGAAGTCATCCAATATAGACCTCATTCTGGGAATGGAATGGTTGAAAACACATACTGCTTCTATCATTTGCGCCACTAAGACCATCCATCTGCTACATCCTTCAAATGAGATAGTAAGCTACCATGCTCATCTTGTTCAAAATGTCGAAGCACGGATTTAACCCTTGAAGGCGTGCAACGCTTCTCCTTTTGTGAGAATTTAAAACACTACCTCAAAGTCTGAAGAATCTGTCTGGTCCGCGTTTTCGATCAAGCAGAACGTCACACCGACAGAGAACTATCAAATTTATAAAAACTTCATGGTCAAATCCTTCTGAAGATGAAGCCACTTGGGAACTCGAGGATCGTCTTCGTGATGAATATCCCATTTTGTTTCCTTCTACCTCCTAAAATCTCGGGACGAGATTTCTTATAGTGGAGGAGAATTGTAACGCCCGGATAATTATGCTACAGTAATCCCATGCTAATGATGCCACGTCATCACTTTTATTGTTGCTAGGTCCCACGTTGTTTCAAACCAATTCAAAATTAAAATTTAAATAAAGTTAAACAAATAAAGGTTTTCAAATGTCAATAATAAAATGTTCCTCATGTGCCAAATAGTCAGTTGGTAATATTGGTGGTGACCCAACACTTTTGTAAAGTATTTAAATGCCCTTTTGTAAATAAATCAGGGACTAGAACTACTAGTTAAATGCTTTTCCATTTATGAAAAATTCAAACAAACTCAAAAGCCTCTCAAACTTTTTGTGGAAGTGCTAGCTAATGCAAGGTATTTATGTGGCCAAGTCCCACTTTTTACAAAATAGAATTGCTAGCTAAAAAAATGCAAAAATAAAAGAACAAATGAAAAACAGAAAGAATAAAAGACAAAGGAGAAAACAACATGAGTCCCCCCTCACTGTGCCTCGGCCCAGCTGGACCGCTGGCCACTCTCCTCTTCCCTGTTCCCGCGACCGGGTCGCTACAGGGGCTTGGTCGCCCCCGACCACCTCGCCGGCGCTGACGCCGGGAGGGGATAAGGCCGAGCACCCCGGCCTCGTCAGCTCCCCTCATCCTACGCAGATATTTTCCCTCCGCCCTCGCTCCTCCCCCCACTATCTCCCTCGCCTCGCCAAGATCCGCTCTGCACCGGAGCCGCTTCCTCGCCCTGACGCCCGCGGCCACCGACCGCCCAGTGCCCCGTCGACGAGTCCAGGCGCTCCGCCGCGGGCCGTTACATCGCATACGCCAACCGGAACGAGCCCGTGCCCCTGAAGCGCTTTGTCGCTGTTGTCCTCTCCACCTCCGGCTACCACAGCGCTATCAATGCTCCGTCAACCTCGGCTACTCCTAAACCTCCACCGAGCCATCTTGAGCTCCGCGGTGAGCGTCTCAATGCAAACCCCATGTTTTTGCTCTCGATCCGTAGCTAGATCGCGCGACCACCATAGAATTGCTCCGCCGTGGCTCTGCTTCCTCCAACGAGCTAGTAGTGGTTGATCCCGTCCACCCTGGGTCGAACCAAAGCCACTTCCGCGCTTCTTCGGATCCCACGCAGCGCGTGAACCATTCGAAACAACGAATCCGAAGCCAAATGCTCGAGCCCGTTGAGCTCCACCTTCGGTCGGCGCAAGACCTCATCGCCGGCACCACTGTAGACCACCACCACAATACCCACGGCCACCATTTTCCTCGCCATGTCGAGGGCGTTCGAACGCGACCCCCCGCCCTTCCATCCATGTCCTGGGGCAAAATCCGACGAGGCCGAGCCCCTCCGCCACGTTTGGTGTTGCCGCCGCGTGCGCAGCCTCCCTGCTGCTAGTCTCCTGCTATCTACCGCCGCCCACCCGCCGCAGTCGACCGCCCCAGCCCCGCTCCATCGATGCCCGCGCGTGGCCCTGCCGCCTGCAGCTGCCGCAGCTGCCCGACGACGCCGCAGCCGCTGTCCCCGGTCACGCTCGCTCGCTGCTCGCCGCTTCCCGAACCGCGCCTACCCACGAGCTCACGCCCGGGTCGCACCCACAGCCACCGCACCCGATGCCCTTCTGCGTTGTCCGCCACCACCCGTCGGCGCCGCACTCGCGCGCCTCCGCTCCTCGCCTCGCCGGGGTTCCATTCCGGCGCCGCGCTGCCGCGGCCCCTGCCTCCCATCCCCGGCCGCCTCTAGCCGCCAATGGTTGCTGCTGCTCGCGGCATCGGCTGGCGTCGCCCCTTCCCTCCGCGTGCTGGGCGCCTGGGAGCGCCCCGCCCCATTGCCCGTAGCCCGTCGCCCGCTAAGGCATTAGGGCCTTTGACAGCTGGGGCCCAGCCCCTTTAAAAAAAGAGGAATAAAAAAGGATAAAAAATAATATAATTTTAAATTAAATAATTAATTACTTAATTAACTTAATTAAAATGTTTTAGTTAAACTAATTAACTGGTTATGTCTCTATGATAGGGGGGGCCCACCCCCTGTTGGGTAGTGAAACGTTGACTGGTCAACTGGGACCCCCTGGCCCACCTATCAGCCTCTGGTACACTTCTGTGTACACAGAGCTGGGTACCCGTACCAATTTACTATTTAATTCGAATTAATAATAATTTCAGAATATTAATAAAACTTTGGAAAATCATATAAAATAATCCGTAACTCGGATGAAAAAGATTTATATATGAAAGTCGCTCAGAATTTCGAGACGCATCCGAATGCGCGGTCCGTTCGTCCGCCACACATCCCTAGCATACCGAACATGGAACAATCCCCCTTCGGTTCGTCTGTCTGAAAATGCCTAACATCGGGAATGCTTTCCCGGGTGTTTTCCCCCTTCGTCGGTATCGTGTAGCACTGCGTTAGAACACCCCTAGCACCGCTTATTGCCATGGTGTGCATCTGTATTTCATCTGTGTGCTATGTGTTTATTGTTTCTTCCCCCTCTCTTCTTCGGTAGACCCCGAGGCCGCTGCTGATGCCCCTGTGATCGACTACGTCGACGACGACCCTCCTTCTGTTTCAGCAGAGCTTCCAGGCAAGCCCCCCCCCCTTTGATCATCCCGATATCGCCCATTCCAATCTTCCTTACGCTTGCATTAGATTTTTCTACTGTTATTGTTTGATCATATTCTGATGCATAGCCTGCTTTTGTACCTGCTATTGTTACCTACATGCTATGCTAAACTGCTTAGTATAGGTTGGATAGTGATCCAAAAGTGACCCCCACATTGTCCTTGTTGCCCCTGCTTCATCAACGACGACTCGAGCAACGTGATCGAAGACCGGAGCCCGACTATCCTTGTTGCCCCTGCTTCATCATCGACGACTCAAGCAACGTGATCGAAGATCGGAGACCGACACTTCACATCACATCACACCCCCTTTGTTGCTCGACTCTGCAGAGGTACTATTGGGTGCCGAGGGTGAAACCTCGTTACGCACTCATGATGATAACTCTGTAGTGTAGCTATTCGATCGTGGTCATCGAGGGTGATTCCTCTTTCTCCATTCCCGATACGGCTCTGTCGTGCAACCCCTCAAGTGTGAACCTCGGGGGTGATTCCTCATAGTTCACCTTGACGGACACATCGAGTGGAATTCCCCGGGGGTGATTCCTCGGGTTTTCCACCTTGATGTTTTGGACACACGGTTACATGGACTTTACTTGAGACCTTTGTGAAAGGCGGGCGGGCCCGGAGAGCACCCGTGGGAGTTTTTACGGTGGCGGCTGGCTGTTTAGTGGTATCACCCAGGAGGGGTGATAGCTCCGGACTTGTCTCGACAGCCGTCACTTCTGTCACTGATGCACTAACAGATTTGGGTATTTGTTCTGAATTGGCCTCTGGCCTTTACGCACTAACCGCTACACGAGAATAGTTATGGGCCTCCTCGTCGTGGTATCAGACGAAGCTTTGTCAGACGTCCAGTTCAGCATTGCGGCACGGCCTGGTCGGCGCCCCAGTGGAGGTGGCCTGGATCGCCCTGCGCGCAACAATCCGGAGTGCAACGGGCGATGGCCCATGACCCCGGAGTGCTTAGGATGTAGACCGGCAGGGACCTCTCTGCTGAGCCTAGGTAGGGCTGCAACGTGTTGATCTTCCGAGGCCGAACATTGACCCAGAATGGTGTGTCCGGCCAGAGATGATCGAGCGTGAGGGTAACGTGGTGCACCCCTGCAGGGAAGTTATCTATTCGAATAGCCGTGTCCACGGTAACGGACGTTCAGTCTTATATCTTGATATAATATAACTAAAAATGGATACTTGAGATATGTGATGGATATGTTGGCTACGAGATTACTTTATCGCGGGGAGTCGAGGAAGGATCTCTAGGTCGTTAATACTACAACATGCTTGTTAATTATAAACTGCTATTCTGTATTTCCTTCTACTGCTGCAAGATGGTGCTTCCCAGAAGATGCTTGAAGATGCTAGTCTTCGATAGGCTAGGCTTTTCCCTTCCTCTTCTGGCATTCTGCAGTTCAGTCCACATATACAGCTTATTCCTTTGATACCGATGCATACTTAGTATAGATCTGATGCTTGCGAGTACTTTGGATGAGTACTCACGGTTGCTTTGCTCCCCCTTCCCCCCTCTTTCTTCTTTCTGGTTGTTGCAACCAGATGGCGGATCCTAGGAGCCAGATGCCACCCCAGTCGACTACTACTACTACCCCGACGGAGCCTACTACTACGTGGAGACAGCTGACGACCAGGAGTAGTGAGGAGGTCCCAGGCAGGAGGCCTTGCCTCTTTGATCATTGATGTTTGTGCTAGCCTTGTTAAGGCAAAACTTGTTTAACTTATGTCTGTACTCAGATATTGTTGCTTTAGCTAACTCTGTTGCTTTCGAGCTTCTGTATTCGAGCCCTCGAGGCCCCTGGCTTGTAATATGAAGCTTGTATTATTTTAATTTGTGTCTAGAGTTGTGTTGTGATATCTTCCCATAAGTCCCTGATCTTGGTCGTACACATTTGCGTGCATGATTAGTGTACGGTCAAATCGGGGGCGTCACAAAACACCACCATCCCCTCCTCCTCCTCCTGAGGCATGGCGTGCTGTGATGCAAGCCACCACCGCCAATACTCAGATAATGCTTCAGATGATGCAAGCTTTTCAAACTATTCAGAACAACCAGAACAATCAAGGGAATCAAGGCCAAGCTAACTTCAACAACCAGCCTCACTTTGCTACTCTCAATCAATTCCTTGCAAATCAGCCCAAGTCCTTCAACTATTGTGTCGATCCGCTTGATGCCGAGGATTGGCTCACTAACATCAACAAGCATTTCGAGTGCTGTAATGTCAGACCTAAGGATTATGTCATGTTTTCCGCATTCCAACTCAAAGACCAAGCCGCAGATTGGTGGCAGCAATACAAAGACTCCGGAGCGGGTCATGAGATCTCTTTGACTGACTTCTGCCACGATTTTCGTTCTCATCACATCCCTACTAGTGTCATTGAAGGCATGCGTGAGCAATTCCACAACCTCTAGCAAGGCAACATGTCTGTCTACTAGTACAATGTCAAGTTCCAGAATCTGGCCCGTTATGCTAAGCAAGACATTCCCGATGCCAAGAGCAAGATCTACCAATTCCGAGGTGGTCTGAAAGATGAACTCCGGCTTCTTCGAGCCAGCCAAATTTGATCAATTCTACAACATGGCTCTCAAATAAGAAGCTGCCCAACTCAAGTGTTAGGCTTCAAAGAAAAGAATCAGAGATGAAGTCAGCTCCTCTTCCTCCTCACAAGTGGTTGCTAAGCAGCAGAAGTTCTGGCTTCCGCCACCTCAAGTGTTCCGTCCTCCAAGTCAGGTTAAGCACTCAAGTGGTCGTGGATCTTCCCGCCCACCCAACCCAAGAAACCAGAACAAGTCTCGGTTTCAAGCTACAAGGCCAAGCGATCCTTATCATCGGCCACTCTCTGAGGTTACTTGCAACAAGTGTAGTCAGAAAGGTCACTATGCTAACAAGTGCACCCAAAGGCGCCTTCCACCTCCTCCTCCTATCAAGCCGTCAAGCAATGCTATTGTCAAGCACAATCCCAAGTCTACAAGAGTAAACCTGATGAACTCAGCTCAAGCAGAAGATTCCTCTCAAGTGATCATGGGTACACTTCTAGTTAACTCTTTTCCTGCAAAAGTTTTATTCGATTCATGTGCATCGCACTGTTTCATGTCAATACCATTCTTTGCCAAGCATGAGTTCACTTCTTCGCATTTGGGAAGACCCTTGGATGTTGTTTCTCCGAGAAAAAGGTTGACCTCTAGTATGATGGTTCCGGATGTCTCCATCAAGATGGGTGACTATAAATTTCTAGCTTCCCTAGTTGTTCTCGGCAATTCGGACATTGATCTCATTCTTGGAATGGATTGGCTCTCTAAGCAGGATGCTCTTCTTGATTGTGCAAACAAGGAGGTAAATCTAACTCATCCTTCCGAGACGTGATTATATTCGCAGCTCGACATAACACAATCAGGCTATTCTCTCTCAATGACAAGGGCGAGATTAATGCCATATCCCAGATCTCGTTGCTTTGTGAATATGAAGATGTATTTCCTAAAGAATTGCCAGGGATGCCTCCCAACCGTCCAGTTCAATTCGTCATTGAACTTGAAGCTGGTATGGAGCCAGCATGTCGGCGTCCGTACAAACTTTCTCCTAAAGAGTTGAAGGAGTTGAAGAACCAACTCGACGAGTAAGAACGCTTGGGTATGATCAGACCGAGTTCTTCTCCATGGGGCTGTGGTGTTCTTTTTGTCAAGAAGAAGGATGGCACGGAGCGGCTTTGCGTTGATTAGTGTCCATTGAACAAGAAGACAATTAAGAATAAGTACCCTCTCCCCAATATCAATGAACTGTTCGAGCAACTCAAAGGATCCAAGGTTTTCTCGAAGCTTGATCTTCGAATGGGCAACCATCAAATTCGTATCCATGAGGAAGATATTCCCAAGACCGCATTCAGGACAAGTTATGGCTCCTACGAGTACACGGTCATGTCCTTCGGGCTTGCAAATGCACCTCCCACCTTCTCTCGGATGATGCATTTCATATTCAACCCCTACACCAATGAGTTCGTCCTCGTCTATCTTGATGATATTTTGGTATTCTCCAAGACAAAAGAAGACCACGCCAAGCACCTCCATTTGGTTCTTGACAGGCTCAGAGAGCACCGCTTTTATGAGAAATTCTGAAAGTACGAATTTTGGCTTGATGAAGTCCTCTATCTTGGTCATATTATCTCTGCCAAGGGCATTTCAGTTAACCCCGAGAAGGTTGAAGCTATTGTTAAGTGGGAACCTCCTCAAACCGTCAAGCAACTCTGAAGCTTCCTCGGGCTTGCAAGATATTGCAGAAGGTTTGTCGAGAACTTCTCCAAGATTTCTAAGCCTCTCTCTAACCTCTTGCAAAAGAATGTCAAGTATTCTTGGACTCCTGAGTGTGATGTGGCTTTCAATACACTCAAAGAGAAGCTTGTCTCAGCTCCAGTTCTGACTCCTCCCGATGAATCAAAACCATACAAGTGGTTTGTGATGCCTCTTTGCAAGGTCTGGGTGGTGTCCTTATGCAAGAGAAGAAGATTGTCACCTACACTTCTCGGTAGCTCAAGCCAAATGATAAGAACTACCCCACTCATGATCTTGAGTTGGCGGCAGTTGTCCACGCCTTGATCACGTGGAGACACCTCTTGTTGGGCACGCAGGTTGACATCTTCACCGATCACAAGAGTTTGAAGTATATCTTCACACAACCAAACCTCAACCTCTGTCAGACTCGTTGGGTTGAAATGATTCAAGAGTATAACCCAAGCATTGAGTACACTCCTGGTAAGGCCAACGTGATTGCAGACGCCTTGAGCAGAAAGGCTTATTGCAACAGTCTCATCCTCAAACCATTCCAACTGGATCTTTGTGAAGCTTTCCGTAAACTCAACCTTCAAATTGTTCCGCAATGATTTCTTGCCAATCTTCAAGTCGCTCCTACCTTGGAAGATCAAATCCGTGAAGCTCAACTTCTCGATGCTATGGTGAAGAAAGTGAAGCATGGTATTGCCAAAGGTACTCCAAAGTACAAGTGCTACCGCATTGATGACAAGGACACCTTATTCTTTGAGGACCGGATTGTGGTTCCAAAAGGTGACCTACGGAAGCTCATAATGAATGAGGCTCATAATTCCCTTCTTTCGATACATCCAGGAAGCTCAAAGATGTATCATGACCTCAAGCAATCCTATTGGTGAACTCGCATGAAAAGAGAAATTGCTCAATTCTTCAATGAGTGTGATGTCTGCCGCAGAGTCAAAGCAGAACATCAACGTCCAGCCGGACTTGTCCAGCCTTTGCCTATTCCCGAGTGGAAATTTGATCACATTGAGATGGATTTCATCACCGGCTTCCCCAAGTCCAAGCGAGGAAACAATGATATCTTTGTGGTGATTGATAAGCTCACAAAAGTGGCTCATTTTCTTCCATTCAAGGAATCCATCAACGCAGCACAACTGGCAGAGTTGTACACCTCCAGAATTGCCTCTTTGCATGGTATTCCTCAAGTAATCTCCTCAGATCGTGGAAGCTTGTTCACTTCCAAATTCTGGGATTCCTTCCAGTCAGTTATGGGTACCAACATTCGCTTCAGCACAGCTTTCCATCCTCAGACAAGTGGTCAAGTCGAGAGAGTGAACCAGATTCTCGAAGATATGCTCAGGGCATGTGTAATCTCCTTTGGTATGAAATGGGAATATTGTCTTCCATTTGCCAAGTTCTCCTACAACAACAGCTTCCAAGCCAGTTCAGGCAATGCACCATTTGAAATTCTCTATGGCAGAAAGTGTCATACCCCTCTCAACTGGTCCAAGACTGGTGAACGTCAACTCCTTGGAAATGATTTGATCTCAGAGGCCAAAGAAATGTGCAAAGTCATACGTGATAATCTCAAGGCTGCGCAATCGCGCCAATAGAGCTACTATGACGGCAAGCATCATGACTTGGCTTTCGACATTGGAGACCATGTATATCTCCGTGTTTCTCCTACGAAGGGTACTCAGAGGTTCGGTATCTAGGGCAAGCTAGCTCCAAGATATGTGGGTCCTTTCAAGATTGTTGGGAAAAGAGGCGGCCTCGCCTACCAACTCGAGCTTCCTCCAAACTTCTCCAATGTGCACGATGTGTTCCACGTGTCACAACTCCGCAAGTGCTTCAAGATGCCCAGGCGCACCGTCGCCTTCGAAGAAATTGATCTTCAAGCCGACTTGTCTTATCGTGAGCACCCCATTGCTATCCTTGAAGAGACCGAGCACAAGACTTGCAACAAATCAATCAAATTCCTGAAAGTGAAGTGGTCACACCATACCGATCGGGAAGCTACATGGGAACGCGAGGTTCACCTCCGTTTCGAATATCCGGAGATCTTTCAGTCCTAGATCCCGGGACAAGATCTTTTCATAGAGGAGGAGTGTTGTAATGCCCCAGATGTAAAACTTCCTTATTGGCAATATATTCAACTTGGTCCTCATCCTTTCCTTGGGGGTCTTTCCTTTTATTTTGCTTGTTTCATTCATGCATTGTCATCATTATTGCATTGTCATGCCTTATTGCATCATTGTCACATCATATTGCATTCTTACCTTTGTCATCTTGCATTTTTCTCACCATGTGCATGTGTGTTTCTTGCATATTATGTTGTGGCTTGAACCATGGGTATGATCAATGCACAAACTCCTCCATGCATCACCACCTCTCCTTCCCTCTCTTTCTTTCTTATTTTTGCAAAGTGCCATCTTGCCCTCCTCCTTTAATGTTCATCTTCTCCCTAGAATTCTTGCACCATATCTTTAACCTCTCTGCCAAATTTCAACATATTTGGAGTTTATTTGGTTAGGCTCAAAAATGGCTCAAGTTTGAATTTTATTCAAACTTGATTTATTTTTCCGCCTCTAAAAATGCCCAACTCAATTTTATTAAATAGTGCCTGTTCCCAGGAGCATGAGGATATTCGCATATCTTTCTAATTATTTTCCCTAGCTCACCTTATTTTTCCTCTTCTATATATGTTTACTAATAAAACAGGGGAGAGGGACTTAACTTTTCTTTACCAGGGCGTTGTACTTGGGCTTTTCCCCCTCACTTGGAGCCCACCTACAGCAGCAGCAGTTTCAGTCAAACTAGCAGGTCAGCCCAGCCCGTTTCCCTCTCCCGCAGCCCAGACAGCCCACGCGCATAGGAGCATCGTCGAGCTCCTGTACGGCAGGACATCCAAGGCGCCACGTCGACGAGCTCGACAATTTGACGGCCGTCCAATGTCCCTAGCCCCTATATATCAGGTCCTAACCCTAGCCCTAGTTCCCCTCGACCAATTCAGCCCCACTCCTTCCCTCGCCGCTCCCAGGTAAGGCTAGCCACGCCGCGCTCTCGCCCTGGTCGCCATGCTTCGGCCGAGATCGAGCTCGAGCTCGAGATAACCTCCACGTCACGCCTCCTACCCTTTTGTCGACGTGGAGAGGACCAAGACGCGGCCCCTCTTCGTCCCCATCCATGCATGCGTCGCCACAGCCTCTGGATCGACCTCCCCGACCTCATATTCTTCCTTTGATGCATGTACTTCGTGGACCCGAAGCCCCGCCAGGTTCAGAGCTCCCTCGCGTCGCCTCCGGCTCGTCTTCGTCAACCTCCTCGTGTCCTAGGGTGAGCTGGGTAACGCACCTCCCTCTCCCATCTATCCCATGGCATTTAGGCACACGTAGGACTCTTCCGATCAGTGTCTTTGTCGCGCCCGCAGAGCTTCGGCGAAGTCTGAAGTTTGTATTCTCGTGTGTGTACCAGCTGCAGGATGCTACAACCCCGCTCCGGTTCCCGCCTAGCTGTAGTTGCCTCGCGCCCCATCCTGCACGCACACGCACGCCCGCGCTCGTACGCAAGGAGCAGCGGCCACACCCAGCTTTGCCGCCGCCGTACCCGAGACGAGCATGAGCTTGTACTCGAGCTACTGCACACACACACGCCCATGCATGTAGTAGCACCAAGCACATGCGCTCACACACTACTTCCGCACGCCCGCCACAAACTCTGAAGTCCCTCCATAGTCGCGGTTGTCCTCGTCGGCGCCATCGTCACAGCCGTCGTCTTCCTCTGTCTCTGGGATGCGTCTTATCGGGCCGCGTCCTCCTCCCTTCAGCAAACGTACTGTGGCGCACTGGTTAGCGCACGCGCTTAACAACGAGAGGTCCTGGGTTCGACTCCCCAGCGCCCTCTTTTACTTTTTTAGTTTGTTTCGGTTATTCTCAGGCACCTAGCTATTTTACCTAGTATCCTCACTTCTCTTTGTTAGCAACCTCAACCTAGCGCAGTGGTTTGCCGCTCTCTCCCACAACTCGCAGACCCTGGTTTGAATCACCTTTGGGCAGTGAATTAAGCCCATATTTTTGCCATATGTCCCGGTGACACCCAGGCCCCACCTGGCATACACTACACGCGCACACACCCACTCCCGCACCCACTTTGCCACTTCGGCACCCCCTAGACCCACTAGTCAGTGACTGTGGCTAGTTCCGTCTGGGTCAGTGTTGTTTCTTTCTATGTTTTGGTTATATTCAGATTTGTTTTCAAATTTGAAATGCTCTTATCTTTTAAACTGTGCATCCTTTTCAAATGAAGTTAAAATGAAATATGTTTGGTTTTTAGTGTAGTTTCATAATATGTATTTTTCTTCCATGTTTAAAACATTTAAAATGCTGTTTGCTTATGTTGTGTTAAATGGCATGTTGAAACTGGTCTAATCCATAACTTTTAAACCGTAGCTCGGTTTAAAATGATCGTTATATGCTTTTGGGGTAGAATTTTGCATAGAACAGCATGATGCAATCTGTTTTGCTTTTTAATAACAATATAATGGAGTAATAGGCAAAACAGTACCAAACATAAATATGCACATGGGGATTTTCCGGAATTGTTGTTTGTTTCTTCCGGCCCCATTTAAATTGCTTGTATATTGTAATTGGTATTGTGATGCACTCCTTGCCATGTTAAACAACATTTAAATTGGTTGGGTGCTTAACTAGTTCAACTAAATGGTTATGTGGTGTTATGTCAATATGCTTCCTCTTGTTTGTTGTGTTCCAATTAAATGAGTTGTGGGTGTTGCATTTTGCCATGCCACTTGTTGTGATCCTCATGTTCCATTTGTGATGCATCATACCATGTTCATGCTCATATGCATCACGTCTTGTATCATGTGCTTGCGCATTGCATCGTGATTGATTTTGTTCTGGTGTTTGTATTCTTGTGGTGGGTAGATCCCGGTGAGGATTTGGAGTTCGAGGTTCCTGACGATTTGTGATGCATCGTATCAAGTTTACCATCCTACCGAGGACACAACAGGCAAGATGACCATTCCTTGATATCACCTATATTGTTGCTATGCTAGATGCCTCGCTCTATTGCTTATCGTGATACCTATCCTTTTGCATGTCAGCCCCCACCTTGCCATGAAACCTCTAACTACCTACGTACCTAGCAAACCGTTGTTTGGCTAAGTTACGCTTTTTCTCAAGCCCCCCTCTTATAGCGTTGCTAGTTGCAGGTGAAGATGAAATTTGCTCCATGTGGATTGGGTTTTTGGGAATAACACAATATCTATTATTTACATTAATGCACCTATATACATCGCAATGTGTGGAAGGCTTGGCCTTTTGCTCGGTGTTTTGTTCCACTCATGCCGCCTTATGAACTGATAAACCGGTGTTATGTTCCTTAATTTTGTGTTCCTAACGCGGTTGGGTATATGGGGACCCCTTGATAGTTCGCTTTTAATAAAACTCCTACAGCAAGGCCCAACCTTGGTTTTACTATTTGCCTAATAACAACTAAAAATTGCATAGGGACTAGCTACCCCGTGGATTCTTAATTAACAACCCAGGCCAGTGCTCCTCATGAGTGTTGGTCCAAACTGGGCAGCCTGCGAGGCCGCCTCGGGGAAACCCGAGGTATCTGGTATTCACCTGTAGCTTGACCTATCCGATCGTGGCCTGAGACTAGATACGCGCGGCTCCTATCAGGGTGTCGGCACGTCGGGAGGCTTTGCTGGACTTGTTTTACCATTGTCGAAATATCTTGTACACCGGGATTCCGAGTCTGATCGGGTAGTCCCTAAGATAAGGGGTTTTTACCTCTGTTAATCGCGAGAGCTTGTGATGGGCTAAGTTGGGACACCCCTGCAAGGTTATGATCTTTCGAAAGCCGTGCCCGCGGTTATGTGGCAGATTAGAATTTGTTAATATCCGGTTGTAGATAACTTGACACAAAACCTCAAACATAATACACTACCGTGTGAGTAGTCGTGATGGTCTCTTTTCGAGGGAGTTCGGGAAGAGAACACGGCTGGGTTATGGATAACTCGTAGGTAGACAGGATCATCTAGTGATCATGATTTAGTTCACGACCAATGATTTAGTTCTTGTACATGGGAATGTAAGAAGATAACCTTCTTGCAATCATACCAAAATGTGAATATGCCTCTAAGTCGTGCCTCGACACGTAGGAGATATAGTCGCATCTTGGGCGTTAGAGTGGGTGAGGGCTCCCTCTGGGTGGAGCCCTGGGGCATGTACAGCCCTGCCCTGACACGTGGCTTGCACAACAGGGCCGACGAGGTGTGTCTGGGCCCTCGTGAGCCAGCGTGGGACTCACGAGGCCCTACCTCAAGGCGGGTAGAGCCTGGTCTTGATCCTTGGTATCTACGGGAGGTCCTGCGAGATGGTTAGGCAACCTGCACCGAATGAATTTTCTAAGGCGATCTCATGAGAAGGCCAGACACCAATGGCCCCACGAGGTAACGTGAGTGGAGCCGGCCCGCCAGACAGAGCTCAGTCGTTGGATTTATCGACATTGCAGGGACGGACCTGAGCACAGACGTTGTGCCCAGACTTCTCATGTGATTTCTCATGAAGAAAAGCAAATGGCGCTCAGCTCCCGTGGTGGAGGGGCGCTGAGGTGTGCGATATTCGAAGTATCTGATGTGGGGAAGGTATAAGCATGAAGTAGACTCACGAAAAAAGGGGTAAACTGGCTTAGGTGATGCTGGTGCGATACATGCCACAAGGACGGACCTATGCGGTCAGGGGATGATGCGGCCCGAGGGGCGCCCCCAATAGAGTAAGCTAGAGATGGAAAGGGGATACACGTCGCAGGAGAAATCCCGTGCGACTTGGGGATGATGCAGCCCGAGGGGCGCCCCCAACTGAACAAACTGAAACAAAGTCACCTGGCACCGATGCTGGAGTGGTGCTTATGTAGCTAAAGATGCTCACTGGAGATGTCGCTCCTCACAAGCCGCCTGACTCTAGGGCCTCGCGAGGCTCCTGAGGTTCTGATGGCTCGCGAAGAACTGACTCCATTTCCACCAAGATCTTAATGATGCCTCGCCTCATGAGCAGCCAGGATTTCTCGCATGTGGCACTGGTGCAAGGCCACTTGGTTTGGCAAGCCGAAGGGCATGCGAACGTAGGTGTGAGGAGGGCCCTCGCACCGGCCCACCTGAGATGGCCAGTACAACTCCTGAGACGCGATCCTATTGATTCCTCGGACGTTGACGCAGACTCACAGCCTATCGCCCGAGCCTGGGACGACAGCTGCACTCCGGGGTGGCGAACGGCGCTCGCCCCACATCACCCTTGGCACCTGCAAGTCTTCGATGGTCTGGTTGATGATCTCCTCAGCGCTTGGTGTCTCTCGCCTTGTGCCCGTCGGAGGGAAGCATGCGGTGAAGCACGCCTCCGCATGGTGCCAGAGCGCATCCCTCGAGACATTGGCTAGGTCAGAGGCCCTCCAGACGAGAACCCCCGAGCCCAGCATAAGGGGGCGCCGGGCGCGCCTTCCTATGCGAGGGAGGGAGGCGCCCCGTCCATGGGCATGGATCCTAAGGCAGGACCACCGGGTGCTGCATCTTCGTGAGCCTCTAGGGCGAGCAGCTGCTTCTTCTTCTTCTTCGGGATAGCTTCAGGCGGGTAGATAGTGTCTTCGTTGTCGGGGTCTTCGACTGTCGCGGCCTAGTAAGCATGGTCGAGGGAACACACTGCATCCTTTTGTTCGCAAGCGACGGAGATGATGTCCCGGCTCCCTGGCATCTTGAGGACGTTGTAGCCATGGGGGGTCATGGCCATGCACTTGGCTAGGGCTGGATACCCAAGGATGGCGTTGTACGGGAGGTGTATGTGAGTGACGTCGAAGTCGATGAGCTCGATGTGGTAGTTGTCGCGGGTGCCGAAGCTAACGGGAAGCCGGATCTGTCCGATTGGGGTGGTGGAGCCGTCGGTCAATCGTGAGAAAGGCCTGGTGGGTTGCAGCTGGTCGTAAGGTACTTGGAGACGGTCGAATGTGTAGACAGAGAGAACATTGAGCCCTGCACCGCCATCGATGAGGGTCTTGGTGACATGGACGTTGCTGATGACGGGTGAGCACAGCATTGGGAGGGCGCCGGCGGTTGCCGCGCACTTAAGCTGGTCAGCAGAGGAGAAGGTGATGGCGCACTTGGACCACTTGAGCGGTCATGTGGATTCTATCCTGGGAAGAGCTGCATTTACTTCTCGAGCGAACTACTTGAAGAGGTGCTGAGAGGCTGGAGCCTGCGCACCGCCCAAGATGCAAGCAGGGGCGTGAGGCTCTTGGAAGCCCCCAGCCCCCTCATCTTGGTCGTCGTTCCTTCTTAGTGGTGGCAGCGGAGGGAGGCTGGCCTTGCCCTAAGGACGGTCCTCACGAGGCAGGTACCTCCAGGCACCCTCACGAGGCTTGTCCCTCCAGGCACATTCGTGAGGCTGATCGTGATAGCGGTCCTTACGAGGCTGATCACGCCACTCTTGACGGGGGCCGCGGTCGTCCCAGCGACCCCTAGTCCGGCTTCCTCCATGGTCGTAGCCCCAGTCGCTGCGCTCGGGGCGTCGGCTGATGCGCCCATCGCAGAAGGCCCTGAGCTCTTGGCAGTCGTTCATGTTGTGGTTGTGCACGTCGTGGAAGGCGCAGAATGGGTGGCTGCTCTTGGATGAATCTGGGTGGTTGCGGCCACGCTTCATCGACGATTCGGCCACGAGCATAGCCACCCCCTTGCTCTTCACGTCCTTGGCCTTGGCCTTCTTATCTTCATGTTCAGCAGTGGGGAGCTCGACGATGGAAAGGCGCCCCTCCTCAGCTCTGGCGCAATTGGTCGCGAGGTTTAACAGCTCCAGGGCCGTGCACAGATCTTCGTGGATGGTGAGCTCCTCCTTAATCTTAACGTCACCGACGCCATCGGAGAATGCTGAGGTGATGGACTCATCCGTGACCTTGGGGATCTTGAGGCGAACGCTGTTGAAGCATTGGATGAACTTCTGCGGGGTTTCTTCTGGTTGTTGTTTGATGCGCCATGGGTCACCTGCGGCTGGCGGGTGGTCGCGGGTGCCCTGGAAATTGGCGATGAAACGCTCGCGCATCTCACCCCAGGAGGAGATCGATCCCGCGGGCAGGTTCAGGATCCACGAGCGCTCCATGTCCTTGAGAGCCATGGGGAACCAGTTTGCCATGATCTTCTCGTCGTCGTTGGATGCCTCGACGCTCAGCTCATAGAGCTGCTGGAACTTAGCAGAGTCGGGGGTGCCGCCATAGTGTGCAGGCAGGTCGGGCTTGAACTTCCTGGGCCAGTTGACGTTGCGCAGCTCAGGGGTTAGGGCCTTACTACCTGCTGCTGACACCGGAGCTTGTCGCGGAGGCGGAACGTGATCTTGGTTTTCGTGCGCCGCCACCGCAGGGGGCACATGGTATCGACGCGGCGGTGAACGGAGCGCTAGTGCTCCTCCTTGAGGCCGCTGGATCTCTTGGCAGCTTCCTTCTTCATGCATGGGTGCCCCATGCGGTGGGTCGCATCGCGGGGCCGCGTGCCTTCGATCGTGGACGATGCCTTGATGCAGAGGTGGTGGAGGCGCTTGCTACTTCTCGAGCTTTCGTTGTATTCCCTCGAAGAGGAAAGGGTGATGCAGTATAGTAGCGTAAGTATTTCCCTCAGTTTTTGAGAACCAAGGTATCAATCCAGTAGGAGACCATGCGCGAGTCCCTCGCACCTGCACAAACAAATAAGAACTACGCAGCCAACATGATAAGGGGTTTTCAATCCCTTTACGGTCACTTACGAAAGTGAGATCTGATAGAGATGATAGTTTGATATTTTTGGTATTTTTGGTTATAAGAACAGAAAGTAAAAGCGGAAAAGTAAAGTAGATTGTAGATTGATATGTTGAGAATAGACCCGGGGGCCATAGTGTTCTCTAGTGGCTTCTCTCATGATAGCGATATTCTACGGCGGGTAAACAAATTACTGTCGAGCAATTGATAGAAAAGCGAATAATTATGAGACTATCTAGGCATGATCATTATATATAGGCATCACATCCGAGACAAGTAGACCGAAACGATTCTGCATCTACTACTAGTACTCCACACATCGACGCATGCATCTAGAGTATTAAGTTCATAAGAATAGAGTGACGCCTTAAGCAAGATGACATGACGTAGAGGGATAAACTCAAACATAGTGATATAAACCCCATATTTTTATCCTCGATGGCAACAATACAATACGTGCCTTGCTGCCCCTACTGTCGCTGGGAAAGGACACCGCAAGATTGAACCCAAAGCCAAGCACTTCTCCCATTGCAAGAACTATAGATCTAGTAGGCCAAACCAAACCAATAATTCGAAGAGACTTGCAAGGATATTATAATCATACATAAAGAGTTCAGAAAAGAACCAAATATTTCTCACAGATAATCTTGATCATAAACCCACAATTCATCAGATCTCGACAAACACACCACAAAAATAGATTACATCGAATAGATCTCCTCGAAGACCGAGGAGAACTTGGTATTGAAATCCAAAGAGAGAGAAGAAGCCATCTAAATATTAGCTATGGACCCGAAGGTCTATGGTAAACTACTCACAACTCATGGTGAGGCGATGATGATGATGTAGAAGCACTCCGTGGTAGATCCCCCATCCCCTCCGGCAGAGCTCCGGAACAGGCGGATCTCACAGGAACAGAAGGTTGCGGCGGCGGAACTAGGGTTTTCTCTGTTCGCCTGATAGTTTCGGGGTACGTAGGTATATATAGGAGGAAGGAGGGCACCGGGGGCCAGACGGGGTGCCCATGAGGCAGGGGGGCGCTCCCCCCACCCTCGTGGATGCCACGTCAGCCCTACTCCGTGGTTCTCAAGTCTCCCGTGCATATTTTGCTCCAAAAATATCTCTCCCAAAGGTTTCAATCCGTTTGGACTCCGTTTGATATACCTTTTCTATAAAACCCTAAAAAAGGAAAAAAAACTGCAATCTGGACTGGGCCTTCGGGTTAGTAGGTTAGTCCCAAAAATAAAATAAAAGTGTATAACAAAGCCCATTAAACATCCTAAATATCATAAATAATAACAGGGAACAATCAAAAATTATAGATACGTTGGAGACGTATTGTCAGGACCCTGACCCTAAGTCACACAGGTCTAGCCTGTAACACATTATATCACTTTGCGGCCTCACGCATGGTATCCCCACGGGTGCCACCTTACTTGGCCCGGGAACGTTTGCGCATTTTGGCACACGTATATGATAGTGTCGCTAGCATCCATATGACAGAGAACCCGGGCCGACATGACCAGTTATAAACCAAAAGTGGCACTAAATTACAGAGACAGGCATACCTCACCCAGCAACGAACGTGTCGGTCATCAACGTATGAACCTAAGTCGTAGCAAGCTACAAGGACTTAAAGGAAGAACGCGTGACATTTCCCCTAAGGGACAGACACAGGAACGAAGAAGGACACATGCCGGCCAGCCTAAGTGTTCCGGAGCAGTAGCAAGCTACCAAGGCTCAGTGGAAGCACTAGGAGACATTTCCCTGTAAGATAGGCTGCCAAGGGTAAACAACTAGGTGTCGGATCCCACACATAGCAATACACATTACACGTACGCATAACATGCAAGTATGTGTTGTACAACATGGCATCACAACATAACTCAACAACTCATATAGATAAAGGCCCAGAAGAGCCATCATAGCATTTATTACAAACAGAGGTCACATGACCCAACATACAGAGCATACAGGCAATGGAAGCATAACATGTCTGAGTACAGACAACTACAAATGAAAAAGGCTGAGAAGCCTGACTATATACAAGACTCTCCCAAGGGTACAAGATCGTAGCTGAGGTAACAAGCTAAACGTCGAAGTCCACGCGAAACCACTAGTGAGACTGGAGTCTCTCTGCAAAAACATAAATTAAGCAAACGTGAGTACAAAGGTACTCAGCAAGACTTACATCAGAACTAGCTACATATGCATCAGTATCAACAAAGGGGTGGTGGAGTTTGACTGCAGCAAGCCAGCTTTGACTCGGTGTCTATCCTGAACTACGACTGCAAGTAACTCTTTTGAGGTTGCACACACGAGTCCACATATTCACCAATCAATACACCACTATGGATCCGCTCCCATCTCCCTACGAGAAGGCCATCCATAGCACTCACGCTTATCTTGCGTGTTTAAGAGTATCCACTTTCACTTGTCTATGAACTGTACAGGTAACCCAGAAGTCCATTACCGCGGACATGGCTATTCGAATAGATCATATATAACCCTGCAGGGGTGTACTTATTCACACACGCTCTCGCCACTTACCGCCATGTACACGTCATGTATCTCGGCAACCTTCAAGCGGAAGCTTGGCGAGGGTGTCGGCCACGACCTGACTAACCACACAAGTCCCTAGTCCAGGTTTATCGCCTATTTGGGTTCCATCCGTGGGGAGATCCGGCCGGGGTGTCGCTCACGGCCCCAAACGATGTGTACAGGTTTCCCGCATCACCAAACGGGTGACCGGTACACCGTGCCATGTACCTTCCGCGTCACAGCCCACCCCGAGGGTCAGCGCTGCGCACGACCTCCAGTAAACTACAAACACCAGAAACTAGTTGCAACTCCTGGACAGAGGACAAGGGTAGTTAATAAGTCGAGAGGGTCCATTGGTTTCGGGCCCAATGCATGGTAGTAACTGGTTATGGATCAACCAACACAGAACTCAGTTCCTGAGGACGGCTGCAATGAGACAACCCACCATGTACTCCTACATGGCCTCTCATCGCTACCTTTACCAAATCGTGTTCACACACTTATCTCACACACATTAGGACATGTTCATCAGCATTCCAATTCATCCCCGATGAATCAGACCTGACACAACTCTAAGCAATAGCAGGCATAACCGGAAAGCATGAATGAGTAGGCACAACATGGCTCAAACAACTCCTACTCATACTAGTGGGTTTCAACTATTTACTATGGCAATGACAGGTCATGCAGTGGAAAGGGGTTCAACTACCGCAACAGGTAACAGTTGAAGCGTTGTTGTCCTAATGCAGGAAAAGAGAGCAAGAGCGAGAGAGTGGGATTGTATAGGAATGCTCAATGGGATTTTGCTTGCCTGGCACTTCTGAATTTAGTAATAGTTCTTCATCGGTGTCATTGATCACATCGTCGGACCAACGTCTACTGAGAGGGGACAAACACCGGCAAACAAGAGAGAACACAATCAATGCAATGCGACAATATGATGCATGATTATGACATGGCAATATGCTGTTGATTGAGGTAATGCAACTAGCAGTGATTTAAATGAAGTTGATTTGAACCAAAGGTTCAAATTCAAACTCCATATGTTGTTATTCAAATGCCATTTAATTGATTTGACCAGATCATCAGGTTTAATTTGTTCAAACATGCATGAAAATTCCATAAACAGATTCCTTGAATTTTTCTGATCATTTTTCATATATAAATTATTTTCATTGGAGTTATAGATTATTTTCCGTGATTTTTAGAAGTTTTGGCTATTTTCTGAAATAAATAAATCATTACTGATTTATTTAAAATCCCAGAAAACAGATATTGCGTCAGCATGACATCACTCTGGTGTCAGCGGTCAACAGGGGCTGGTCCAGGTCAAACCTGACCAGTGGGACCCACTGGTCAGTGACACAACTAGCTAACCCTATTAATTAGTGCTAATTTAAACCTAACTAACGTGTCAGGCGGTGGCCCACATGTCAGTCTCTCGGGCCTAATTAAGTTTAGTTTTAAACTAAACTAATTTAACAGGGGCTGGCCCCACCTATCATTGAGTTAGTGGTTAACTAAGGGCGTGGGGACCATATGTCAGTGACTCGGGGGGGCTCAACCCACCGGTCAAATAAGTCAAAAGCGCTGGCGGCTCGTTGCCGGCGGCGACAGACGCGGCGGAGGGGCTCGGGAATAGCCCTCCGGCGACCAAAACAGCGGCGGAGAGGCTCTACGCGGAGCTGGGACTCGCCCGCATCCAGTGGTGGCAGCGGCTGGAGCTAGGGTGGCCGAAGCTTGCCGGAAACAAGCTCGCGGCAGCGACCGGAGTTCGGGCAGAGAGGGGAAGGAGCTAAGGGGCACGGGGAGGTGAGCTAAGGGGCTCTACGGACTCCTAGGAGCGTGATGAGCACGACGGAAGGCTCGGACGCGAGCTTTGCTAGCTCTATCCACGGCGGCATCATGTTCGGCGGCGAGGAGCTCCGGTCATGGCGGGAACGGCGCTACGGCAAGGGGGTAAGCGAAAAGGAGAGATGGGAAACGCAATGGAGCTCACAGCGAGGACGAGGAGGTGGTCCAGGAGCTCGGGGGCATCCTTGATGCTGCGAATCGAGCAGCGGTGATCGCCGGCCGTGGTGACGAAAACGGCGATGATGGCATGGCATCGGGGCACCTGGCGTCGCGTGCGTCGTCTTAGAGCTTCACGGATCCGAGGCGGAGCTCATGGGCTAACTGGCCGGGCGTGGGGATGCTGGTGGCCGCGGCAATGGCGAACGGCGGCGACGGCCGTGTTCGGTGGGGGAAACAAAGGAGGGGGAGCGTTCGGGGGAGAGAGGGAGAGATGCAGGGGGTTCTGGCGTCTCCGTGGCGTCGTCCAGAGGCATCCAAGGGGAGGAGGAGGCAGGCAGGCAGGGAGGAGCTGGGCGGCTCGGCGGCGCGCCTGGCATGCACCTGCTTCTCCTCCTGGCAGGAGGAAGAACACAGCGCTGCCCCTGGTGGGCCGGGCTGCTACAGCGTTGGGCCAGGTAAGTTTTTTTTTCCTCTCTTTTCTAATTCTCTGTGTTTCTGTTTTCTATTTTTCTTTCTTTGTTTTGATTTGATTTACAAACGAAACCATTTTAAAACTTTCTGTAAATTTTTATGTGAACTCAGGGAGCCAGTCTAAGGTCACATGCAAACTTACAAAAATACTTGAACTTTATTTCTTATATAACAGAAATAAATTCAACTCAAATATGTTATTGATTTAATTCAAAGGCCCAAAAAAATATTTTAAAGCCTCCAAAAATATTGGTTTGAATTTTATTCTTGACAATATTTTCCAAGGTTTAACAGGAACATTTTCTTGGGCTTCTTTGAGAAGATTTTAATGTTGACTATTTTTAACTGCTTTCTGAGGGTTTCAACAAACCTCAATTCAACTTTCAGAAAACTTAAACATGATGCAACATACAAGTGCTATCCTATTGCAGGGTGAATCTGGGGATGTGACAACTCACCCCCACTAAACAAGAATCTCGTCCCGAGATTCAAGACGTGAGGTAAGAAGACAGAGGGAACACAAAGCTAACAACACGATCTTCATGATCCAACTGCCCTTCTTGGAGATATTGATTGCTTGCATCATGTTGATTTCGAGGTCTTTGTCCAACACGGTGACGACGAAAGAAACTCTACAAAATTGATCTTCTGAAAGATCGTGCAACTCAAGATCAACTCATGGAGTGAGATATTGAAGCATCTCTTGAGCTGAGACACGGAACACACATCCAGAGGGATGGAGCGAAACAAACAATGAAGGTTCACTTAGTGGCAATAATTCCACACCTAAGAAGATGGTGATTGCTGTCACCAGACGGGGCACCTTAGAGAAGGTGACGCGTAGAATTATTCCCTTAAGTGGCAAAAAGAATTAATTTTGATATAGAGATCATTGAAATTCTCTATACTAGCCTGAGACAAATCACAATCGATCGTTTAACGGAGTTCAAAAGAATGACATATTCCGACTAGAATGGATGATGTGGACTACCTTGTTAAAGACAACGCCAAGGTTGATTTTATTATTACTGCAAATGGTGGGACCCATGGCAAGTCCACTTCTAAAGATAATCCTGAACAATAGTGGCTGAGAAGGGCAACCCATGGAAAATTGGCACATTGGCGGTGCAAGCTGGGAACAAAATGCAAATGCTGGGATGATTCTGGCAACTGGGAAGAAACCCAACAGTAGAGAGTGAAACTACTCTTTGAGAGGTTATAGCATAACCAAGAACACTGGGAGCAATCCCGGTTAGTGCCAGTGATAACACCTAGTGCTTGTGCGTGCTCTCAAGAACTTGAGCTGTAATGCCCAGGATGGGACTATACCTCCTACGTGTCGAGGCACGACTTAAAGGTATAAGCCCATTCTAGAATGATCTCAAGTTTGGTATCTTTGCACGACTCATGTAAAAATAGGGATGAAATTGCAAAAGGATAGTTGGCTTACACTCGCCACGTCACACAATACATTACATAAGCAAAACATCATCCAAATAACATCACAACCCAACTACGGGTGAAGATCCAAAAGAAAGATACCAAATACATAAAGCCACAGGTCCGAATCGCCCCTAGTAGAAACCACTACTGATCGTCGAAACATCACATACATACGGCTATCCTCTTCATCGAACTCCCACTGAAGTTCTGATCCATCTCCTACACTGTTCTCATCGGTACCTGCATCTGGTGTTGTAGTATTTGTGAGCCACGAGGACTCAGCAATCCCATAACCATGGGTATCAAGACTAGCAAAGCTTTATGGGTAGGAAGAGGTAAAGTGGTGAGGTTGTAGCAGCGGCTAATCATAATATGGTGGCTAGCTTACGAGTACAAGAATAAGATGAGCATCTACGCAAACGGTCGCAAACTAGTAGTGATTGCTAAAGATCCTGAACTACCTACGAGTCATACATAGCCCCACCGTGTTCTCTTCTCGAAGTGAAAAGAGACAGTCACGGTTACTCACACAGTTGTGTGTTTTACTTCGGATCCTCTGTCAAGTTTTCTACAACCGGACATTAACAAATTCCAATCTGCCACATAACCGCGGGCACGGCTTTCGAAAGATCATAACCCTGCAGGGGTGTCCCAACTTAGCCCATCACAAGCTCTCACGATCAGCTGAAGTGATAAATATAATATCATCACCCCTTATCTTAGGGAAATCCGATCAGGCTCAGCATCCCGGTGCACAAGACATTTCGACAATGGTAAAACAAGTCCAGCAATGCCTCCCGGCGTGCCGACACCCTGATAGTAGCCATGCGTATCTCGTCTCAGGCCATGTCCGGATGGGTGATGCTACAGGTAAAACCAGCCCTCGAGTATCCCCGAGGTGGCCCCGCAGGCTCCCCGTTTGGGACCAACACCATCAGCACTGGCCCTCCTGTTATGTAGAATTAAGAACCCGGGGACATGACCCCCTATGCAATTAATTAATTAATTAAGTTGTAATTATGAGCAAATTAAAACCAATGTTGGGCCTTGCTGGAGGAGTTTTATTCAAAGACGAAGTGTCAAGGGGTCCCCATATACCCATCGTGTAAGGAACGCAAAATCAAGGAACATAATGCCGGTTTTTCGGCGCCTAAGGTGGCATGAGTGGAACAAAACACCGAGCAAAAGGCCAAGCCTTCCACCCATGCCCAGTATATAGGTGTGTTAATAATAATAATAGTTATTGCGATATTCCAACAACAAGTTCCCTCCTGGAACGATCTTCATCTTCACCTGCAACTAACAACGCTATAAGAGGGGCTGAGCAAGCGGGTAACATAGCCAAACAATGGTTTTTGCTAGGAAGGTATCAAAGGTTAGAGGTTTCATGGAAACAAGGAGAGGGGCTGACAATAAGATGGGTAGCGCGACATGTAACGACAGCATCGAGACACTAAGCAAAGGCAATGGTAGTAAAGGTATCCAAGGGTATGGTCATCTTGCCTGGGATTCCGCAAGGAAGAAGAACAAGTCCATGAAGTAGTCGAACGGATCCTCACAACTCCGGAACGGAACCGAAGCTAACAAGAGAAGCAACCAGAAAGAAGCAAACAACACGGTAAACACACAATCATAAACATGGCATACGATGCACATCCAAGTATGATGCATGACAGTTCTATATAGGATGCACTACAAGTCTATACAGGAAGCACAACATGGCAAGGTAGGAAGCACAGTAAAACAACACAAGTCTATATATGATGCAATACATGGCAAGGTATGATGCATGACAAGTCCATACAGGAAGCAATACATGGCAAGGTAGGAAGCACAGAAAAACAACACAATCTATATATGATGCAATACATGGCAAGGTATGATGCATGACAAGTCTATACAGGAAGCAATGCATGACAAGGTAGGAAGCACAGAAAAACAACACAAGAAACATGACAATATGCTCAAGCAAGTATGATGCAAGACAAGTCTATATATGATGCAAGGGGTGAAGCAAAAGTAAACTAACTATTTAGACAAGTTTAAATGAGGCCGGAACAACAAACAACAATTCCGGAAAATCCCCATGTTCATATTATGAATTTGGTACTGTTCTGCCTAAAACATATTTTAAAGCTATTAAACAGCAAAAGTAAATGCACCATGTTATTCTATACATTATTCCACCCCATTTACATATAAAGTTTATTAAAAACCGACGGTTATTTAGTTATGAAATAAACCAATTTAGCAAGTTATTTACACAAATTAATGAAAATAGCAAGTTAAACATTTCTAACAGGGGTGAAAGTGGCATATTATGAATCTACACAAAATTCTAAGCATTTTTCATATATAAAGTTTTTGCATAAGATGCACAGTTGTGAAGTTATTATATGCATGAAGTTTAAGGGCTAAACTGGAAAACATGCAGCCTCAGGAAATTAGTTAAAATCGCTGGCCTAAAAAAACAACAAGGGCCGAAACTAGAGCGAAAGGAGGGGGCTGTGGGGAATTCACCCATGGGCTTCGGCCCAGTTGGTGCAGCAGCTGGACGGCTGGGGTGTCTCGGTGCGCTGGGCCGCGGCGCAGAAGAGGCCCAGGACGAAGAGGAGTCGGGCGAGGCGGTAACGGGCGCTGATCGACGCAGGCAGGCGCGGTGCGGATCGGGCGCACCCGTTCTGGAGCGGACGAAGCAGGTCGACTGGTGAACGGGCGAGCGCTGTCGTCGTACTCATTCGAAGCAGAGGCGCCATCCTCCTCTGCTCGATGCAGAGGTAGGAGCCGGGCGTCGCGGCGTCAGGTGGGGACGAAGCGCTCGATGCAGAGGTAGGAGGTCCGGCGGGGGAAGAGGAGCAGACGAAGCTCCTCTAGGTCAGCGGCGCGCGAGATGCCGCGGACGAGGTGGCTCGCATCGATGCAGGCGCGCGACTGAGGTCGCATCGAGCAGGGGATGCAGCGACATGGCTGGAGTCGCAGGGGAGCGGCGGCGCGAATATGAAGCTGGTGAAGGCGGCTTGAGGCGGGCGACGGCATGCGGCACTCCACGACGGCGGAGTCGGCGAGCAGGCACGGCTGCATATTGCTCTCTCAAAGGCGGAGCTCCATGGGCGGGCGGCCATGGCTGCATTTGAAAGAGGGAGAGAGAGGAGCATGGTGAGCGGAGAGAGATAGTGGAAGGAAGGGAAGGAGCGGCGACGCGAGCCTCACCGGGGCGCACGGAAGGAGAGGTGGGGGCGACAAGGTTGGCGTTGTCGTCACCGGTGGCAGTGAGCCTCGGCTCGAGGAGCCAAGCGAGCACAGCCATGCGGGAGGTCGTGGGAGCAGAACCTCTTGCTCGATGCACGACGGGATCCAGGGGACCTCGGGGTGAGCTGCGTCTGGATCGGTTGGATGGATGACTGCGGCGATTGGCAGTTCGATGGATGGGGATCGAGAGGTGGAGGCTCGAACGTTGGTTGGAGGGAAAGGGATCTGGGAGGATCCCGATGAAGATGCGAAAGAGTGGTGGCGGCGGAGGAATGGATGGAACTGGAGGCCTACAAACTAGGGTTGCCTGCTATATATATCAAGGGGGGTTAGGTAGGGATCATTCGGTCCATCCGATCGAAATCAGACGGTCGGGAATAAAATCTATGGGAGTCCAAAAGAGAAAACGAAGATGTTTTAGGGATGTTTTATGATGATCCGGACCCATCGGTCACGACTGCCCGGGTCAGGTTCGGGACAGTTCTGGACGTGCAGGCGAGGGGTGAAAGTGGGCTGGTTAGCGGGTTGTGTAGAACGCATCGGGCTGAGACGAGAGAAGAGAGAGAGAGGCCCGGCGGCAGTTTCGAAACACCGAAACGTCCGACGTTTATCCGGCTATAGTGCCGCTATATGTTTAACGGTTGAGCTATCAAACGAACTCCGAATGCGATGAAATTTGAGAGGCGGTCTACCTACGCTATAATAAGACCGCACGCCAGTTTCATCCCATTCCGAGAACATTTCCCGGCCACTTATAAAATAAATACTCGGAGGTGCCGCGGGCGCGTGCGAGTGTGTCTGGACTCAGAACGGACAACGGAGAGAACTGAGGAGCCCGAACGAATGCAAGTTTTGAAAACATGCTAATGAAATGCACATGATGACATGACAAAGTGCAACACGCAAGCAAATGACATGGCAACGATGACGAATAACTGGCTGACACCTGGCGCATCGGTCTCAGGGCGTCACATGAGCATTCCCATATTCATCAAGGTTTTACCAATATCCGTGTCAAGGATCCTGGCAACACAACATACTACCATGATGACTAATGATGGATGGTGCAGATGCAAAGGAAGATAACACTTTCTCAGATTTCACCTTAGCGGGGTCAAAGGGGAAAAATCTGGATGATCGACCGAGAGACATTTAGCACTCCGCTTCTAATGTTCTCCTTGATGTGCTAGCGCAACCCATTTATTAAAATGGTTTGGTACTTAGAACGTCAAGTAAAAGGTCGGACTTCAGGAGCACAAAAATCCATAAGGAACAACTAGCGAGTAAATCCTACGAAATCCTTATGGGGAGGTGGCCAACTTCTTCAATCAAGATGCTACAACAATAGGTCTTCCGGCTGGGTGTGTTGGCCACGACATACACTTTACCGGTTATCGAGAGACCAATATTATAGTTCTTGGAAAAGGCTCCAACCATCATATCTGCCTGAGATTCAGTTCCGGTTGGTGTCAGGATATTCCAGACTCATCGAGTCTAGAAAGAAAATAAAAGTTTGCCGCACAAATCGACGAGACGGCGTTGCGAGATTCTCGGGGAGTGAACTACGATAGCAAGCTCCAAAACATGAGCTAGTTCTACTACGTACCTGTGGACACGTTGTCCCAGACAAGCATGACCACATAGTAGTCTTATGATAAAGTACCACCGAGTTCAGATTGGGAATCATCATTGGAGATAACGAAGTCTTGTGCATGTCCGTCCGGGCCCTTCGGGATTAGCGCATGAACTTCTTTTCTTGAACAAATCAATTAGTGGCTTGGTGTGCTAGGAAATACCAATGGGATGGAGGTAGCTAATCTCTCAAGCCATGGTATACTTCGCACGTGCATGACTGACTTGGGATGATTCCAGAGGAAACAAAACTAACTTTCTTGAATTCATGGCGGCAACTTGCACCTAATGCACGCGAACTGGGAGAAAGTCACTTCTTGCACCAACATATACCTCATGAACGGGACACGAAGGCAATGCTTACAAAGTTTCCAACACTAGCTTTAATGTTCAACATGAATCATGGAGGGAATAAACATGTTGCCGATGGGCTCGACAACAATTCATCGAGGCTTCCATAAAATGGAATTCCATAACTATGTGAACAAGGTGATGGCATCGGTCAGACCAATAGAGGTAACGGTGTATGCTCGAGGGATCAACCACGAGTAAGACAACATTAAGAACATCGTTGGTTCTGATTTGATTTGAGGATAGCCCACACTCAAATCAAAGTTTTGGCAAGACAATAGGTCCAACAACTGGTCACGAGGATCAATCGATGAAGATATCATCTTTTCTCAACACACATACAAGATATCCCTTAAGATGAACTAAATCGGACAAGCTTCCATGTTCCAACTCTCCAAGTTGTTGTTTAGCTTAACCAACTAGTTCAGGGTATCCGACACAGATTCTTGAAGAAGGGGGGGTTTATATGTAAACCAACTTGATCAAGAGCTCAACATAACGTTCAGGGATCAACCTGGTAATACTTCCGAGAAGATATTCGGAAAATCACGAACCACCGATATGTTAGGAAGCTCGAGATCAATCTTGCTTTTTGGGGCAAGACGATATGATCAAAAGAGCGAGAGATTGACACAATCCTAACTCATTGATCGAAGAGTGCACCAAGTAAGATGGACTAGGTAGCACGATCAATCTTAGAATGATGATTCAGTAACCAGCACGCTAAGAATGAGATTATCGTCCATTAACCACCAAGCAACAGGGTTGCTAAGAGTATTGATTTCACACATCACAATTCACTTGTCAGTATTCCGGTTACAATAACATGGAGGCCGAGGAATAAACGATGATGGCGAGAAGTATCACCTTATCAAAAGTTCATAGGAGGTTGTGCAATTCCCATGACATTCTTGACATAAAAGGGGGTAACACTCCAAGGTAGAACAGATTAGAAGCTGGATTAGCATTCTTCACCTGCGAAGTCCAACTTCTTTGACCCAATCCTGGATATGGATAAGGTACTGGAGTTTGTTTCTCCTAGTCATTCCAGAATAGAATGGCTTGACGGACCACAAGAGTAAAAGGCATCAATGAACACGAATGCATGACTACTCCTGACTATCAATTGATAGATGAAGGTCAGAATACAACTAAAAGGGGACAACTCAAAGGAACATATAACTTTCCGAGTTGTGCATGCATAGACCAGCATGCCGAACTTTCAACATATTTCTTCCGGATAATCCATGCAGAAAGGTAGGACTGGCAGAGTCACAATATGAATGGAGTACCACTCAAGAGCACTCTGGTTGCGATCTTTTGGTTCAGAAGAACTTCTTCCATGATGGTTCATGGTATTGGAAGAACGATAACCACGGACCTCGAGGACTATCCCAAGGTTACTAATATCCTAGAGGGACGAGCAAATACTGTCGACATGAAGTAAGTAGGGTGAATGTCGGGTTTAAGAACCCAAGAGTAGAATGCCTACTAACTAAATGGCATCACGGGATGCTTTCGAGAATAATGGCCAGAATCATCACACTGAGAATATAAGGCATTGCTAGATTACTGGGTGATACTCTAGACACCTAGGGTCATAATAATAATTCCAACATATATGTCGAGGTAATAGAGTACCTCAACACACTGATTAGTGTGGTTAATCTGGCCCAAAGGAGCATCGGAAACATGAAGGAAAGATTTTCAAATGCATCAGACTATTTAGAAACCTAGAATAATTCGGACAGCATAACGGCTGTAATTGCTCAAAAGGATTTTGAGATCCAAGCAAAAGGGTAGCATAACCACTCAACATAATAATGTCAAGGTTCTGAGACCAACAAATTAACAAACGGAAGTAGAAGAAACTAACTGAGGGTTGAACCCACAATTAACGTGATCCTGATAGACAGAAGAGGAAGCCTAGTTCCTTAATCCCCATAGAAAAGAAGAGGACGACTCAGATCAGAAGGTCATAAGGTAAAGGAGTAAAAAAAGCCTTACGTTCCCTTCCACAATCAATTCCCTTATATATCTAAAGATTTTCTAGACAGAACTTCGACCAGTTTGGCTTATTAATCCTACAGGCAGTCAGGCTCTGATACCAAACCTGTCAGGACCCCAATCCTAAGTCACACAGGTCTAGCCTGTAACACATCATATCACTTTGCGGCCTCACGCACGGTATCGCCACGGGTGCCACCTTACCTGGCCCGGGACCGTTTGCGCATTTTGGCACACATATATGATATTGTCGCTAGCATCCATATGACAGAGAACCCGGGCCGACATGACCAGTTATAAACCAAAAGTGGCACTAAATTACAGAGACAAGCATACATGACCCAGCAACGAACGTGTTGGTCATCAACGTATGAACCCAAGTCGTAGCAAGCTACAAGGACTTAAAGGAACAACGCGTGACATTTCCCCTAAGGGACAGACACAGGAACAAAGAAGGACACATGCCGGCCAGCCTAAGTGTTCCGGAGCAGTAGCAAGCTACCAAGGCTCAGTGGAAGCACTAGGAGACATTTCCCTGTAAGATAGGCTACCAAGGGTAAACAACTAGGTGTTGAATCCCACACATAGCAATACACATTACACATACGCATAACATGCAAGTATGTGCTATACAACATGGCATCACAACATAACTCAACAACTCATATAGATAAAGGCCCAGAAGAGCCATCATATCATTTATTACAAACAAAGGTCACATGACCCAACATACAGAGCATACAGGCAATGGAAGCATAACATGTCTTAGTACAGACAACTACAAATGAAAAAGGCTGAGAAGCCTGACTATATACAAGACCCTCCCAAGGGTACAAGATCGTAGCTGAGGTAACAAGCTAAACGTCGAAGTCCACGCGGAACCACTAGTGAGACTGGAGTCTCTCTGCAAAAACATAAATTAAGCAAACGTGAGTACAAAGGTACTCAGCAAGACTTACATCAGAACTAGCTACATATGCATCAGTATCAACATAGGGGTGGTGGAGTTTGACTGCAGCGAGCCAGCTTTGACTTGGTGGCTATCCTGAACTACGACTGCAAGTAACTCTTTTGAGGTGGCGCACACGAGTCCACATATTCACCAATCAATACACCACTATGGATCTGCTCCCATCTCCCTACGAGAAGGCCATCCATAGCACTCATGCTTATCTTGCGTGTTTTAGAGTATCCACTTCATGTGTCTATGAACTGTACAGGTAACCAGAAGTCCATTGCCGCGGACACGGCTATTCGAATAGATCATATATAACCCTGCAGGGGTGTACTTCTTCACACACGTTCTCGCCACTTACCGCCATGTACACGTCATGTATCTCGGCAACCTTCAAGCGGAAGCCTGGCGAGGGTGTCGGCCACGACCTGACAAACCACACAAGTCCCTAGTCCAGGTTTATCGCCTATTTGGGTTCCATCCGTGGGGAGATCCGGCCGGGGTGTCGCTCACGGCCTCAAACGATGTGTACAGGGTTCCCGCATCACCAAACGGGCGACCGGTACACCGTGCCACGTACCTGCCGCGTCACAGCCCACCCCGAGGGTCAGCGCTGCGCACGACCTCCTGTAAACTACAAACACCAGAAACTAGTTGCAACTCCTGGACAGAGGACAAGGGTAGTTAATAAGTCGAGAGGGTCCATTGGTTTCGGGCCCAATGCATGGTAGTAACTGGTCATGGATCAACCAACAGAGAACTCAGTTCTTGAGGACGGCTGCAATGAGACAACCCACCATGTACTCCTACATGGCCTCTCATCGCTACCTTTACCAAATCGTGTTCACACACTTAGCTCACACACATTAGGACATGTTCATCAGCATTCCAATTCATCCCCGATGAATCAGACCTGACACAACTCTAAGCAATAGCAGGCATAACCAGAAAGCATGAATGAGTAGGCACAACATGGCTCAAACAACTCCTACTCATACTAGTGGGTTTCAACTATTTACTGTGGCAATGACAGGTCTTCCAGTGGAAAGAGGTTCAACTAAGCGTTGTTGTCCTAATGTAGTAAAAGAGAGCAAGAGCGAGAGAGTGGGATTGTATCGGAATGCTCAATGGGATTTTGCTTGCGTGGCACTTCTGAAGTTAGTAATAGTTCTTCATCGGTGTCATCGATCACATCGTCGGAACAGCGTCTACTGAGAGGGGACAAACACTGGCAAACAAGAGAGAACACAACCAATGCAATGCGACAATATGATGCATGATCATGACATGGCAATATGCTGTTGATTGAGCTAATGCAACTAGCAGTGATTTAAATGAAGTTGATTTGAACCAAAGGTTCAAATTGAAACTCCATATGTTGTTATTCAAATGCCGTTTAATTGATATGACCTGATCAGCAGGTTTAATTTGTTCAAACATGCATGAAAATGCCATAAATAGATTCCTTGAATTTTTTTGATCATTTTTCATATATAAATTATTTTCATTGGAGTTATAAATTATTTTCTGTGATTTTTAGAAGTTTTGGCTATTTTCTGAATTAAATAAATCATTTCTGATTTATTTAAAATCCCAGAAAACAGATATTGCATCAGCATGACGTCACTATGGTGTCAGCGGTCAATAGGGGCTGGTCCTGGTCAAACCTGACAAGTGGGACCCACTGGTCAGTGACACAACTAGCTAACCCTATTAATTAGTGCTAACTTAAACCTAACTAAAGTGTCATGGGGGGTGGCCCACATGTCAGTCTCTCAGGCCTAATTAAGTTTAGTTTTAAACTAAATAAATTTAACAGGGGCTGGCCCCACCTGTCATTGAGTTAGTGGTTAACTAAGGGCATGGGGCCCTATGTCAGTGACTCTGCGGGCTCAACCCACCGGTCAAATAAGTCAAAAGCGCCGGCGGCTCGTCGCCGGCGGCGACAGACGTGACGGAGGGGCTCGGGAATAGCCCTCCGGCGACCAAAACAGCGGCGGAGAGGCTCTACGCGGAGCTGGGACTCGCCCGCATCCAGTGGTGGCAGCGTCTGGAGCTAGGGTGGCCGAAGCTCGCCGGAAACAAGCTCGCGGCGGCGACCGGAGTTCGGGCAGAGAGGGGAAGGAGCTATGGGGCACGGGGAGGTGAGCTAAGGGGCTCTACGGACTCCTAGGAGCGTGCTGAGCACGACGGAAGGCTCGGACGCGAGCTTTGCTAGCTCTGTCCATGGCGGCATCATGTTCGGCGGCGAGGAGCTCCGGTCACGGCGGGAACGGCGCTACCGCAAGAGGGCAAGCGAAAAGGAGAGAGGGGAAACGCATTGGAGCTCACAGCGAGGACGAGGAGGTGGTCCACGAGCTCGAGGGCGTCCTTGATGCTGCGAATCGAGCAGCGGCGATCACCGGTCGTGGCGATGAAGACGGCGATGATGGCGTGGCATCGGGGCACCTGACGTCGCGTGTGTCGTCTTAGAGCTTCACAGATCCGAGGCGGAGCTCATGGGCTAACTGGCGGGGCGTGGGGATGCCGGTGGCCGCGGCAACGGCGAACGACGGCGATGGCCGTGTTCGGTGGGGGAAACAAAGGAGGGGGAGAGCGTTCGGGGGAGAGAGGGAGAGGTGCAGGGGGTTCTAGCATCTCCGTGGCGTCGTCTAGAGGCATCCAGGGGGAAGAGGAGGCAGGCAGGCAGGGAGGAGCTGGCGCGGCTCGGCGGCGCGCCTGGCACGCAGCTGCTTCTCCTCCTGGCAGGAGGAAGAAGACAGTGCTGCCCCTGGTGGGCCGGGCCACTACAGCGCTGGGCCAGGTAAGTCTTTTTTCCCCTCTCTTTTCTAATTCTTTCTGTTTCTGTTTTCTATTTTTCTTTCTTTGTTTTGATTTGATTTACAAACCAAACCATTTTAAAACTTTCTGTAAATTTTTATGTGAGCTCAGGGAGCCAGTCCAAGGTCACATGCAAACTTACAAAAATACTTGAACTTTATTTCTTATATAACAGAAATAAATTCAACTCAAATATGTTATTGATTTAATTCAAAGGCCCAAAAATAAATATTTTAAAGCCTCCAAAAATATTGGTTTGAATTTTATTCTTGCCAATATTTTCCAAGGTTTAACAGGAAAATTTTCTTGGGCTTCTTTGAGAAGATTTTAATGTTGACTATTTTTTTAACTGCTTTCTGAGGGTTTCAACAAACCTCAATTCAACTTTCAAAAAACTTAAACATGATGCAACAAACAAGTGCTATCCTATTGCAGGGTGAAGCTGGGGATGTGACACATATCAAGCATCCCCAAGCTTAATTCCTGCTCGTCCTCGAGTAGGTAAATGATAAAAACAGAAATTTTGATGTGGAATGCTAACCAACATAGTTTTTCAATGTAATTCTCTTAATTGTGGCATGAATGTTCAGATCTGAAAGATTCAAGACAAAAGTCTATATTGACATAAGAAATAATAATACTTCAAGCATACTAACAAAGCAATCATGTCTTCTCGAAATACTATGGCTAAAGAAAGTTATCCCTACAAAATCATATAGTGTGGCTATGCTCCCTCTTCATCACACAAAATATTCATATCATGCACAACCCCGGTTTCAGCCAAGCACTGGTTTTCATACTCTATTCTTTCAAACCTTTAAACTTTCACGCAATACATGAGCGTGAGCCATGGACATAGCGCTATGGGTAGAATAAAGAGGTGGTTGTGGAGAAGACAAAAAGGAGGGAGATAGTCTCACATCAACTAGGAGTATCAACGGGCTATGGAGATGCCCATCAATAGATATCAATGTGAGTGAGTAGGGATTGCCATGCAACAGATGCACTAGAGCTAAAAATGTATGAAAGCTCAACAAAAGAAGCTAAGTGGGTGTGCATCCAACTTGCTTGCTCATGAAGACCTAGGGCATTTGAGGAAGCCCATCGTTGGAATATACAAGCCAATTTCTATAATGAAAATTCCCACTAGTATATGAAAGTGACTAAACATGAGACTCTCTATCATGAAGAACATGGTGCTACTTTGAAGCACAAGTGTGGAAAAAGATAGTAGCAATTGTCCCTTTTTCTTTTCTTTTTTTATTTGGGCCTCTCTTTTTTTTCTTTGGCCTTTCTCCTTTTTTTGAAGGGGCTTTCTTGATTTAGCCTTTCCTCACATGGGACAATGCTCTAATAATGATGATCATCACACTTTCATTGAATTACAACTCGATACTAGAACAAAGTATGACCTATATGAATGACTCCGGTGGTGTACCGGGATGTGCAATGAATCAAGAGTGACATGTATGAAAAACTATGCATGGTGGCTTTGCCACAAATACGATGTCAACTACATGATCATGCATGGCAATATGACAATATGATGTGTGTCATATGAACGGAACGGTGGAAAGTTGCATGGCAATATATCTCGGAATGGCTATGGAAATGCCATGATAGGTAGGTATGGTGGATGTTTTGAGAAATATATATATGGTGGCTGTTTTGAGGAAGGATATACAGTGGGTGTATGGTACCGGCGAAAGTTGCGCGATACAAGAGAGGCTAGCAATGGTGGAAGGGTGAGAGTGCGTATAATCCATGGACTCAACATTAGTCATAAGAACTCATATACTTATTGCGAAAATCTACGAGTCATCAAAACAAAGCAATCAACGCATGCTCCTAGGGGGGAGGTTGGTAGGAGTTAACCATCGTGCGCCCCCGACCTCCACACAAAGGTTGACAATTTACAAATACCTCATGCTCTAACTTCGTCACAAAGCGGTTCACCATACGTGCATGCTACGGGAATCACTAACTTTAACACAAGCATTTCTCAATTTCATAATAACTCCACTAGCACGACTCTAATATCACTATCCTCATATCTCAAAACAATTATCAAGCATCCAACTTCTCATCATATTCAATGCACTTAGTGTGAAAGTTTTTACTACATTGATATTGGATGTCTATCATGTGAAGACTAGTTTTATAGCCAAAGCACATTACCATGTTGTTTTAATAAAATCTGCAAAGGATATAAGTGAAGCATGAGAGATCAACAATTTCTTCAAAATATAATCACCACCGTGCTCTAAAAGATATAAGTGAAGCACTAGAGCAAAAATTATTCAACTCAAAAGATATAAGTGAAGCACATAGAGTGTTCTATCAATTCTTAGGACATATCAACTCTCTCAATAGGTGTTTCCAGCAAGGATAATTGTGGATAACTAACAAGCAAAGACTCAAATGATACATGACGCTCCAAGTAAAACACATATCATGTGGTGAATAAAAATATAGCTCCGAGTATAGTTACCGATAGATGAAGACGAAAGAGGGGATGCCTTCCCGGAGAATCCCCAAGCTTAGGCTTTTGGTTGTCCTTGAATTTTACCTTGGGGTGCCTTTGGCATCCCCAAGCTTAGGCTCTTGCCACTCTTTTTTCCATAGTCCATCAAAGAAATACTCAAAACTTGAAAACTTCACAACACAAAACTTAGACAAAAATCTCATGAGCTCCGTTAGTATAAGAAAGCAAACCACTACTCAAAGTTACTGGAATGAATTCATTCTTTGTTTACATTGGTGTTAAACCTACTGTATTCCAACTTCTCTATGATTCATACTTCCCAATACTACGCATAGATGCATCGAAATAAGCAAACAACACACGAAAAACAGAATCTGTCAAAAACAGAATAGTCTGTAGTAATCTGCAGTTTTCGCATACGTCTATAACTCCAGAAAAATTGAACTAAATTGGTAAACGTTAGGAATTTGTCTGTTAATCATCTGCAAACAGAATCAACTAAATAGCACGCTCCAGTAAAATCTGGTGACCATTCTAGCGAGCGCTAACGATTCTGTTTTTCACAGCACGATCATATAAACTTCACACAAGTCTTCCCAAAGGTTCTACTTGGCACAAACACTAACTAAAACACAAAACCACATCTAAATAGAAGCTAGATGCAATATTTATTCCTAAAAAGAAGCAAAAACAAAAAGTATAAAATTGGGTTGCCTCCCAATAAGCGCTATCATTTTACGCCCCTAGCTAGGCATGATACATGGATAGATCTAGGTATTGCCATCTTTGGAAGGCAATCCATAAGTGGCTCTCATAATAGATTCATATGGTAATTTGATTTTCTTTCTAGGAAAGTGTTCCATGCCTTTCCTTAACAGAAATTGGAATCTAATATTTCTTTCCTTCATATCAATAATTGCACCAATCGTTCTAAGGAAAGGTCTACCAAGAATAATAGGACATGAAGGATTGCAATCTATATCAAGAACAATGAAATCTACGGGCACATAATTCCTATTGGTGACAATAAGAACATCATTAATCCTTCCCATAGGTTTCTTAATAGTGGAATCCGCAGATGCAAATTTAAAGAACAGTCATCAAGCTCATGGAACCCTAGCAAATCACACAAAGTTTTTGGGATAGTGGAGACACTTGCACCCAAATCACACAAAGCAAAGCATTCATGATCTTTAATTTTTATTTTGATAGTAGGTTCCCACTCATCATAAAGCTTTCTAGGGATAGAAACTTCTAACTCAAATTTTTCTTCATAAGATTGCATCAAAGCATCAACTATGTGTTTGGTAAAAGCTTTATTTTGACTATAAGCATGCAGAGAGTTTAGTACGGATTGCAACAAGGAAATACAATCAATCAAAGAGCAATTATCATAATTGAATCCCTTGAAATCCAAGGTAGTGGGTTCATCACTATGCAAAGTTTTAATCTCTTCACTCCCACTTTTAACAATTTTAGCATCAAGATCTAAAAACTTGGAATCATTGGGACACCTTAAAGTAGAATCATCTCCAATCCTATATTCATCAAAATTATACTGGAAAACAAGGATCTAATAGGAGACACATCAATAACTTTCAGATCTTCATCTTTATTTTCATGCTCTTCCGGTTTAGCAGCCATCTTATTGATCAAGGTGGACTGTTTGTCCGAAATTTGGGCTATTAAGTTCTCAAGATGGGCGAACTGGGATTTCAAACCATAAAATTCCTTAGACATATCATCAAGGTCTTTATTCATATATTCCATAAAAAAATTATATTCTTTAAGCTCGCTTCTGAAAAAATCATTATGCTCAAATTGTATAGTCATAAAATGTCTAACATTGTTTTCGATCTCCTCCAACCTCTTGAGGTGAGGGTCAACACTGATAGGGAGAGCCATAGTGACAAGCAAGTAATCCAACACACACAAGCAAACAAGAAGCAAGCGAACAATAAACACACGGCAGAACAAGGGCAAATAAAACGGCAAGGGTGAAGTGGGGGAGAAGAAAACTAGAGGCAAAAAAAAGTAATGCGAAGGATAAGGGTTTGTGATAGGTACTTGGTATATAACTTTTGCGTAAGCCTCCCCGGCAACGGCGCCAGAAATTCATTTGCTACTTCTGGAGCTTGCGTTGTATTCCCTCGAAGAGGAAAGGGTGATGCAGCACAGTAGCGTAAGTATTTCCCTCAGTTTTGGAGAACCAAGGTATCAATCCAGTAGGAGACCATGCGCGAGTCCATCGCACCTGCACAAACAAATAAGAACTTCGCACGCAACGCGATAAGGGGTTGTCAATCGCTTTACGGTCACTTATGAAAGTGAGATCTGATAGAGATGATAGTTTGATATTTTAGGTATTTTTGCTTATAAGAACAGAAAGTAAAACAGGAAAAGTAAAGTAGATTGTAGATTGATATGTTGAGAATAGACCCGGGGGCCATAGTGTTCTCTATTGGCTTCTCTCATGATAGCGATATTCTACGACGGGTAAACAAATTACTGTCGAGCAATTGATAGAAAAGTGAATAATTATGAGACTATCTAGGTATGATCATTATATATAGGCATCACGTCTGAGACAAGTAGACCGAAACAATTCTGCATCTACTACTATTACCCCTCACATCGACCGCTATGCAGCATGCATCTAGAGTATTAAGTTCATAAGAATAGAGTAACGCCTAAAGCAAGATGACATGATGTAGAGGGATAAACTCAAACATAGTGATATAACTCCATCTTTTTATCCTCAATGGCAACAATACAATACGTGCCTTGCTGCCCCTAATATCACTGGGAAAGGACACCGCAAGATTGAACCCAAAGCCAAGCACTTCTCTCATTGCAAGAACTATAGATCTAGTAGGCCAAACCAAACCAATAATTCGAAGAGACTTGAAAGGATACTATAATCATACATAAAGAGTTCAGAAAAGAACCAAATATTTCTCATAGATAATCTTGGTCACAAACCCACAATTCATCAGATCTCGACAAACACACCGCAAAAAGAGATTACATCAAATAGATCTCCTCGAAGACCGAGGAGAACATGGTATTGATATCCAAAGAGAGAGAAGAAGCCATCTAGATACTAGCTATGGACCCGAAGGTCTGTGGTAAACTAGTCACAAGTCATGGTGAGGTGATGATGATGATGTAGAAGCACTCCGTGGTAGATCCCCCCTCCGTCGGATCTCCGGAACAAGCCCCAAGATGGGATCTCACGGGAACAGAAGGTTGCGGCGGTAGAACTAGGTTTTTCTCTGTTCGTCTGATAGTTTCGGGGTACGTAGGTATATATAGGAGGAATTAGGGCACCGGGGGCCAGACGGGATGCCCACGAGGCAGGGGTGCACCCTACAGGGGGGGCGCCCCCACCCTCGTGGACGCCACGTCAGCCCTACTCTGTGGTTCTCAAGTCTCCCGTGCGTATTTTGCTCCAAAAATATCTATCCCGAAGGTTTCATTCCGTTTGGACTCCGTTTGATATTCTTTTTCTGTAAAACCCTAAAACGGGCAAAAAAAACAGCAATCTGGACTAGGCCTTTGGGTTAGTAGGTTAGTGCCAAAAATAATATAAAAGTGTATAACAAAGCCCATTAAACATCCAAAACATCATAAATAATAGCATGGAACAATTAAAAATTATAGATACGTTGGAGACGTATCAGCGCTTCATGGGCCACGTCGCCCGCAAGGGGTGGCCGGCGAGGTAGCGAGAGAGACAGGGCAGGAGAGCCCCCGGCGGCGCTAACGAGCTCGGCAATGCGGTCGAGCCAGTCCTCGTAGAGTTCATCGACGGGGCGGTAGTGCAGGAGCTCGCGCGCCATAAGCAGCGCAGCTTGTGCGTTTGCGGTGTCAGGACCGGTCCTTCAGTAAAATAATTACCGGAAGGCCGACCTTTTTATTAAACCAGCGAGGAATATCATTCCTTGCTGGCAGACAATTCCTTGATACAGAATTCCAGGACACTGAATATTATACAAGGTTGAGCTGAGGTTGCTCAACAATTTTATTACAAGCGCACCAATATATTACATGAAGGCGGATATGACACATAGGTAGGGTGGCATACTACTAACTCGTAATAAAAGGTGGTGGATATGTCACAAAGAAGTGGGTGACGTGACTCCAATATATTATAGTTCATCGAGTGTCGGAGTGAGACCCGATGAATTTATTTAGTGGTAGGCGGAAGCGGTTATATCACAGTGATCAACTCCAGGATCGCAAGGGACTGACTGGGACTCCACTAGACGTCGGACTCGCTATCGAACTCTTCATCCATGAGATCGCCTTCGTCCACATCTGGCCAAATTAACAAGCCAGGTGAGTACGTTGAATGTACTCGCAAGATAGTTCGGACTTAAGATATAACAAATGCCAACATGATGCATTTGAGTATTCCAGCAAAAATGCGACCGGAATAAAATATTAATGTGATGTATGCAACGATAGAAGTCGGGCGGTAATCCTCCCGAAATCCATAAGATAAATAGAAGGAGACCAACGAGTGTCTGTGAGACGCCTCGTAAGAAACAAAAATGATAGCAGGCCACAGTCGGGCGTCTAAGCGACACCACATAAAGGGCTTATAGCAAAATTAAATAACAAGAATGCCTCAGTCGGACGTCTGAGCGACATCGCAAAAAGGGCTTATAAATAAAAAGAATGCCACAGTCGGACGTCTGAGCGACATCACATAAAGGGCGTATAAATAAAAAGAATGCCACAGTCGGACGTCTGAGCGACATCACATAAAGGGCTTATAAATAAAAAGAATGCCACAGTCGGACGTCTGAGCGACATCACATAAAGGGCTTATAAATAAAAAGAATACCACAGTCAGACGTCTGAGCGACATCACATAAAGGGCTTATAAATAGCAATAGTATAATGATGAAATACTTCTGGAAGTAAATCAATACAGAGATAGTTGGTGAGTTCATCTACCAAATGAACTTGACGAAAATACTACTCTGGTTAC
>LR738714.1:204579882-204613374 GCA_902687465.1 Secale cereale
CACAGTCGGACGTCTGAGCGACATCACATAAAGGGCTTATAAATAAAAAGAATGCCACAGTCGGACGTCTGAGCGACATCACATAAAGGGCTTATAAATAAAAAGAATGCCATAGTCGGACGTCTGACCGACATCACATAAAGGGCTTATAAATAAAAAGAATGCCACAGTCGGATGTCTGAGCGACATCACATAAAGGGCTTATAAATAAAAAGAATACCACAGTCAGACGTCTGAGCGACATCACATAAAGGGCTTATAAATAGCAATAGTATAATGATGAAATACTTCTGGAAGTAAATCAATACAGAGATAGTTGGTGAGTTCATCTACCAAATGAACTTGACGAAAATACTACTCTGGTTACCAACAAGAATTTACTAGAGACGGTCACCGGGTTGACATGAAGATTGACCCTAGGCCATAAACATGGCTACTGGAGGAATTTAACTCTCCAGAGCTTGTACTACTAACTCATAGCCAACGGATTCTACTAGCCACGGGGACTAGTTCCGTCTATGGTGTTTTCGTAGAAACCCAACTAACCAGTACACACCCATTTTACATCCTGTTGTCCGGAATCACCCGCGACAACATTCACGAAAAACTTTAAGACGGGGAGGCTACAACCTCGAATAGAATGGGATCAAATTTATATATGCGCGCTCTAAGGGGTGCCCCCCTCTCGGTCCCAACCGGAAACACCCATGCCCCCTGACCGGATGACGGGCTTTAATCCAGGGCCATGGAACCCTCATCCCGGCCCCTCTACTTGGTGTGTACTCGGGATGTGGTTTACAACTGACTAGACCGTAATCTCAACAGACGGCCTATGATAGTACCAAAAAGGAGATGAACGGAATCACGATATGATCTCCGTAGATACTGAGTTAACCAACTACTGGCATGCTCCAACAATACCAGCATTCCACCCATCATGTCACCACATGATCGAGGTGGTTCAAACATTATCATTCGGGGCTCACCCGAAGCTTGCTTGCATGAAATATAACCATACACATATGCTTATATGACCATGCTTATGAGAAGAACTACTCGAGCAAACATGCAACATACTCATCATATCAAAGGTTCAAACATGCTTGCCTGGTTCTGAGAAGTCGGAGTCTAACTCGGTGTGGTTCGCGGCTCCGTCACGTCCTTCGGTATCTACGTATTCAAACAAATGGATACTAACATAAATACCGCGCGTGCAAATAAAGCTGCTCCAAAAAATTTCACATAAGTATGACAAAAAACTAGACAGAAAACTAAAGAGGATAGAAAAAGAATCAACTCAAAATCATCTTTAGTTAAAAAGATATTAGAGTTTCTGTCCAGGGACTCATCTGTGATGAAACAGAAAAGTCCCAGGGGCTAGAACAGAAAACAGCAAAGCGAACCGGTATGCAGTACGTCAACTGAAGGAGAAAACGTACTTTGCCCGAAGGCGCTTACAGAAAAACGGTTCGGGGGAGAGGTGTGAGGCTGACAAGAGGCCCCACTTGTCGGGTTTGAACTCTGAGACAGAGTCGCGCCAGCGCCGGTGCTGCGGGGGTCGCCGGCGCCGATCCACGGCGAGTTAGGGGAGGGGAGTGATACGTACGGCTTCTCGGTGATCTTCCGCGTCGAATGGTGGTGGAGTTGAGCGTCGGCGAGCCCCACGTCGACGGCGACCCTTTCTCCGGCGGACGGCGGCTCGGGTGATCGTGGGCCTCGTCGGGAAGAGTTCCTGGGGTCGAATTGAAGTGGGGGTTAGGTTTAGGTGGGTGCCAGGGTGCTACGCTCGAGTCCACGACGGCGGAGGAGCTCTCACCGGAGAGAATGCTGCTGGAGCCCGAGGCGGAGGGAGTTGGCCAGAGTTGGAGAAGAAGAGCTCCTCGAGGCTCTTCTAGAGGCTGGGCGTGGTCTAGGGAGGTGGTGGAGGTGTGCGGGCTCAAGAACAAGCTCGGTGGTGCCTTATATAGCCGGCCCGAGGCGGTTGCCGTGAACGGGATAAGTCCGGCGAGTGATTACGGCGAGGCAGTGGCGTGACGGCGGGTTTAGGGGCTTGAGCATCGACTAGGAGGTGTAGTGGTTCCATTCCCGTGCCTAAACCAGCAGGGGAGAGAGAGTTACGGGCTGTCCTCGACGGAACGGCCGTGCGGCACGTCGGCGGCAGAAAACACGCTCTGCGCGCGCCAGGCCACAGCGACGGTGCGGCATGCATGCGCTGGCACTGGAGGTGGCCACGCGGAGCGCTGGGGTGATTTGGGCGGCGCCAAACGGCGTTGAGCCGCGGGGTGACTTCTGTCAGCCGCCACGGGCGGTGCTGTTGCCATGGCAGTCGCCGGCGTGGTCGGGCCAGGGCGCCACCGACGCCCAGAAGGAGCCAAGCAACCGTGCGGCACTCTGGATAAGAAGATGATGCAGTGCAGCTTCGAGCCAAGGCGGGTACTGGTGAGATTGTCGAAGCTGCCTGATGAAACTGACGAACTGTCGTACTGTCTGTCGACAGTTTCAGTTAACAGTTTCTGAACCTGACAGCACAGTGCATGCAATGTGTTCGATGAGATGATTCTGGTATGTGTGCAATGTTTCTGGGGCTGATATTTGGTGGAGTGTCCTCTTGATGCATCTAGAGGCTGCCTGATTTTTCACAGAATTTTTGGAAAAAGCTAAATATGAATTTCACCAAATTTTGCAAATCTGGTCCAAACTTACAGCAGGTGAAATTTTAAAATTTTGAACTATGGACCAGTGAAACAAGATGGATCTAGGTTGTGGGTACTAAGGTCTATTTGGGGAAGTTTGTTTGGAATCAAATAACAAGCTAGGCGTGGTGGTTCCTTTGTAAACCACCAAGGTCCACTATAAAAGACAGAAATAGTTTTTTGAATAAAATAAATTGAGGAAAAATCCCAATAAGGTCAAAACTTACTGGAATTGATGAGAGACTTGTCCTAAGGTGTGAAGAGGGTCTTGGAGAGAAATATTTCTGTTGGGATCATGGCAAGATGAAGGTTGGAGGGGAGGATAAGTCCAAGATCAAACTTGAGAGGCATAATTCAAGTAGGGGAGAATTCAAACAACCTCTTTGAAACTCAACTTGGGCTTGAGCCAACACAAGAGAAGATCTTCAAGGACAAAAACCAAGCTTGAGAAATCACCAAAAACTTTGGCCAGAAAAGATTTTAGAAGGGGCTTAAGAAAAGATCAAACAACCCACTTCCAAAAAGCCAAAAGTTTGGAAGAAAACCAACTCAAAAATTTGGGGTGTTACAACACCTACCCCTTTAGGAAAAATCTCGTCCCCGAGATTTCAGCTGATCCTCAAATAGGTTTGGGTGTTCTGTCCGAAGGAAATCTTCACTTTCCCATGTGGCCTCATCCTCTGTGTGATTACTCCACTGAACCTTGAGAAATTTAATAGTTTTATGACGGGTCCTCCTTTCAGACTCCTCCAAAATCTTTACTGGGTGTTCTCGGTTGGTGAGATCTGGTTGCACATCAAGGTTTTCATGTGACACATGTTTTTCTGGGTTGCTTACACATTTCCGTAGTTGCGAGACGTGGAACACGTCGTGGACGTCTGACAGTTCCTTGGGAAGGTCCAGCTGATAAGCTATTGTGCCTCTCCGTGCAATTATACGGAAGGGTCTGATGAATCGGGGTGCTAGTTTCCCTTTGACTTTGAATCGTTGCAGTCCTCTCATAGGTGATACACGTAAGTATACGTCTTCATCGGGCTCAAAACTTATTTCCCGATGTTTTTGATCGTAATAGCTCTTATGTCGGCTTTGGGCTGTTTTGAGTCGATCTCGTATTATTTTTACTCTTTCCTCAGCTTCCTTCAACATATCGGGGTCGAATATACGACTGTCCCCTGTTTCTGACCAGTTTAATGGAGTACGGCATCTTCGCCCGTACAAGGCTTCGAAAGGTGCCATCTGCAGGCTGGCTTGGTAACTATTGTTGTATGCAAACTCGGCATATGGTAAGCTTGCCTCCCAACTGGTCCCATATATGAGGACACATGCCCTTAGCATGTCTTCAAGTATTTGATTTACTCGTTCTGTTTGTCCTCCAGTCTGGGGGTGATAAGTTGTACTGAACGTTATTTGCGTTCTGAGGGCTTGTTGCAACTGGTCCCAAAATTTAGAGACGAACTGAGTGCCTCTGTCGGATATTATAGTCTTGGGAACCCCATGTAGGCATACTATACGGGCGAGGTAAAGCTTGGCAAGCTTTCGGGTGGTGTGGGTTGTCTTGACTGGTATGAAGTGTGCTACCTTGGTCAGTCTATCTGTGATGACCCATATGGCATCATTACCGTGTTGTGACCTTGGTAGTACAACAATAAAATCCATTCCAATATCATCCAATTTCCATTCTGGTATCTTGTTTGGCTGTAATAGCCCTGCGGTTTTTTGGTGCTCGGCTTTAATGCGTTGACATGAATCGCAGCATGCAATAAATGTGGCTATATCCCTCTTCATGACGTGCCACCAAAACCTTTCCTGAATGTCCTTGTACATTTTCGTCCCTCCAGGGTGGATTGAGTATGGAGTTGTGTGGCTTTCTGCTAGAATTTGCTGTTTAAGGTCATTGTTATTTGGTACGCAAAGTTTGCCTCCGAACCATAATATTCCTTCACTAGTTGTGGTGAATTCTGAGGCCTTGCCCTGACTTACTTTTCTTTTTATCCCTTCGATGATGGGGTGTCCATGCTGAGCCTTCTTTATTTGTTCTATTAGCGTAGGCTGTAATTCCAGCTTTGACACTTCGCCTTCAGTGACCATCATTAGGTTGAGTCTGGCGAATTCTTGCTGAAATTAGGGTCTCAGGTTCTGTATGCTGCCGCTGTTCGGGCTGGGGTTATGGCTGAGAGCATCTGCTACCACGTTTGCTTTTCCTGGGTGATAGTGTATACCGACGTCATAATCTTTTACTATTTCTAGCCAGCGTCGTTGTCGTAAATTGAGCTCTGGCTGCGTGAAAATATATCTGAGGCTCTTATGGTCCGTATATATTTCACAGCGATTCCCAAGCAAAAAGTGCCTCCACTCCTTGAGTGCATGAATGACTGCTGCCAACTCCAAATCGTGAGTAGGATAATTTTCTTCATGTTTTCGCAGTTGCCGGGAAGCGTAGGCGACTACTTTGCCTTCTTGCATTAGTACGCATCCGAGGCCTTTTCGGGATGCGTCGCAATATACTTCAAAACTCTCGTGTATGTCTGGTACAATTAATACTGGGGCTGTTGTTAACTTCTTTTTGAGTTCTTGAAAGCTTTTCTCACATGCTTCGGTCCATACGAACTTCTTATCCTTCTTGAGTAACTGTGTCATTGGTTTGGCTATGGTGGAAAATCCTTCAATAAACCTTCTGTAATATCCGGCCATACCGAGGAAACTTCGTATATCCGTTACACTGGCTGGTGACTTCCAGCCAAGTACAGCCTTGACTTTATCTTGGTCCACAGCAACTCCTTCTTGTGTTAATACGTGTCCTAGGAAACCCACTTGCCTCAACCAAAATTCACATTTGCTGAATTTGGCGTAAAGTTGGTGTTTCCTTAATTCTCCCAGTACAATGCGGAGGTGTTCAGCATGTTCTTCCGGTGTCTTTGAATATACCAAGATATCATCAATAAATACCACCACAAGTTTGTCCATGAATTTCATAAATACTTTGTTCATGAGGTGGACGAAATATGCGGGGGCGTTGGTCAGTCCAAACGGCATTACTGTAAATTGACAAAGTCTGTATCTGGATGTGAACGTTGTTTTCGGGATATCTTCCGTTCGTACTTTCAGTTGATGATAACCTGACCTTAAGTCAACCTTTGAGAAGACCTTGGCTTGCACGAGCTGGTCAAATAAATCATTTATCCGTGGCATCTGATATTTGTTCTTGATTGTGACCATGTTGAGCGCTCGGTAGTCTATACACAATCTCATGGTCCCATCCTTCTTTTTGGCAAATAATACCGGCGAACCCCAAGGTGAGGAGCTGGCCCATATAAATCCTTTGTCTAGCAGTTCCTTTATTTGCTTCTTTAGTTCAACCAACTTGGATGGTGCCATTCTGTACAGTTTCTTGTATATGGGGGTGGTTCTAGGTGCTAGCTCAATAATGAATTCTATTTCTCTGTCTAGTGGCATGTCTGGTAGTTCTTCGGGAAATACGTCCGGAATTCACATACAATTGGCACTTTGCTTAACTCAGAAGTATCAACCTTGTTTAATTTTGGTTGTCGCGATACTGGCCTTTCTTGAGCTGCGACTCTTATTGTCTTTCTGTGATGATGAGTAAGAATCACTGTCCTGTTGAAGCAATCAATAAATCCTTTATTGGTGGTTAGCCAATCCATACCCAGGATAACATCCAGTCCCTTGTTTTCCAACACAATGAGGATTGGGTTAAATTTTAATCCTTCAATTTCAATGTTCAAACCTTGGCAGTAATTCTGAGTGATCTGCTTACTTCCAGGGGACTTGATGGTCATTGATTTTCCCAAGGGAAGCATTGAAAAACCATGTTGCAAAGCAAAACTCTTCGAAATGAACGAATGAGAAGCTCCAGAATTAAACAAAACCGTGGCAGGTATTGTGTTGACAGGGAACGTACCGAGTACGATATCTGGGGCATCCTGTGCTTGCTCCTTGGTCACATGGTTTAGGTGGCCTTTCCTGTGATTGTTATTGAGGTTGAAGTTGTTACGCTTGGGCGCGGAATTGTTTCCGTTGTTGTTTGGCTTCGGTGCTGAGTTTCTCGGCTTTGGGCACTGTTTAGCATAGTGTCCCTCTTCTCCACATGCGTAGCAGGTAACATCCGGGCAATAGGTGAAATCCTTGTCTCTTGCATGAAAATTCTTGTTTGGACGTGTGTCATTTGTCGTGGGTTTGTTCGCCCCATTCCTCTGGAAATTTACCTTATTCTTGTTGTTGCGAGGGTGGTTGGTCTGATCCCTTTTTCTCTTGCGAATGTCTTCCAGACTGCGACGTTTATTCTCCAACGTAATGGCTTTGTCCACCAGTGTCTTGAAATCCGGAAAAGTGTGTACGACTAACTGGCATTTTAGTGCCGGTGCCAGTCCGTCCAAGAACTTTTCCATCTTCTTGTTTTCAGTCATACGCTCTTCGTTGGCATAACGGGATAATTGCGTAAACTGACTGTTATACTCAGGTACTGTCATGCCTCTTTGCTTGAGGTCATCACATTCTCTTTTCTTGATCTTCATAATGCTCTTAGGGATGTGTGCCCCACGAAAGCCTTCCTTGAAATCTTCCCAGGTGATATTATTTATGTCAGGATGTATAAGCAAAAAAAATTCCCACCATGACGCGGCTGCTCCAGTAAGGAAATGTGGTGCGTACAACACTTTTTCACGGTCTGAGCATTGTGCCACAATTAATTTTCTTTCAATATCTCGAAGCCAATCATCGGCCTCAAGAGGTTTGTCTGTGTGCAAAAATGTCGTTGGACGTGTCTTCTGAAATTCAGATAATTTTGAGTGCTGCTGATATGGCTCACGGTGATTTCCCATGTTAATGACGTGGTTATCATTTCTTGGTGCTGTTGCTGACTTTGCTCGTAAAGACGGCAAACTTGAGAAAATGTTGTCTCATTGCCCTGCTGACTTGACTGCCCCTATGAGAAATTGTTGTCTGTCTGTGTGCCATAATTTTCTTCTGGCGGACTTGGCATGGAACGCGTCCAGGGACGAGTCATTTCCTACTCTGGGGTAATAAAGCAGAAATCCTGAGAAGAACCGAGCAGCAAAATAAACCAAGATTTTGCAAAAGCGACAAAACACGAGCTCGAAAGAGATTTTTGAAATAAACGGATTGATTGCGCACGGAGAAGGACCGCTAGTACATATTTTACATGCGGGTTCTAATTATACGTACGTCACTCAGGGTGTGCGTACACATCCTGACATGTTATTTATGCTAGCGCACTCCTCCAAGATCCTACATGATGCGCAAACAGACTACTCCCATCAACCTCTTCTACATAACACACAAATATTACAAGCGAGCACAGTGCGTCGCGGAATAACGCACTAGTCGGAGATGTTGAAGATTTCCCTCGGTCTGCCGAGGGTAAGGCCCAGTGGTGCTGGAGACTCAACTTCCTCCTCACTAATAGGCTCCAGGCACGGAGTATGGGCACGAGGTGTCGAAGCTGGTGCAGCAGGCGGTGCAGCTCTGACTGGGGTAGGAGCAATGACTTGGTCAAACTCCTCAGTGGTAGGCAGACGGCGAGCGGTGGCTAAGATGGAAGGTGCGTAGGATGCGGCGGACGAGACAAATGTCATTGGTGGCGCAGTATGGAGTAGCTCCCTCCTGTTGGCGGAGCCACTCTGGACCAATTCCATATGGGTAGCCACCAAGTCGTCCACAAGATTATCAAAGGCTGCCTCAAGTGCCTTGAGGTACTCAACCATTGATTCAATGGCTTCATCACGTTCCCCATTTGCGCAAGCAAACGCATAGTGGCACGTGTAGGGCATGTGGCAAGGGAGGTAACGGTAGGGACGAGTCTTCATTGAAGGAAGGATGTCCCGGAGATGAGCTATCGCCTCACGGGCAGCCATTTGCACGGCATGCCTCTCCGTAGGCACGGCCCTGCCCACAAAACGGAGGAGGCGTGCTTCAGAACGCCCTCCTTTGAAGTGCACCACGGCCTGGTGCATTGACACGCTGTCGTTGAGCTTGTGACGGTAGAGTGTAAACTCTGGACGGGTGGATGGCCCAATCGCGACTTTGGTGATGGCGAAGAGGAGCTTGACAAACCCCTCAGGAATGTTGGTGAACACCTGTGCATCACAGTCGTTGCTGGCCATCTACAAAAGTAGACAAAAATTCCGAATAGTCAAGTCATAAATTTATGCTGACCAACAGAAAATTGCTACAGATGTAAAAATGCTGAATAGAAATTTTTCGCTAATAACCGATTAGCGAGCGCACCTAGTGGCTTCCTACAGTCAGCCTGGCTCATGATAGCGATATTCTACGACGGGTAAACAAATTACTGTCGAGCAATTGATAGAAAAGTGAATAATTAAGAGACTATCTAGGCATGATCATTATATATAGGCATCACGTCTAAGACAAGTAGACCGAAACGATTATGCATCTACTACTATTACTCCACACATCGACCGCTATCCATCATGCATCTAGAGTATTAAGTTCATAAAAAAGAGTAACGCCTAAAGCAAGATGACATGATGTAGAGGGATAAACTCAAACATAGTGATATAACTCCATCTTTTTATCTTCAATGGCAACAATACAATACGTGCCTTGCTGCCCCTACTATCACTGGGAAAGGACACCGCAAGATTGAACCCAAAGCCAAGCACTTCTCTCATTGCAAGAACTATAGATCTAGTAGGCCAAACCAAACCAATAATTCGAAGAGACTTGCAAGGATACTATAATCATACATAAAGAATTCAGAAAAGAACCAAATATTTCTCATAGATAATCTTGATCATAAACCCACAATTCATCGGATCTCGACAAACACACCGCAAAAAGAGATTACATCAAATAGATCTCCTCGAAGACCGAGGAGAACATGGTATTGAGATCCAAAGAGAGAGAAGAAGCCATCTAGATACTAGCTATGGACCCGAAGGTCTGTGGTAAACTATTCACAACTCATGGTGAGGTGATGATGATGATGTAAAAGCACTCCGTGGTAGATCCCCCTTCCATCGGATCTCCAGAACAAGCCCCAAGATGGGATCTCACAGGAACAGAAGGTTACGGCGGTAGAACTAGGGTTTTCTCTGTTCGTCTCATAGTTTCGGGGTACGTAGGTATATATATGAGGAAGGAGGGCACCGGGGGCCAGACGGGATGCCCACGAGGCAAGGGTGCACCCTATAGGGGGGCGCCCCCCACCCTCGTGGACGCCACGTCAGCCCTACTCTATGGTTCTCAAGTCTCCCGTGTGTATTTTGCTCCAAAAATATCTATCCCGAAGGTTTCATTCCGTTTGGACTCCGTTTGATATTCCTTTTCTGTGAAACCCTAAAACAGGCAAAAAAACAGCAATCTGGACTGGGCCTTTGGGTTAGTAGGTTAGTGCCAAAAATAATATAAAAGTGTATAACAAAGCCCATCAAACATCCAAAACATCATAAATAATAGCATGGAACAATAAAAAATTATAGATACGTTGGAGACGTATCAGCGCTTCATGGGCCACGTCGCCCGCAAGGGGTGGCCGGCGAGGTAGCGAGAGAGACGGGGCAGGAGAGCCCCCGGCGGCGCTAACGAGCTCGGCAATGCGGTCGAGCCAGTCCTCGCAGAGGTCATCGACGGGGCGGTAGTGCAGGAGCTCGCGCGCCATAAGCAGCGCAGCTTGTGCGTTTGCGGTGTCAGGACCGGTCCTTCAGTAAAATAATTACCGGAAGGCCGACCTTTTTATTAAACCAGCGAGGAATATCATTCCTTGCTGGCAGACAATTCCTTGATACAGAATTCCAGGACACTGAATATTATACAAGGTTGAGCTGAGGTTGCTCAACAATTTTATTACAAGCGCACCAATATATTACATAAAGGCGGATATGACACATAGGTAGGGTGGCATACTACTAACTCGTAATAAAAGGTGGTGGATATGTCACAAAGAAGTGGGTGACGTGACTCCAATATATTACAGTTCATCGAGTGTCGGAGTGAGACCCGATGAATTTATTTAGTGGTAGGCGGAAGCGGTTATATCACAGTGATCAACTCCAGGATCGCAAGGGACTGACTGGGACTCCACTAGACGTCGGACTCGCTATCGAACTCTTCATCCATGAGATCGCCTTCGTCCACATCTGGCCAAATCAACAAGCCAGGTGAGTACGTTGAATGTACTCGCAAGACAGTTCGGACTTAAGATATAACAAATGCCAACATGATGCATATGAGTATTCCAGCAAAAATGCGACCAGAATAAAATATTAATGTGATGTATGCAACGATAGAAGTCGGGCGGTAATCCTCCCGAAATCCATAAGATAAATAGAAGGAGACCAACGAGTGTCTGTGAGACGCCTCGTAAGAAACAAAAATGATAGCAGGCCACAGTCGGGCGTCTGAGCGACACCACATAAAGGGCTTATAGCAGAATTAAATAACAAGAATGCCTCAGTCGGACGTCTGAGCGACATCGCAAAAAGGGCTTATAAATAAAAAGAATGCCACTGTCGGACGTCTGAGCGACATCACATAAAGGGCTTATAAATAAAAAGAATGCCACAGTCGGACGTCTGAGCGACATCACATAAAGGGCTTATAAATAAAAAGAATGCCACAGTCGGACGTCTGAGCGACATCACATAAAGGGCTTATAAATAAAAAGAATGCCATAGTCGGACGTCTGACCGACATCACATAAAGGGCTTATAAATAAAAAGAATGCCACACTCGGATGTCTGAGCGACATCACATAAAGGGCTTATAAATAAAAAGAATACCACAGTCGGACGTCTGAGCGACATCACATAAAGGGCTTATAAATAGCAATAGTATAATGATGAAATACTTCTGGAAGTAAATCAATACAGAGATAGTTGGTGAGTTCATCTACCAAATGAACTTGACGAAAACACTACTCTGGTTACCAACAAGAATTTACTAGAGACGGTCACCGGGTTGACATGAAGATTGACCCAAGGCCATAAACATGGCTACTGGAGGAATTTAACTCTCCAGAGCTTGTACTACTAACTCATAGCCAACGGATTCTACTAGCCACGGGTACTAGTTCCGTCTACGGTGTTTTCGTAGAAACCCAACTAACTAGTACACACCCATTTTACATCCTGTTGTCCGGAATCACCCGCGACAACATTCACAAAAAACTTTAAGACGGGGAGGCTACAACCTCGAATAGCATGGGATCAAATTTATATATGCGCGCTCTAAGGGGTGCCCCCCTCTCGGTCCCAACCGGAAACACCCATGCCCCCTGACCGGATGACGGGCTTTAATCCAGGGCCATGGAACCCTCATCCCGGCCCCTCTACTTGGTGTGTACTCGGGAAGTGGTTTACAACTGACTAGACTGTAATCTCAACAGACGGCCTATGATAGTACCAAAAAGGATATGAACGGAATCACGATATGATCTCCGTTGATACTGAGTTAACCAACTACTGGCATGCTCCAACAATACCAGCATTCCACCCATCATGTCACCACATGATCGAGGTGGTTCAAACATTATCATTCGGGGCTCACCCGAAGCTTGCTTGCATGAAATATAACCAGACACATATGCTTATATGACCATGCTTATGAGAAGAACTACTCAAGCAAACATGCAACACACTCATCATATCAAAGGTTCAAAAATGCTTGCCTGGTTCTGAGAAGTCGGAGTCTAACTCGGTGTGGTTCGCGGCTCCGTCACGTCCTTCGGTATCTACGTATTCAAACAAATGGATACTAACATAAATACCGCGCATGCAAATAAAGCTGCTCCAAAAAATTCACATAAATATGACAAAAAACTAGACAGAAAACTAAAGAGGACAGAAAAAGAATCAACTCAAAATCATCTTTAGTTAAAAAGATATTAGAGTTTCTGTCCAGGGACTCATCTGTGATGAAACAGAAAAGTCCCAGGGGCTAGAACAGAAAACAGCAAAGCGAACCGGTACGCAGTACGTCAACTGAAGGAGAAAACGTACTTTGCCCGAAGGCGCTTACAGAAAAACGGTTTGGGGGAGAGGTGTGAGGCTGACAAGAGGCCCCACTTGTCGGGTTTGAACTCTGAGACAGAGTTGCGCCGGCGCCGGTGCTGCGGTGGTCGTCGGCGCCGATCCACGGCGAGTTAGGGGAGGGGAGTGATACGTACGGCTTCTCGGTGATCTTCCGCGTCGAATGGTGGTGGAGTTGAGCGTCGGCGAGCCCCACGTCGACGGCGACCCTTTCTCCGGCGGGCGGCGGCTCAGGTGATTGTGGGCCTCGTCGGGAAGATTTCCTGGGGTCGAATTGAAGTGGGGGTTAGGTTTAGGTGGGGTGCCACGGTGCTACGCTCGAGTCCACGGCGGTGGAGGAGCACTCACCGGAGAGAATGCTGCTGGAGCCCGAGGCGGAGGGAGTTGGCCGGAGTTGGAGAAGAAGAGCCCCTCGAGGCTCTTCCAGAGGTTGGGCGTGGTCTAGGGAGGTGGTCGAGGTGTGCGGGCTCGAGAACGAGCTCGGTGGTGCCTTATATAGCCGGCCCGAGGCGGTTGCCGTGAACGGGATAATTCCGGTGAGTGATTACGGCAAGGCAGTGGCGTGACGGCGGGTTTAGGGGCTTGAGCATCGACTAGGAGGTGTAGTGGATCCATTCCCGTGCCTAACCCAGCAGGGGAGAGAGAGTTATGGGTTGTCCTCGTCGGAAACGGCCGTGCGGCACGTCGGCGGCAGAAAACGCACTCTGCGTGCGCCAGGCCACGGCGACGGTGCGGCAGGCGTGCGCTGGCACTGGAGGTGGCCACGCGGAGCGCTGGGGTGATTTGGGCGGCGCCAAACGGCGTTGAGCCGCGGGGTGACTTCTGTCAGCCGCCACGGGCGATGCTGTTGCCGTGGCAGTCGCCGGCGTGGTTGGGCCAGGGTGCCACCGACGCCCAGAAGGAGCCAAGCAACCGTGCGGCGCTCTGGATAAGAAGATGGTGCAGTGCAGCATCGAGCCAAGGCGGGTACTGGTGAGATTGTCGAAGCTGCCTGACGAAACTGATGAACTGTCGAACTGTCTGTCGACAGTTTCAGTTAACAGTTTCTGAACCTGACAGCACGGTGCATGCAATGTGTTCGATGAGATGATTCTGGTATGTGTGCAATGTTTATGGGGCTGATATTTGGTGGAGTGGCCTCTTGATGCATCTAGAGGCTGCCTGATTTTTCATAGAATTTTTGGAAAAAGCTAAATATGAATTTCACCAAATTTTGCAAATCTGGTCCAAACTTACAGCAGGTGAAATTTGAAAATTTGAACTGTGGACCAGTGAAACAAGATGGATCTAGGTTGTGGGTACTAAGGTCTATCTGGGGAAGTTTGTTTGGAATCAAATAACAAGCTAGGCATGGTGGTTCCTTTGTAAATCACCAAGGTCCACTATAAAAGACAGAAATGGTTTTTGGAATAAAATAAATTGAGGAAAAATCCCAATAAGGTCAAAACTTACTGGAATTGATGAGAGACTTGTCCTAAGGTGTGAAGAGGGTCTTGGAGAGAAATATTTCTGTTGGGGTCATGGCAAGATGAAGGTTGGAGGGGAGGATAAGGTCAAGATCAAACTTGGGAGGCATAATTCAAGTAGGGGAGAATTCAAACAACCTCTTTGAAACTCAACTTGGGCTTGAGCCAACACAAGAGAAGATCTTCAAGGACAAAAACCAAGCTTGAGAAATCACCAAAAACATTGGCCAGAAAAGATTTTAGAAGGGGCTTAAGAAAAGATCAAACAACCCACTTCCAAAAAGCCAAAAGTTTGGAAGAAAACCAACTCAAAAATTTGGGGTGTTACATGCGGGTCCGTGATGGCTGTGGGACGACGAGCCAGCATGATTCAGCGATGGGGTTGCGGTGTGTCCATCCCGCCGCACCGAGCGATGCAGCGACGAGGCCTGCTGCTCGTGCCGCGCCAAGCCGGTGGCCGTGTTGGTGGCGGGCAATGGAGAATGGAGAGGAGGTCCGCCGGTGGGAGCCGTCTGAGCGACAAAGGCGGCGAGGGCGGCTCGTCGCTCGGCACGAGCACGGCGAGCGTCAGCCATAGAAGTGATGGAGTGGTGATGCACCGACCGACGGAAGAGAGGCTTCGGCACACCCCTACCCGACATGCCAAATGTCGGATTTCGGGTTCCACAAACCCTTGAGAGGTTCGAACTCTGGGGTGCGCATGAAGAACACTCTTTCCCCAGCGCGCTCACCCTATGATTCCATGGCCTAGCTCGATGAACTCAAAGAACAAGGGACACCGAGGATTATACTAGTTCGGGCCACCCTGTGGTGTAATACCCTACTCTATTGTGTGTGGTGGATTGCCTTGTATGGCCAAGGATGAACTAGTACAAGGGATGAACAGCCTCCGGAGGAGAGGTGTTCTTGGGCTCGGATGAGCTTGTGGTGTCACTTCTACTAGGCGAGCTCTCTCTTAGATCTAGATGAGAGATCCCCGTGGTGGTGGCTAGGTCCTATTTATAGTGTCCTTGGTTCTCTTCCAAAATATCGGCGGGAAGGGATCCCACAACGGCCAAATTTTGAAGGGGAACAGTTAGTACAAGTTATCCTGACAAAAGTAGTCTTCGCCTGCCAAAGGCTCTGGTGGTGACGCTGCGTCGGGCTTGACGATGACCTCCATTCTGCAGTCCTGATGGTCCTTGGTCTTGTTGCACCGATATGGAAACCTTTGCCTGATCCCTCGGGACTCCACGCATGCGCTTTATCCCTTAGCACCAAAGAGTAAATTGGTACACTGCGCCCGCTGGCGCCCACCTGGCCTTGGTCGTCATGGCTCACGTCACGCAAACCTCGCGAGGTGCACCTTTCATAGATATCTCCGCTCCTCGGGAGCCAGCCTAGAGAGACTGCCCCCGGGGAGGTCTTGGTGTCCTCCGCCTCGCGAGACTTGGCCTCTCGCGAGGGTCTTTAGTTGCAGTTGCTGAAGCTGCGCCGTACCAGGCTGCTGATGGAGCCACGTCACGGACCGCGGGCAGGCAAGTCTGGGTACACCCATTCCCAGGATGCCGACAGAGGTCATCGTGGAGCCCGGCACGGCGTCACCACCAGAGCCTTTGGCAAGCAAGACCACTTTGGTCAGGATAGCGTGTAGTAGTTGTTCCCCTTCAAATTTGGCCGTTGTGGGATCCCTTCCTGCCGATATTTGTGAAGAGGATCAAGGCCACTATAAATAGGACCTAGCCACCACCATAGAGGAAGGATCTCATCTTGAGCTGATCCAACCATAGGGATCAGATCCATTCCACCCTACACACACCACAAGCTCATTCGAGCCCAAGAACACCTCTCCTCCTGAGGCCGATCATCCAGTGTACTAGTTCATCCTCAGCCCCACGAGGCAATCCACCACACACACTGGAGTAGGGTTTTACACTGCAAGGTGGACCAAACCAGTATAATCCTCGGTGTCCCTTGTTCTTTGAGTTCGTCGAGCTAGGCTGTGGAATCATAGGGCGAGCGCGCTGGGGAGAGAGTGTTCTTCGTGTGCACCCCAGAGTTCGAACCTCTCAATGGTTTGCGGAACCCGAAATCCGACACGCACCGCCACCCCGGTGGTGATCCCTCAGGGGCGTGAGCGCGTTTCTTCAAGGGCGGGCGCCGCTTCTCGGAGCCGCGGTGGCGCACCTTCGCGAGATGAGGGCCACCACAAGCGTGGCGGCTACCGCATCGAGGAGAGGCGTGCCACAGTCGTTCGGCCTTCACGGCCGCGCTCTCGCTCAACAGAGGCCTTCCCTGAGTTCGTCGTGTGGTCGGAGAGGCCCGTCGGCATCCGGCTTCTACTCCCGTGCTTCTTTGCGAGGGCGCTCCGTCGGGACTCGACGGCCTCTAGCTGCAGGCCAACGGCTGCTGCAGCAGGGCCTCATTGGTGGGGGTCAAGGCCGCCGCCACGGGCGGCATGTCCTTGACCCATGGCTGGTAGACGTTTGCCCGCGCGCTTGGCCTGAGCGATAGGTGCACCCTTCACTTCAAGTACGACGGCCTTGCGACCCCCTACGTGAGGGTGTTCGGAGAAGATGACCGGCATAGAGGGTGCTGTCTGAAGGACAACAGCGATGATGATGATCTTGCCCTTGAAGACATCCACGCATCTTCCAGCAGTGACTCCTCCTCCTCTGGGGGGAGCGCTGGTGGCAGCGGCTACAGCAAGCCGCCATGCCACCGGGCCTGTCTTGGTGAGAGCGGCGAGGAGCTTTGCCGCCGCACCTTACTGAAGCGGGAGGGGGACTCAGACTAAGCCCCCAGGCCACTGGAGTTAAGGTCTGGGGAGTAGCTGCGGCCGTTCGTCCATTTTATCGTTTCTCTGCATCTTCCGAAAAAAAAAGTAGAAGGCCCCGCTGGGGTGTGTGATGAACTATGGAGCCTATGCCAACATGCTATGCTTTTCATATCGTGTCATTGTATTTGTATTGCTACTAAGTGTGGGTAGGGTAACTTAGCTTTCCATGCTTGTGGTAGATTCCCTTACCGTGGGGGTGCGTCTCCTGGGGGCGCTTACCCGAAGCTTCCCTTCCTGTCAGCTCCGGAGTCATTGGGCCTCTGGAGGTGTTGTGTAGCTGCAGAGTTAGGGGACTTCGCGAGGCATCCTGTCCCTTTTGCACATCCCCCGAGCTTAGGTGTACCATGGCTGGTGCGCCTCATCGCGATACCCGGAGGCACGAACTTAAAGATAGCACATATGCCCACGAGCTTGTTCGAGGGTGTCTCATGAGGATCGAAGACATCGGGGCCCTGGAGCACCCAGGCTTCAGCGTGGTGTGGTTGTGGGCTAGCCCATCGTACACACCTACCCAGCCCCCGCACGCGGGGCACGCACGGAGGAGCGATGGGCAACTGCCGCTCCCCTTGGGGAGAGGGTGAAAAAGCGAATAAAAAGGAAGGGAACTCAAACCTGCGAAAACAGAAAGCTCAAAAACCTCCAAACTTCATTCCAAGAAAAGAAAACCAGCTATAGAAAGCAAGTAAAAGAAAAGCCGCGTCTGACACCTAAGCTAGTCTTCATCTTCTCACCAGCGCGGAGCTAAGTGCTGCCACTGAGACGTGGGAGGGAGCCCCCGTGTCACATCCCTAGTTAGCACTTGCATTAGGGTTAGTTGGTGTGTGCATCATGTTTACTTTCCAAAGAAACTTGAAATGGGATTAACAGAAACCCCAGCACCCCTCTTCTAACAACTAGGGTTTGATAAAATATTTTCCAATGTACCCAAAATGCCCTTCAAAAATGTTCATCACTTCTGCCTTGGTCTTAAACCTCTGCCAAAAATGGTGCACATTTTTCTAGGACACTCAAGGGCTTAGGATTAAATCATATGGTATTTGTATTTGGGCATTTAAATACTTTAAAATATTTTAAATGCTCAAATAATCATGAACTATAATGTTTCCTACTGTTCATATTATATACAGTGGGCATGACAAGTTTCATGAGTTATAAAAATGTTTTGGCATTTTTATTAATTGAACAAAGCTGCAAAAGAAATGAAACAGAAAAGAAAATAGGGAAAAAGAGAGAGAAGAAGCTTACCTGGCGCCCCACCCGGCCCACCTGCCGGCCCAGCCCAGCTGCCGCTCCAGCGAGCTGCTTGGCTCAGCCAGGCAGGCAGGCAGGTGCTCGACGGCGACCGCACCGCGCGCCACGCAGTTGCCCGCCGCCCTGCTTCCTCCCCTCGCCGTCCTGGAAGCCTGGTTCGGTCACACACGTCGCCCCTGACCTCGCAGACACCTCCCCCTCTCCCCAGCTCCTCTCCCTCGCTCTCCCCGCGCCATGGTCGACGCTGTCGTGCTCGCACCGTCGTAGAAGCCGCGCCCGCCGTCGTCCCTGAGCCCCGCCTTGGTGTCCGTCGTCTCCGCCGTCCTCGACTACTTCGAACAGGCCGAGCCCCGAGCGCTCGCCCGCCCTGGAGACGCCCCCGACCTCTTCTTCCCCAACTCCGGCCGCGGAGATCCCTCTCGCTGTCCCGCTCAGCTCCGACCACCCCCGAGCTCGCTCCGGCGCCTGCTGCAATCCCTGTGAGCCCAGCTTCGTCCTCCCCCTCTCCGTTGGCTCTCTTCTGCCCTGGAACGCACCGCACGAAGCTCACCTGCACGCACCGCCGCCGTGCTCGCCGCCGGTGATGCTCCGGTGACCATTTGGTCACTGGCACCCGTCCATCACACTCACCGCAGCGCGTAGATGCGATAGGTGCTACGCACGCATCGCCTAGGCCCCTGCAGCCGCATCTCCACAAACGCCCGACGCCGGTCGCCGCCGTCGAGCTTGTTGCCGTCGTCTCCGGCCACCCCAGGTCCGGCGACCACCACCATTCGACGCGCGATGACAAGAGCTTTCCAACGCGCCTAGCCGCAGCTCGAGCCGTGCCCCGTAGACGATTTCCGAAGCACGCCGCCGCACTTGGCCTCGCCGGCGTCACGTCGCCGGCGGGTTTGACCTGTTTGACCAGGGGGTTGACTACCCCTGGGTCACTGACGTGTGGGACACCTTTTGCTAATTAGTTAGTTTAATTAAGTTTCTGTTAATTTAATTAGTTAATTAGTTTAGTCACTGACCCGTGGGCCCAGGCCCCACTGATAGCTAATTAGTTTTAGTTTAACTCTAATTAACTTAGTTAATTAGCTGTGACACTGACATGCAGGGCCCACATGTCATGTTTGACTTGGACTAGATCCTGTTGAAGGACTGACGTCAGCATGATGTCATGCTGACGCAGTAAAGGTTTTTCTGGGATTTTTAGATTTAAAAATAATTCAGGAAATTCCAGAAAATACCCAAAACTTCTAAAAATCATATAAAATCAACCATAGCTCAGATGGAAAAGATTTATATATGAAAATGATCAGAAAAATCCAATCTTTCCAATGGCGCTGGTTTCATGCATGTTTGAACAAGTTAACTTGCTGTATACATCAAAAACATGATAATGCACTTATTTAAATAATAGTTTGAACTTCAATTTGAATCTTTGATTCAAATAAGCTCAAACCCTTCTGGTTTTAGTTGCATTAGCCAACACACATGCATCCTGCCATGCCATGAGCATGCATCATATTGCTGCATTTGTTTGTTAATGATTGTATCGCCGGTATTCTCTGTGTTAGGTCCTGCTCCCGAGGATACTGCTGCGTATCCAGTTGAAGAGCAGTACCCGACAACCACCTTGTGAGGCAAGCAATCATTGATCATTCTGGTACAAACCCAATCTTCTCGCTCCTGCTCTCTTTTACTGCATTAAGGCAACAGCGTGTGAACTGCTACTTGCTGCGGTAGTTGAACCCTATCCCTTGCATGACATGTCATTGCCACAGTAAATAGTTGAAACCCGCTAGCATGTGTAGGAGTTGATGGAGCCATGTGATGTGTGATCCACCATGCTATTTGTTTATGTTGCCTGCTATGCTTAGAGTTGTGTCTGGTCTGGTTCATCTGGGTGATGGATCAGAGTGAAATGATCATACCGATAAAGAGAAGGAAGTGTGGAATACGCTTGGTAAAGGTATCGATGAAAGGCCATGTAGGAGTACATGGTGGGTTGTTTCATTGGAATCGTCCATAGGACCCGAGATCTGTATGTGTGGTTCAAGTTACAGCTACTACCACACATTGGGATCCTTAATTGACCCTCTCGGCTTATTAATTACCCTTGATCTCTGTCCAGGAGTTGCAACTAGTTTCTGGTGTTTATAGCTTACTGGAGGTCGTGCACAACGCTGACCCTCGGGGTGGATTGTGATGCGACAGGTACGTGGCACGGTGTACCGGTTGCCCGTTTGGTGACTCGGGAACCCTGTACACATCGTTTGGGGCCGTGAGCGACACCCCGGCCGGATCTCCCCACGGATGGAACCCAAATAGGCGATAAACCTGGACGAGAGACTTGAGTAGTTAGTCAGGTCGTGGCCGACACCCCCGCTGGGCTTCCGCTTGAAGGTTGCCGAGTACACGCCGAGTAAACGGCGATAAGTGGTGAAAGCGTGTGAAGAGGTACACCCCTGCAGGGTTATCAAACTATTCGAATAGCCGTTGTTCGCGGTACGGACTACTTGGTTACTCTTACAATTCATAGACAAGTTGATGGTTACTATTAAAAGCCTCAAGATAAGTGTGAGTGTCGTGGATGGCCCTTCCGTAGGATGACGGAAGAGGATCCTCGGTAGTGTATTGATGTGGTGAGTAGAGGACTCGTGTTCGTAATAACATCTTGCAATCCGTTGAGAGTTGTAGTATAGGTTAGCCAAGGTCAAAGCTGGCATTCTGCTATGAACTCCACTACCCCCCTTTGATAATGTTGCATGTATGATAGGTTCTGTGGTAAGACTTGCTGAGTACCTTTGTACTCATGTTTGCTTAATAACTGTTGCAGAGGAGAACCCTGCCCCTGCTGATGGGTTCTACATAGACGTTGACGTCGACGAGTAGCTTGACACCCAGACGGAGATCTGGAGCTTGTGAAGGGCCTTGTAGATAGTCAGGCTACACCAAGCCTGTTTTATTTTCTAAGTTGTCTGTACTCAGACATGTAGCTTCCGCGTGTGCTTGTATGACTGTATGACTTGAGTGTTGGGTCATGTGACCCCTACCTGTATGGATATGTTATGTATGGCTCTTGGAACCTTTTAAATAAAGTACTTTGAGTCATAGAGTTCTGTTGTGATGCAATGTTGTATTTGCACATATTGAGCATATTGCGTGTATGATTGAAATGCTTGGTATGTGTGGGATCCGACACCTAGTTGTTTTCCTTTGGTAGCCTATCTTACAGGGAAATGCCTCCTAGTGTCTCCAATGAGCCTTGGTAGCTTGCTACTGCTCGGAACACGTAGGCTGGCCGGCATGTGTCCTTCTTCGTTCCTGTGTCTGTCCCTTAGGGGAAATGTCACGCGTTGTTCCTTTAAGTCCATGTAGCTTGCTACGACTTGGGTACATACGTTGATGACCGACACGTTCGTTGCTGGGTCATGGATGCCTGTCTCTGTAATTTAGTGCCACTTTTGATTTATAACTAGCCATGTCGGCCCGGGTTCTCTGTCATATGGATGCTAGCGACACAGTCATATACGTGTGCCAAAATGCGCAAACGGTCCCGGGCCAGGTAAAGTGGCACCCGTGGGGTTACCGTGCGTGAGGCCGCAAAGTGATATGACGTGTTATAGCTAGATCGGTGTGACTTAGGATCGGGGTCCTGACAGCGTTGGCATCAGAGCTGGACTGCCTGTAGGTTTCTCAAGCCAAACTGGTCGATGTTGAGTCTAGAAAAATTCTTAGCTATATGTAGGGGAATTGATTGTGGAAGGGAACGTAAGGCTCTTTATACTCCTTTACCTTATGCCCTTCTGATCTGAGTCAGTCTATTCTTTCTACGGGGAATTAGGACTAGGCCTCTTATCCTTTCTAGGTTCACGTGTTACTAATCCGTAGACTCTTAGGATTGTTGGTTTCAATCCTCAGTTTAGTTTCTATCCTTTTAGTATGATGATTGTTGGACCGGAACCTTGATATGGATTGTTGAGTGGCTATGCTATCATTTGTATGATGTCTCAAATCTTTGTTTGAGCATTTACAGTTGTTATGCTGCCCGATTTCTTCCAGAAACACTAATGCCTTTGCATTATTCCGTGTTTCAGATGTCTGGCCGCATCCCTCACCAAGTGGTTCGTTCGACTCGGTGCATTAATGTGCCCGGTCACACGGCCATGCTAGTCCGTGTGCTGACTGAGACCGGTTATCGCTGGTATCCTGAATACACCATGGAGGAACAGTACCGGGATTTCAATCAGAGTCAGTATTTCTGCACAGTCCGGATATACCCCTCATATCCTGGAGCTAATGACCCCATCCATTGGTCTTATGGACTCGGGGTTACCATCGAGATGGCAGTACAGGATGCCGCTTATTCGATGATGACCATTCTCCATGCTAGGCATGCCCTGTTGCTGAACACTGAGTTCTGTTACATGCCAGCCTCACTTCCCGGAGAGGAAGGCTACTACACTGGTCTGTATACTGATGCTGCTCATGAAGAGCCACTGCTTCAGACTACTGTTCAGATGTTGGAGGATAGGGACCGTGAGGTCCGTGCTCTCCGAATGGAGTTGTATAACACTCGAGCCGCCCACTGGACTACCTTGACACGGCTTGCACCTGCTGTGCACGCCGGATATCTGGACATGCGGGATTTGTACCCCGTGCGGACTCGTCTGCCTGATCGCATGGATTGGCGTGACGTTGGGGGTATTACACCTCCACATGGGCGTCGGTTACCACCAGCATCGGGACCGAGGCCACATCCATGTCCCTATGGTCCACAGCCTTCGAGTGCTCGCGAGTTTCAAGATCCATCTGTTCCACTTCCAGGCTACGGTGGTAATCTTTACGAGGATTACTATGTGAATGTCTGAGCTAGGCCGTAGTCGTAGTAGTACTGTAGTTGTTGTATTTCCACAGTCCTGCGCGTCTTGTGGAATATGACTTAGTGTGTACTGAGTTCCGGAGGTGTAGTTAAATAATGTATAGGAGCTTGGAATGCCTCTGATGGGATGTATCGTCTTTCACCGTAGTTGTACTTTAGCCTTGGCTTGTACTAAACTTTGTATGGTGTGTATGACCACTGGTGTATATATAGCAGTTTCTATATTACCATGTCGTACGGATGAACATCCTTGCATTCCGGGTCATCCATTACATTCTGCACTTCTATGTCAATTTTTTGCCATCCTTGTCTAAACTGTTGTTTTGTTTTCCTAGGATGGTCAACACTCGCAGCACTCCTGCTGCTCAGGAGCAGGGTGAGGCTAGTGGGGCTAGAGATGGGAATCTGCCCCAGCCACCCTCCTTGGCGGAAGTTATGCTTGAAGCAAAACGGAACAAGAGAGAGACCAACCGTCTGCTGGAACGCATAGAGCAGAACACTGGGTTCCATCAGAGGAATGACGTGGTGTCAATCCACAATTTTATCAAGATGTGTCCACCGAAGTTCCATCACTCCACTAAACCTCTGGATGCTGATGACTGGCTACGTAGTATCACCCACAAGCTACACTCTGCCCGTGTGGCCGAAGCTGAAAAGGTTATCTACGCCGCCTACCATCTTGAGGGCCCTGCCAGTCTTTGGTGGGAAAACTTTGAAGCTATGCGTCCTGCTGGCCAAGTCACTACCTGGGTTGAGTTCAGTGAGGCATTCCGTGAACACCACATTCCGGAAGGTCTCGTGGATCGCAAGCGGGAGGAATTCTGCAATTTCACCCAGGGTCGTTTAACTGTGGATGGCTATAGTCGCGAGTTTGGTAACCTGGCACGCTATGCACCTGAGGAAGTATCCACCGATGCCAAGAAGCAGGCGAGGTTCCGCAAGGGACTCAGCCCTGAACTCGGTCGATATCTACGTCTGCACGAGTGCACTTCCTTCCAGAAGTTGGTAAACAAGGCTATCAGTGTTGAAACAGGCCAGACCGACTTCGAGGCCACCCGCAAGCATACTCGAGATTTTGGTTCCTCATCCGGCTCTGGTTCTCACAAGCGCCGTGTGTGGGTTCCTAACACTGCTCTGCCACCCAAGTACACACCGAGGCCATCCTATGAGGCGCCTCGCCCAACTCAACAGTTTGCACCTGCTAAGACCTATGGAGGACCACCTTCCAACTTCGCTCCACGCACCACCACTGCGACATGTTTCAAGTGTGGAGAACCGGGACACTACATGCATGATTGTCCCCTGAACCAGCCAGGAAAAACCGTTGGCCGTGGCAAGCCAACCGGCAAGGTGAATTATGTCAAGCAAATCCCCACTGCACGTGGTCATGTCAACTATGTCTCTGCTGAAGAAGCTCATGAGGATCCTAACGTCGTCCTTGGTACGCTTCTCGTCAACTGCCATCCGGCATCTGTTCTTTTCGATACTAGAGCATCCCATTCGTTCATATCTGAGAGCTATGCTCGATTGCACAACATGACTTTTTGTGACATGCCTACTTCCATGGTTATTCAAACTCCTGGTTCAAAGTGGCAAACCTCTAGGGTAAGCCATGGAAATGAAATCCTTGTCGATAGACTTGTTTTCCTAGCATCCCTAATCGCTCTCAAGTCCTCGGACATAAACATCATCTTGGGTATGGATTGGATGACAACTCATTACGCCAAGATTGATTGCTATACTAGGACCATTCAACTTACACATCCATCCGGCAAGATAGTAAATGTCTTGACTCGAATGGCTGAGCGTCAGTTCTACTCCCTTAATGCCAGCCCTCTACCAGAACTCGAAGATATCCCGGTAGTCCGTGACTTCCCGGATGTTTTTCCAGAAGAACTGCCAGGAATTCCACCTGACAGAGATGTCGAGTTCGTGATAGATCTTATCCCTGGAACTATCCCAATCTCTAGGAGACCTTATAAGATGGCACCACTAGAATTAGCTGAGCTAAATAAACAACTCGATGAGTCCTTGCAAAAGGGTTTCATCCGTCCTAGTTCTTCCCCTTGGGCTTGCCCCGTCCTCTTCGTCAAGAAGAAGGATGGAACGGAGCGGATGGTTGTAGATTACCGACCTGTTAATCTGGTCACCATAAAGAATAAGTATCCGCTCCCCAGGATCAACGATCTATATGATCAGCTCGCTGGATCCTCAGTCTTCTCTAAGATGGATTTGAGGTTGGGCTACCATCAAATCAAAATCAAGAACGGGGACATTCCTAAAACGGCTTTTGTTACTCGTTATGGCCAATATGAGTACACCGTTATGTCCTTCGGGTTAACCAATGCCCCAGCTACCTTTTCTCGGTTAATGAATTCTATATTCATGGAGTATTTGGATAAATTCGTCGTGGTATACCTCGATGATATACTCATCTATTCCAAGAACAAGGAAGATCATGCCGAGCATTTAAGGCTGGTATTGACGAAACTTCGAGAGCACCGCCTTTATGCCAAATTCTCTAAATGTGAATTTTGGTTGCCAGAAGTAACCTATCTAGGTCATGTGATCTCTGGCAAGGGTATTGCTGTCAATCCTGAGCGAGTTCAAGCCGTCCTTGATTGGACTCCTCCTGAATCGGTCAAGCAAGTTAGGAGTTTTCTTGGCTTAGCGAGCTATTGCCGACGTTTCGTCGAGAACTTCCCCAAGGTTGCTAAACCTCTAACCGAACTCCTCAAGAAAGATAAAAAGTTTGAGTGGACCCCACAGTGCGAGTCCAGTTTTCAGGAACTGAAAAGACGCCTGACATGTGCACCAGTACTGGTACCACCAGACTTTTCCAAGGATTTTATAATCTACTGCGACGCCTCGCGACAAGGACTAGGTTGCATTCTCATGCAAGATCGTCAAGTGATTGCATACGCATCTCGACAGTTGCGTCCACATGAGGATAACTATCCTACTCATGATCTAGAGCTTGCAGCTGTAGTCCATGCACTCAAAACATGGCGACATTACCTCCTTGGTAATCTGTGTGAAATCTTCACTGATCATCAAAGTTTGAAGTATATCTTCACCCAACCGGATCTAAATCTCAGGCAAAGACGTTGGGTTGAGTTGCTCACAGACTACGACTTAGGAATCACTTACACTCCTGGAAAGGTCAATGTCATGGCTGATGCACTAAGTCGTAAGTCATATTGTAACAACTTAATGTTACAACAAGGTCAACCACTTCTCCACGAGGAATTTCGTAAGCTTAACCTTCACATTGTTCCTCGAGGATTCCTTTCCACCTTGGTGGAGAAACCTACCCTTATGGATCAAATCATAATTGCCCAGCGGTATGATAAAGGCATATCTCGGATCAAGGAGAACATTGCTAGCGGAGTTGCTAGAAGTTTCTCTATGGATGATCGAGGTGTAGTGTACTTCGAGAACCGCTTGGTGGTACCCAAGAAACCACAACTACGACAAATGATTCTTAAGGAGGCTCATGAATCTCCTCTCACGATTCATCCCGGTAGTACCAAAATGTATCAGGACTTACGTCAGAGATTCTGGTGGACTAGGATGAAGAGAGAAATCGCTCAATTCATTGCTAAATGCGATGTTTGTCGTCGAGTCAAAGCAGAGCATCAACGGCCTGCTGGCACCCTTCAACCTTTAGCTATTCCTGAATGGAAATGGGACAAAGTCGGTATGGACTTCATTACCGGGTTTCCCAGGTCCAGGAAAGGGAATAATGCTATCTTCATCGTTATCGACCGCCTCTCTAAAGTAGCTCATTTCCTGCCTGTTCGAGAGAGTATTACCGCTAGCCAGCTAGCAGATTTGTATGTCTCTCGGATAGTATCCCTTCATGGTGTGCCGTTGGAGATTAATTCAGACCGTGGAAGTCTTTTCACATCACGATTTTGGGAAAGTTTCCAGAATGCTATGGGAACTCATCTCTCTTTCAGTACTGCATTCCATCCGCAGTCAAGTGGTCAAGTGGAACGAGTCAATCAAATTCTGGAAGACATGCTTCGAGCCTCTGTCATTTCTTTCGGTATGGAATGGGAAAAATGTCTTCCATTTGCCGAATTCGCTTATAACAATAGTTATCAAGCCAGCTTGGGTAAAGCTCCCTTCGAAGTTCTATATGGACGAAGGTGTCGAACACCTCTTAACTGGTCAGAGACAGGGGAAAGACAATTCTTTGGCCCGGATATGATCCAGGAAGCAGAGGAACAAGTTTGCATCGTTCGTGAGAGATTGAAAACAGCCTAGTCTCGCCAAAAGAGCCAATATGATAGTCATCATAAGGCTGTGACTTTTGAAGTCGGCGATAAGGCTTACCTTCGGGTTACTCCTCTTAAGGGAACCCATCGCTTCGGTATCAAAGGCAAATTGGCCCCTCGTTTCATCGGTCCTTTTCGCATTCTTGCCAAACGAGGAGAAGTTGCCTACCAATTGGAACTACCTCCGCACCTTTCCAGAGTTCATGATGTTTTCCACGTTTCTCAACTCAGGCGTTGCTTCTCAGATCCTATCCGCGGAGTGGACCACGAAACGCTTGATCTCCAGGACAATCTCACATATCGAGAATACCCCGTTCGTATTCTTGATCAAACCGAGCGCACCACTCGACGCCACAATATCAAGTTTCTCAAGGTTCAATGGTCACATCATTCCGAGAGTGAAGCTACTTGGGAAAGGGAGGATCATCTTCGACTTGAGTACCCCACCCTCTTTTCGGAGGAACCCGAATCTCGGGACGCGATTCTTTTAAGTGGGGGTGAGTTGTCACATCCCTAGTTAGCACTTGCATTAGGGTTAGTTGGTGTGTGCATCATGTTTACTTTTCAAAGAAACTTGAAATGGGATTAACAGAAACCCCAGCACCCATCTTCTAACAACTAGGGTTTGATAAAATATTTTCCAATGTACCCAAAATGCCCTTCAAAAATGTTCATCACTTCTGCCTTGGTCTTAAACTTCTGCCAAAAATGGTGCACATTTTTCTAGGACACTCAAGGGCTTTGGATTAAATCATATGGTATTTGTATTTGGGCATTTAAATACTTTAAAATGTTTTAAATGCTCAAATAATCATGAACTATAATGTTTCCTACTGTTCATATTATATACAGTGGGCATGACAAGTTTCATGAGTTATAAAAATGTTTTGGCGTTTTTATTAATTGAACAAAGCTGCAAAAGAAATGAAACAGAAAAGAAAATAGGGAAAAAGAGAGAGAAGAAGCTTACCTGGCGCCCCACCCGGCCCACCTGCCGGCCCAGCCCACCTGCCGCTCCAGCGAGCTGCTTGGCTCGGCCAGGCAGGCAGGCAGGTGCTCGACGGCGACCGCACAGCGCGCCACGCAGCTGCCCGCCGCCCTGCTTCCTCCCCTCGCCGTCCTAGAAGCCTAGTTCGGTCACACACGTCGCCCCTGACCTCGCAGACACCTCCCCTTCTCCCCAGCTCCTCTCCCTCGCTCTCCCCGCGCCATGGCCGACGCCGTCGTGCTCGCACCGTCGTAGAAGCCGCGCCCGCCGTCGTCCCTGAGCCCCGCCTTGGTGTCCGTCGTCTCCGCCGTCCTCGACTACTTCGAACAGGCCGAGCCCCGAGCGCTCGCCCGCCCTGGAGACGCCCCCGACCTCTTCTTCCCCAACTCCGGCCACGGAGATCCCTCTCGCCGTCCCGCTCAGCTCCGACCACCCCCGAGCTCGCTCCGGCGCCTGCTGCAATCCCTGTGAGCCCAGCTTCGTCCTCCCCCTCTCCGTTGGCTCTCTTCTGCCCTGGAACGCACCGCACGAAGCTCACCTGCACGCACCGCCGCCGTGCTCGCCGCCGGTGATGCTCCGGTGACCATTTGGTCATTGGCACCCGTCCATCACACTCACCGCAGCGCGTAGATGCGATAGGTGCTACGCACGCATCGCCTAGGCCCCTGCAGCCGCATCTCCACAAACGCCCGACGCCGGTCGCCGCCGTCGAGCTTGTTGTCGTCGTCTCCGGCCACCCCAGGTCCGGCGACCACCACCATTCGACGTGCGATGACAAGAGCTTTCCAACGCGCCTAGCCGCAGCTCGAGTCGTGCCCCGTAGACGATTTCCGAAGCACGCCGCCGCACTTGGCCTCGCCGGCGTCACGTCGCCGGCGGGTTTGACCTGTTTGACCAGGGGGTTGACTACCCCTGGGTCACTGACGTGTGGGACACCTTTTGCTAATTAGTTAGTTTAATTAAGTTTCTGTTAATTTAATTAGTTAATTAGTTTAGTCACTGACCCGTGGGCCCAGGCCCCACTGATAGCTAATTAGTTTTAGTTTAACTCTAATTAACTTAGTTAATTAGCTGTGACACTGACATGCAGGGCCCACATGTCATGTTTGACTTGGACTAGATCCTGTTGACGGACTGACGTCAGCATGATGTCATGCTGACGCAGTAAAGGTTTTTCTGGGATTTTTAGATTTAAAAATAATTCAGGAAATTCCAGAAAATACCCAAAACTTCTAAAAATCATATAAAATCAACCATAGCTCAGATGGAAAAGATTTATATATGAAAAATGATCAGAAAAATCCAATCTTTCCAATGGCACTGGTTTCATGCATGTTTGAACAAGTTAACTTGCTGTATACATCAAAAACATGATAATGCACTTATTTAAATAATAGTTTGAACTTCAATTTGAATCTTTGATTCAAATAAGCTCAAACCCTTCTGGTTTTAGTTGCATTAGCCAACACACATGCATCTTGCCATGCCATGAGCATGCATCATATTGCTGCATTTGTTTGTTAATGATTGTATCGCCGGTATTCTCTGTGTTAGGTCCTGCTCCCGAGGATACTGCTGCGTATCCAGTTGAAGAGCAGTACCCGACAACCACCTTGTCAGGCAAGCAATCATTGATCATTCCGGTACAAACCCAATCTTCTCGCTCCTGCTCTCTTTTACTGCATTAAGGCAACAGTGTGTGAACTGCTACTTGCTGCGGTAGTTGAACCCTATCCCTTGCATGACATGTCATTGCCACAGTAAATAGTTGAAACCCGCTAGCATGTGTAGGAGTTGATTGAGCCATGTGATGTGTGATCCACCATGCTATTTGTTTATGTTGCCTGCTATGCTTAGAGTTGTGTCTGGTCTGGTTCATCTGGGTGATGGATCAGAGTGAAATGATCATACCGATAAAGAGAAGGAAGTGTGGAATACGCTTGGTAAAGGTATCGATGAAAGGCCATGTAGGAGTACATGGTGGGTTGTTTCATTGGAATCGTCCATAGGACCTGAGATCTGTATGTGTGGTTCAAGTTACAGCTACTACCACACATTGGGATCCTTAATTGACCCTCTCGGCTTATTAATTACCCTTGATCTCTGTCCAGGAGTTGCAACTAGTTTCTGGTGTTTATAGCTTACTGGAGGTCGTGCACAACGCTGACCCTCGGGGTGGGTTGTGATGTGATAGGTACGTGGCACGGTGTACCGGTTGCCCGTTTGGTGACTCGGGAACCCTGTACACATCATTTGGGGCAGTGAGCGACACCCCAGCCGGATCTCCCCACGGATGGAACCCAAATAGGCGATAAACCTGGACGAGAGACTTGAGTAGTTAGTCAGGTCGTGGCCGACACCCCCGCTGGGCTTCCGCTTGAAGGTTGTCGAGTACACGTCGAGTAAACGGCGATAAGTGGTGAAAGCGTGTGTGAAGAGGTACACCCCTGCAGGGTTATCAAACTATTCGAATAGCCGTTGTTCGCGGTACGGACTACTTGGTTACTCTTACAGTTCATAGACAAGTTGATGGTTACTATTAAAAGCCTCAAGATAAGTGTGAGTGCCGTGGATGGCCCTTCTGTAGGATGACGGAAGAGGATCCTCGGTAGTGTATTGATGTGGTGAGTAGAGGACTCGTGTTCGTAATAACATCTTGCAATCCGTTGAGAGTTGTAGTATAGGTTAGCCAAGGTCAAAGCTGGCATTCTGCTATGAACTCCACTACCCCCCTTTGATAATGTTGCATGTATGATAGGTTCTGTGGTAAGACTTGCTGAGTACCTTTGTACTCATGTTTGCTTAATAACTGTTGCAGAGGAGAACCCTGCCCCTGCTGATGGGTTCTACATAGACGTTGACGTCGACGAGTAGCTTCACACCCAGACGGAGATCTGGAGCTTGTGAAGGGCCTTGTAGATAGTCAGGCTACACCAAGCCTGTTTTATTTTCTAAGTTGTCTGTACTCAGACATGTAGCTTCCGCTTGTGCTTGTATGACTGTATGACTTGAGTGTTGGGTCATGTGACCCCTACTTGTATGGATATGTTATGTATGGCTCTTGGAGCTTTGTAAATAAAGTACTTTGAGTCATAGAGTTCTGTTGTGATGCAATGTTGTATTTGCACATATTGAGCATATTGCGTGTATGATTGAAATGCTTGGTATGTGTGGGATCCGACACCTAGTTGTTTTCCTTTGGTAGCCTATCTTACAGGGAAATGCCTCCTAGTGTCTCCAATGAGCCTTGGTAGCTTGCTACTGCTCGGAACACGTAGGCTGGCCGGCATGTGTCCTTCTTCGTTCCTGTGTTTGTCCCTTAGGGGAAATGTCACGCGTTGTTCCTTTAAGTCCATGTAGCTTGCTACGACTTGGGTTCATACGTTGATGACCGACACGTTCGTTGCTGGGTCATGGATGCCTGTCTCTGTAATTTAGTGCCACTTTTGGTTTATAACTAGGCATGTCGGCCCGGGTTCTCTGTCATATGGATGCTAGCGACACTGTCATATACGTGTGCCAAAATGCGCAAACGGTCCCGGGCCAGGTAAGGTGGCACCCGTGGGGTTACCGTGCGTGAGGCCGCAAAGTGATATGACGTGTTACAGCTAGATCGGTGTGACTTAGGATCGGGGTCCTGACACCCCGTGAGGCCCAAGGGCGACGCTCAGGTGACTTCGGGGCGTGTACAGCCCCAGTAATTATTACGTGAGAGTGTCACGAGTAGAGACCTTCACAGGCATGGGGCCTTGCTTCATGGGTAGAATCTTCAAAGATGCCGGATGTTCCAGGCAATCTGGATGGGGATCCCGTCTTGCGTCTGCAGGCACGTGGCGCCAGGCCTGGAGACATGGGCAATCCTGAATGGGCCCTTCCACATGGGAAAGCTTATGCAGCCCCTCCCTGGAGAGCACCCGCCTCAGGACGAGATCGCACCACCTCGAGCATCCTGGAGCGGATGTTGCGGCAGTGGTACCGCCACAGCGCCTGCTGGTACCTTGCTGCTCGGAGCAAGGCTTGTCGACGGCGCTCCTCCCGCAGCACAAGGTCCTCCCCTCGCTGTCGGCGTCCTGGGAATGGGGGGACCCAGACTTGCCTGCCTGCGGCCCATGACGTGGCTCCATCGGCGGCCTGGTACGGCCCGGCTTCAGCAACCACAGCTCAAGACCCTCGCGAGGGGCCAAGCCTCGTGAGGCGGACGACGGCAAGACTTCCCTGGGGGCAGCCTCTTTAGGCTTACTCCCGAGGAGCGGAGATATCTATGCAAGGTGCACCTCGCGAGGTTCACGTGACGTGATCCATGACGACCAAGGCCAGGCGGACGCCGGCGGGCGTAGTGTTCTAGTTTCCCCTTTGGTGCCAAGTGGGCAAGCGCAGGTGCGGAGTCCCGAGGAATCATGCAAAGGTTTCCATATCGGTCCAATAAGACCAAGGACCACCAGGACGGCAGGACGTAGGTCACCATGGAGACCGGTGCGGTGTCACCACGAGAGCCTTTGGCAGGCGAAGACCGCTTTTGTCAGGATAGCTTGTACTAGTTGTTCCCCTTCAAATTTGGCCGTTGTGGGATCCCTTCCCGCCTACATTTGGGAAGAGGACCAAGGCCACTATAAATAGGACCTAGCGACTACCATAGAGGGGGGTCCGATTTGATGACGCGGAGGAGATCATCCTGACCCTCTCCAAGCTCATCGAGCCCAAGAACACCTCACCTATTGAGGTTGTTCATCCATCGTACTAGTTCATCCTCAACCCACAAGGCAATCCACCACACACACTGGAGTAGGGTATTACACCGCAAGTTGGCCAGAACCAGTATAAACCAATGTGTCCTTTATTCCTTGAGTTCGTCGAGCTTGGCCATGGAATCATACGACGAGCGCGCTGAGGAGAGAGTGTTCTTCGTGCGCACCCCAGAGTTCGAACCTCTCTAGGGTGTGCGGAGCCCGAAATCCGACATTTGGCGCGCCAGGTAGGGGTGCGCCGAAACCTCTCTTACATCGGCCGACGCATCACCGCTCCACTGCTTCCATGGCAGACACCCGTCGAGCTCGTGTTGAGCGACGGGCCGCCTTCGCCGCCCATGTCGCCT
>LR738714.1:204613551-204834884 GCA_902687465.1 Secale cereale
CTTCCGCCAATGCAGCCACCGGCTCGGCGAGGCACGAGAAGCAAGCCCCGTTGCTGCACCCCTCGGTGCGGCGGGATGGACACACCGCTACCCCATCGCTGACTCCAGCCGTCTCGTCATCCCACGGTCATCGCGGACCCGTGGACGTGCAGGCTGCGCTGCTCATGGCACGCGAGCTCCTGCACTACCGCTACGTCGACGACTTCTACGAGGACTGGCTAGACCGCATCGCCGAACTCGTCAGTGCCACTGGGCGCTCTCCTACACCGCCCCTCTCGCTACCTCGCCCGCCTCCCTTGGCGTGCGACGTGGCCCATGAAGCACCTCCCCACCTCCACGTCAAGATATCGCCCTCGCTCCAAGGCGTGCGGCCCCGCGGTGCGACCCACCACGCGGGGCGCCCGCGCATGAAGAAGGAAGCTGTCAAGACGTCCAATGGCCGCAAGAAGGAGCTCCTGCGCTCTCAAAACCACCACGTCGAGACCGTGCACCCCCTGCGGTGGTAGCGCATGAGAACCAAGACCGATCCGCCTCCACGACGGGCTCCGATGGCCACAGCAGACTGCCGAGCCTTCACCCCTGAGCTACGTGTAGGATCGAAGTATGTCTAGAGTGGGGTGATTAGACTACTTGACTAAATAAAAATCTAGCCTTTTCCCAATTTTAATTCTTGGCAGATTTTAGCAACTTAGCATAAGTCAAGCAATCATCCTACACATGCAATTCTAAGAGTATAGCAACGGAAAGTAAAACAATTGCATATGAAGGTAAAGGAAGGAGTTTGGAGGGAGCAAACACAAGTGAAGAGAACGATGTTTTTTGTCTTGGTTCTGATAGGTGGTGCTATCTTACATCCAAGTTGATGGAGACTTCAACCCATGAAGAGTAACGGCTGGGCGAGTCCACGGAGGGCTCCACCCATGAAGGGTCCACGAAGAAGCAACCTTGTCTATCCCACCATGGCCATCACCCACGAAGGACTTGCCTCACTAGCGGTAGATCTTCACGAAGTAGGCGATCTCATTGCCCTTACAAACTCCTTGGTTCAAATCCACAATCTTGTCGGAGGCTCCCAAGTGACACCTAACCAATCTAGGAGACACCACTCTCCAAAAGGTAATAGACGGTGTGTTGATGATGAACTCCTTGCTCAAATGCTTCAAATGATAGTCTCCCCAACACTCCAACAACTCCTCTCAGATTTGGATATGGTGGAAGAAGGATTTGAGTGGAAAGCAACTTGGGGAAGGCTAGAGAACAAGATTCATATGGTAGGATTGGAATATCTTGATCTCAACACTTGAGTAGGTGGTTCTCTCTCAGAACATGAATGATGGAAATGTAGGTATGTTCTGATGGCTCTCTCCATGAGTGAAGAGTGGGTGGAGTGGTATATATATCCTCCACACAAAATCCAACCGTTACACACAATTTACCAAACTCGGTGGGTCCGATTCAGAGAACTCAGTCAGACCGATTTAGTTCATAATGTGACCGTTAGGTATTTCGGTGGGACCGATATGATCAACTCGGTGGGACCGATTTCTTTAGGGTTAGGGCATAACGTAATCTCGGTGGGACCGATTACACAAACTCGGTGAGACCAATTTTGGTAATGAGCACACTCAAAGTTGGTCAGGCAAACTCGGTGGGACCGATTCGCTCATTTCGGTCTCCGAAATGTTACGAAGAGGCAACAGAGAGTTTGCATTACAAACTCGGTGGGACCGATTGCACATCTCGGTTAGACCGATGATATTGCAACAGGCAACAGAGAGTTTGCAATCCCATCTCGGTGATACCGAGATCCCTTTCGGTGAAACCGAAATGATTAGGGTTTTTGGCAGTGGCTATGTCAAATGAACTTGATGGCGCCGGATAGATCTTTTCGGTGGGGCCGAATTTGACTTTTGGTTTGGGACACATGTGGACGTGAGAAAGTGGTTGAGGAGCATATCACTAAGAATTTTGAGCAAGCAAACCATTATGCAACACCTCATCCCCTTTTAATAGTATTGGCTTTCCTATGGACTCAATGTGATCTTGGATCACTAAAATGGAAAATGTAGAGCCTTGAGCTTGAGCCAATCCTTTGTCCTTAGCATTTTGAGGGGTCCACATTCCTAATCCATGCCATGCCAATCATTGAACTTTCCTGAAATATCATCTTGAGATTGCATTAGTTCAATGAGCTATATGTTGTTAGTAATTACCAAAACCACCCAGTGATAGTTGCACTTTCAATCTCCCCCTTTTTGGTAATTGATGACAACATATAGATCAAAGCTTCGGCAAATGATAATAAGATTTAAATGCATCGTCACTTTGAGAAGTATGTGATAAACAAGAGTTCCCCCTAAATTTGTGCATTATTTTAAAATTTGCGTTTGAATGCAAATGCACAATCAATTAGGATCATGGGTTACTCTTCCATGTCACATACATCTTGGTGGAGCGCTCAAAATGATATACACTAAAATATGCACTCATCACCAAGCAAAGTGAATGATCATACGGAAATATAGAGATAATATCATCCAAGCAAACATTAAGGTAGCATATGATCAAACACATGATCACACAAGTATCTCACACACAGACATAGAGTATGAAGCAAACGCACAATAAAGTTCAACCAAAAGCAAGAGAGACCAAAGAGATAACACACTCTCTCTCGAAGCATGTGATCTATACATATTTCTCCCCCTTTGGCAACAAGTTACCAAAAAGTTTGAAAATGCATAGTGCTATGCGTCTCTCAGGCTTGGTCTTTGGGAGGCGGTGTAGAGAGAACTCCAAGGACGAAGGCTTCAGACGAAGTAGCTGGAGCTGATGGAGTGGCTGCTGGAGGTGGCACTAAAGTTGTGGCTACTGGTGCAGATGTAGTAGCTCTAGTATCTGGTACTGGCACTGCAGCAAATCTCTGACCTCGAGGCACTCGCTGAAATGCATCTGTGGTAGCCTGTCCTCCTCTCTCCTCTGCCTCCTCCTGAAGCTTCTCAACTACAGACTGGATCTCTATCACCTTTAGATCAAGATAATAGAACTTAGTCTCAATGATCCTCTCCAAGCTCTCCTGATTCTGAGTCAGGGTGGCCAAGCCCTTCTCAATCCTCATGGTTGCTTGAATCAGATATGCCATTTGATCTTTCTTGGACTTGAGAGTCATTTGAGATGCCTCTTCTACACTTGGCATCTTGGCAACTTTCTCTGCTTTGGCTTTCTCTCTCCTTTCATGTGCTTGCACTGAAGATGGTTCATTCTCATCCATGAAAACTGTGTTATCCTCAAAGTCAGGCACCAGGGGTAGATATTCTTTGTCCAAAGAGTATGTGCATGTGCCCATCTTAGAGTTGACGAGCATCTGGATGTGTGGAGCATACCCACATGATCTCTTCTGATCTGCATCAGTCCTTTTGATTGTTTTGACAATGAAACTCGTGACTTTGAACTTCTGAGGCACATCAAATATATGTAGCAAGTTGATTGAATGTCCTCTTATCATCTTTGCATCTCCAGATTTTGGCAACAATGTATGCCTCAACATTGTGTTGATGGTGGCCAGACCAGACTGCAAGTGATGTACATATCCAAACTTGTGTGTTTCCAAATCATCATCGGGGATCACCTTGTACATATTTTCCATGGAGTTGTGGTCTTGCTTCTTCTTGTCATAGATATCCAGATCATCCTCATGCTCTTCAGGGGCTTTGATCAGCTTGGCCCACTCATCAACAGTCGACTGGTATCTTGTACCTTCAGACATCCATACAATTCTACCATCGGGATAGAAGTGAGTTGTGGAGTAGAATTGCATGATGAGTTCATCGTTCCAGTTCGTCAACTTTTGAGCCACAAACTTGTCAACTCACATGCTTTGAAGCTGTCTTGCACATTGGGGAAATAGTCTGCATTGTCATCAATGAACTTCTAGTCCACCCTTCTCATATCACATACAATGGGCTTCTTATCAAGCAGGATTGTCTCATAGAAGTCTTCTTGTTCCTTGGTGTGAAACCTATAGTCCGCAGCAGTCCTTCTCCTTACAGCATATGGATCAGTCTTTCTCCACAACTTGAGACCTGCATCCTTCCTTCTCTTCATGTCCTCAGCAACAATGTGAGTGTTGTCATGGTCAGGGATCTTGGGCTTCAACTTTCTGAGCACTTGGGCCTCAGCTTCCTCAGCAACTTCAGGCACTAGGGCCTTGTTCTTTTCTAAAGCAGGAATATTTCTTGCGCTCCTCTTGGGTGCAGACTTGCTGGCTTGAGCAGCTTTGGGAGCAGTCTTGGGCTTAGAAGGAGCAGCCTCAGACTTGATAGCATCTCCCATAAGCTTTTGAGCTTTAGGAGTTGGTGCAGCAACTTCTTCTTCCTCAGCTTCATCCTCATTATCATCCCTCGTGGATGGCTTGCTGATCACTCAAGCTGTTGTCTGATATTTCAAAAAAAACTCAAGCTGTTGTCTTCCTAGCTCTCTTCTTAGTTCCTCCAGGCTCATCATCCCTAGATTCATGTGTGAACACCATAGTCTCTTGAGTAGAGGCTCTGGCTTTTGACATGGGAATCCTCTTGGCATGGATCTTCCTTTTTGACCTGGCTTGGTTGCTGTAAGGGCATATTCTCCCTAAGTTGTTTTGGTGATTGATGATAATGCTTTTGCACAGTAATCGTGTGCATTGAGCTTTTTAGATATATCACACCTAGGCACAAGATGATTAAGTACCCCTCGGAACCTTTGGAAGACGGTGTTTCCCTTTGTTTCTTTTTGGTGGAATTGAGTCATAGGAAAGCCGTACTATTAAGAGGGGGTCCGCTTCAGAAAGGTTTGGGTGGAATCAACACGTACACATCTATTCATTCGCACCACCTTTCCTTCGCTTCTCTGGAGCTCCGGCTGTTTTTCCTTGTCGTTACAAAAATAGTGGCGTCCTACTACTACCACTACTGGGCATGCGGTAGTACCGCTCAAGGAAGGCGGTAGTACCGCACGGCCCCACGGTAGTACCGCTCCATGGCTACGGTAGTACCGCACCGTGCGGTAGTACCGTACCGAGGACACGGTAGTACCGTGTGACCGGCCCTAGCGTCGTAACTAGTACGGTAGTAGGAGCGGAAGTAATTTTTTACTTTCGCTTCCTACGCGGTAGTACCGCTTCGAGCAAGCGGTAGTACCGTGCCGGGTTTTTGCTTCGACCGTAACTCTGTGGAAGTAGCTGCGGACGTAATTTATTTAGTCCGCACTCTTCCTCGACCAGTCTGACACTGCCTTGCGGTAGTATCGTAAGGACGTGCGGTAGTACCGCTCCGGCAGTACTAGCACCCGGTGTTTTAACGCAACAGGGGCTAGTTCTGGCTCGTACCGTGCCAGCGATAGTACCGCACCCAGTGCAGTAGTACCGTTGGGCTGTGCGGTAGTACCGCACGTTAAGTGCGGTAGTACCATGCTCTGCGGGCAGAGTTGAGGGATAACGGTTGGATTTGTCCCTCCACTATATAAAGGGAGTCTTCTTCCCCAAGAAGACTTACCTCTTCCTCCGCAATCTCCATTGTTGGTCAAATCTCCATTTCCACCCGATCTCTCTCCCTAGCCAATCAAACTTGTTGATTTCCTAGGGATTGCTTGAGAAGGCATCGATCTACACATCCACCAAGAGAAATTTGATTCCCCCCACTAATCCCTTGCGGATCTTGTTACTCTTGGGTGTTTGAGCACCCTAGACGGTTGAGGTCACCTCGGAGCCATATTCCATTGTGGTGAAGCTTCGTGGTGTCGTTGGGAGCCTCCAATTCGGTTGTGGAGATAGCCCCAACCTTGTTTGTAAAGGTTCGATCGCCGCCTTCAAGGGAACCACTAGTGGAATCATGGCACCTCGCATTGTGTGAGGGCGTGAGGAGAATACGGTGGCCCTAGTGGCTTCTTGGGCATCATTGTGCCTCCACACTGCTCCAACAGAGACGTACTTCCTCTCAAAGGGAAGGAACTTCGGTAACACATCCTCGTTTTCACCGGCTCCACTTGTGGTTATTTCTTTCCTCTACTTGTGCAAGCTTTCTTTGTATACCTTAGCTTGCTTGCTTGTGTGGTTGTTATTGTTTCTTCATATAGGTTGTCCACCTAGTTGCATATCTAGACAACTTACTTTATTGCTAAGTTTAATTTGGTTAAGAAAAGCTAAAAATTGTTAGTTGCCTATTCACCCCCCCCCCCTCTAGTCAACCATATCGATCCTTTCAATTGGTATCAGAGCCTCGTCTCTTTATAAGGACTTACCGTCCAAAGAGTATGGGTGACAACGTAGTTGAGATGGAGGGACACTCACGTGGAACTCCGTCCTTGCCTACGTCAGATGGGGGAACCGCGGTCTCTTGTGAGGAGTTCAATGTGGCTATGGACACATTGAAAGAATCACTAGCGACCGAGGTCAAAGGCATGTTCAAAGAATTACTTGAGGGACTCAAATTATCCACGGCGCCATTGGAAGTGGCTCGTCCCACTACCAACGTGTCAGATGCCATTCCCGACAAGGGAGAAGCTAGTAGTGAGCAAGTCCCGGTTACTAAGAATGGGAGTGGGATTTTTTCCCACTCCGCACCTCCTAAGCATTATGGAGGACCCGTTCCTACTCCGCATTTAAATTCCGTTGGTCCTCCTCCTAAGTTTGTAAAAAATTCTGATCTTGCTACTTGAATGTTTCGCTTTAGATGTCATTTAAATCATTGTTCTACTAATCTTTGGAGAATCATTGAGCAAGGTTTCTACCCACATGATCCCTACAACTTAACTCTGAGAGAAGCTGTGGATCATCAATTCAACGAGTCCGTTCTTTGCATATTTCAAGATGCTATCCCTCCCGAAGACATTGCACGTCTTCGACCCTTCACCGTGGCCAAGGAAGCATGGAAGCATGTTGGTTCCATGTACAAGGGAAGCGCAAGCATTCAACGCTCAAACTATGTAGTTGTGCAAGATGAAGCCGATGAGTTTGCTATGATCGAAGATGTAGATCCCCATGAACTTTATCATAGATTAACCACTCTTGCGGTTTCACTTCGAGATCATGGGAGCAAGGACACGAATGACAATTGGATCAAGCGCAAGTTTCTCAAGGCCATGATGCCTTATCACAAGGCCATGTCCTCCGTCATTCGCCAAAGACCGGACTTCCACACTTTATCATCAAGTGAAGTGTTCGATGAGTTCGTTGCCATGAGGATCTTCGACAAGACTGCCGACAATGCGGTTTTAATAGCTCAATGATCAAAGAAGCCTAATTTTGCCTTGAAGGCCAAGGCTTGTGTGGAAGAAGAGGAGGAATAGGATGATGATGATAGTTGCCCCGAGGACACCAAATATGCCTATCATGAGCACATGGCTCTTGCATCACGGTAATTTTGGGGCAACAAGAATAACTCAAGGCCCAACTTCAACAAGAACATATAAAGTGGTAACAAGGGCAAGCAAAGAGTGAGGACGTGCTACAACTGTGGGAATGTGAGCCACTTTGTTGTAGATTGCCCATATGAGAAAAGAGAAGACAATGGAGGCAAGCTTATCCGAAAGGACAAGGCCAAGTCTTATCCCAACAAGAACAACCTCAACAAGAAGACCCCTCCCAAAGGGTTGGTGGCCCAAGAAGAATATGTTGAGGATGATGATGATGATGAAGATGATGAGATGGTCACTATGGCCACCATTGCTATTGCAACTACCCCATGTGCATCTCTCTTTGACTCACCAAATGAGAACATCACCGCCAAGTGCCTCATGGCTAAGGCCACCAACAAGGTAACTCCCAACATCAACACTACCATCACCTCTAATCCTTCATTGATGGATTGTATTGATGGGAGTGAGGGGGCAGAGGAGGAAGAAAATTAATTTGAGTTGTTTATGAGTAAACTCAAGGGCAAACCCAAGAAGCACTTCGTTGCTCTCTTGGAACAACTCGGTGAGGCCAATGACATGATCGAGGCTCACGAGGAGACCATTTCTAAAATGGAAGGTCATAGTCGAGACTATGTCGATGAGATATCGGATCTCTCTAATGCTCTTGAGGAAGAGCGTGGTCTTCGTTTGGCTCTTGAGGAGTCACACAACAATGATCATGCTAAATTAAGGAAAGATCTTGATCATGCTTTAGTTGTCTCTCATGTGATTAATTCCGAGAAGGCAAAGCTTGTGGTTGACCATGCTAGACTCAAGGAGGAGTTTGTTACGCTTGACAAGGCTCACAAGGTCTTGAAAGGTGTACATACTTCTCTCAAGGAGTCTCATGATCAACTTCAAGTTTCACTAACCAAGGAGAAAGCTATCTTTCCTCGCATGGTGTTGATTGATAATGCAAATGCTACTAACCCATGTTGCGAGCATGTGCATCTTGTTGAAGAGAATGCCAAGTTGAAGAAGCAACTTGAGAAAGGCCTCGTGTCATGTATACAAGGTGAGAAGAACCTCAACGATCTTTTGAGCAATCAAAAGGAAGTTGTGGCAAAGGAAGGAATTGGGTTTGCTCCCAAGACCAAGAAGAAGAAGAATGACAAGACCAAGCAACCTCCTCCTCTCAAACAAACCTTTGTGAAAGAGGGAGAGGGTGCTTCTAAGAAGAAGAACAATGCGAAAAGTGGTGGAGTCAAGAAAAACCCCGCCATGCCATCAAACATAGCCGGCGACTTTAATCCTTCATATGTTTTATGTCGTGCTAGTGATGGTCATGTCTTTGCTAAATTTGTTGGTTCTTCTTATGAGTACATTGAATGGTCTATTTGGGTTCCTAAGACCCTTGTTACTAACCTCAAAGGACCCATTACCAAATGGGTACCTAAATCCAAGCATTGACCTCGTATAGGAGTTTGCTTCCGGTGGGGGATCATGGTTGCTCGATAGTGGAGCCACAAATCATATGACCGGAAGCAAAGACTTGGTGGTGGACGTGCATCAAGGTTCATCCATGGCCACCAACGTCGAATGGGGTGATGCTTCATCTTCTAAGGTATTGGGGCTTGGCAAGGTTGATGTTTCTCATGATCTCACAATCGAGAAAGTCATGCTTGTTGAGTCCCTTGCATACAACTTACTTTCTGTTCGTCAACTTGCACTCACGGGCTTTGCCACATTCTTTGATATTGATACCGTGGCCCTCTTGTGGAGCAAGACTCTTAAAGTAGCCTATGTTGGACATGTCGAGAACGGTCTCTATGTGGTTAAGTTCTCGGAGCAACCCACTAAGACCGCGACATGCCTAATGGCTATGTTGATGTGGGATGGCTTTGGCATCGCCGGTTAGCCCATGTCTCTTCTCAAGGGGGACCATGTCCGTGGACTAACAAATGTTAGCTTTGCCAAAGATCGTGCTTGCAGTGCTTGAATTGAAGGAAAGTTACATGATACGGCTCACCCTCCCACGACTATCATCTACTCAAAAAGACCGTTAGAGCTCCTTCACATGGATCTCTTTGGGCCTCCATTCTTTGATAGTCTTGGGGGCAGAAAGTATTGCTTGGTGATTGTAGATGATTATTCAAGATACACATGGGTATATTTCTTCAAGAAGAAGAGTGAGACCCAACAAACCGTCATCAACTTTGCAAATTAAGCTCAACGTCAACATGAGGCAAAGATCTTGATGATCCAAAGTGACAACGGCACCGAGTTCAAGAACTACACCTTGGATGAGTTTCTTAGTGATGAGGGGATCAAACATCAATATGCCACACCTTATACCCCTCAACAAAATGGTGTAGCGGAGAGAAAGAACCCGACATTGATAGACGCATCAAGGACCATGATGGCAGAATTCAAGTCTCCATACAACTTTCGGGCCGAAGCCATCAACACCGCGTGTCATGCATACAATCGGCTCTATCTCCGCAAAGGCTTGAACAAGACTCCGTATAAGATTCTTACCGATAACAAGCCCAATCTCAAGTACTTCCGGGTGATCGGGTGTAAGTGTTTCATCCTCAAGAAAGGTGCTCGTTTGTCTAAATTTGAGACTAGAGCTCATGAGGGCATATTTGTTGGTTATGCTACAAACTATCATGCTTATCGTGTCCTCAACAAGTCCAATGGACTCATTGAGGAGACGTGTAACGTAGAGTTTGATGAGAATAACGGCTCCCAAGTGGAGCAAAGTGGTACTTGTGATGTAGGTGATGAAATTACTCCTCAAGCCATAAGAAGAATGGCTGTTGGCTATATCCTACCCATTGAGGAACCCCTTGTGGCCGAAGGAGAAGGACAATGTTCCACACAAGTGGAACCATCATCAACCCAAGACCCACATGCTTCCGAAGAACAAAGTGAAGGCCCTCAACCGGACGAACAAGGCCAAGTGCAAGATCAATCACAAGATGGTGGTGAGCCAACAAATGATGCACAAGGCCAAGTTCTCTCCTCTGAGCAAGATCAAGATCAAGAGAAAGCTCAAGATCAACATCAAGCTCTTGACGTCACTCAAGATGATCAACTTAGTGCTCCTCAATTATCACTTGAAGAGCAATTGGAGCGTCGTGCTGCTAAAGTTGCTTCCAGGCTTGCTTCTAGAGAACATCACATGGAGAATATTCTTGGAAGAATCACAAAGGGGGTAAGCATTCGTAGAAAATTAGCAAACTATTTTTCTCATCAAGCTTTTGTCTCTTGTGTTGAACCTCAAAAGGTCTATGAGGTGCTCGAAGACCCCGATTCGCTCAATGCCATGCATGAAGAACTCCATAACTTCGAGCGCAACAAAGTGTGGCATCTGGTGCCAAGGCCAAAGGAGAACCATAATGTCATTGGAACCAAGTGGATCTTTAAGAACAACCAGGATGCTCATGGCATTGTCATTCGCAACATGGCGCGTTTGGTGGTTCAAGGCTACTCCCAAGTCGAGGGTATCGCCTTGAATCTATTCGTTTGTTGCTTGCCTATGCTTCTCATCATAACCTTAAATTGCAACAAATGGATGTGAGAAGTGCGTTTCTTAATGGTCATATTAATGAGTTGGTATATGTCAAACAACCCCCGGGGTTTGAGGACCCTATGTTCCCCAATAACGTGTATCAACTTGATAAGGCACTATATGGCCTTAAACAAGCCCCACGTGCGTGGTATGACCATCTTACCGAGTTGTTGCAAGATCGTGGGTTTGAAATTGGGAAAATCGACCCCACTCTTTTTACTAAGAAGGTCAAAGGGGAGTTGTTTGTCTACCAACTATATGTTGATGATATTACCTTTGGTTCACCTAACAAAGCTTTCAATGATGAGTTTGCCGCACTCATGACCACGCATTTTGAGATGTCCATGATGGGAGAGTTGAAGTACTTCCTTGGATTTGAGATTAAGCAAAGAAGAGAAGGAATCTTCATCAAACAAGCCAAGTACACTCAAGACATGCTCAAGAGGTTTAATCTAAGTGATGTCAAGCCGGCTACTACTCCAATGCCTACCAAGTGCCAACTTGACATTGATCCCAATGGTAAAGCGGTGGATCAAAAGGTATATCGTTCTATGATTGGTTCCTTGCTTTACATTTGTGCATCTAGACCGGATATTATGTTGAGTGTGGGAATCTGTGCACGGTTTCAAGCCTCACCTAAGGAAAGTCACTTTGTGGCGGTCAAGCGAATCTTCGATATTTGGCTCATACCCCGAACTTTGGCTTATGGTATCCAAGAGGAGAAAACTTCAACCTTGTAGGTTTCTCTGATTCGGATTGGGCGGGAGACAAAGTGGATAGGAAGTCCACTTCCGGAGGGTGCCAATTCCTTGGTTGCTCTCTGGTAAGTTGGTCTTCCAAGAAGCAAAGTTGTGTGCCTCTCTCGCCCACCAAAGCGGAGTATGTGGCAGCTGGCAATTGTTGTGCACAACTTCTATGGATGAGGCAAACTTTAAAGGATTACGGTGTCACTTGTGACAAAGTGCATCTTTGGTGTGACAATGAAAGTGCCATCAAGATTTCTCTCAACCAAGTGCAACACTTCAAGACGAAGCATATTGAGATTCAGTATCACTTCATCTGGGATCATATTCGGCGAGGAGAAATAGAGCTTCACTATGTCAACACTCATGATAACCTTGCAGACATCTTCACGAAGCCATTGGATGAAGCAAGATTTCGCGAGTTAAGGCATGAGCTACATATCATAGATTTGAGTAATGTGGATTGAAACCCTGCACACACTCCTCCCACTCAACATCATTATCTTGCCTAGGTGTAGGCATGGACATAGGGGGAGTATTGTTCTCTCAATGAACTCTTCCTCCCCCTGTTATGCATAAATTGATCAAGTCTTTATTGTTTGCCATGTTAGATGGTATGAGTGCTTCAAGAAGAGTGTTGGTCATCGGCCCAAGGATAATTCTTCGCGGTGCCATACCAAATAACTCGAACATATGTGGCTTCGGCCACCGACCTCCTTCAAGGAGGAGTGTCCCGTGTGTTGTTCCAGCAGTCTGTTGTCTTTCTTTCCTTTTGTCGTGTGTGTGCGCTCTTGCCCGCAGTTGCATTGCTTAAGCCTTCTTGTCGAAACTTGCACTTTCTTGGGGGAGCAGTACTACCGTGAATAGTCATGGTACTACCGCAAGAGAGAATATCGGTACTACCGCAACCAGCATGACAGTATTTTTACTGCCGCTGGAGAGCGTTACTACCGCCCTGCGTGCGATACTTCCGCCGGGGCGGTACTATCATGATGACCCGCGGTACTACCACGGTGGTTTGAACGACTGGGGGTTATAAGCGGGCTGGGGGAGTTCTAACTCCCCCATACCCATTCAACTTGTCTCCCCCACGTGGCCTCTCTCTCTCTCAAGAACGGCGCCGGAAGACCTCGTTGAATCTCCGTACCCGGCCACTCTCCTCGCATTCCGACCGGCGGGATCGTTCCCCACCTCGACCTCTTGCCATGGATGAAGGTTTCTCCCCAAAATCCCTTCTTCTTTTTGCCCTGGTGTTGTCTCTAGGTTTTGGGGAGATGCATGTTGTTCTTGTGTTCTTGTTGACCTTATCCATGGAATATTAGGGTGTAGGAGAGTTGTAGTGCAGTAGAAATGCTAGTAAGTGTGTTGCTACAAAGGAGTTGTGATCAGCCGTAGTACCGTTCGCCCGTCCTACGCATTCTTTGTCCAGATCTGCTTTCAGATCTAACCCCGAGCGGTACTACCGCTGGCTAACAGCGGTACTACCGCTCTAACGCATCACGGTACTACCGCTCCTATGGCACGGTACTACCGTAATGGACGCGGAAGTAAATTTTTAGTACCGCGCCTGGTGCGGTACTACCGTAGCACTTCGGTGCGGTACTACCGCCCCCTTGGCGGCACTAAAACTTTACTTCCGCAGCTTCGAACAGTACTACCGCTCGGTCCACACCTTCTTCGTAGCCCACACATATTATCTTTTCTACATGTTTCTTGTGCTTTGTTGTGGCTTTTGCATTGATTCTCTCTGTCTCTCTTTCATGCTCTTGTGTTTGTGTCATAGGTGGTGGCTCCGGTTCCAATGTCCGTCACTCGAATCCCAGCCGTGACACAGGGTCAAAGCGTCTGCGCACCCAAAGTGATGTTCTTGAGGGCTCCAATGCCCCCCAACGCAGAACCAATACCACTGCCACCAAGAACAAGGAACCAACTATGAGCATGGACGAGATGCCATCACATGAGTTCATTGCTAGGAGGAAGATCAGTCCTTATGCAGATCCCCAGGCTCAGTTCCATGGAGATGAATTGTTCTGGACCAAGCAGCAGTATCGTATCTTCACAGAAGTATTCAAGAGCAAACACAACTTATATGTGGATGCACATTGGATTGACATGAATCACATGAGGAAGGAGAAGCACCGGGCCTATTTTGCTGAGGCTCTAGATCTTGTGGAGCAGTTTGGCATTGAGCATATCATGTCATTTCATATGGACTTTGACCCAAAAATTGTGGCACGGTTCTATACTTCGGTTCACTTCCATCCTAAGGAGGAACGCAACATGACTTGGATGACCAATGGACATAAGATGACTGCTACATGGAAGGACTTTATGGATCTGCTTCAGGTTGCTGATGAGGGGCTCCACACTCCTTTTGGAGCTCGCCCTCATGCCAATGAAGAATTTGCCAACAAGGACCGGCTGCTGCCTTACTATGTGGAGAAGACGCTCGCAAGTGCCAAGAAGACTTGGGTGATGAACCCCTTTCTGGATATTATGCATAGGGTCTTCCACAACTCACTATTTCCTCGCATTGGGGACAAGGACAAGGTACATTCATACCTCGTGGATATTATGCTTATGCCTGAGGAGGCCCACAGTGCTCAGACTCAACCACTTGATATCTCACATGTCATGTGGTGTGATCTTCGCTTTGCAATATTCACCCGCAAAGTGCCTATCTACGGTCCATATCTATTTTTGCTGATCTCCAAGACTTGGGAGAAGCTCTATCCTGATGAAGAGTTTGAGGCCCCTCACTGGATTCGTCATGAGCCTATCAGACTTTGCATCAAGATTCGATGGGCTAACACCACTACCCGTGCAGAGGCTGCTGCAGCTAAGATGGATGTGGATGAGGAGGAAGTTGAGGAGGAGGCAGCTGGTGAGGATAGTTCTGGAGGGTATGCTCCCCCCCCCCTCTTCTGAGCCCTCGTGGGCTCAAAAGCTGAAGAGCAAGATGAAGGCTCTGTTTTGTATGCAGGCAAAGGGGCAATACAAGGCTCATGTGACTAAGGAGCAGGCTCGCCAAGCAGGGTTTCAAGTGGTTAAGGATCTTTGGTGAGGATCATTAAGGATCTTTGGTGAGGATGTGTCTAATGGGTCAGCGGAGATCATTATTCCAGAGGCTGAGTGGATTGCCAAGCAGGGTTTCAAGTGGTTTGATTCCGAGGAGGAGCAGCAGGAGTCTGACGAGGCACGTGACGACTGATATCTTCCGCCTGAGCTACCACCTATGTCTTAGGTGTCCTCTTTCCCTTTGTGGTGTCTCGATGCCAAAGGGGGGGAGAGTGTAGGATTTGCGTGTGTCTTGTGACATGGTTTATTTGCTTTCGTTGGTTTGTGTCGTGTGTGTGAGACCTTTCATATGGTGTGAGACATATGCACTCTACTCCTTATCTCGTTATTATGTCTAGGCTATCTGCTAGGTCATGACTGTTTGCTTCACTTGCCCTGTTAATATGTGCTCACGTTAACCTCCTTACATCCATGTGTAGAGTCTTATTCTTTGTTGCAAGGAGTATGTTGTTTATAAAATATAGGGGGAGCATTGATCCTAGTATGTGTGATGTGCAGTCCAAAGCATCTTCTTATGTATGCACACATCTAGGGGAGCTTACCTATATTTTATAATAATGATGGGTTTGCTTACTATTCTGTTATATATTTCTTTGTGCAAATCCCGTATTGTCATCAATCCACCAAAAAGGGGGAGATTGTAAGGGCATATTTCTCCCTAAGATGTTTTGGTGATTGATGACAATGCTTTTGCGGACTAATCGTGTGCACTGTTCTTTTCAGATATATCACACCTAGGCACAAGATGATTAAGTACCCCTCGGAACCTTTGGAAGACGGTGTTTCCTTTTGTTTCTTTTTGGAATTGAGTCATAGGAAAGCCGTACTATTAAGAGGGGGTCCGCTTCGGAAAGGTTTGGGTGGAATCAACACGTACACGTCAATTCATTCGCACCACCTTTCCTTCGCTTCTCTGGAGCTCCGGCTGTTTTTCCTTGTCGTTGCAAAAACAGGGGCGTCCTACTACTACCACTGTTGGGCATGCAGTAGTACCGCTCAAGGAAGGCGGTAGTACTGCACGGCCCCACGGTAGTACCGCTCCATGGCTACGGTAGTACCGCACCATGTGGTAGTACCGTATCGAGGACACGGTAGTACCGTGTGACCGGCCCTAGCGTCGTAACTAGTACGGTAGTAGGAGCGGAAGTAATTTTTTTACTTCCGCCTCCTACGCAGTAGTACCGCTTAGAGCAAGTGGTAGTACCTTGTCGGGTTTTTGCTTCGACCGTAACTCTGCGAAAGTAGCTGCGGACGTAATTTATTTAGTCCGCACACTTCCTCGACCAGTCTGACACTGCCTTGCGGTAGTACCGTAAGGACGTGTGGTAGTACCGCTCCGGCTGTACTCCCGCCCGGTGTTTTAACGCAACAGGGGCTAGTTCTGGCTCGTACCGCGCCAGCGGTAGTACCGCACCCATTGCAGTAGTACCGCTGGGCCGTGCGGTAGTACCACACGTTAATTGCGGTAGTACTATGCTCTGCGGGCAGAGTTGAGGGATAACGGTTGTATTTGTCCCTCCACTGTATAAAGGGAGTCTTCTTCCCCAAGAAGACTTACCTCTTCCTCCCCGAGCTCCATTGTTGCTCAAAGCTCCATTTCCGCCCGATCTCTCTCCCTAGCCAATCAAACTTGTTGATTTCCTAGGGATTGCTTGAGAAGGCATCGATCTACACTTCCACGAAGAGAAATTTGATTCCCCCCACTAATCCCTTGCGGATCTTGTTACTCTTGGGTGTTTGAGCACCCTAGATGGTTGAGGTCACCTCGGAGCCATATTCCATTGTGGTGAAGATTCGTGGTGTCATTGGGAGCCTCCAATTCGGTTGTGGAGATAGCCCCAACCTTGTTTGTAAAGGTTCGGTCGCCGCCTTCAAGGGCACCACTAGTGGAATCACGGCACCTCGCATTGTGTGAGGGTGTCAGGAGAATACGGTGGCCCTAGTGGCTTCTTGGGGAGCATTGTGCCTCCACACCGCTCCAACGGAGACGTACTTCCTCTCAAAGGGAAGGAACTTCGGTAACACATCCTCGTCTTCACCGGCTCCACTTGTGGTTATTTCTTTCCTCTACTTGTGCAAGCTTTCTTTGTATACCTTAGCTTGCTTGCTTGTGTGGTTGTTATTGTTGCTTCCTATAGGTTGTCCACCTAGTTGCATATCTAGACAACTTACTTTGTTGCTATGTTTAATTTGGTTAAGAAAAGCTAAAAATTGTTAGTTGCCTATTCACCCCCCCTCTAGTCAACCATATCGATCCTTTCAGTTGCCTCAGTTGTGCCATACTCCTTCCTGAGCACTTTCTTCTTAGAAGTGGCCTCATCTACCACAAAGTCCTCATCCTCAGTATCTGAAGTTTTCTTCTTCCTTGACTAGGTAGCAGCCTTTGGAAGGTCACTGGGAGTGCTTCTACTGCTCTCATAGTAGCTGGAGTTATTGGGACTAGAGCCCTCACTCAAGTTGACTTGCTCCTCTGACCTGTTCTGACTATCATTGCCCTCAGACATCTCTGACACTGCAACTGAAAGCTGGCCCTGTGAATAGATGTAGATGAGGTAGAGTGGATGAGCATCACAAAGCACAATTTTTTTGCAAAATAGATGACAAGAAAAACTTAGTTTTAGTTCTCTACAGAAAGCATTTCGGAGCTACTGATTTGTTAAACTATGTGACACCGAAGCAATTCTGGAGCCTGAACTAGTGAACTCGGTCAGGCCGAGTCACAGTTCGGTGGCACCGATATTGCTAGGGTTTCATAGAGAGTTGAACTCGGTCTCACCGATTTGCAACTTTCGGTTAGACAGACAAGATCAAGTGCACTGGCCTAACCAAATCGGTGGGACCGATTTCTACAATTCGGTCGGTCCGAGATGAGTTCGGTGGAGACCTAACCCTAAATTTTTCGAATCAAAACTACTTTCTATGGAGTTTTTGCTGGATAGGAAGATCTCATACGTGGAAGGGAACATGGCAATGCATTTTGATACGAATTGGAGTTAAGAAATAGCACAAAGAATCAAGTTCATACCCTAACTCAGCGGTGAACTTGCTACGGCGGCAACAGCGGCGAAGAATGCCGTTGACGGCGGTGGAGTCCAGCGGCGGGAGGTCGCTGGCGGCGAGGAGACAATCCGGAGACCCGAAGAGGCAGAGCAGGTCACGCGCGGGCTGGAGGATTTTGGAAAGTTTTCCAAATTTTTGGCCCGTCGGTATATATAACCTGACACTGTCGGTGTGACCGAGTGGAACAACTCGGTAGCATCGAGATGCAAAACTGCTAGCAGTTACTGCAACTCGGTGGGACCAAAAAGTTCTAATCGGTTGCACCGAGATTGTAAACCTAGATCAACTTAGTGAACTCGGTGTGACCGAAGTGGATGACTCGGTCATACCAAAATGCACAAAGAGGTTTTGGATGTTTAAGCCTATGACGAATCGGGGACTCCGAGTGCTCCTCACACAGAGTGGTTCGAATCTGACTTGATCAAGCTTTGTGATGTAGCATGAATAGATTTTGAGACGAGAAAAGCATAGATAGCTAGAGGGGGTTCTTAGGCATTCTTGTCCATCCATTTGGCAAAAGATAAAGAGCCAAACAATCAAAGCAACAAATGGATGTCCTCGAATGAGAAAAATATGCATTCAACATGCTCACACAATAAGATAGCAAATGAAACATGTGGCAAAGCATGCACAACCATTCTAGCATCTATCAAGCAATTGGCGATGACTAGGTCATCTGTATATGAGTATATTGACTTAGGAGCCAAATGAGAACATTTGATCATAGGTCATACTCATCGTTTAAGCACAAGTGGGGTTACCACTTTTACATAAAGCATTGTTGTGTTCACATCATTAGAGTTGCTTTAGCTCAATTGTTAGAGTAAAGCTCCCCCTAGATGTGATCTCCCCCCTAAGAGGGATGAACTAACCTTGGGTTTTGTCGATGATGACTTCATGTAGGTGTTGAAGATGTAGATTCTCAATGTTGATGTAGATCATTTGGAGCAATTCATTGGAGTGAGTTGCACTTTCGATACCTACACGGGTTAGTCCCACAAGGAACAAACAAGGATATCCATAGAAATAGAGTGGATTGCACACATGATGATGTCCATGAAGACATTAGGTTACCTTGTCCCTTGTATTACCAACAAGAGGGTTTGTAACTCCTTGAACTAGTGCTAGATATGAAAGTTGTTTGCACTTGTCCTTTGCCAAAATGATATGAGTGGAGTGTGTTCGCGGAGTCACCCTCAAGAACTCCCTAGTTCTTCTTCTTCGAGATCCACACCATCTTGATGGGAATCCTTGGAGTTGTAGTCGTACTTGATGAAGTAGAACTTGATGTAGTCTTGGGAACCCACTTGACCGAGGCCTTAGGAGCTTCTTCAAATGCATCAATATCTTCTTGAAGCTTATCATTGTCCTTTAGCTTGTGGTCTTGTGGTGGAAGACCATCTTGTGCTTGTGTCCCTTGAAAAGAAGTAGGATCATACTTCTCTTGTTGAGGAACAAATTTCGTCTTGGGGTATTGATCTTCCTCCCACTCAACTCCATTGGCATTGAACTTTCATTCAAAACCAACACCTTGATTCTTCCGGTGTCTTCCTTGCTTGCATACAATCTCCTCAAATTGCTTACTCCCGGCAAGACTCTTGTAAACACCTTTCTCTATAATTCCCTTCAATAAGCTATTTTTGTGCTCAAATGTAACTTGGCTAAGAGAGTCATTAGTGGAATCAAGAGAACTACTAGAAGCAACATCATTGGATTTAGCATGATTATTGTTACTACTAGAAGAAGAATCTTTCTTGTTCTTGTTGCTAGGCTTTACTTGTGGCATGTAGGTAGACAAGAGTAAATGCTTGGCAATGTAATAGGAACTTTTCTTGCGAAGATCATCATTGATTGCCTTTAAGAACTCGTGCTCTTGCTCAAGGTTGAGCTTTTCAAAGCGTAACTTCTCACGAGTCTTTAAAAGTTCTCGATGATCTTCCAAGGTAGTTTCATGAGCTAACTTAAGAGTATTTAGTTCTTTAGTTAGACGCTTAATCTTATCCTTATAATTGTCATTCGTTTTATCTTGATTAGCATGATTAATAGTAATTTCATCATAGTTTTCATCAAAAGTTTTGTCACTATTGCTAAAAACAAGTAAATCATCATCTCCTAGCAAGTCATCTTCATCGCTATTGAAATTAAGATAATCGGGGTGTGATACCTTAGGGCCTTTAGCCATGAAGCATCTTCCAATTCCTTCATTTGGTGAGTCAAATATGTCGTAGGAGTTGGTTGACACAATAGCAATTCCGGCAACACCTTCATCTTGAGTACCTTCGGAGTCGCAGTAGTAGCTTCTCTCGGAGTGGTTATCGGATTCGGAACCAGATTCCCATTCACCAACATGAGCTTGATGTCTTCGTCTTGTATATCTCCTTGATGATTTGTCCTTCCTTTCCGAATCTTTGCTTCTCCGAGAAGGTCTTCATTCATAATGATCATCTCTACTCCTTCTCTCTCTTGGTGGTGAATCTTCTCTTCTACTTCTCCTTTTAGGTGAGTCATCTCTTCTCTTGTGGGGGGCGTATACTCATTGGAGTAGTGTCCAGGTCTTCCACAATTGTAGCAATTCTGATCACGGCTTGAAGATCTCTTGTCATTGTAGGACCTTGACTTGGAAATTCTCTCTTTGCTTCTACTCTTGTAGAACTTGTTGAAGTTCTTCACCATTAAGCTCAATTCTTCATTGAAGTCTTGTTTCTCACTTGATGATGTAGGAGCATCACATGAGACTTTGTAAGCACCACTAGACTTGTTGTGAAGCTCTTCTTTATCTTTGAGTGACATCTCATGAGCAACAATTCTTCCAATGACTTCTGTTGGCTTGAGATCTTTGTAATTGGGCATCATTTGGATCAATGTGCACACGGTATCATATTTTCCATCCAAGGATCTTAGGATCTTCTTGATGATGAATATGTCGGTCATCTCTTCACTTCATAAGCCGGCAATCTCATTTGTGATGAGAGCAAGCCTAGAGTACATTTTAGCAACACCTTCACCATCCTTCATCTTGAACATGTCAAGTTGACTTTGAAGCACATCCAACTTGAATTCCTTGACGGAGTCGGTACCTTCATGCGTATCAATCAATGTATTCCAAAAATCCTTTGCATTCTCAAGACGGCTGATTTTGTTGAATTCTTCGGGGCACAATCCGTTGAAGAGGATATCGCAAGCTTGTGCCTTGTATTGCAGCATCTTCAACTCTTCCGCGGTAGCTTCACGATTCGGTTCCTTCCCATTGAAGAATTCACCTTTCAAACCAATACACACAATAGCCCAAATAGCGGGGTTATGTCGAAGAATATGCATTTTCATCGTATGCTTCCAACTAGCAAAATTAGTAACATAAAAATAAGAACCTCTACGGTGGTAACTTCCCTCGCTAGACGCCATACTCTCCCAGGTTGTGAAACCAAGGCTATGATCACCAAGGCTATGGAAATCACGGCAAATGGAGACCAAAGCTCTGATACCACTTGTAGGATTGAAACTATGTCTAGAGGGTGTGATTAGACTACTCGACTAAATAAAAATCTAGCCTTTTCCCAATTTTAATTCTTGGCACATTTTAGCAACTTAGCATAAGTCAGGCAATCATCATACACATGCAATTCTAAGAGTGTAGCAGCGGAAAGTAAAACAATTGCATATCAAGGTAAAGGAAGGAGTTTGGAGGGAGCAAACGCAAGTGACGACAGTAATGTTTTTGGTATTTGTTCCGATAGGTGGTGCTATCGTACATCCAAGTTGATGGAGACTGCAACCCACGAAGGGTAACGGCTGCGGGAGTCCACAGAGGGCTCCACCCACGAAGGGTCCATGAAGAAGCAACCTTGTCTATCCCACCATGGCCATCGCCCATGAAGGACTTGCCTCACTAGCGGTGGATCTTCACGAAGTAGGCGATCTCCTTGCCCTTACAAACTCCATGGTTCAACTCCACAATCTTGCCGGAGGCTCCCAAGTGACACCTAACCAATCTAGGAGACACCACTCTCCAAAAGGTAATAGACAGTGTGTTGATGATGAACTCCTTGCTCAAATGCTTCAAATGATAGTCTCCCCAACACTCAAACAGCTCCTCTCAAATTTGGATATGGTGGAAGAAGGATTTGAGTGGAAAGCAACTTGGGGAAGGCTAGAGAACAAGATTCATATGGTAGGAATGGAATATCTTGATCTCAACACTTGAGTAGGTGGTTCTCTCTCAGAACATGAATGATGGAAGTGTAGGTATGTTCTGATGGCTCTCTACACGAGTGAAGAGTGGGTGGAGGGGTATATATAGCCTCCACACAAAATCCAACTGTTACACACAATTTACCAAACTCGGTGGGACCGATGCAAAGAACTCGGTCAAACCGATTTAGTTCATAATGTGACCGTTAGGTATTTCGGTGGGACAGATATGATCAACTCGGTGGGACCGATTTCTTTAGGGTTAGGGCATAACATAATCTCGGTGGGACCGATTACACAAACTCGGTGAGACCGATTTTGGTAATGAGCACAGAAAGAGTTGGTCAGGCAAACTCGGTGGGACCGATTCGCTCATTTCGGTGAGACCAAAATGTTACGAAGAGGCAACAGAGAGTTTTCATTACAAACTTGGTGGTACCGATTGCACATCTCGGTAGACTGATAATATTGCAACAGGCAACAGAGAGTTTGCAATCCCATCTCGGTTAGACCGAGATCCCTTTTGGTGAGACGAAAATTATTAGGGTTTCTGGCAGTGGCTATGTCAAATGAACTCGGTGGCGCCGAATAGATCTTTTCGGTGGGGCCGAGTTTGACTTTTGGTTTGGGACATATGTGGATGTGAGAAAGTGGTTGAGGTTTTTGGAGCCTATCACTAAGCATTTTGAGCAAGCAAACCATTATGCAACACCTCATCCCCTTTTAATAGTATTGGCTTTCCTATGGACTCAATGTGATCTTGGATCACTAAAATGGAAAATGTAGAGTCTTGAGCTTGAGCCAATCCTTTGTCCTTAGCATTTTGTGGGGTCCACATTCCTAATCCATGCCATGCCAATCATTGAACTTTCCTGAAATATCATCTTGAGATAGCATTAGTTCAATGAGCTATATGTTGTTAGTAATTACCAAAACCACCCAGGGATAGTTGCACTTTCACTACGCAGCATCATCTGGCCCGGGAAGTTCAAGCCTGACCTGACTCCACGCTACGATGGCACCCCCGACAATGCTGAGTTCCTTCAGCTTTACGAGCTGAGCATCGAGGCGGCCAACGACAATGAGAAATATATGGCGAACTGGTTCCCCATGGCTCTCAAAGACGGCGCGCACTCATGGCTCCTGAACCTGCCCGCGGGATCGATCTCCTCCTGGGGTGAGATGCGTGAGCCTTTCATCGCCAATTTCCAGGGCACTCGCGGTCGCCCACCAGTCGCGGGTGACCTGTGGCGTGTCAAGCAGCAACCGGGGGAAACCCTGCAGAAGTACATCCAACGCTTCAACAGCATCTGCCTCAAGATTCCAAAGGTGACGGACGAGGCCATCATCTCAGCGTTCCGATGGTGTCTACGATGTCAAGATGAAGGAGGAGCTCGCCATCCACGAGGACATGTGCACAGCTTTGGAGCTGTTCAACATAGCGACCAAGTGCGCGAGAGGTGAGGAAGGGAGCCTTTCCCTCGTTGAGCTCCCCGCTGCTGACCCAGAAGACAAGAAGGCCAAGGCTAAATACGTGAAGTGCAAGGGGGTGGCCGTGATCGCGGCAGAACCGGAGATGAAGCACGGCCGTGACCTCCCAGAGTCATCCAAAAGCAGCCGCCCGTTCTACGCCTTCCACAACGTACACAACCACAACACCAACGACTGTCAGGAGCTCGGGGCCATCCGCGACGGGCACTTCGGCCGAGGCCCTAAGTGCAACGACCGAGGCTACGGCCGTGGAGGAAGCCGAACTGGAGGGCGCCGGGACGACCGCGGCCCCCATCGGGAGTGGCGCGATCAACCTTGTGAGGACCGCTGGCACGACGAGCCTCGCGAGGGCACCTGGAGGGACCAGCGTCGTGAGGACCACCCTTAGGGAAAGGCCGGCCTCCCTCCGTTGCCACCACCACCAAGGAGGAACGACGATCAGGGCGAAGGGGCTGGGGCTTCTAGGAGCCTCGCGCCATTGCATGCATCTTGGGCGGTGTGCAGGCTCCAGCATCTCAGCACATCTTCAAGCAGTTCACTCGAGAAGTGAATGCCGCTCTTCCCAGGCTAGAAGCCCTCATTGATGGTGGTGCAGGGCTCAGTGTTCTCTCCGTCGACATATTTGGCCGTCTCCAAGTGCCATATGACCAGCTGCAGCCCACCAAGACTTTCTCGGGTGTGACCGATGGCACCACCACCCCAATAGGGCAGATTCACCTCCAATCACCTTCGGCCAGCGCGACAACTACCGCACCGAGCTCATCGGCTTCGACGTCGCTCACATCCGCCTCCCATACAACGCCATTCTTGGGTATCCAGCACTGGCCAAGTTCATGGCGGTGACTCACCATGGCTACAACATCCTCAAGATGCCAGGAAGCCACGACATCATCACTATCGCATGCGAGGAAAAGGACACGGTGTGCTCCCTTGAGAGCGCCTACCAGGCCACGGCAGTCGAGGACCCAGACAACGAAGGCACCATCTACCACCCTGAAGCCATCCCGAAGATGAAGAAGCAGCTGCTCGCCCTGGAGCCTCATGAGGAAGCAGCACCCGACGGCCGTGCCTCGGGATCCATGGCCGTGGACGGGATGCCTCCCTCCCTCGCATAGGGAGGCGCACCCGGTGTCCCTCTCAGGTTGGGCTCAGGAGCTCTCCTCCGGAGGACCTCCGACCTAGCCAATGTTACGAGGGAGGCGCTCGGGCACCATGTGGAGTCATTCTTCATCACACGCTTCCCTCACGAGAGCACAAGGCACGAAGCGCCAAGTGCTCACGAGTCCATTAACCAGGCCATCGAAGACATGCACATACCAAGAGCAATGCGAGGCGAGCGCCGCCCCACACCACCAAGTGCAGCCGCCACCCCAGGCTCGGGCGATAGGCTGCGCATCTGCGTCAACATCCCAGGACTCAACAGAGTCGCACCTCAGGAGCTCTACTAGCCGTCTCAGGTGGGCCGGTGCGAGGGCCCTCCTCACAGCTACGTTAGCATGCCCTTCGGCTTGCCAAACCAGGCAGCCCTGCACCAGCGCTGCATGCGGGACGGCCTGGCGGCTCGTGAGGCCAGGCATAGGAGATCCTAGCGGAGGTGGCGACGGTTCTTCGCAAGCTCTCAGAACCTTAGGATCTTTGCGAGGTCCCGGAGCTAGGCTGCTCATGAGGAGCGACATCTACAGCGAGCGTCTTCAGCTACATCAAGATCTCTCCAGCAACGGTGCCAGGTGACTCTATTTTAGTTTGTTCAGTCGGGGGCGCCCATCGGGCTGCATCATCCCAAAATTGCACGGCGTGTCCCTGCGACGTGTGTCCTTTTAAATCTTTAGCTTACTCTATTGGGGGGTGCCCCTTGGGCTGCATCATCCCCAGGCCGCATGGGTTCATCCTTGCAGCATGTATCGTACTTACATTACCTGAACTAGCTCGCTTCCTCCTATAAGTTACCTTATGATCATCACCTGCTTACTCACCACCTTTTGCGGCCTCATGCGCCGCTGATCGGCCTCCTGCTCATCCCGCAACAGGGGCTACACACGCTGGCACATCGCTTGTGCTCGGGTCCGTCCCTGCAACGCTGACAAATCTGAGAGATCGAGCTCTGACTCGCGGCCCGCCTCACGCACGTCACCTCACCAGATCCTCAATTCCTTCGTATTCTTGCAGAAAGGTTAGTGGCATGGCAGCAAACGCGATTGTGAACTATGTTATTTCATCAAACTAACCTGCAGGAGTCTCTTGAGCCTAGCAGCAGGCGGCCCCGCCGGCTATCCCCTTCTCACGTGATTCGCTTGCGCGTTAAAGGGGGGCTCCTGAGCATCGCGTGTCAGGAATTCCTACTGACTCTCCAGCCCTCACCCCCTGGCCTTGACTACGGCATCGCGACCTGGCATACCAGCGGCGGTTGAGCTTCACTTGAGGGTCGGGACCCAAGGACGCAAAGCATTTAGAAGATCGAGAAAGGGGGAGGCCGGCATGGACCTGGCCCAGCTACACCATCGTCAAAGCACAGATCTGGCGCACCATGCGGAGAACCACCTCAGGCCCGTCAAGATAAGTCACGTGTTCAAATTAGCACGACACTACGATCCGACAAATTTTCGATTTCCGCAGTCTTTCTCCAGCAATGTCGTCTTCCTTTTTAGCCTCTGGGAAGCTGCTTGCACACCAAGGGGGGCCTCTTGAGCATCGCGCCTCAGGAGCTCTTACCAGACCTCAGGTCACTCACCTCCTGGCCTTGACCACAGCATCGCGACCTGGCATACCAGCGACGGCTGAAGCTTGCCTTGGGATTGGGACCCGCTGGCGTAAAGCGCAAAGCTACTGTAAGGATGAAAAGGGGGGACAGTGATGAAGCAAGACATGCAACCATGGTAAAACTTTGACATAGGAGTGCAGAATGTAATGGATGACACGGAATGCAGGGATGTTCATCCGTACGACATGGTAATATAGAAACTGCCATATATACACCAGTGGTCATACACACCATACATAGTTTAGTACAAGCCAAGGCTAAAGTACAACTGCGGTGAAAGACGATACATCTCATCAGAGGCACTCCAAGCTCCTATACATTATTTAACTACGCCTCCGGAACTCAGTACAAACTAAGTCATATTCCACAAGACGCGCAGGACTGTGGAAATACAACTACTATGATACTACTACTACCACGGTCTAGCTCAGACACTCCCGTAGTAATCTTTGTAAAGATTACCACCGTAGCCTGGAAGTGGAACAGGTGGATCTTAAAACTCCCGAGCACTCGAAGGATGTGGACCATAGGGACATGGATGCGGTCTCGGTCCCGATGCTAGTGGTAACCGACGCCCATGTGGAGGTGTAATACCCCCAACGTCACCCCAATCCATACGATCAGGCAGACGAGTCCGCACGAGGTACAAATCCTGCATATCCAGATATCTGGCGTGCACGGGAGGTGCAAGCCGTGTCAAAGTAGTCCAGTGGGCGTCTTGAGTGTTATAAAGCTCCATCCAGAGGGCACGCACCTCACAGTCCCTATCCTCCAGCATCTGAGTAGTAGTCTGAAGCAGTGGCTCCTCATGAGCAGCATCAGTATACAGACCAGTGTAGTAGCCTTCCTCTCCAGGAAGTGAGGCTGGCATGTAACAAAACTCAGTGTTCAGCAGCAGTGCATGCCTAGCCCGGATGATGGTCATCATTGAGTAAGTGGCATCCTGCACTGCCATCTCGATGGTAACCCCGAGTCCATAAGACCAATGGATGGGGTCGGTAGCTCCGGGATATGAGGGGTATATCCGGACTGTGCAGAAATACTGACTCTGGTTGAAATCACGGTACTGTTCCTCCATGGTGTACTCAGGATACCAACGGTAGCGGTCTCCGTCAACACACGGACTAGCATGGCCGTGTGACCTGGCACATTAATGCACCGAGTCAAACGGACCACCTGGTGAGGTGTCCGAACAGACATCTGAAACACGAGATAATGCAAAGGCATTAGAATTTCTGGAAGAAATCGGGCAGCATAACAACTGTAAATGCTCAAAAAGATTTTGAGACATCATACAAATGATAGCATAGCCACTCAACAACATCATATCAAGGTTCCGGGTCCAACTAATCATCATACTAGAAGGGTAGAAACTGAACTGAGGCTTGAAACCAACAATCCTAAGAGTATACGGATTAGTAACACATGAACCTAGTAAAGATGAGAGGCCTAGTCCTAAAACCTTTGTAGAAAGAATAGGCTGACTTAGATCAAAAGGGCATAAGGTAAAGAAGTAAAAAGAGCCTTACGTTCCCTTCCATAATCAATTCCCCTACATATAACTAAGAATTTTCTAGACTCAACATCGACCAGTTTGGCTTGAGAAACCTACAGGCAGTCCGGCTCTGATGCCAACGCTATCAGGACCCCGATCCCAAGTCACACCAATCTAGCTTGTAACACGTCATATCACTTTGCGGCCTCACGCACGGTACCCCCACGGGTTCCACCTTACCTGGCCCGAGACCGTTTGCGCATTTTGGCACACGTATATGATAGTGTCACTGGCATCCATATGACAGAGAACCGGGGCCGACATGGCTAGTTATAAACCAAAAGTGGCACCAAATTACAGAGACAGGCATCCATGACCCAGCAACGAACGTGTCGGTCATCAACGTATGAACCCAAGTCGTAGCAAGATGCATGGACTTAAAGGAACAACGCGTGACATTTCCCCTAAGGAACAGACACAGGAACGAAGAAGGACACATGCCGGCGAGCCTACGTGTTCCGAGCAGTAGCAAGCTACCAAGGCTCAGTGGAAGCACTAGGAGGCATTTCCCTGTAAGATAGGCTACCAAAGGTAGACAACTAGGTGTCGGATCCCACACATACCAAGCATTTCAATCATACACACAATATGCTCAATATGTGCAAATACAACATTGCATCACAACAGAACTCTATGACTCAAAGTACTTTATTTAAGAGGCTCCGAAGAGCCATACATAACATATTCATACAGGTAGGGGTCACATGACCCAACACTCAAGTCATACAAACATACAAGCACAAGCGGAAGCTAACATGTCTAAGTGCGGACAACTTGGAAATAAAACAGGCTTGGTGTAGCCTGACTATCTACAAGGCCCTTCACAAGCTCAGGATCTCCGTCTGGGTAGCTAGCTACTCATTGACGTCAACGTCTATGTAAAACCCATCAGAAGGGGCAGGGTTCTCCTCTGCAACAGTTATTAAGCAAACATGAGTACAAAGGTACTCAGCAAGTCTTACAACAGAACCTAACATACATGCATCATTATCAACAAGGGTAGTGGAGTTCATAGCTGCAAGCCAGCTTTGACTCTTGGCTAACCTATACTACAACTCTCAACAGATTGCAAGATAAGACTACGTACACGAGTCCTCTACTCACCACAACAATACACTATCGTGGATCCTCTTCCGTCATCCTACGGAAGGGCCATCCACGGCACTCACACTTTTCTTGAGGCTTTTAGTAGTATCCATCAACTTGTCTATGAACTGTATAAGTAACCAAGTGGTCCGTACCGCGAACAACGGCTATTTGAATAGATTGGTAAACCTGCATGGGTGTACTTCTTCACACATGTTTCCACCACTTAGCGTCTGCACATGACATGTGCTCGGCAGACTTCAAGCGAAAGCCGACGTGGGTGTAGACCACGACCTAACCAACCACTCAAGTCTCTCGTCCAGGTTTATCACCTATTTGGGTTCCATCCGTGGGGAGATCCGACCGGGGTGTCGCTCACGGCCCCAAACGATGTGTACAGGGTTCCCGAGTCACCAAACGGGCGATCTGTACACCGTGCCATGTACCTGCCGCATCACAGCCCACCCCGAGGGTCAGCGCTGTGCACGACCACCAGTAAACTACAAACACCAGAAACTAGTTGCAACTCCTGGACAGAGAACAAGGGCAGTCAATAAGTCAAGCGGGGTCATATTTCAGGGCCCAATGTGTGGTAGTAGCTGTAACTTGAACCACACATATAGATCTCAGGTCATATGGACGGTTCCAATGAAACAACCCACCATGTACTCCTACATGGCCTTTCATCGATACATTTACCAAACATGTTCCACACTTCCCTCTCTTTGTCGAGCATGATCATTTCACTCTGATCCATCACCCAGATGAACCAGACCCGACACAACTCTAAGCATAGCAGGCAACATAAAAAAATAGCATGGTGGAACACACATCACATGGCTCAATCAACTCCTACAAATGCTAGTGGGTTTCAACTATTTACTGTGGCAATGACAGGTCATGCAAAGGAATGGGGTTCAACTACCGCAGCAAGTAGCAGTTCACACGTTGTTGCCTTAATGAAGTAAAAGAGAGCAGGAGCGAGAAGATGGGTTTGTATCGGAATGATCAATGGGTTGCTTGCCTGACAGAGTGGTTGTCGGGTACTGCTCTTCAGTTGGATACGCGGAAGTATCCTCGAGAGCAGGACCTACCACGGAGAACACCGACGATACAATCAATATACAAACAAATGCAACAATATGATGCATGCTCATGACATGGCAAGATGAATGTGTTTTGGGCTAATGCATCTATAAACAGAAGGGTTTGAGCCCATTTGAATCGAAGATTCAAATTTAAACCCAAACTATTATTTATTAACGTGCATTATCATGTTTTAATGTGAACAGCAAGGTTAACTTGCTCAAACATGCATGAAACCAGTGCCATTGGAAAGATTGGATTTTTGTGATCAATTTTCATATATAAATCTTTTCCATCTGAGGTACTGTTGAATTTATATGATTTTTTGAAGTTTAAAGCATTTTCTGGAATTTCCTGACTTGTTTTAAATCAATTAATCCCAGAAAAGCATTTACTGCATCAGCATGACATGATGCTGACGTCAGCGGGTCAACAGACCTGGTCCAAGTCAAACCTGACTGGTGGGTCCCACTGGTCAGTGTCATAGTTAGTTAACTAACTAATTAGGATTAGTTGAGGTTCTAACCTAGGTTTGACTAACAGGCAGGGCCCACATGTCGGTGACCCAGGGGAGTCAAACCCCTGGTCAAACTGGGTTGACTCGCCGGCGTTTAGCCGCCGGCGAGGCCAGATGCGGCGGTGAGGTTCGGAAAACGTGCTCCGGCGACCAAATCGACGGCGGAGCACGTCTACGTGCTGCTGGTGAAGTGCCGTGGCGAGTGGTGGTGGTGGCTGGCCTCGGGGTCACCGGAAATGACGCCGGCGACGAGTCCAGCGGCTGCCGAAGTTCGGGCGAAGACGAACTCGTCGGTGCGGTGCTCTTGGAGGCGCGTGGATTAGTCCTACAACATCTACGCGAGACGGTGAAGCTAGTGGGCACGATGGCCGGGCCGTTAGGTGGCCGGAGGCACGTCGGCGACGAGCTCCGCGGCGGTGCGTGCAGGTGAGCTTCATGCAGTCGGTACAGGGCTCGAGGGGGGAAACAGAGAGGAGGAGGACGGAGCTGAGCTCACGGCGGTTGCAACAAGCGTCGAAGCGGGCTCGGGGAAGGGTGGAGCTGAGCGGGGCGATGATGGTGATCTCATCGGCCGGAGTTGGGGAAGACGAGGTCGGGGCGACTCCAGAGCGGGCGAGCGCTCGGGGCTCGGCCTGCTCGACGTAGTCAACGACGGCGGAGCGAACGGACACGGTGACACGGCACGAGGACGACGACGGACGCGGTTATCACGACGGTGCAGGCGCGACAGCATCGGCCATGGTGCGGGGGAGCGAGGGAGAGGAGCTGGGGAGGAAGAGGCGTGTCTGCGGGCTTGAGGGAGAAGTGGGTGATCGATCCAGGCCAGCAGAACGGCGAGGGGAGGAGGTAGGGCGGCGGGCAGCTGCGTGGCGCGCGCTGGTGCCGGCGTCGAGCGCCTGCCTGCCTGCCTGGCCGAGCCAAGCAGCTCGCTGGAGCGGTGGCTGGGCTGGGCCGGCAGGTGGGCCTGCTAGGTGGGCGCCAGGTAAGTGGGCTGTCCCCCTTTCTCTTTTTTTATTTTATTTATGTTCTGTTTCTTTTTCAACTTTGTTGAATTAATAAAAATGCTAGAACATTTTTATAAATCATGAAACTAGTCATGCCCACTGTATATAATATGAACAGCATGGAACATTTTAGTTTATTGATTATTTGGGCACCTAAATTATTTTATAGCATTTAAATGCCCAAATGCAATTACAATATGAATTAATCGAGAGACCTTTGGATGTCCTAGAAAATTGTGCACCATTTTTGGCAGAGGTTTAAGACCAAGGCAAAGATGATGGACATTTTTGAAGGGCATTTTGGGTACATTGGAAAAGATTTTATTAAACCCTAGTTATTAGAAGAGGGGTGCTGGGGTTTTTGTCATTCCCATTTCAAGTTTCTGTAGAAAGTAAACATGATGCACACTCTAGCTAGTCCTAATGCAAGCACTGACTAGGGATGTGACAATCCAAGAAGGCGGTGGCATCACTGTCCACACCACGAACTTGCGCGAGGAGCCCTCTATGTGGGTTTGGGGGACGGCGGCTCGTGCGACCACAGCTTGGCCACCTCGGCCATGATGCGAGCGGTGTGGGGCGCCGACCCCTCTTCCGGAGCCTTACGCTTGGGCGTACAAGGGCAACGGGTAGCCGGGAGGAGGCCGCTCGCACCAAGGCCTCGTCACCTCCAGCCTCACGCCGGCGTTGCGGGGGCGGCCAAACCTCTTCTTTGGCGGAAGTGGTCCCCGCTCCTCGCAGGGGGGGTTTCCCTTCTCATCGGCGGAGAATCTCCTTTTTGGCACCATGGGCGTCACGGCAAGCCGACGCGGCAAGGAGGAAGAAGAAAGGGCAAGCGGCGAGAAGAAGCAGATGAGCAACGGGGGCTTCACCATCTCCTCATTTATAGTCAGGAGGAGGCCAACCATCGGCCTCCACGATCGCACGTAATGATGGTTTGTTCTATGCATGCAGCAGGGTCACGTCAAGTCGGGCAGTTGCCGAGGCAGCGTGGGGAAGTGGAGGCGCCCACATCCCATCAGTCACCACGCGTCGATCAAGGTCGCAGGCGATTGGGGCCCGCGGCGCTTCGCACTTGCCCCTTGGCTTCGCCTCGAAGCCAAGTTCGAGCGCTCCTTGGGCTCGGGGGCTACTGTCGGCGTCCTGGGAACGGGGGTACCCAGACTTGCCTGCCTGTGGCCCGTGACGTGGCTCCATCGGTGGCCTTGTACGACCCAACTTCAGCAACCACAGCTGAAGACCCTCGTGAGGGACCAAGCCTCGTGAGGCGGACTTCGGCAAGACCTCCCTAGGGGCAGCCTCTTTAGGCTGGCTCCCGAGGAGCGGAGATATCTATGCAAGGTGCACCTCGCGAGGTTCACGTGACGTGAGCCATGACGACCAAGGCCAGGCAGGCGCTGGTGGGCGTAGTGTACCAGTTTCCCCTTTGATGCCAACGGGGCAAGCGCGGGCCCGGAGTCCCGAGGAATCAAGAAAAGGTTTCCATATCGGTGTAACAAGACCAAGGACCGCTAGGACGGGAGGACGGAGGTCACCGTGGAGCCCGGCGCAACGTCACCACGAGAGCCTTTGGCATGCGAAGACTGCTTTTGTCAGGATAGCTTGTACTAGTCGTTCCCCTTCAAATTTGGCCGTTGTGGGATCCCTTCTCCCCTACATTTGGGAAGAGGGCGAAGGCCACTATAAATAGGACCTAGCCACCACCATAGAGGAGGGTCTGATTCGACGACACAGAGGAGATCATCCTCACCCTCTCCAAGCTCATCGATCCCAAGAACACCTCACCTACTAAGGCTGTTCATCCACCATACTAGTTCATCCTCAGCCCACAAGGCAATCCACCACACACACTGGAATAGGGTATTACACCGCAAGGTGGCTAGAACCAGTATAAACCTCTGTGCCTTTTGTTCCTTGTGTTTGTCGAGCATGGTCGTGGAATCATAGGGCGAGCTCGCTGGGGAGAGAGTGTTCTTCGTGCACACCCCAGAGTTCGAACCTCTCTAGGGTCTGCAGAGCCCGAAATCCGACACTCGTTAGGCGTCCTGGCGTGCCTTGTCAAACGCCAAGACCCGCGGGGAGCGATGCTTGACCTCGTCAACCAGGGTACCCAGACTTGCCTGCCTACGGCCCGTAATGTGGCTCCTTTTCAGGCCTGGTACGGCCCATCTTCAGCATCGACACTCAAGGCCCTTGCGAGGGACCGAGCCTCGCAGGGCGGACGACACCAAGACCTCCGAAAGGGGCAGCCTCGGCTGGATGGCTCCCGAGGAGCGGATAACTCTATGCAACCCCACCTCGTGAGGTTTGCATGATGCAAGCCATGACGACCAAGGCCAGGCGGGTGCCAGCGGGCACAATACAATAGTTTCCTCTTTGGTGCTAAGGAAGTGGGCTCAGACGCAGAGTCCCGAGGAATCTGCCAAAGGTTTGCATTCCATTGCAACAAGACCGAGACCGCCAGGATGGCAGGTCGGAGGTCATACCGAGCCCACCATAGCGTCAGGATCAGAGGCTTTGCAGGCGAAGACCACCTTTAGTCAGGATAAGATGTACTAGTTGTCCCCTTTAAAAATTGGTCGTTGTGGGATCCCTTCCTGCCAAACATTTCGGGGAAGAGGACCAAGGCCACTATATAAGTAGGATAGCCACCACCCAGCAAAGGGATCAGATCCATTCCACCCTGACAAGCTCACCAGCTCATCCGAGACCAAGAACACCTCTCCTCCGGAGGTTGTTCACCCATTGTACTAGTTCATCCACGGCCCATCTCGAGGCTAATCCACCATACTACTGGAGTAGGGCCACTCACCGCTAGGTGGCCTGAAACAGGATAAACCGCCTTGTGTCTCTTTTACTTTCCTGTTCATCGTGCTAGTTCGTGAGACGGCTAGATAGATAGGCGATGTTAAGATCTTCGCACGTACCCCAGAGTTTTAACCTAGAGGGTTTTGCGGAGCCCTGAATCCAACATTTGGCACGCCAGGTAGGGGTGCGTGTTGAATATCTACTCCCCTCATCGTCATGCTCCTGCCATGCCATACAGCTCCACGCATGGCGGGCGTCGCTCCGCCCATCGAACCGCGGGCGACATTCAGGGAAAGAGTGGGCATCCGAACCCTTTCCCCCGCTTTGCGACAAGTCCAGTGGCCGCCAAGGTTCTGGCCGGCACTGCTGCCGCAGTACAATGGCGCGACGGACCCCATGGTGTTCCTCCAAGCCTACACGGAAGCCATTCGAGATGCCGGGGGTGACGACAAGGTGATGGAAAAATGGCTCCCCATGGCCCTCGTAGGGGAGCCACGCGCATGGTTCCTGAACTTGCCAGAGGCCTCGATGGCTTCCTGGGAAGAGTTATGCGGCCTATTCATCATGCGCTATGCGGCGCACGGGCCCAACGTGGTCGCGGCGCTTGTCAGAGGTTCGCGGGCGCCGGCGTCGGACCGGCACATCAAGCAGTTCATACGACAAGCGGGGGTCGTGTGCTCCCTCCCGGGCTGGATGGCGCCCAGGTCCGACCTCACCTTTGACTCCAGTGACCATCCCGAGTCGATGGTGGGGGCAGGCGTGCTCCCCATGCTTTGTACACCCACCATATGTAACGTGGCCATTACCAAGACCCTCATCGACGGTGGAGCCGGCCTGAACCTCCTCTCTGTAGAGACGTTCAACCTCCTCCGTGTACCTTGCGAGCGACTCCTCCCCACCAAGCCTTTCTCCGGAGTCGTCAACGGTTCCATCAACCCCATTGGGCAGGTCTGCCTCCCAGTCACCTTCGGCACGCACCACAACTACCAAACCGAGCTCATCAACTTTGACATCGCCCGCATCAACTTGCCGTACAATTGCCATCCTCAGCTACCCAGTGATGGCCAAGTTCATGGCGGCAACCCATCCTGCTTACAACCTTATGAAGATGCCGGGAAGCAGTGGAGTCCTGACCGTGCCGGGAGACACCAAGGACACGCTTCAAGCTCTCAAGCTAGCCTACGGGTTCATAGCAGCCGCGCGGGCGCACGACGGAGGAGCGCCAGAGGCCTCGAGGGCTGCCCCAATGAAAAAGAAGCAGTTGTTCTCTCAAGATCGGGCGGAAACGAAGCACGTGCCGGTGGATGAAAACGGGGGGCCGGGACCCACCTTCACCATAGGGGGCGGCCTCCCTGTGGACCAAGAAGAGGCCTTGGTTCATTTCCTGCGCGTGAACAAGGAGGTGTTCGCGTGGGAGGCAGCGGACCTGGTTAGGGTCCCGCACGAGGTGGTCGAGCACCACCTGACGATGTGCCCAAACGCGTGCCCCGTGAAGCAGAAGGCACGGCGACAAGCTCAGGAGAAGCAGGCGCTCATCACTCAAGAGGTATGCAAGCTACTTGAAGCAGGCGTCATCCGAGAAGTGCGCCATCCGGAATGGCTCGCGAACCCGGCTATCGTCCCCAAGAAAGGCGGAAAGGAGCGTATGTGCGTCGACTTCACTAACATCAACAAGGCTTGCCCTCAGGACCCTTTCCATCTCTCGCGCATTGATCAGATCATCGATTCTACCGCCGAGTGCGACCTTTTGTGCTTCCTGGACGCCTTCTTGGGCTATCATAAAATCAAGACGGCGGTGCAAGATGTCGAGAAGATAGCCTTCCTGACCCCATGCGGGGTGTACTGCTACGCCTGCATGCCATTCGGGTTGCGCAACGTGCTACGTCTCCAACGTATCCATAATTTTTTATTGTTCCATGCTATAATTTATGAAGTCTTGGATGTTTAATGGGCTTTATCATTCACTTTTATATCATTTTTGGGACTAACCTACTAACCCAAAGGCCCAGTCTAGATTGTTGTTTTTTTTGCCTATTTCAGGGTTTTGCAGAAAAAGAATATCAAACGGAGTCCAAACAGAATGAAACCTTCGCTAGAGATATTTTTGGAGAAAATCACGCACAGGAAACTTCAGGACCAAGTGAGGGGACAGAGGGGCTACCCTCGAGGGTGGGGGCGCGCCCCCCTGCCTCGAGGCTGCCTCGTGTGGCCCCCGGTGCCCTCCTTCTTCCTATATATATCCACGTACCCCAGAAACTCCAGAAGCAGAGAGAAAACCCTAATTCCACCGCCGTAGCTTCTGTTCCCGTGGAGATCCCATCTTGGAGCCTGTTCTGGAGCTCCACCGGAGGGGGGGGGTCCATCACGGAGGCCTTCACCATCATCATCATCGCCCTCACCATGAGTTGTGAGTAGTTTACCACAGACCTTCGGGTCCATAGCTAGTATCTAGATGGCTTCTTCTCTCTCTCTCTGGATCTCAATACAAAGTTCTCCTCGGTCTTCGAGGAGATCTATTCGATGTAATCTCTTTTTGCGGTGTGTTTGTCGAGATCCGATGAATTGTGAGTTTATGATCAAGGTTATCTATGAAAGATATTTGGTTCTTCTCTGAACTTTTTATGTGTGCTCATAATATCCTTGCAAGTCTCTTCAAATTATTGGTTTGGTTTGGCTTACTAGATCTATAGTTCTTGCAATGGGAGAAGTGCTTGGCTTTGGGTTCAATCTTGCGGTGTCCTTTCCCAGTGACAGTAGGGGCAGCAAGGCACGTATTGTATTGTTGCCATCGAGGATAAAAAGATGGGGTTTACATCATATTGCTTGAGTTTATCCCTCTACATCATGTCATCTTGCTTAAGGCGTTACTCTGTTCGTATGAACTCAATACACTAGATGCATGCTGGATAGCGGTCGATGTGTGGAATAATAGTAGTAGATGTAGGCAGGAGTCGGTCTACTTGTCTGGGACGTGATGCCTATATACAATGATCATGCCTAGATAGTCTCATAATTATTCGCTTTTCTATCAATTGCTCGACAGTAATTTGTTTACCCGTCGTAGAACGTCGCTATCATGAGAGAAGCCACTAGAGAAAACTATGGCCCTCGGGTCTATTCTCAACATATCAATATACATCTACTTTACTTTTACCGCTTTTATTTGCTGTTTTATTAAACCAAAAATACCAAAAATATAAACTATCATCTCTATCAGATCTCACTCTCGTAAGTGACCGTAAAGGGATTAACAACCCCTTATCGCATTGGCTGCGAAGTTCTTATTTGTTTGTGCGGGTGCGAGGGACTCACGCGTGGTCTCCTACTGGATTGATACCTTGGTTCTCAAAAGCTGATGGGAATACTTACGCTACTGTGCTGCATCTCCCTTTCCTCTTCGAGGGAATACAACGCAAGCTCAAGAGGTAGCAAGAAGAATTTCTGGTGCCGTTGCCGGGGATGCTTACGCAAAAGTCATATACCAAGTACCTATCACAAACCCTTATCCTTCGCATTACATTTATTTGCCTCTCGTTTTCCTCTCCCCCACTTCACCCTTGCCGTTTTATTCGGCCTTCTTCCGCCATTTGTTTATCGTTCGCTTGCTTCTTGTTTGCTCGTGTGCTACTTGCTTGCTTGTCATCATGTCTAGCACACCTATCATTATCACCACTCCCGAGAGTGATGTCCTCAACTTTAAACAAAGGGGGGAAGAAAACGTAAAAGATGCCTGGTACAGAATTTGCAATGCTCAAAATAGATCTAATAGGAAGCTTTCCACTTCTGTGCTTCTTCGCAATTTTTATGTTGGCATAACTCCGTGGAATAGATTTATCTTAGATACCATTACCGGAGGGAATTTCATGGGTAGCTACACCGTTGATTCTTATAAAGCTATGACTGAATTATTTGGCTCACCACCTCTTATGGTTAATGGGACCGTTTTAACTTTGGAGCATGTTATGAAAAGGTTAGAAATCATTGAAAACAAGGTTGCCACGGTAGAACTGGTAGAGAACTTGGATAGAAAAATTCATAATGAAATCACCCAATATGGATCCAAGGTAGGAGTTGTTCTGAAAAATCTTAAGGAAAAAGAGCCCATAGTTAAAGAAAAGCTAGATCAGGATTCTACTAGAATCAATAAGCTTGACGATGTTATCACTAATGTGGGTTCTGCTCTTTCCGCTATAAAAACTACTCCAAATACCTCCACTAAATTATCTAAGTTCATGTATGTCCCTAAAGACAAGGGTGAAACATCTAGACTTGCGGATCTCAAATCCATAAGTGTTCACCCTAATTTTCTTACTTTTGCAAGAGACCCTTTTGACACTTTAGAATTTCTTGATTTCTTGCCCAAGAGTTTGATTATTCATAGGGACAAAGAAGTGCCCAAGAATCATAAGTGTTTAATCAAAGAATTGCCTTCCAAAGATGGCAATACCTAGATCTATCTTGTATCGTGCCTAGCTAGGGGCGTAAAACGATAGCGATTGTTGGGAGGCAACCAAATTTTATGTTTTTTGTTTTTGTTGCTGTTAGGGAATAAATATTTCATCTAGCATCTGATTAGATGTGGTTTCATGTTTTGTTTAGTGTTTGTGCCAAGTAGAACCTTTGGGAAGACTTGTGTGAAGTTTATATGATCTTGCTGTGAAAAAACAGAATCATTAGGGCTCGCTAAAGTAGTCGTAGGATTTTACTGGAGCACGATTTTTAGTTAATTCTTTTTTATCCTGATTGGTAGACAAATTGCGAAAATTTACCAATTTAGTTTGAATTTTTTGGAGTTCCATAAGTAGGCGAACACTGCAGATTACTACAGACTGTTCTGTCTTTGACAGATTCTGTTTTTCGTGTGTTGTTTGCTTATTCCGATGCATCTATGAGTAATATTGGAGGATATGAACCATAGAGAAGTTGTAGTACAGTAGGTTTAACATCAATATAAACAAATAATGAATTCATTGCTGTACCCTTGAGTAGTGGTTTGCTTTCTCATACTAACGGAGCTCACGAGAATTTATGTCTAAGTTTTGTGTTGTGAAGTTTTCAAGTTTTGAGTATTGCTTTGATGGACTATGAAACAAGGAGTAGCAAAGGCCTAAGCTTAGGTATGCCCATGGCACCCCAAGTAAATTCAAGATAATCAAAAGCCTAAGCTTGGGGATTCCCCGGGAAGGCATCCCCTCTTTCGTCTTCATCCATCGGTAACTATACTTGGAGCTATATTTTTATTCGCAACATGATATGTGTTTTGCTTGGAGCGTCTTGTAAAATTTGAATCTTTGCTTGTTAGTGTGCCACAATCATCATTGCTGGACACACCTATTTTAGAGAGTTAAATATGGCCTAGAAATTGTTAGAACACTCTATGTGCTTCACTTATATCATTTGAGTTGAATAGTTTTTGCTCTAGCGCTTCACTTATATCTTTTAGAGCACGGTGGTGGTAATATTTTGTAGAAATTGTTGAACTCTCATGCTTCACATAGATCTATTTGAGAGTCTATTAAAACAGCATGGTAATGTGTTTAGGCTAAAGAAACTAGTCTTCACATGATAGACATCCAATGTCAATGTAGTAAAAAAAATCACACCAAGTGCATTGAATAGAAAGAGATGTTGGATGCTTGATAATTGTTTTGAGACATGAGGATAGTGATATTAAAGTCATGCTAGTGGAGTCATTATGAAATTGATAAATACTTGTGTTAAGGTTAGTGATTCCCGTATCATGCACGTATGGTGAACCGCTATGTGACGAAGTTAGAGCATGAGGTATTTGTAAAGTGCCAACCTTTGTGTGGAGGTCGGGGGTGCGCGATGGTTAACTCCTACCAACCTCCCCCCAAGAAGCATGCGTTGATTGCTTTGTTTTGCTGACTCGTAGATTTTTGCAATAAGTATATGAGTTCTTATGACTAATGTTGAGTCCATGGATTATACGCACTCTCACCCTTCCACCATTGCTAGCCTCTCTTGTACCGCGCAACTTTCGCCGGTACCATAAACCCACTATATATCCTTCCTCAAAAATGTCACCATATTGTTCCTCAAAACAGCCACCATACCTACCTATCATGGCATTTCCATAGCCATTCCGAGATATATTGCCATGCAACTTTCCACCGTTCCGTTCATATGACACGCATCATATTGTCATATTGCCATTGCATGATCATGTAGTTGACATCGTATTTGTGGCAAAGCCACCATGCATAATCTTTTCATACATGTCACTCTTGTTTCATTGCACATACCGGTACACCGCCAGAGGCATTCATATAGAGTCATACTTATTTGTTGTAGTATCGAGTGGTAATTTCGTGTTGTAATGGAAGTGTGATGATAGCATTGTCCCATGGGAGGAAAGGCTAAATCTATAAAGCCCCTCCACAAAAAAAGAAAAAAAAAGAAAGGCCAAAAGAAAAAAAAATGAAAAGAAAAGAAAAAAGGGACAATTGCTACTATCTTTTTCCACACTTGTGCTTCAAATTAGCACCATGTTCTTCATTGTAGAGAGTCTCATGTTTAGTCACTTTCATATACTAGTGGGAATTTTCATTATAGAACTTGGCTTGTATATTCCAACGATGGGCTTCCTCAAATGCCCTAGGTCTTCGTGAGCAAGCAAGTTGGATGCACACCCACTAGTTTGTTTTGTCGAGATTTCATTCATCTTTAGCTCTAGTGCATCCGTTGCATGGCAATCCCTACTCACTCACATTGATATCTATTGATGGGCATCTCCATAGCCCGTTGACACGCCTAGTCGATGTGAGACTATCTCCATCCTTTTTGTCTTCTCCACAACCACCTCTCTATTCCACATAGTGTTATGTCCATGGCTCACGCTCATGTATTGCGTGAAAGTTGAAAGGTTTGAAAGAATAGAGTATGAAAACAAATGCTTGGCTGAAATCGGGGTTGTGCATGATATGAATATTTAGTGTGATAACAAGGGAGCATAGCCAACACTATATGATTTTGTAGGGATAACTTTCTTTAGCCATAGTATTTTGAGAACACATGATTGCTTTGTTAGTATTGCTTGAAGTATTGTTATTTCTTATGTCAATATAGACTTCTATCTTGAATCTTTCAGATCTGAACATTCATGCCACAATTAAGAGAATTACATTGAAAACTATATTGGTTAGCATTCCACATCAAAAATTCTTTTTTTATCATTTACCTACTCGAGGACGGGTAGGAATTAAGCTTGGGGATGCTTGATATGTCTCCAACGTATCTATAATTTTTGATTGTTCCATGCTATTATTTATGAAGTCTTAGATGTTTAATGGGCTTTATCATTCACTTTTATATCATTTTTGGGACTAACCTACTAACCCAAAGGCTCAGTCCAGATTGCTGTTTTTTGCCTATTTTAGGGTTTTGCAGAAAAAGAATATCAAACGGAGTCCAAACAAAATGAAACCATCGCGAGAGATATTTTTGGAGAAAATCATGCACAAGAAACTTCAGGACCAAGTCAGGGGACAGAGGGGCTGCCCTCGAGGGTGGGGGGCGCGCCCCCCTTCCTAGGGCACGCCCCCTACCTCGAGGCTGCCTCGTGTGGCCCCCGGTGCCCTCCTTCTTCCTATATATATCCACGTACCCCAGAAGCTCCAGAAGCAGAGAATAAACCCTAATTCCACCGCCGTAGCTTCTGTTCCCGTGGAGATCCCAACTTGGAGCCTGTTCCGGAGCTTCACCGGAGGGGGATCCATCACGGAGGCCTTCACCATCATCATCATCGCCCTCACCATAAGTTGTGAGTAGTTTACCACAGACCTTCGGGTCCATAGCTAGTATCTAGATGGCTTCTGCTCTCTCTCTGGATCTCAATACAAAGTTCTCCTCGGTCTTCGAGGAGATCTATTCGATGTAATCTCTTTTTGCGGTGTGTTTGTTGAGATCCGATGAATTGTGAGTTTATAATCAAGGTTATCTATGAAAGATATTTGGTTCTTCTCTGAACATTTTATGTGTGCTCATAATATCCTTGCAAGTCTCTTCGAATTATTGGTTTGGTTTGGCCTACTAGATCTATAGTTCTTGCAATGGGAGAAGTGCTTGGCTTTGGGTTCAATCTCACGGTGTCCTTTCCCAGTAACAGTAGGGGCAGCAAGGCACGTATTGAATTGTTGCCATCGAGGATAAAAAGATAGGATTTACATCATATTAATTGAGTTTATCCCTCTACATCATGTCATCTTGCTTAAGGCGTTACTCTATTCGTATGAACTCAATACACTAGATGCATGCTGGATAGCGGTCGATGTGTGGAGTAATAGTAGTAGATGCAGGCAGGAGTGGGTCTACTTGTCTCAGACGTGATGCCTATACACAATGATCATGCCTAGATAGTCTCATAATTATTCGCTTTTCTATCAATTGCTCGACAGTAATTTGTTTACCCGCCGTAGAATATCGCTATCGTGAGAGAAGCCACTAGAGAAAACTATGGCCCCCGGGTCTATTCCCAACATACCAATCTACATCTACTTTACTTTTACTGCTTTTATTTGACGTTTTATTAAACCAAAAATACCAAAAATATAAACTATCATCTCTATCAGATCTCACTCTCGTAAGTGACCGTAAAGGGATTGACAACCCCTTATCGCGTTGGCTGCAAAGTTCTTATTTGTTTGTGCAGGTATGAGGGACTCGTGCGTGGTCTCCTACTGGATTGACACCTTGGTTCTCAAAAATTGAGGGAAATAATTATGCTACTGTGCTGCATCTCCCTTTCCTCTTCGAGGGAATACAACGCAAGCGCAAGAGGTAGCACAACACAGGAGCAACTTTCCGGCGACTGATGCACATCGCCCTGGGGGGGTAGCTCGGGAGGAATGCAGAAGCATACGTCGATGACATAGTGGTGAAGTCTCACGAGGCCAAAACCCTCATCGGCGACTTAGAAGAAACCTTCACCAGCCTGCACAAGGTGGACTTGCGGCTCAACTCCGAAAAATGCGTGTTTTTGGCGTCCCATCGGGCAAGCTCCTTGGTTTCTTGGTGTCACACAGAGGGATAGGGGCCAACCCCGAGAAGGTCAAAGCTATAGAAAAGATGAGCCCACCGAAGACCCTCAAGGAGATGCAGAAGCTGGCAGGCTACGTGACGTCGCTTGGCCGATTCATATCCAAGTTGGGGGAACGCGCTCTCCCTTTATTCAAGCTGATGAAGAGGAAAGGCCCGTTCGAATGGACTCCTGAGGCAGATGCAGCTTTCGAGAACCTCAAGAGTTATCTCACCAACCCCCCTGTGATGGTGCCCCCCCCAGCGAGCCCTTGGTGCTCTATCTGGCCGCCACGCCACATTCAGCCAGTGCCGCGCTAGTGGCGGTCCGGGAAGGACGCCAAATTGATAGCCCAAAGAAACAAAGCGGCTCGGGTTCACTTGGGGTGGTGCGAGTTCATGGAGCCAAGGAGACCATGGCGGACCTTCAAGATGGTAAGGCTCCTGAGGAGGGTACACTTGGGGCCCAGAAGCCTCGATGGGCGGTGAGGGTCCCAAAGACCCTCCGGCTCAGGAGCCTCGGGACACCGCAACCACATCCACCCTCATAGAGCACCCAGTGTACTTCGTCAACATAGTACTGCGTGACGCGCGGGCCTGTCACCCTATGCCGCAGAAGCTCCTGCTAGTGCTCCTCGTGGCCTCACGGAAGCTGGGTCACTACTTCCAAGGTCACCCCATCAAGGTCATCTCAGCTTACCCCCTAGAAAGGGTACTCCGGAGCCCCAATGCAGCAGGAAGAGTCGCCAAGTGGAACATTGAAATGCAGGCATTTGAGCTGGAATTCAGCATGACCAGGATTATCAAAGGAGCGGCCCTCGCTGATTTCGTGGCGAAATGGACTGGCACCCTGGTCAGGAGGTGAACGAGGACCGCTCCCTCACCCCCGGAGATGAAGCCCTAGATGTATGGGTCATGTACTTTGACGGGGCCTTTGCGCGACAGCGCGCGGGGGCTGGAGCTGTGCTCATCTCGCCCACCAAGGACAAGCTCTACTACGCCGTGCAGCTATGATTCCAGAATGGCGAGAAGGTCTCCAACAACATCGCAGAGTATAAGGGCCTGATCGCCGGCCTCAAGGCTGCTGCAGCGCTGTGGTAAAGTGCCTCACCATCAAAAGCGACTCCCAGCTCCTAGTCAACTTCTCCAACAAAGCATACACACCAAAGGACGAGCACATGGAGGCATACCTTGAGGAAGTGCGGAAGATTGAGAAGCGGTTCCTGGGGTTGGAATTGCAACACATACCGTGCGGCACGAACAAGGAGGCGGACGACATTGCCAAAAGCGCATCCCGACGCTTGCCACAAGACCCCGACGTATTTGAAGAGCGATTCTTTAGGCCATCAGCAACTCCTCTCACTGTCAAGCCAGCAACACCTCGGGAGGAGCTCCCACAAGCGCCCACATCAGGTGCACCAGCTTGCGGGCTAGCCTCGGGAGCCCACCTACTCCTCGCGCTGGAGCCTCAGAAGGGGGTGTTGGACTGAGGAATTCAAGGTATACCTGCTCCAAGGAACCCTTCCGAAGAAAGAAGAAGAAGCGGAGCGCGTGGTGGGGCAAGCCACCGCGTACTGCATCCAAGACAGCGAGCTCTATCCAAGGCGGCCGAACGACGTGTCCCTGTGATGCGTATCCAAGGAGCAGGGACGCGTGCTGCTAGAAGACATACACGGCGGAGATTGCGGGCACCACTCCTCCTCACGAACCCTCGTGGGCAAGGCATTCCGCAGTGGATTCTATTGGCCCACAGCGCTTAACGATGCCACAGAACTGGTAAGGTCCTGTGAAGCCTGTCAATTTCATGCAAAACAGATCCACCAGCCTGCACAGGGCCTCCAGACCATTTCGTTGTCCTGGCCGTTCATGGTCCGGGGGCTGGACATCATGTGCCCGTTCCCCAGGGCGCCTGGGGGCTACCATTACCTCTACGTCGCCATCGACAAGTTCACCAAGTGAGCGGAGGTGGAAGCCGTCCGCACCATCCTAGTCGGCTCGGCAGTAAAGTTTATCAGGGGCCTCGTGAGCCGCTTCGGGGTCCCAAATCGCATCATCACCAACAACGGCTCGCAGTTCACAAGCAACCTTTTCAAAACATATTGTGCTAACCTTGGAACACAGATATGCTACGCCTCAGTGGCACACCCTAGGAGCAACGGCCAGGCTGAGCGTGCAAATGCGGAGGTCTTGAGGGGCCTCAAGGCAAGAACCTTCAAGAAGAAGCTTGAGGCCTGCGGTAGGGGCTGGCTGGACAAGCTCCAGTCCGTGATGTGGTCCATCCGCACCACCGCGACCAAGCCAACCGGAGAAACTCCTTTCTTCCTCGTCTACGGAGCCAAAGTAGTTCTCCCACATGAGGTCAAGCATCGCTCCGCACGGGTCTTGGCGTCTGACGAAGCACGCCAGGATGCCAAACGGGGGGTCAACCTCATGCTGGGGGAGAAACGCCACCGTCAAGCCTCGCTCCAGGCAGCAAGGTACCAGCAAGCGCCGCGACGGTATCACTACATTTGCTCCAGGACGCTCGAGGTAGGCGACCTCGTCCTGAGGCGGGTGCTCTATAGGGAAGGGCTGCATAAGCTCTCGCCCATGTGGGAGGGCCCATTCAGAATTGCTTGCGTCTCCAGGCCTGGCGCCGTGCGCCTGGAGACGCAAGATGGAATCCCCATCCAGAACGCCTGGAACATCCAACACCTCTGGAAGTTCTACCCATGAAGCAAGGCCCCGTGCCTGTTAAGGTCTCCGCTCGTGACACTCGCACGTAATAATGAGTGGGGCTGTACACACCCCGGAGTCTTCGGAGTGCCGCCCTCAGGCCTCGGGGGCTCCCTCCCACGTCCTAGTGGCAGCACTTAGCTCTGCGCGGGTGACAAGACTAGACTAGGTGTCGGACGCGGCTGTTCATTTGCTTGCTTTCTGTAGTTGATTTGCAACCTCTTAATGGAATTTGGAGTTTTGGTGTTTCTCGATTGCCTAGTTAGTTTTCCCTCCTTATATTCGCTCGCCTTTTTTGCCTCGGATCGGGGAGAATGATAGTTGCCCGTCGCTCTCCCTCGTGCGCCTCGTGCGGGGGCTACATAGGCAGACGTGCGCGTGCCCTGGGCTCGCCCGTGCCACAAACACACTTGCCAAATCCCTGTCGCCTCAGGGCCTCGGCTACCTTTGGTCTCGCGAGGAGCCCTCGAACGAGCTCGTCACTTACGCACCCTTTTAAAAAAAGGTCTGTACCCCCTGGGTACCACGACGCATTATACTAAGCCACAAATATCCCATGCCTAAGGTCTCTCGCAAGGAAGGGCAAGATACCCGATGATTTTCCTAACAATCATGCAGCTTTATGATGCCTCCCAAAGCTGGCAGCTACCGAGTCGACAGTAAAGGGGGCGTCATCGAATGACGTAGAGCTCACCCTCACGAGGCGGGAAGCTACCGCGTTCATCGAGCTAAGTTACCCTACCGCACCTATTCGGGGCATGAACGCCACAGCATGACACAGAACCAGTAAACGTAGAATAGTAGCATAAGTGCCATGATTCATTACACATCCCGGCGGGACCCTCCACATTTTTTTCGAAATGCAAGAGAAAGGAAAGGTTAAACAAAAGCAGCCCGCGCGACCATAGCACCCCCCAAGGCCTGGCTCCGAAAACCCCTCAGGCTCGGTCTGAGCTCTCCTCCCGCTTCACCGTGGCACCACGCGAGGCCCCTCATCGCCTCCCCCGAACCTGGCCCGGCGGTGTGGCGGCTTACCGGAACCGCTGCTGCTGGCGCTCTCCCCGAAGGAGGAGCCGTCGTCGCTGGGGGAGCTGTGTACGTCACCAAGGGCAGGCTTGTCATCGTCGCTGTCGCCCTCGGGGCAGCACCCCACACGTCGGTTGTTGTCTCCGAACACCCTCATGTAGAGGGTCGCAAGATCGTCATACTTGAAGTGGAGGGTGCACCCCACGCGCGGGCGAACGTCTGTCAGCCGCGGGTCAAGGATGCGCCGCCATTGGCAGCAACCTCGACCCTCACCCACAAGGCCTTGCTGTAGCACCCGTCAGCTTGCAGCCATAGACCGTCGAGCCTTCTCGGCACCGACCTCACGAAGAAGTGTGGGGGCAGGAGCCAGGTGCCGGCGGGCCTCTCCAACCACAACTCCGGGGAGGTGTTGGCCGAGCGAAAGCGCGGACGTGAAGGGCGAACGGCCATGGCACGCTCCCCCTTGTCGCAGAGACCACCCCGTCCGCCGCGGCCCGCGTCGCGTGAAGAAGCGTCGCCATGACTCCCGGAGGCGACAGCGGCGGCGCGGAGAAGCACGTCTTGGGGAACGTAATATTTCAAAATTTTCCTACGATCACGCAAGATCTATCTACTAGATGCATAGCAACAAGAGGGGAGAGTGTGTCTACGTACCCTCGTAGACCGAAAGCGGAAGCGTCTAGTGACGCGGTTGATGTAGTCGAACGTGGCTTCATCTTCTTCATGGACTCGACCTTCTTCCTAACGGGATCTCAGGCAAGGTGACCGTCACCTTGGATCTCATTACTATCACACTACAACAGGAACCCCCCTTTAGCAACGCAATGATGCGTTGTTGTATGCTCATATAAGTGTTGCTAAGATCTACACCAATGGATGAACATGTGTTGCCTTTGGTGGCGTTGGAAGGGTCTACAACAACGTATATACATACATTGGTAAGCAAGGTGGAGATGCGTTGCAACACGGCAACATATTGAGTAAGAGAAGAACAACACTCCATATGTGTTGCTTGTTTCCCTACACGTGAGGATTTCCATATGGACCATTGTAACGACTACAAAGCATAGAAAATTAATGGTATTTTATATGCCGCCATCCAAAATTATTAAGTCAATTCTAATAGTATATAGAAACCATAATATAACAAACATAAAGATCTCATATATAAAACTAACTCTGTTGCATTTTGCATTACAAAGAACACAATACAAAGGTTACAGGTTGGGAAACTATCTAGTAGTAACACAATTCTTGACCATACAATCAACATCTCAGCCATTGTTGAACATAATGATTGACACATTGACCCTGAAAATGACATTCTAAAACATAATGCTAAACTATCTAGTAGAAGCCCAATGATCGAACTCGCAATCAGCATGTGCCAGGCCTCATCTATTTATGTTGGCAAATCTACAACAACAAAGAAATGGGATCAGTAACTTACGGTAGAAAAAAGGTTAACAGACCCATCAAATTTAAAGAATCAACATATAAAGGTTGAAGGTCATGAAATAATTAATCCTATTATATATATTGAGCGGCATGCTCTCAACCATCAACACCCAGCTTGTATATGAAATGAATGACCTGATACAATACAATGTGCATTGTGTTAGTATTGCACAAATAATACTAACAAAGAACTAAGAAGATAGCTTGATCATCATACATCTTTAACCTAATAAACTTTAAAGCTATGGTGTTTGTTGATTTGCGTACATAAGAAACCATAAAGGAAAAACAGTTGAAACTTCAATATCCAGCAATACAAAATGCTTGCTGACCCTTTTCAGTTTTAGATGCACTATATGCTCAACCAAATAGACAAGAAAACATGACAGATGAACAAATTGTACATTTACCAGTAGAAATACAAACATATACAAAAAAGATAGTGCTGAAATTTAATGGGCAACATGTGCGTGCAGTGTGTTAGTTTGTCACCAAAATACGAAGGTTCACTTACAATATAGTACTTCCTCCGTCCCAAATAAGTGACTCAAGTTTGTAATAACTTTGTACTAAATCTAGTACAAATTTGAGTCACTTATTTTGGGATGGAGGGAGTATTAGTATGTCACATTTCTTCGTAAGATGGTTAAGAGCAATACAAATAACATGAAGAAGTTCAAAAGCTACAGCGAAATATATTACTCTCCCCGTCCCAAAATAAGTGACTCAAAAATGACTCAATTTTGTACTAACTTTAGTACAAAGTTGAGTCACTTATTTTGGGACGGAGGGAGTACATCTTTATTATAGGCAAAACCTTAGTAAACTTACTTTTATAAGAGTGCAGCCGTCTGTCATTATGTTGTCCTCGGAGAAAAAAGTGACATGTAGTACTCACAAGTAGAGGTTAAAGCTGATTGGATTTAGAACTTATTTACCTCCATACTCCACAGAGTTCATACTCTAATGAACCAAACACGTTGATGCTGAATTTTTTTAAGTTATAAAATGTACTACCAAGGTGGAGTAAACTGATATATGATATGTTAGTTCGTAGAATTAAAATCAGCAAAAAAGCAACACAACACCGGCGGAGCTCCCAGTACGGCAAGGTAGGGCGAGCTTAATGTCTTATGTATGCCTATGTTAACACGTAGCAGCACTTGGCTTGTTAGCATGGCAATGGGCCTTGCATTCGTGTGGTTAGGGTATTGAATCTAATTAACTCCCCCTATTTTCTTTTGCAGCTGCGTTCTGCTTGATACGTGGGCTTTTTTTGTGTTGCGCTCTTTGCTAGCCTTTTGCTACTAATAAATAAAGTCTGGAGAATTATGCCTTGTTTAGGGAAGAGACCAATTGTAATGACACCTAGGACAGGATCAGTTATGTGAAGTTTTTGGGACTGTTTTATACTGAAACCAGTTATTCTACCCTGTCCAAAAGAATGATATCTGAGAAAAAACGCATTGGAGAGGAGTCACTTATCACTGAGAAAATGGAAATTAAGATAAAAGGTAGGCTTGGTCGTTGGTGAGATAAGGGAATGATCCTGCTGCTGGCCTATGCATTGTTTGGTAATCACCACAGACTACTAATTACTAAGCTGAAGCAACAAAGCTATGAGACATCACGCCCATGTAGCCACATCATGCGAGTGAGAGTGATGGATCCTAGCGGCTAGCTGGTCTGTCCACTGTGGTTGTAGCGGCGGCTAAGCGAACATCGGAAACAGCAGCGGACAGCTTTAGAGTTGGCCCTACCTTGAATAAAATTCGCCCTCCGCACTCAACCATGGGCATACATGTGTGCACAAACAACGGTCCTATTTCCCTAATAGGATGAAATTTATAAATATTAACGAATACCTGATTGAATAGATGACTGGATCTATTCATTAAGTCCATCATACCGTAATGTATGCTTGTAGAAGCTGTATCAAAAACTATAACAGAGTAATCCATTCAAATATTCTACAGTAAGAGAACAAAATTAGACTGAGGGAGTATATATAACATATGGATCGTAAAAGTTATGAAAACTCTTTTTCGAACTGAAAGATATGAAAAGTGATGCAATAATAAGGGTTCAGCTATTTCGCTGGCATAATACTTAAAGGGAATTTCTAGATAATTGGTACTATTTTTTCTCAAGGTCAGCCACCTTAGTCTTTACTGAAAGTCGATCCTCGGCCGAACAAATAAAAATGGAAATTTTCAACAGCATACTTATTTTTCCACTAGTCATAGAACTTATATTAACTGTAACTTTTCAAGGAAAGCATAAGATGAAATCACTGCCATATTATTAAAGCACGAGTAGAATCTCCATTCTGTTCGTGAAGGTTCATCATTAGACAACCAGCCACATCTTTGAAAATAAGTACTCCTTTGAGTGAACTGGAGGAAAGCAACAGAGAGGGGAGAAAATAATCACCTTGGCGTAAAGGTCGTAGAAGCACTTGACAAGGGTGGAGAACTTGGTGAAGCACTGCTGGAAGGCATATCTGAGGGTCGCTGGAGATGACGAGCACAGGCAAGCAGACACCAATGGAGACGATAGAGCTGCAGGTGGTATTGCCGACGCTGCCCATGCCCCTAACGAAGACTCGCTTGAGGGTGTCCTGTTCCAGGTGGTTCCGCACCATCGGGTCCAGCACTTTGCCGTCCTGCAGAACCACCGCGGTCTACATCGTCTTGCTCCTCCGATTATGTGAGATTGTCGTTCGATGTGAGGTGAGGTGAGGCGAGGCCGAGATTGATCTGGGTGGGAAGGAAGGGAGGCGCCGGAGTGATGGTGAATCCCTCGATGTCGGGATGACGGAGCGCAGTTGAGGTGGCCCGAGTGGGGAGGGCGGAGGGAAATCGGAGGAACCGGATCCGGCGCCTCGCACGATATGATGAAGATAGGCGGCGGCGACGACGTGGGTACTTTATCCGTAGGAGGAAGTGTTTTTCTTCTTCAATAAAGTGATATATTTACTTGTCATACGAAGGGTTATTCATTCGTGGGAAGTGGATGGGGGGGGGGGGCTCAATCCCAGCATCGCATTGCTGCTTTCGTTGGAGGGTATGCGTAGCTATAGGGGGGTCGTGGTGTAGTGTCATTGCTAAGCTAGTTGTCTAGATGCTATCGCTATATGTCGCGCTGCCTATCTATTTGTTTGTCAGCCTCTCATTGTTGCCATGAAACCTCTAACCTTTGACAACATCCGAGCAAAACGTTGTTTGTCTATGTTACCGCTTGTTCAGCCCCTCTTTTAGCGTTGTTAGTTGAAGGTGAAGATTAAGATTTCTCCATGTTGGAACTTGGATGCTGGAATATCACAATATATATTACTCTAATTAATGCACCTATATACTTGGCAATGGGTGAAAGGCTTGGCCTTTTGCTCGGTGTTTTGTTCCACTCGTGCCGCCTTAAGAACCGATAAACATGTGTTATGTTCCTTGATTTTGCGTTCCTAACATGGTTGGGGGTATGGGATCCCCTTGACAGTTCGCTTTGAATAAAACTCCTCCTGCAAGGCCCAACTTTGGTTTTAATTTGCAACATAATAAAAACTTAATTAATTAATTTGCATAGGGGGTCGCATCGCCGAGGATTCTTTTCCACATACAGGGGGCCAGTGATGATGGTGTTGGTCCCAAACTAGAGCCACTTGCGGTGCCACCCAGTTATCTGGGGTCTTCGGTTGCTGTACGTAAGGCTCATCCGGACGTGTCCTGAGACGAGATACGTGCGGCTACTATCAGGGTGTCGGCACACCGGGAGGTCTTGCTGGACTTGTTTTACCATTATCGAAATGTCTTGTGCACTGGGATTCCGAGCCTGATCGGTTGTCCCTAAGATAAGAGGTTTCACCTCTGCTGACCATGAGAGCTTGTGATGGGCTAAGTTGGGACACCCCTGCAGGGTTATGATCTTTCGAAAGCTGTGCCCGCGGTTATGTGGCAGATTGGAATTTGTTAATGTCCGGTTGTAGAAAACTTGACAGGGGATCCGTAATAAAATACACCAATCGCGTGAGTAACCATGACCGTCTCTTTTCAATTTGAGAAGAGAACACAGTGGGATTATGTTTAACTCGTAGGTAGTCAGGATCATTTATTGATCATTACTAGTTTGCGACCGTTTGCATAGATTCTCTTATAATTCTTGTACTCGTAAGTTAGCCACCATATAATGCTTAGCCGCTGCTGCAACCCCACCACTTAACCTCTCCATACCCATTAAGCTTTGCTAGTCTTGATACCCATGGTTATGGGATTGCTGAGTCCTCGTGGCTCACAGATACTACAACAACAGTTGCAGGTGCAGGTTGCCGATGACTTGACGTGAGAGCAATGTTTCCTTGTGTTGGAGTTCTTTCTTCTTCTTCTTCTTCTTTGATCTTGGGTTAGGTTCCTGGTCGGCAGACTGGGATAGCAGATGGATGTCGTTGTGCTTTTCATGTTTTCATCTGTAGTCGGATGTCGTGTGTATGATGTGTTGTATTCATGTGGCAGTTGTATGACCTGTATGTATCGCCATCTATTTATGTAATGGTACGATGTAATGATATCCATCTTGCGAAGCGCCCGAAATACGGTTGTGCCCCAATCACAAGTTCATCACGTAATCGGGATAGAATCGCATCTTGGGCGTGACAAGCAAGGGCGACGGGAGGCTTGTTGCGGACTACTATCCTGGGGCACCGAAACTAGGCGGCGATGCGGGGTGGGGCAGCCAGGTGTGCTGGCTGTCGATGGGAGGAAGATGGAATGACCATTGTGCCACTTGGTGATGGGCCAAGGCGGCAGTAGGCAGGCGTCATGCGTGTCCGTTTCGTGTCTGCGCCGATGCAAACGAGGCCCAAATTTGGGCCGGGAATGGGTAGTGCGACAGACAAAAAACAGATGCGCGTCCATTTGGGTCGCTACGTTAGGCTGACTTTTTTGTCTGTTTCGACCCAAATAGACACAAGTGGACAATTTGGGTCTAAGCATATTGGCAAATGAACATGGAAGCACGACGGAAATGAGGATGTATGCATGTATACCATGTATTTGATGCCGAGGCCGCTCACGGGACGTCCCTCACTGCTCTCCAGGGTGGCACAAAACTAGTTGCACTCTTGTTGTATCACCCTCCAACATTCTGACAGGGACGCCCACCCGCGCTTGCTCTCCATTTCGTACATCGCGAACTTCTTGTGTTCATGATACTCACGATGAACACGTAGCCAAAAGGTTCAGCGGCGACCTTGGGGTCTTGTCTAATGTCCCTCCAAGATTCACAAAGGAGCTTGTCCTCATTCTTTGTGTATGCTTTCGTCTACTTGCTTTGGTGCTTCTTGTTTGCATTGGCTTGGGTGAAGAGCTCGTCTTCGAACAAAGGCTCCCCGTCGATGTCCACTTCATCTTCCTCTTCTAGGTCGTTGTCTTCCAGGAATTTGTGGTCGAGCGGAAAGGTGCTGCCCACGCCATCTTGGCCTTGCATGGGGTCGTCCATGCCTCCATGGCCTTGATCAAAGGTGTCAGCCATGAAGGGGCCATGGAGGTCTTGGATTTGGGTCTCGTCGGGATTGAAGGCAGCCGCACCAACACCTCCTTCGAAGGCACCACCATCCACTCCACCTTCGAAGATGATGTTCTCCATGATGAAATGGTTGACCATATCATCGTCCGTGGCCAGCATTCTGCCAAACAAGTTACGGTCATCGAGATGGATGTTGGGTAGGATCTCTCGCGTGCATTTACACTGCCCCCTGGTGGACGATCCACCGGCCACAGGTGTGGCGTTAAGGCCTATGACCATGGGCGCATGAGTGGTCGGCGCCATCACGCTCACCTCCCACGAGCATTCCCCGGAGAAACGGGAGGCTTGTGGGTAGGGATGGAAGTCGGGAAATGGCGGCATGGAAGACATGTGCGGTGAATCTGTCAGTGGCATGCGGGGAAAGGCCGATGAGCCTGTGCTGGCCGCGGCCACGGCGGCGGCAACGAGCTCGTGATGGCCTAGGTTTAACCCTAGGTAGAGTAGGGTCTCCCTCATTGTGCAGCGTTGTAGACCTTGTTTTCCTCTCGTTGTTCAGTGGCAGCAACGGCGTCGGCAGACGCGGCTTAGAGCTTGCTGGCCTCCACGTGCCTCTGGTCCTTCCTCTTAGCCAACTCCACGGCCCGCTGCTCGTCCCTCAATGACTTTTTCTTTGTTGGCGCCGCCTACGTGGGGCTTTCCTTTGGCAGCGAGGCCGGCGGCAGCATTGAGGATCGGCTCGTCGTCCACAACGAGCGGCCGGGAGCGCGAGCAGGCAGGAGTCTTTTTGGGAAAGATAGGGAAATGGAGGTGGTTGTGCCGCCGACTGACGGACAATGGGGAGGAGTAGGCCGGTGTCTGCTACTTGTTAGCTGTGTTGGGATTTACCCCGAAGAGGAAGGGTGAAGTAGCACAAAAAAGATAAGTACTTCTCTCAGTGAGAACTAAGGTTTATCAAACCAATAGTAGCACCAACCAAATCCCAGTGAACAACAGTTGCACACATAAAATCAAATACTTGCACCCAACGCGGCCAAGAGGGTTGTCAATCCCCTAGAACTTGTTACTTGCAAAGATTAAATCTTGTATAGGTAGATGGATAAATTACAAAATAAATAAAACTAAATAAATTATAGCAAGATATATTTTTTGTTTTTATAATATGATAAAAATAGACCTGGGGGCCATAGTTTTCACTAGAGGCTTCTCTCTCGAACACATAGCATACAGTGAATAAAAAAATTACTGTTAAACAATTAATAAAAAAGTGCATAGTTATGACGTATTCATGGCAATTGTCATGTATATAGACACCAGGTCTGTGACAAGTAGACCAACTCCTGCCTGCATCTACCACTATTACTCTATCAATCGACCATTATCCAGCATGCAACTGGCCTCGCAAGCTTGCAATTTTTTTACGAAGAGTCCATGTCAAAAAAAAAAAACGAAGAGTGATCGGCGCATCGATACCTTCTCCAAAAGAGGTGCGGCAGATAGGTTGGATTGTTCGCGAAGTAATCTTGCATCAACATCATATTTCTCAGATGGCGGTTGCGAGGGATGCAAAGACGGCCGATGGTCGAACCTCGCCGTCTTTTGCGGTTTCGATCCTCCACCTCCTTCGCGGCTAGGACCGCCACGATCATCTGCTGACGATGATGCTCGAATATCGATTCCACATCGGACGAGGACGAATCCTTGAGCAAAAATTGCTCGCACCGGCTCAAATCCATCAAAAATACGCATGGAAGCTCGCGTCAACGAAATTTCTGCGGCCGAGCTAAAGGGAAAGGAAAAGGGGCTCAGCGGGGCGGCGCGATCGGTGGCGGTTCGGCGAATCCGGGGCAGGCGGCGGATCCAGGCGGTCGATCCGAGGCAGCGGCGACGCCGCAGTATCTCGACTTGTCGGATCTGGGGCGGGCGGCGTGATTTCACTAGCCAGAATCGCAGGCGGCGGGCGGCGGCGACGATGGTGGACGTCTGCGGGAGGGGATGTGGGGAGCGCGCACTGAAATGTCCTTTCCGCCAACCGCTTTCGCGCGATACAAGGCAACGTCGGGTCGGGGCAGACTGTGTTCCGCGCCCCGTATTTTTTTACGGATCACTTATTTTTTTTAAAAGATCTAACGCTTTTAAGATTTCTATTCGGATCATTTTTCTCGTGCAAAACTATAAACTCGAAGTTATTTTGGGGCGATTTAGGCTGTGTTTGTTTCAGCTTTTGGAGCAGTTTTAGGATTGAAAAAAGCTGAAGCTGAAACAAACAGGTTATTTAGAACAGCTGTGGAACCACAACCCAAAACTGTTTCGGGAGATTTTCAGTGTAACAGCCTAAAGCTGGTCTCGGTGTACTTTTGGGCCAAAACTGTTTCCCTAGCCCCTCTATCTTTGGCGTTTGGTCATAATTATGTCGTAAATGCCACCGTAGGCATGACATATCTCTACGTTCGCCCCCCTCCTCCTGAAACATAGCGTTTTCACCAGCTCACAGTCGTTTCCACAGCTGCGTTGCCAAACAGCTAACCTTCACTACAGCTGTTTCCTCAGCACAGCAGTTTTGCCAGCACAGCAAGTCCACAGCTGAAACTGCTGAAACCGAAGCTCAAACAAACACAGCCTTAAGCTCACCCCAAAAGCCGGCACACTCGGAATCGTAGGCCTGAAGCTCCACCAGACGCCAAAATGCCCCGCCGCCTCGGGACGACCTACTCAGGCCGCATCGCAGCCGCGACGCCGTCCCCCTCCGGCCCCTCCATCACCGTCACCGTATCCCCGACCCCTCCCCCGACGCCGCTCGACCCCCGCGGTTACCCGCTCCCCCGCCGCCACCTCATCTGCGCCGCCGCCGGCATCCTCCGTTCTCCCGCCTCTCCCACCCCGCTGGTCGACCTCGCAGACTACCTCCGCGACCGCCGCCTCACGCTCACCGCCTCCGAGGCCTCTGAGATAGTCAAGGCCCTCTCCCCCGACCCCGCCCTTGCTCTCGCCTTTTTCCGTTTCGCCCCCGCTTCCCTCCCGGGCTTCCGTCACGACGCCTTCTCATACAACCGCATCCTGGCGCTCCTCTTCCGCACCGGGGCGGACCCAAGCGAGGCTTTGCGTATCGTCTCGGAGATGGAGCGGGACGGCGTGGCTGGCAACATCTCCACGGTGAATTTGCTGGTCGGAATGGGCGGAGGAGGCGTGGAGGTGACCAAGTGCCTCGAGCTGGCCATGAAGTGGGGGTTGAGGCTTAATGGCTACACCTACAAGTGCATTCTGCAGGCGCATTTGAGGAGCAGGGAAGTGTCCAAGGGGTTCGAGGTCTATGAGGAAATGCGCAGAAAGGGGTACAGGCTGGATATATTTGCGTATAACATGCTGCTTGATGCCCTTGCCAAGTCTGGAATGGTATGACAATGGGCACACTTACATATTTTTAGGTGGTGCTTCTATTTGCTGTTAGGAATTTGTATTTTTTTTCATGGTCTTCATGTGTTTTGCTGTGATTGTTTGACCTAAATTCTAATGAGGTCCTTGGATTTAAGAATGAGAAGGCTTGAGGGGAGTTTTCATTTCACAAAGTGCTTTTATGGGAGAAATTGGTAATACCCACTCCTTCGGCCCCCCATAATATAAGACATTTTTACAATTTATGTTAGCTTGCAAAAACGTCTTATATTATGGTACCGAGGGAGTATTAACTAGACTGTGAGCGGTTAGTAAAGATGATTTTGCAATACCAGAGGGATTTTGTTAGTGCAGCAATTGGTGCTATTTGATCAAGACGTCATTTGAGCATTTTTATTAGATTGTGACAACCGCAAAAGCTTATATTAAGTAAGCGTTGATACTAGCCATTCTGGAGGTAGATGGTACTAGTTAATGTTGGACTTCCGGAGCCTGCATACCTCACTGGAATAATTGGAATCTCTTCTGGAGAGCCTGTAGTTCTCATTGCAAGTTTGCAACCATTGAAGCTTTTTCACCTTGGTGGTCATGTAACTAACATATGAGCGTACATACACAAGCAAAGCTGTCATCAATACTAGAACAGTGTGGCATTGCAATGATGTTATGTCCCTGATTACAAATAAAAAAACTTGGCATACTGAACTGTGCCGTCCAAACCTTTTGCAGCAATTCACTAACTCACCTTAGGATCAGTTTATGAACTGTGATGTGGTAATTTTATTTCTGCTGTAGTAAATTAGCCACAGAAGTAGGCAAAAGCGTGTCAAACTAACACTAAAATAGGCAAAAGCTGTTGGGACAAACAGGATCACCATAATCTACCACAATGCTAATCGCAGCCTTAAAGCATTTAGTATGGGGGTTCTAGGAGCATAGCTACATGTCTGCTATTGTTGTAGCCCAACTACCACAATGATAATCGCAGCCTTAAATCTTTGGCCTCGCTTAGTATGCTGTTGCGAATGGTTTCTATTGTTGAAAAATAATGGTTACACTATGCGCAGCCTGAGTTGGATAGAATAATATCACCTCATGTAGCACTGGTATTTCAGCTATCCGATGATCCATCTCTATCGATCAGGTGCCAGGATCAATTTCGAGAAGCTTGCATATCTGTGAAATTTTAACTTTTTTTGTTTGTGAACAGAAACATGAAGTTGTGTTGTTTGTCTCAGTCTTTAATGCTCACCATGTCATAAAAACTAGCCTAGGGCATCCCATCGTCCGTTGATTATAATATTTGACATATAACACATCTTGATATGCACATCTCATTAGGATTGCCATTTCTGAATTTCTGCAGCTGATCTTTGTTCTTTAAGCAGGTTGACCAAGCTTACCAAGTCTTTGAAGATATGAAACAAAAGTACTGTGAGCCGGATGCATACACATATACTATACTAATTAGAATGTCCGGGAGGGCTGGGAAGACTTCTAAATTTCTCTCATTTTTTGACGAAATGGTATCAAAAGGATGTGCTCTTAACCTTATTGCTTATAATACTCTTATTGAGGCTCTTGGTAAGAACAAGATGGTGGACAAGGTAATCTTTGTACTTTCCAAAATGATCGAGGGCGACTGCCAGCCCAATCAATTCACATATAGCATTACATTGGATATTTTGGCAACAGAAGGACAACTGCACAGACTAGATGAGGTTCTGGATATCTGTGCTCGATATATGAACAAATCAATTTATTCTTATTTAGTCAAGTCACTTAGCAAATCTGGGCATGCAAGTGAGGCACATAATGTATTCTGTCAGATGTGGAACTCCTATGAAACCGGAGACATGGATGCTTTCGTATCAATGCTTGAGGTGTTATGCAATTCAGGAAAAACATTAGAGGCTATTGATCTCCTAAATATGATGCCTGAAAAAGGGGTTGCTACTGATGTTAGCATGTACAATATGGTCTTTTCAGCCCTTGGAAAGCTCAAACAGGTCTCTTTCATAACCAGTCTCTTTGAGAAGATGAAAGCTAATGGGATTGCTCCAGATCTGTTTACCTACAACATTATGATATCAAGTTATGGTAGAGTTGGTTTAGTTGATAAAGCATCTGGATTGTTTGAAGAAATGAACGCTGGCAGTTGTAAACCTGATGTCATCACTTACAATTCTTTGATAAACTGTCTTGGGAAAAACGGAGATCTTGATGAAGCCCACATGCTTTTCAAAGAGATGCAGGAGAAGGGATATGATCCTGATGTCTTCACTTACAGCATACTGATTGAATGCTTTGGGAAATCTAATAAGGTTGATATGTCATGTAGCTTATTTGCTGACATGATTGCAGAGGGATGCATTCCTAATGTTGTAACTTATAACATCTTACTTGATTGTTTGGAGAGGCATGGGAAGACAGCAGAAGCTCATAAACATTATGAGACTATGAAGCCGCAAGGGTTAACTCCTGACTCGATAACTTACTCAATACTTGAGCGGTTGGAAAGTAGATCTCAGCGAACAATACGAATTCGAAAGCCAGCTCGGGCTACAAGTTGGGTTGTCAGTCCTCTAAGATGATGGTGGCAGGGATCTGCCCTGGTTCTTCTGCTTGTCCACCGGAGTCTGTCTACAATGTTGAATTGTATTTCAATGCTCCAATGATATCAAACTATGTGTTCAGTCACTATTGAAAATTTCTGGCTTTCTTCTTTGGAATGACAAGTTAGGGATCACTTGGTCAGGCATAATACATGGTTACTTGAGTTGCAATCCTGCACAAATCATGAACCATGTACTGGATAAGCTATTGTGTACAATTCAAAATCAACAGTTCAAGAAGCAAGAAATCCTATTTCAAGTTCCTGCAGATATGTGGGTTCTTGCATTTAAAACTTACAGGGTATCCAACACGTAATTTGGTTATCCTATGTTATGCAACAGAGACAGGTTAGAAGAGTCATCATGTCAAGAGAGAACTTGGGTGATTTTTGAGGTTGTTGGATTAAAGGATGCTTGTCATGCAAAAGTTCTGGTCGACATTGATGATGTTCGAGTCCAAATGCAAATGAACAGTAAAATTGTGGAACTATTGTATCTTTCATTGATGATTTTCTATATATAGGTACAGGAAGGCGCGTCCATCCGGAGAGGAGGCGTCTGTATGCGAACTGGCGCAATGGTTGCTTAAACGGCAACCACCTACCGTTAATACAAGCAGATATTTTTCCTTAATTAAGTATGTTAATTAATCCTAACACTCCCCCTAATCCATGCTTGTCCATACAACATTATCTTGATAAAAACTCCTTCAATTAAGTTTGTCTTTGAGAATGTTCATCATCATCAACTTAGTAAGTCTCCTTGGAAAACCGTGTGGGAAAAATGCGAGGAGATATGTGTATGATATGTTGCTAAAACTCCTTCAAACCCAGTGGAAAAAATAAGAAGAAAATGATGCAACATATAATGGTTATTGCATCTTTCAACTCAATATGAGAAACTCATAGAATTTTGGGGACAATAAATATGTCGTATATACTTTTCCTAAAAACCTCTGTGGAAAAAATAAAAGGTATGGCATATGGTCTTGTGTTGATATTATCTCATTAAAAACTTTTGTGAGAACCTGTAGAGTAAACTAATGAATGGAAAAAGAGTATAATATGATGCTTTGAACATGAACAATTCAGGAAAATACCCCCCCCCTCTATTCTTGCAAATTTGGAAGTCGTCACATACCAATTTCATGAACATATTTCTGGAATGTAGAACTTGGTAGAGACTTGGTGAACAAATCAGTTGCATGATTTGACTTGCAAGATGAGCAATATAGTGATAATGATTGGTAACACAAGCAATGTTTGCATTTGGGCAACACAAGCAACATTATCATTGAGATAATGATTGGTGGATGTAGCCATTAAGGTTTGTTTTTAAGACTTTCATGGGATGGCTACCACACCTAATAGGAACATAAAGCTTGTCAACGATCTGGCATGCTAGGGATCTGATCGATGTATCCAATGATATTGTCAGCGAGATTTATCTGAAAATGAAAGATTAGGAGAAGATGTTTGATGCACTGGAGATATGAAAATATATTCTTGAGTCTCAACCAATTGTTTTTGGTGGATCCAATGCATAACACTGTGATATGGAACCTTCTGTCCCAACATCTTTTGTCCATCTCCTCATGGTCTAGATGTTACTAAATTATGGATGGATAAGACTTGTTAACAATCAATTTCTTCAATATAATCCGGATATAAACAACATGATGTACCATAATGTATGAGTGAAGGTGCTTGAGGTTTTACCCAAACTCTTCATCTCAAATTCTATCATTTAGATGATCACATGCTTTAACATGTATTGGTAATCATCTGTGTAGGAGTAATCCTTGTGTGTAAGGAACTCACTATGTCTGTTGTACCAAATGTATCGACAATAATAAGCCATGTGATGACTTATTAATTTTACACAATGTATGTTGCGTTTTGCATTTCGATTCAGAAGTGAGATTCTATCGGGAACCATCAATATCTGAACCTAGTGATCCACATGGATATGTAATCACTACATGTATCAACTGCAGAGATAGATGATTTTGTACTGTCAATGATAGAATTTATCGGAAAGAGATTCCACCTCTGGGGAGTAGTGGGGTATCTGCATGAACCCTTGTGCTACAATACTTGCTCTTTATTTCACCACTTCGTTGTTCTCAATTCTGTTTCCAGAAAAAAAAACTAGTGTAGGTATTGCTTATGAATATTTTTTTCATTATTGAGCAAGATTATTTCTACCTAGATTATACCATTTGCTTGACATCAGTCCGAGTGTTGTTCACACTTTGCCATGGCCATAGTCTTTGGATCTGAATCATTTTGAAGGTTTTTGCAATCTAGTTGAGAAATGTATGTGACAATTGTAGACTTCTGGTTTTATGTTTCTCCAGAATCTATATATCCATATAGTTGATGGAAATATCGTTACCCATGGCAACTGCCCGCGATTTCCCAATGCAGTTGATTCGGGTATTCCGATGTCCCGGTCATTGCGTGCATTATGACCTGGGTCCGTGAACATTTTCTATCCACTGGGTGTATATTACCCATTAGGTGTCTGTCAACGTTAAGTTGATGTGCATTTACTGATCCAGAGGGACTTGATATCCTTGCTTGCGAGAAGCCGAATCCTGATGTACTTTTGCCATACGTCCCTCATGCTGCTTCAAACGGGGAGTGGAGTGGTTTTTGTTGGTACCTTCACTCTTTCAGGCATATTTTTGCAGGATTGTAGGATTGTGTGACACCTTGATGTTGGGGATCGTTGCAGAAGTTCAAAAAAATTCTACGCATCACCAAGATCAATCTATGGAGTGACGAGCAACGAGAGGGGAGTGCATCTTCATACCTTTGAAGACCGCGATGCGGAAGCGTTGCAAGAACGCGGTTGGTGGAGTCGTACACGAAGCGATTCAGATCGCGGCCGAATCCGATCTAAGAACCGAACAACGGTGCCTCCGCGTTCAACACACGTGCAGCCCGGTGACATCTCTCGCGCCTTGATCCAGCAAGGAGAGAGTGAGAGGTTGGGGAAGACTCCGTCCAGCAGCAGCACGACGGTGTGGTGGTGTTGGAGGAGCGTGGTACTCGAGCAGGGCTTCGCCAAGCACTACGAGAGACGAGGAGTGGGAGAGGTAGGGCTGCGCCGAGAAAGAGATGAACTCATATGTCTGGGAGCCCCAAAACCCCCACTATATATGGGAAGTGGAGGGGGTGCACCCTAGGTGGGCCTTAGGCCCATCTGCGCCTAGGGTTTTCCCCCTCCTATCTTCCATATGCCTTGGGCCCTTATGGGAGGCGCACCAGCCCACCTAGGGGCTGGTCCCTTCCCACTCTTGGCCCACGCAAGCCTCCGGGGCTGGTGGCCCCTCTCGGTGGACCACAGGAACCCTTCCGGCGGTCCCGGTACATTACCGGTGATGCCCGGAACACTTCCGGTGGACAAATCCTCACTTCCTATATATAATTCTTTATCTCCAAACCATTCCGGAACTCCTCGTGACGTCCGGGATCTCATCCGGGACTCCGAACAACATTCGGTAACCACGTACATATATTCCCTATAACCCTAGCGTCATCGAACCTTAAGTGTGTAGACCCTACGGGTTCGGGAACCATGCAGACATGACCGAGACATCTCTCCGGCTAATAACCAACAGCGGGATCTGGATACCCATGTTGGCTCCCACATGTTCCACAATGATCTTATCAGATGAACCACGATGTCAAGGATTCAATCAATCCCGTATACAATTCCCTTTGTCTATCGGTATAGTACTTGCTCGAGATTCGATCGTCGGTATCCCGATACCTTGTTCAATCTCGTTACCGGCAAGTCTCTTTACTCGTTTCATAACACATCATCCCATGACCAACTCCTTAGTCACATTGAGCTCATTACGATGATGTCTTACCGAGTGGGCCCAGAGATACCTCTCCGTCATATAGAGTGACAAATCCCAGTCTCGATTCGTGCCAACCCAACAGATACTTTCGGGGATACTCATAGTGTACCTTTATAGCCACCCAGTTACGTTGTGACGTTTGGCACACACAAAGTACCCCTACAGTATTCAGGAGTTGCACAATCTCATGGTCTAAGGAAAAGATACTTGACATTGGAAAATCTTTAGCAGACAAACTACATGATCTTGTGCTATGCTTAGGATTGGGTCTTGTCCATCACATCATTCTCCTAATGATGTGATCCCGTTATCAATGATGCCCAATGTGCGTGGTCAGGAAACCGTAACCATCTATTGATCAACGAGCTAGTCAACTAAAGGCTCACAAGGGACATGTTGTGGTCTATGTATTCACACATGTATTACGATTTCCGGATAAAACAATTATAGGATGAACAATAGACAATTATCATGAACAAGGAAATATAATAATAACCATTTTATTATTGCCTCTAGGGCATATTTCCAACAGTCTCCCACTTGCACTAGAGTCAATAATCTAGTTACATTGTGATGAATCGAACACCCATAGAGTTCTGGTGTTGATCATGTTTTGCTCGTGGAAGAGGTTTAGTCAACGGATCTGTGACATTCAGACCTGTATGCACTTTACAAATATCTATGTCTCCATCTTGAATATAACCACAGATGGAGTTGAAACGACGCTTGATGTGCTTGGTCTTCTTGTGAAACCTGGACTCCTTGGCAATGTCAATAGCTCCAGTGTTGTCACAGAAGAGAGTCATCGGTCCCGACACGCTTGGAATAACCCCTAGGTCGGTGATGAACTCCTTCATCCAGACTCATTCATGTGCTGCTTCGTAAGCAGCTATGTACTCCGCTTCACATGTAGATGCCGCCACGATGCTTTGCTTGCAACTGCACCAGCTGACTGCCCCACCATTCAAAATATACACATATCCAGTTTGTGACTTGGAGTCATCCGGATCTGTGTCGAAGCTAGCATCGACGTAACCCTTTAAGACGAGCTCTTCGTCACCTCCATAAACGAGAAACATATCCTTAGTCCTTTTCAGGTACTTTAGGATGTTCTTGACCGCTGTCCAGTGTTCCATTCCGGGATCACTTTGGTACCTCCCCACCAAACTTATGGCAAGGTTCACATCAGGTTTGGTACACAGCATGGCATACATAATAGAACCTATGGCCGAGGCATAGGGGATGACGCTCATCTTTTCTCTATCTTCTGCCGAGGTCGGGCATTGAGCTGTGCTCAATCTCATACGTTGTAATACAACCAAGAACCCTTTCTTGGATTAATCCATATTGAACTTCTTCAATATCTTGTCAAGGTATGTACTTTGCGAAAGACCAATGAGGCGTCTCGATCTATCTCTAAAGATTTTGATGCCTAATATGTAAGCAACTTCTCCAAGGTCCTTCATTGAAAAACACTTATTCAAGTAGGCATTTATGCTTTCCAAGAGTTCTACATCATTTCCCATTAATAATATGTCATCCACATATAATATGAGAAATGCTACAGAGCTCCCACTCACTTTCTTGTAAATACAGGCTTCTCCATAAGTCTGTATGAACCCAAACGCTTTAATCACTTCATGAAAGCGAATGTTCCAACTCCGAGATGCTTGCACCAGCCCATAGATGGAGCGCTGGAGCTTGCATACCTTGTTAGCATTCTTAGGATCGACAAAACCTTCCGGCTGCATCATATACAATTCTTCCTTATGGATGCCGGTAAGGAATGCCGTTTTGACGTCCATTTGCCATATCTCATAATCATAGAATGCGACAATTGCTAACATGATTCGTACGGACTTCAGCATCGCTATGGGAGAGAAAGTCTCATCGTATTCAATTCCTTGAACTTGTCGATAACCCTTAGCGACAAGCCGAGCCTTATAGATGGTCACATTTCCATTCGCGTCAGTCTTCTTCTTAAAGATCCATTTATTTTCTATGGCTTGCCGATCATCGGGCAAGTCAACCAAAGTCCATACTTTGTTATAATACATGGATCCTATCTCGGATTTCATGGCTTCAAGCCATTTGTTGGAATCCGGGCCCGCCATCGCTTCTTCATAGTTCGAAGGTTCACCGTTGTCTAACAACATGATTTCTAGGACAGGGTTGCCGTACCACTCTGGCGCGGAATGTGTCCTCATGGACCTATGAAGTTCAGCAGTAACTTGATCTGAAGTTTCATGATCATTATCATCAACTTCCTCTCTAGTCGGTGCAGGCACCACAGGAACATCTTCCTACGCTGCGCTACTTTCCGGTTCAAGAGGGGTGACAACCACCTCATCAAGTTCCACTTTCCTCCCACTTACTTCTTTCGAGAGAAACTCTTTCTCCAGAAAGGATCCATTCTTGGCAACAAAGACTTTGCCTTCGGATCTGAGGTAGAAGGTATACCCAATAGTTTCCTTAGGGTATCCTATGAAGACGTATTTTTCCGATTTGGGTTCGAGCTTTGCATGTTGAAGTTTCTTGACATAAGCATCGCATCCCCAAACTTTTAGAAATGACAACTTAGGTTTCTTCCCAAACCATAGTTCATACGGTGTTGTCTCAACGGATTTAGACGGTGCCCTATTTAAAGTGAATGCGGTAGTCTCTAAAGCATAACCCCAAAATGATAGCGGTAAGTCGGTAAGAGACATCATAGATCGCACCATGTCCAACAGAGTACGATTACGACGTTCGAACACACCGTTACGCTGAGGTGTTCCAGGCGGCGTCAGTTGTGAAACAATTCCACATTTCCTTAGGTGCGTGCCAAATTCATGACTTAAAATATTCTCCTCCACGATCTGATCGTAAGAACTTTATTTTTTTTGTCACGTTGATTCTCAACCTCATTCTGAAATTCCTTGAACTTTTCAAAGGTCTCAGACTTATGTTTCATCAAGTAGACATACCCATATCTACTCAAGTCATTGGTGAGGGTGAGAACATAACGATAACCACCGCGAGCCTCAATGCTCATCGGACTGCACACATCAGTATGTGTGATTTCCAACAAATTGGTTGCTCGCTACATTGTTCCGGAGAACGGAGTCTTGGTCATCTTGCCCAAGAGGCATGGTTCGCACGTGTCAAATGATTCATAATCAAGAGACTCCAAAATCCCATTTGCATGGAGTTTCTTCATGCGTTTGACACCAATATGACCAAGGCGGTAGTGCCACAAGTATGTGGGACTATCATTATCAACTTTACATCTTTTGGCATTCACACTATGAATATGTGTAACCTCACGTTCGAGATTTAACAAAAATAAACCATTGACCAGCAGGGCATGACCATAAAACATTTCTCTCATATAAATAGAACAACCATTATTCTTAGATTTAAATGGGTAGCCATCTCGCATTAAACGATATCCAGATACAATGTTCATGCTCAAAGCTGGTACTAAATAACAATTATTGAGGTTTAAAACTAATCCCGATGGTAGATGTAGAGGTAGCGTCCTGACGGCGATCAGATCGACCTTGGAACCATTCCCGACGCGCATCGTCACCTCGTCCTTCGCCAGTCTCCGCTTATTCCGCAGCTCCTGCTTTGAGTTACAAATGTGAGAAAATGCACCGGTATCAAATACCCAGGAGCTACTACAAGCGCTGGTAAGGTACACATCAATAACATGTATATCGCATATACCTTTGACATTGCCGGCCTTCTTATCTGCTAAGTATTTGGGGGAATTCCGCTTCTAGTGACCCGTTCCCTTGCAATAAAAGCACTCAGTCTCAGGCTTGGGTCCATTCTTTGGCTTCTTCCCAGCAACTGGCTTACCGGGCACGGCAACTCCCTTGCCGTCCTTCTTGAAGTTCTTCTTACCCTTGCCTTTCTTGAACTTAGTGGTTTTATTCACCATCAACACTTGATGTTCCTTTTTGATTTCCACCTCCGCTGATTTCAGCATTGAATATAACTCAGGAATGGCCTTCTCCATCCCTTGCATAATGTAGTTCATCACAAAGCTCTTGTAGCTAGGTGGGAGCGACTGGAGGATTCTGTCATCGACTGCGTCATCTGGGAGATTAACTCCTAGATGTGACAAGCGGTTGTGCAACCCAGACATTTTGAGTATATGCTCGCTGACAGAACTATTTTCCTCCATCTTAAAACTGTAGAACTTGTTGGAGATTTCATATCTCCCGACCCAGGCATGAGCTTGGAAAACCATTTTCAGCTCTTGGAACATCTCATATGCTCCGTGTTGCTCAAAACGCTTTTGGAGCCCCGATTCTAAGCTGTAAAGCATGCCGCACTGAACCAGGGAGTAATCATCACTACGCGACTGCCAGGCGTTCATAACATCTTGAGTTGCTGGGAAAATGGGTGCGTCACCTAGCGGTGCTTCAAGGACATATGCTTTCTTGGCAGCTATGAGGTTGATCCTAAAGTTACAGACCCAATCCGTATAGTTCCTACCATCGTCTTTCAGCTTGGTTTTCTCTAGGAACGCGTTGAAGTTGAGGGCAACATTAGCGTGGTCCATTTGATCTACAAGACATATTGTAAAGATTTTAGACTATGTTCATGATAATTAAGTTCATCTAAACAAATTTAATGAACTCCCACTCAGATAGACATCTCTCTAGTCATCTAAGTGATACATGATCCGAATCGACTAGGCCATGTCCAATCATCACGTGAGACGGACTAGTCATCAACTGTGAACATCTCCATGTTGATCGTATCTTCTATACGACTCATGTTTGACCTTTCGGTCTTTCGTGTTCCGAGGCCATGTCTGTACATGCTATGCTCGTCAAGTCAACCTAAGTGTATCGCGTGTGTAAATCTGGCTTACACCCGTTGTATGCGAACGTTAGAGCCTATCACACCCGATCATCACGTGGTGCTTCGGAACAACGAACCTTAGCAACGGTGCACAGTTAGGGGGAACGCAATTCTTGAAATTTTAGTGAGACATCATCTTATTTATGCTACCGCCGTTCTAAGCAAATAAGATGTAAAACATGATAAACATCTCATGCAATCAAATAGAGACATGATATGGCCAATATCATTTTGCCCCTTTTGATCTCCATCTTCAGGGATCCATGATCATCATCGTCACCGGCATGACACCATGATCTCCATCATCATGATCTCCATCATCGTGTCTTCATGAAGTTGTCTCGCCAAACATTACTTCTACTACTATGGCTAACAGTTAGCAATAAAGTAAAGTAATTACATTCCTATTACAAGAACATGATCAATCTCATACATCACATATATCATTCATCACATCCTTTTGGCCATATCACATCACACGACACATGCTGCAAGAACAAGTTAGACATCCTCTAATTGTTGTTGCAATACGTGGTTGCTATAGGTTTCTAGCAAGAACGTTTCTTACCTACGCCAAAATCACAACATGATATGCCAATTACTATTTACCCTTCATAAGGATCCTTTTCATCGAATCCGATCCGACTAAAGTGGGAGAGACAGACACCCGCTAGCCACCTTATGCAACTAGTGCATGTCAGTCGGTGGAACCTGTCACACGTAAGCATACGTGTAAGGTCGGTCCGGGCCGCTTCATCCCATGATGCCGCCGAATCAAGATAAGACAAGTAACGACAAGTAAATTGACAAATCGATGCCCACAACAACTTGTGTTCTACTCGTGCATAGAAACTACACATAGACCTTGCTCATGATGCCACTGTTGGGGATCGTTGCAGAAATTCAAAAAATTCTACGCATCACCAAGATCAATCTATGGAGTGACAAGAAACGAGAGGGGAGTGCATCTTCATACCTTTGAAGATCGTGATGCGAAAGTGTTGCAAGAACGCAGTTGGTGGAGTCGTACACGAAGCGATTCAGATCGCAGCCGAATCCGATCTAAGAACCGAGCAACGGTGCATCCGCGTTCAACACACGTGCAGCCCGGTGATGTCTCCCGCGCCTTGATCCAGCAAGGAGAGAGGGAGAGGTTGGGGAAGACTCCGTCCAGCAGCAGCACGACGGCGTGGTGGTGGTGGAGGAGCGTGGTACTCCAGCAGGGCTTCACCAAGCACTACGAGAGACGAGGACGGGGAGAGGTAGGGCTACACCGAGAGAGAGAGATGAACTCATATGTCTCGCAGCCCCAAAACCCCCACTATATATAGGGGAAGGGGAGGGGGTGCGCCCTAGGTGGGCCTTAGGCCCATCTGCGCCTAGGGATCCCCCCTCCTCTCTTCCATGCGCCTTGGGCCCTTGTGGGAGGCGCACCAGCCAACCTAGGGGCTGACCCCTTCCCACTCTTGGCCCACGCAAGCCTCCGAGGCTGGTGGCCCCTCCCGGTGGACCCCCGGAACCATTCCGGTGGTCCCGGTACATTACCGGTGATGCTCGGAACACTTCCGGTGGCCAAATCTTCACTTCCTATATATAATTCTTTACCTCCGGACCATTCCGAAACTTCTCGTGATGTCCGGGATCTCATACGGGACTCCGAACAACATTTGGTAACCACATACATATATTCCCTATAACCCTAGCGTCATCGAACCTTAAGTGTGTAGACCCTACGGGTTCAGGAACCATGCAGACATGACCGAGACATCTCTCCGGCCAATAACCAACATAGGGATCTGGATACCCATGTTGGCACCCACATGTTGCACGATGATCTTATCGGATGAACCACGATGTCAAGGATTCAATCAATCCCGTATACAATTCCCTTTGTCTATCGATATAGTACTTGCCCAAGATTCGATCGTCGGTATCCCGATACCTTGTTCAATCTTGTTATCGGCAAGTATTTTTACTCGTTCCGCAACACATAATCCCGTGACCAACTCCTTAGTCACATCGAGCTCATTACGATGATGTCTTACCGAGTGGGCCCAGAGATACCTCTCCGTCATACGGAGTGACAAATCCCAGCCTTGTTTCGTGCCAACCCAACAGATACTTTCGGGGATACCCGTAATGTACCTTTATAGCCACCCAGTTACGTTGTGACGTTTGGCACACCCAAAGTACCCCTACGGTATCCGGGAGTTGCACAATCTCATGGTCTAAGGAAAAGATACTTGACATTGGAAAAGCTTTAGCAGACGAACTACATGATCTTGTGCTATGCTTAGGATTGGGTCTTGTCCATCACATCATTCTCCTAATGATGTGATCCCGTTATCAATGACATCCAATGTCCATGGTCAAGAAACCGTAACCATCAATTGATCAACGAGCTAGTCAACTAGAGGCTCACTAGAGACATGTTGTGGTCTATGTATTCACACATCTATACCTATACTAATTTGTCACTTCCTAGAAATTCTCACGTTAATTAGAAATTAAGAGCCGTTTATTTGGTGGGACCTAATTATAACGGTGTAGATTTGTTCTTGCTATTTTTTTCCGTTTATCTGGTGGGGCAGAATTTTAAAGGTGTAGATCTGTTCTTGCTTTTCTTTTTCTTATTATTACTAGCTCAATCTCTCATGCCTCTTTTGATTTGTTCTTGCTATTTTTTTTCGTTTATCTGGTGGGGTAGAATTATAAAGGTGTAGATCTGTTCTGGCTTTTCTTTTTCTTATTACTAGATCAATCTCTCATGCCTCTTTTGAAAGGTAGAGCAAAACTCAAAAACAAAAAACACACATGCACGTATAGAATAGTCAACTTCGAAAAAAAATGTACAGAATAATCAACTGCCAAAAACGATCCATCAAGCCTCTCTCTTTAATGGCTCCGCTAATCTCTCATGTTTCTATTTTGTTTTCCTTTCCGATCAATCTCTCATGCCTCTTTGTGGCTCAATCTCTCACGCATGTGCCTTCCCTTCATCGTAGCGGCATCAGCTGAGCGTTGTCGAGCAGGACGAGCTCTTTATCTCTTCCCTCGTGCAGGGGTGCTACCCATCGTCCACACGCACGGGCCTCCTCGGTTGGCCTACTTTCTTAGGGCCTCCACATGCCGCAGTAGTACAATCAGGTACATGGCGATCTGTTTTTCTGCGAGTGCTCGAGAGAGTGCAGTGGTACAATTAGGTACTTGCAATCTTTATTTTTGTGGTGAAAAGATTGTACGGGTTGGTCAAGTTGGCAGAAACGCCGAGCTTTACCATGGCAATGATTGCCCTAAACTATGTTGGATCATTTTCTGTCTTCCCTGCTATCCTTTCTCATGTTTTGTAGCAATGTGTTGTACTTTGCAAATTCCGCACGGCAGTAGGGAGGGGACAAAGTCGACCTGAGGCATCTTCTAATGGACTGAGGCGACCAGATCCGATGTGGATTGGTTTCCTAAGCAATTAAGCTTTTGGAATATGGTGAATTAGCAATGCAAACAATAGCGGATTAAGATTTGGGAAACAAACACTTAAGGCCACATGTGCAGATTCAACACCACTTCTGCCTCTTCATGTCCTTCCGAAATTCAACACGACACTATGGGGATCGTGGCAAGAATGCATCTCTATGTTGTAGCATCCTCCAAATACAATTATGCCAAACCCATGACATGTATGGATTGTGGCAACGTTTGCCGTCGGGCCTGGCCTGGATGATAGAGAATAGCTGTGTTTACAGGAAGTACATAACACATATACACACCTTCCTGTATTCCTACCTAGGCCTTTCTGTACATTTATGATTGAAAAATGCGCATCAGTTCTTTGTACTCGACTGATTTGTGAGTTGTGACTATCTGTATTTCTTCTTTAATTCAATGGTTTATGTAAATGTTGATTTACCAAGACTGTTGTTGTAACTTGCAATATGTTCCTTTTCAAGCTTTTGTTGTTTCTATGCTAGCAATTCAGGTGGAAGGATAATATAATGTACACCGTCATCTTTGTAAATAAAATCGCTTTGTAAACAAAGGTAAATATATAACAATTCCAAGTTCCATTACGGCCAACACATTGACTGCCAAGTACCAAGAACCATCTTCTATGGGAAGTTGGTCCTGCTCTAGCCAGTTTAATCTGCAGATGCGTATGAAGTGGAATATATGGTGGTCATGCTCCAGCCCCTTTAATATCAGGTCCGATATTTTCTCATTGTCCCATGCTTTACCTCCATGCTACTTGGTGATACATATATGGAATTAATGGATAGGAAGGATTGATGGATGCATAGTTAGATACTTGACGATGAATAGATGGAATAAAAAGGTGTATACATAGATGATCAGATTTTCAGTATAATTACCACGCCATGTCGTCTAGGTCATGCCTCAATCAGAGATCGCACAGACTCTTGATGATCTCAGTTGAGCTCCCTGGTATGGTTTGAATTGACTAATGCACTTTGTTTAGATTTGATGCTGCTACGCTTCTGCCACATATTATTACCAGCCAGCTGGTTTGTTTTGTTTGTAGTGAATCAGGCAACTGCTCAAGTCATGAAGATGAGTCTAGCACTAACGTAATGTGAAGTGAAGTGATACGAAAGAGTTTTTTTGGCTATCCAAGTTGATGTAAATTTCGTTTCTTGATCGTCTATATCAATGAACTGGTGGCTACTTGCAGGAAGATGTGTCGACCAGTCAGGACACTGACAGGAGACTGGACTTCCTACTCCCGGGTGACTGAAGGTCACAACATGGTCAGTGTGCTTACAAGTTCATATATGTAAATATTCATTGGATGCACCTACACCCGGGAGCAGCCACACCTTTCTCTACTGGCAAGTGAGTGAAGGTCACAACAGGTGTGCGACATGATCAGTGTGCTTACAAGTTCATATATGTAAATATTAATTTGATGTTCCCCGGGGGAAACTTGAAAGGAGTTGTGTTTCAGTACAACTATATAAGTCTTTCCAAAAAAATAATATATTAATTTTGGCCACTCTATTTCTCTTTCTTGCTCAAGTTTCTGAATAATTTGTAAAGAAATATAGTCCATTTCCTTTTTACATTTCCTAAGGTAGTGTGCATCACATGGCCCTGGTTATCAACCATGATGCATTTGATCTGTATAACCATTTGAATATTTGATAGCACCCCGACTTGGTTTATGAAATTAGAAAAATAAGTGGCTGTTACTAGGGGATTTGGGGAATTGAGTTTTCCTTTAGGAAAATAGAAGAGATGATACTAGAGGGGCATTATTATCTGCCAAATTTGCGTCAGTTAATATTTTGTACTTCCAAGATTTTCTAATTTATTTGGATGAAACTAAATTCATTATGTTTCTCATGTTCAGAGTTTAAAATCGTCCAACAAATTCGACTTGGATAATTAAGAATGAGTATGTAGGAAGAAACCGTGTGCTTCTGGACATACCAACATGACAGAAACTCATGATCTCATGTTTAGTTATTTGTTTGGAGGGATGTCATGATTATACACATCATGCTTCTCTGTACATATATTTCAATAACTACACACTATATTTAGGAAAGTATCGAACAATTTTGTTTGTTTGTTTTTCGTTGTAAACTTACAAATATTTTTTGTTTGCTCAATTGTAGTTTCATTTCTAAAACATTACTAACAGTAAATTTACATAACTAATACACTTGGGAGAGTTAAAAAATGTATGAATTTCTACCAAGGCCTAACAATTCTTTGAAAAAATTGTTTTTGGGAGATATTTGCACATGCTGACGAATATATTAACATTTTTTAGAGCAAGGAAATCAAACTATAGTGTTCTTATATGACATATAAATGTTACATAAGTGTAAAATATATTATTAAAGAACAAAGTGTCAATTTTTTCAAGTGTAAATTTATAATTCATAATTAGTTCCTCTATTGCATATAACAATACGTACAAAAAGAATCTACTAAGCTATTTTCCAAATTACTAGCCCGTGCGCACGCACGGGTTGACAACTAGTGTATTACAATTTTCGGATAATACAATTATAGCATGAACAATAGACAATTATCATGAACAAGGAAATATAATAATAACCATTTTATTATTTCCTCTAGGGCATATTTCTAACACTTGATACTTAGTAAATGAATCTGGCAGGTTATTTGCAATGTGTTGCAAATTATCTGAATGCATGGTTCAACTCTTTGAGTACGTTGATTTGAGGCTGAAATGTGTTCACATTCCACTAATTTCCTGGCATTCTTTATGGCATTTTAAATCTCCCCTAATGCCCGGAAATGTTTGTCACTGAATCAACATACTCACCTTGAATAACTCCCCATGCGAGGGGCTTGAGGTATTGATTTTAATATAGTTATTCCTCATGTATATCCCAACTATATGCTGAGGGGTCGATGATGTATTTCTGGGTGGTGATATCGGTGTGTAACTGAATTACCGCAGATGGAAAATACTTGGTAGATTTCCACGTATCAAAGATAGAGGGGAGTAATATTATGTAGTTTGGTCATGAACGTGTAAAACTACAGGACTCCAACGTAAAGTTGCTAAGTTGCAATTCCAAAGTAAAGATAATGCAATGAGCTTAACTCTTTGGATTAAGGATTCTACCAAACCATTTTGAGTCTACACATATAGGACAAACTGCTAAACTTCAATCCTAGGGCCATAGTGAAGGCACACAAAGAGAAATTTGCAAAATTGTCCATTGGATTTTGATTAAAATCGATGTTCAGGATAATGAACCAATGGTTTCGTGTGGATAAAGTGAAGGAAATATGCCCTAGAGGCAATAATAAAGTTGTTATTTATATTTCCTTATATATCATAATAAATGTCTTCTATTCATGCTAGAATTGTATTAACCGGAAACTTGATACATGTGTGAATACATAGACAAAACAGAGTGTCCCTAGTATGCCTCTACTAGACTAGCTCGTTATAGATGGTTATGTTTCCTGACCATAGACATGTGTTGTCATTTTATCAATGGGAGCACATCATTATGAGAATGATGTGATGGACTAGACCCATCCGTTAGCTTAGTACTATGATCGTTTAACTGCTATTGCTTTCTTCATGACTTATACATGTTCCTATGACAATGAGATTATGCAACTCCCGAATACCGGAGGAACACCTTGTGTGATATCAAACATCACAATGTAACTAGGTGATTATAAAGATGCTCTACAGGTGTCTCGGAAGGTGTTTGTGGTGATGGCATAGATCGAGAATAGGATTTGTCACTCTGATTGTCACAGAGGTATCTCTGGGCCCTCTCGGTAATACACATCATCATAAGCCTTGCAAGCAAACGACTAATGAGTTAGTCACGAGATGACGTATTACGGAACGAGTAAAGAGACTTGCCGGTGACGAGATTGAACTAGGTATGATGATACCGATGATCGAATCTTGGGCAAGTAACATACCGATGACAAAGGGAACAACGTATGTTGTTATGCGGTTTGACCGATAAAGATCTTCGTCGAATATGTAGGAACCAATATGAGCATCCAGGTTACGCTATTGCTTATTGACCAGAGATGAGTCTCGGTCATGTCTACATAGTTCTCGAACCCGCAGGGTCCGCATGCTTAACGTTCGATGACAATCAGTATTATGAGTTTATGTGTTTTCATGTACTGAAGGTTGTTCGAAGTCCCGGATGAGATCACGGACATGACGAGGAGTCTCGGAATGGTCGAGACATAAAGAATGATATATTGGACGATATTATTCGGACACCGGATGAGTTCCGGGGGTCATCGGATAATTATCGGGATGCCGGAAGGGTTATCGGAACCACTAGAGAAGTAATGGGCCTTATTGGGCTTTAGGGGAGAGAGAGGGAGGCTTCCTAGGGCAGGCCACGCGCCCCCATGGCCTAGTCCGAATTGGACTAGGGGGAGGGGCGGCGCCCCCTTCCTTCCTTCTCTTCTCTTCCTCCCTTCCTTCTTCTCCTAGTTGGACTAGGAAGGGGGGGGGGGTTCCTACTCCTAGTAGGAGTAGGATTGCCCCCCTTGGGTGCGCCCTATAGGGCCGGTCGGCTTCTCCCTTGCTCCTTTATATATGGGGGCAAGGGGGCACCCTAGAACACACAAGTTGACAATTGTTTTAGCCGTGTGCGGTGCCCCCCTCCACTGTTACACACCTCGGTCATATTGTCATGGTACTTAGGCGAAGCCCTGCGTCGGTAACTTCATCAACACCGTCACCACGCCATCGTGCTGATGAAACTCTCCCTCGGCCTCAGCTGGATCAAGAGTTCGAGGGACGTCACCGAGCTGAACGTGTGCAGATCGTGGAGGTGTCGCGCGTTCGGTGCTTGATCAGTTGGATCGCGAAGACGTTCGACTACATCAACCACGTTACTAAACACTTCCACTTTTGGTCTACGAGGGTACGTGGACACACTCTCCTGCTCGTTGCTATGCTTCTCCTAGATAGATCTTGCGTGTTCGTAGGAAATTTCTGAAATACTACGTTCCCCAACAGTGGCATCAGAGCCAGGTCTATGCGTAGATGATATGCACGAGTAGAACACAATGAGTTGTGGGCGATAATAGTCGTACTGCTTACCAGCATGTCATACGTTGATTCGACGGTATTGTGAAATGAAGCGGCCCGGTCCGACATTACGCGTACGCTTACGCGAGATTGGTTTCAACGTTACGAGCACTCGTTGCTTAAAGGTGACCGGCGGGTGTCTGTCTCTCTCACTTTAGTTGAATTGAGTGTGACTACGCCCGGTCCTTGTTAGAAGGTTAAAACATCACACTTGACGAAAAATCATTGTGGTTTTGATGCGTAGGTAAGAACGGTTCTTGCTAAGCCCGTAGCAGCCACGTAAATCTTGCAACAACAAAGTAGATGACGTCTAACTTGTTTTTGCAGGGCATGTTGTGATGTGATATGGTCAAGATGTGATGAGTTATACGTTATTGTACGAGATGATCATGTTTTGTAAATTATCGGCAAATTGCAGGAGCCTTATGGTTGTCTCTTTATTGTATGAATTGCGAAGGCCATGTAATTGCTTTACTTTATCACTATGAGTTAGCGATAGTAGTAGTAGAAATAGTTGGCGAGACGACCACGATGCTACGATGAAGATCATGGTGTCAAGCCGGTGACAATGGAGATCATGACGATGCTTTGGAGATGGAGATCGAAAGCACAAGATGATGATGGCCATATCATGTCACATATTTTGATTGCATGTGATGTTTATCTTATTATGCTTCTTATTTTGCTTAGTACGGCGGTAGCATTATAAGATGATCCCTTACAAAAATTTCAAGGTACAAGTGTTCTCCGTGAGTATGCACCATTGCGATAGCTCGTCGTGCCGAGACACCACATGATGATTGGGTGTGATAAGCTCTACGTTCAAATACAACGGGTGTAAGACAGTTTTGCACAAGCAGAATACTCGGGTTAAACTTGATGAGCCTAGCATGTGCAGACATGGCCTCGAAACACTGGAGACCAAAAGGTCGAGCGTGAATCATATAGTAGATATGATCAACATAAGATGTTCACCATTGAAAACTACTCCATCTCACGTGATGGTCGGACATGGTTTAGTTGATTTGGATCACGTGATCATTTAGATGACTAGAGGGATGTCTATCTAAGTGGGAGTTCTTTAGTAATATGATTAATTGAACTTTAATTTATCACGAACTTAGTCCTGATAGTTTTTGCATATCTATGTTGTTGTAGATCAATGGCCCGTGCTACCGTTCCCTTGAATTTTAATGCGTTCCTAGAGAAAGCTAAGTTGAAAGATGATGGTAGCAACTACATGGTCAGGGTCCGTAACTTGAGGATTATCCTCATTGCTGCACAGAAGAATTATGTCCTTGAAGCACCGCTAGGTGACAAGCCCCCTCCCGTTAATGCAGACGCTTTGAACGTCTGGCAGACGCAGTCTGATGACTACTCGATAGTTCAGTGTGCCATGCTTTACGGCTCATAACCGGGACTTCAAAAACGTTTTGAACGCCACGGAGCATATGAGATGTTCCAAGAGTTGAAAATAGTATTTCAGAGCATGTTGAGGATATTGCTTATCATTATTGTCTCGGCCAGCTATGGATTAGAGATTAATCGAAAATCGGCCAATTAATTTATTTTATCGGTCGACTATTAATCGGCCATTTTTTTGCAAATCCCATGTTCCCAACACTGAAATATGCTATATTCAACACCAGGAAAATATTGGACATAAGTGTTACCTTGATTCCTTGCCTTTGAATCCATGTATAATGACGAACAAAATAGGATGACAATACATATTGCATAACAAGGTCCACAAAACGCAAATAAACATAGTTTTTGCAAACATAGTGCTATGAATAGGCCCGATGTATCGGTAGATTCCCGATAAATCGCTTGTCATAGCGATAAATTGGCCTAAGCGATAAATGGCGAAGATAAGGCATAATCTTATCGGTCACCCCAAGAGTAGCGATAAATCGGATGATAAATCGCTGAATCGGAAGATTTCTTGAACAAAGTTTCAGACTCATGCCCGTGTCAAGAGGTATGACACCTCTGACAAGTACTTTGCCTGCAAGATGGAGGAGAATAGCTCAACCAATGAGCATGTGCTTAGAATGTGTGAGTACTACAATCGCTTGAATCAAGTGGGAGTTAATCTTCCAGATAAGATAGTGATTGTGTTGGGGAACGTAGTATTTTAAAATTTTCCTACGATCACGCAAGATCTATCTACCAGATGCATAGCAACGAGAGGGAAGAGTGTGTCTACGTACCCTCGTAGACCGGGAGCGGAAGCGTCAAGTGACGCGGTTGATGTTGTCGAACTTCTTCGCGATCCAACCGATCAAGCACCGAACGTACGGCACCTCCGCGTTCAGCACACGTTCAGCTTGATGACGTCCCACGAGCTCTTGATCCAGTTGAGCTTCACGGGAGAGTTTCGTCAGCACGACGGCGTGGTGACGGATATGATGTGTTCACCGGCGCAGGGCTTCGCCTAAGCTCCGCGACGGTATGACCGAGGTGTGATTCTGTGGAGGGGGGCACCGCACACGGCTAAAACAATTCAACTTGTGTGTCTTTGGGTGCCCCCCTGCCCCCGTATATAAAGGAGCAAGGGAGGGAGGCCGGCCAACTCTTCCTGGTGCGGCTAGGAGTGGACTCCTACTAGGAATAGGATTGCAATCCTATTCCTAGTAGGATTCACCAAAAAGGAAGAAGGGGGAAAGGAATAGGAGAGGTGGCGCCCCCCCCCAATCCTAGTCCAACTAGGAACCCTAGGTGGGGGCGCCGGCCAGCTCTATGGGCTGCCTCTCTCTTTCCCTTTAGGCCCACTATGGACCATCCCCTCTCGTAGGGGGTTCCGGTAACCCCCTCCGGCATTCCCGATAAATCCGAAACTTTTCCGGTATACTTCCGGTGTCCGAATATAGCTGTCCAATATATCAATCTTTATGTCTCGGACATTCCGAGACTCCTCGTCATGTCCGTGATCTCATCCGGGACTCCGAACTACCTTCGGTACATCAATACTCATAAACTCATAATACCGACCGTCATCAAACGTTAAGCGTGCGGACCCTACGGGTTCGAGAACTATGTAGACATGACCGAGACTCATCTCCGGTCAATAACCAATAGCGGAACCTGGATGTTCATATTGGCTCCTACATATTCTACGAAGATCTTTTATCGGTCAGAACCGCATAACAACATACGTTGTTCCTTTTGTCAAACGGTATGTTACTTGCCCGAGATTCGATCGTTGGTATCTTTATACCTAGTTCAATCTCGTTACCGGCAAGTCTCTTTACTCGTTCCGTAACACATCATCTCGTGACTAACTCATTAGTCTTTTGCTTGCAAGGCTTATTATGATGTGTGTTACCGAGAGGGCCCAGAGATACCTCTCCGACACTCGGAGTGACAAATCCTAATCTTGATCTATGCCAACACCACGAATACTTTCGGAGACACCTGTAGAGCATCTTTATGATCACCCAGTTACGTTGTGACGTTTGATAGCACACAAGGTGTTCCTACGGTATTCGGGAGTTGCATAATCTCATAGTCATAGGAACATGTATAAGTCATGAAGAAAGCAATAGCAGTTAAACTAAACGACCATAGTGCTATGCTAACGGATGGGTCTTGTCCATCACATCATTCTCCTAATGATGTGATCCCGTTGATCAAATGACAACTCATGTCTATGGCCAGGAAACATAACCATCTTTGATCAATGAGCTAGTCTAGTAGAGGCATACTAGGGACACTCTGTTTTGTCTATGTATTCACACATGTACTAAGTTTCCGGTTAATACAATTCTAGCATGAATAATAAACATTTATCATGATATAAGGAAATATAAATAACAACTTTATTATTGCCTCTAGGGCATATTTCCTTCAGTCTCCCACTTGCACTAGAGTCAATAATCTAGCTCACACCGCCATGTGATTTAATACCGATAGTTCACATCGTTATGTGAATAACACCTATAGTTCACATCACCATGTGACCAACACCCAAAGGGTTTACTAGAGTCAATAATCTAGTTCACATCGATATGTGATTAATACCCAAGAGTAATAAGGTGTGATCATGTTTTGCTTGTGAGAGAAGTTTTAGTCAATGGGTCTGTCATATACAGATCCCTATGTATTTCGCAAATTTCTATGTCTACAATGCTCTGCATGGAGCTACTCTAGCTAATTGCTCCCACTTTCAATACACATCCAGATTGATACTTAGAGTCATCTGGATTTAGTGTCAAAGCTTGCATCGGCGTAACCCTTTACGACGAACTCTTTATCACCTCCATAATCGAGAAATATTTCCTTAGTCATCCAATTACTAAGGATAATTTTGACCGCTGTACAGTGATCTACTCCTGGATCACTATTGTACCTCCCTGTCAAACTCTTGGCAAGGTACACAACGTGTTTTGTACACAGCATGGCATACTTTATAGAACCTATGGCTGAGGCATAGGGAATGACTTTCATTCTCTCTATATTTTTTTTGCCGTGGTCTGGTTTTGAGTCTTACTCAACTTCACACCTTACAAATCAGGCAAGAACTTCTGCTTTGACTGATCCATTTTGAACTACTTCAAAATCTTATCAAGGTATGTACTCATCGAAAGTCTTATCAAGCGTCTTGATCTATCTATATAGATTCTTGATGCTCAATATGTAAGCAGCTTCACCGAGGTCTTTCTTTGAAAAACTCTTTTCAAACACTCCTTTATGCTTTCTAGAAAATTCAACATCATTTCCGATCGACAATATGTCATTCACATATACTTATCAGAAAGGTTGTAGTGCTCCCACTCACTTCTTGTAAATACAGGCTTCTCCAAAAGTCTGTAAAAACCATATGTTTTGATCACCTCATCAAAGCGTATATTCCAACTCCGAGATGCTTGCACCAGTCCATAGATGGATTGCTGGAGCTTGCATAATTTGTTAGCACCTTTTGGATCGACAAAACCTTCTGGTTGTATCATATACAACTCTTCTTTGAGATATCCATTCAGGAATGTAGTTTTGACATCCATTTGCCAGATTTCATAATCATAAAATGCGGCAATTACTAACATGATTCAGACAGACTTAAGCATCGCTACAGGTGAGAAAGTCTCATCGTAGTCAACTCCTTGAACTTGTCAAAAACCTTTCGCAACAAGTCAAGCTTTGTAAACAGTAATATTACCGTCTGCGTCGGTCTTCCTCTTGAAGATCCATTTATTTTCGATGGCTTGCCGATCATTGGGCAAGTCAACCAAAGTCCACACTTTGTTCTCATACATGGATCCCATCTCAGATTTCATGGCTTCAAGCCATTTTGCGGAATCTGGGCTCAGCTTCGCTTCCTCATAGTTCGTAGGTTCATCATGGTCTAGTAACATGATTTCCAGAACTGGGTTGCCGTACCACTCTGGTGCGGAACGTACTCTGGTTGATCTACGACGTTCAGTAGAAACTTGATCCGAAGTTTCATGATCATTATCATTAACTTCCTCACTAATTGGTGTAGGAATCACTGGAACAATTTCCTGTGATGTACTACTTTCCAATCCGGGAGAAGGTACAATTACCTCATCAAGTTCTACTTTCCTCCCACTCACTTCTTTCGAGAGAAACTCCTTCTCTAGAAAGGATCCATTTTAGCAACGAATATCTTGCCTTCGGATCTGTGATAGAAGGTGTACCCAACAGTCCCATTTTTTTTGGGTATCCTATGAAGATTTACTTCTCCGGTTTGGGTTCGAGCTTATCATGTTGAAACTTTTTCACATAAGCATCGCAGTCCCAAACTTTAGGAAACAACAACTTTGGTTTCTTGCCAAACCACAGTTCTTAAGGCGTTGTCTCAACGGATTCAGATGAGGCCCTTATTTAACGTGAATGCAGCTGTCTCTAATGCATGACCCAAAACGATAGTGGTAAATCGGTAAGAGACATCATAGATCGCACCATATCCAATAAAATACGGTTACGATGTTCGGACACACCATTACGCTGTGGTGTTCCAGGTGGCGTGAGTTGTGAAACTATTCCACATTGTTTCAAATGAATACCAAACTCGTAACTCAAATATTCTCCTCCACGATCAGATCGTAGAAACTTTATTTTCTTGTTACGATGATTCTCTACTTCACTCTAAAATTCTTTGAAGTTTTCAAATGTTTCAGACTTGTGTTTCATTAAGTAGATATACCTATATCTGCTCAAATCATCAGTGAAGGTCAGAAAATAACGATACCCGCCGCGAGCATCAACACTCATTGGTCCACATACATCAGTATGTATGATTTCCAACAAATCTGTTGCTCGCTCCATAGTTCCGGAGAACGGAGTTTTAGTCATCTTGCCCATGAGGCATGGTTCGCAAGCACCAAGTGATTCATAACCAAGTGATTCCAAAAGTCCATCATTATGGAGTTTCTTCATGCGTTTTACACCAATATGACTTAAACGGCAGTGCCACAAATAAGTTGCACTATCATTATTAACCTTGCATCTTTTGGCTTCAATATTATGAATATGTGTATCACACGATCGAGATCCAACAAACTATTTTCATTGGGTGTATGACCATAGAAGGTTTTATTCATGTAAACAGAACAACAATTATTCTCTAACTTACATGAATAACCGTATTGCAATAAACATGATCAAATCACATTCATGCTCAACACAAACACCAAATAACAGTTATTTAGGTTCAACACTAATCCCGAAAGTATAGGGAGTGTGCGATGATGATCATATCAATCTTGGAACTGCTTCCAATACACATCATCACTTCATCCTTTAACTAGTTTATGTTCATTATGCAACTCCCACTTCTAGTTACTACTTTTTAGCAACTGAACCAATATCAAATACCGAGGGGTTGCTATGAACACTAGTAAAATACACATTAATAATCTGTATATCAAATATACCTTTGTTCACTTTGCCATCCTTCTTATCCGCCAAGTATCTAGGGCAGTTCCACTTTTAGTGACCATTTCCTTTGCAGTATAAGCACTTGTTTCAGGCTTGAGTTTAGCTTTGGGTTTCTTCACGGGAGTGACAACTTGCTTGTCATTCTTCTTGAAGTTCCCCTTCTATCCTTTTGCCCTTTACTTCAAACAAGTGGTCTTGTTAACCATCAACACTTGATGCTTTTTCATGATTTCTACCTTCGCCTACGTCAGTATCGCGAAGAGCTGGGAATTCCTTTCGTCATCCCTTGCATATTATAGTTCATCACAAAGTTCTACTAACTTGGTAATAGTGACTAGAGAACTTTGTCAATTACTATCTTATCTGGAAGATTAACTCCCACTTGATTAAAGTAATTGTAGTACCCAGACAATCTGAGCACATGCTCACTGGTTGAGCTATTCTCCTCCATCTTGTAGGCAAAGTACTGTCAGAAGTCTTATACCTCTCGACACGGGCATGAGTATGAAATACTAATTTCAACTCTTGGAACATCTTATATGCTCCGTGGCGTTCAAAACGTTTTTGAAGTCCCGGTTCTAAGCCGTAAAGCATGGTGCACTAAACTATCAAGTAGTCATCATACCGAGCTTTTGTCAAAACGTTCATAACGTCTACATCTGCTCCTGCAATAGATCTGTCACCTAGCGGTGCATCAAGGACATATTTCTCTGTGCAGCAATGAGGATAATCCTCAGATCACGGAACAATTCCGCATCATTGCTACTAACATATTTCAACTTGGTTTTCTCTAGGAACATAAAAAAAAACGGGGAGCAACATCGCGAGCTATTGATCTACAACATAGATATGCTAATACTACCAGGACTAAGTTCATGATAAATTAAAGTTCAATTAATCATATTACTTAAGAACTCCCACTTAGATAGACATCCCTCCGGTCATCTAAATGATCACGTGATCCAAATCAACTAAACCATGTCCGATCATCACGTGAGATGGAGTAGTTTCAATGGTGAACATCTTATGTTGATCATATCTACTATATGATTCACGCTCGACCTTTCGGTCTCCAGTGTTCCGAGGCCATATCTGTATATGCTAGGCTCGTCAAGTTTAACCCGAGTATTCTGCGTGTGCAAAACTGGCTTACACCCGTTGTATTTGAACGTAGAGCTTATCACACCCGATCATCACGTGGTGTCTCGGCACGACGAACTTTCGCAACGGTGCATACTCAGGGAGAACACTTATACCTTGAAATTTTAGTAAGGGATCATCTTATAATGCTACCGTCGTTCTAAGCAAAATAAGAAGCATAATAAGATAAACATCACATGCAATCAAAAATATGTGACATGATATGGCCATCATTATCTTGTGATTTTGATCTCCATCTTCAAAGCACCGTCATGATCACCTTCGTCACCGGCTTGACACCTTGATCTTCATCGTAGCATCGTTGTCGTCTCGCCAACTATTGCTTCCACGACTATCGCTACCGCTTAGTGATAAAGTAAAGCAATTACATGGCGATTGCATTTCATACAATAAAGCGACAACCATATGGCTCCTGCCAGTTGCCGATAACTTTACAAAACATGATCATCTCATACAAAACCGTATAACTCATCATGTCTTGACCATATCACATCACAACATGCCCTGCAAAAACAAGTTAGACGTCCTCTACTTTGTTTGTTGCAAGTTTTACGTGGCTGCTACGGGCTTAGCAAGAACCGTTCTTACCTACGCATACAAAACCACAACGATGTTTCGTCAAGTCTGTGCTGTTTTAACCTTCACAAGGACCGGGCATAGCCACACTTGATTCAGCTAAAGTGAGAGAGACAGACACCCGCCAGTCACCTTTAAGCAACGAGTGCTCGTAACGGTGAAACCAGTCTCGCGTAAGCGTACGCGTAATGTCGGTCCGGGCCGCTTCATCTCACAATACCGCCGAAGCAAAGTATGACATGCTGGTAAGCAGTATGACTAGTATCGTCCACAATCTCATTGTGTTCTACTCGTGCATATCATCTACGCATAGACCTGGCTCATGATGCCACTGTTGGGGAACGTAGTATTTTAAAATTTTCCTACGATCACGCAAGATCTATCTACCAGATGCATAGCAACGAGAGGGAAGATTGTGTCTACGTACCCTCGTAGACCGGGAGCGGAAGCGGCAAGTGACGCGGTTGATGTTGTCGAACTTCTTCGCGATCCAACCGATCAAGCACCGAACGTACGGCACCTCCGCGTTCAGCACACGTTCAGCTTGATGACGTCCCACGAGCTCTTGATCCAGTTGAGCTTCACGGGAGAGTTTCGTCAGCACGACGGCGTGGTGACGGATATGATGTGTTCACCGGCGCAGGGCTTCGCCTAAGCTCCGCGACGGTATGACCGAGGTGTGATTCTGTGGAGGGGGGCACCGCACACGGCTAAAACAATTCAACTTGTGTGTCTTTGGGTGCCCCCCTGCCCCCGTATATAAAGGAGCAAGGGAGGGAGGCCGGCCAACTCTTCCTAGTGCGGCTAGGAGTGGACTCCTACTAGGAATAGGATTGCAATCCTATTCCTAGTAGGATTCACCAAAAAGGAAGAAGGGGGAAAGGAATAGGAGAGGTCGCGCCCCCCCCCCCCCCAATCCTAGTCCAACTAGGAACCCTAGGTGGGGGCGCCGGCCAGCTCTATGGGCTGCCTCTCTCTTTCCCTTTAGGCCCACTATGGACCATCCCCTCTCGTAGGGGGTTCCGGTAACCCCCTCCGGCATTCCCGATAAATCCAAAACTTTTCCGGTATACTTCCGGTGTCCAAATATAGCTGTCCAATATATCAATCTTTATGTCTCGGACATTCCGAGACTCCTCGTCATGTCCGTGATCTCATCCGGGACTCCGTACTACCTTCGGTACATCAATACTCATAAACTCATAATACCGATCGTCATCAAACGTTAAGCGTGCGGACCCTACGGGTTCGAGAACTATGTAGACATGACCGAGACTCATCTCCGGTCAATAAACAATAGCGGAACCTGGATGTTCATATTGGCTCCTACATATTCTACGAAGATCTTTTATCGGTCAGAACCGCATAACAACATACGTTGTTCCTTTTGTCAAACGGTATGTTACTTGCCCGAGATTCGATCGTCGGTATCTTTATACCTAGTTCAATCTCGTTACCGGCAAGTCTCTTTACTCGTTCCGTAACACATCATCTTGTGACTAACTCATTAGTCTTTTGCTTGCAAGGCTTATTATGATGTGTGTTACCGAGAGGGCCCAGAGATACCTCTCCGACACTCGGAGTGACAAATCCCAATCTTGATCTATGCCAACACCACGAACACTTTTGGAGACACCTGTAGAGCATCTTTATGATCACCCAGTTACGTTGTGACGTTTGATAGCACACAAGGTGTTCCTACGGTATTCGGGAGTTGCATAATCTCATAGTCATAGGAACATGTATAAGTCATGAAGAAAGCAATAGCAGTTAAACTAAACGATCATAGTGCTATGCTAACGGATGGGTCTTGTCCATCACATCATTCTCCTAATGATGTGATCCCGTTGATCAAATGACAACTCATGTCTATGGCCAGGAAACATAACCATCTTTGATCAATGAGCTAGTCTAGTAGAGGCATACTAGGGACACTCTGTTTTGTCTATGTATTCACACATGTACTAAGTTTCCGGTTAATACAATTCTAGCATGAATAATAAACATTTATCATGATATAAGGAAATATAAATAACAACTTTATTATTGCCTCTAGGGCATATTTCCTTCAGATTGACAGAGTTCTCTAGTCACTATCACCAAGTTACTAGAACTTCGTGATGAACTATAATATGCAAGGGATGACGAAAATGATTCCCGAGCTCTTCGTGATGCTGAAATCATTAAGGTAGAAATCAAGAAAGAGCATCAATTGTTGATGGTTAACAAGACCACTAATTTCAAGAAAAGGGCAAGGGGAAGAAAGGGAACTTCAAGAAGAATGGAAAGCAAGTTGTCTCGCCCATGAAGAAGCCCAAAGCTGGACCTAAGCCTGAAACTGAGTGCTTCTAACTGCAAAGGAAATGGTCACTGGAAGCGGAAGTTCCCCGAATATTTGGCAGATAAGAAGGATGCTGAAGTAAACAAAGGTATACTTGATATACATATTGATAATGTGTACCTCACTAGTGTTCATAGTAGCCCCTGGGTATTCGATACTTGTTCGGTTGCTAAGATTAGTAACTCGAAACAGGAGTTGCGGAATAAACGAAGACTAGTTGAGGGTGAGGTGACGATGTGTGTTGGAAGTAGTTCCAATATTGATATGATCATCATTGCACAATCCCTGTACTTTCGGGATTAGTGTTAAACCTAAATAAATGTTATTTGGTGTTTGCGTTGAGCATGAACAAGATTGGATCGTGTTTGTTGCAATACGACTATTCATTTAAGTGAGAGAATAATTGTTATTCTATTTACATGAATAAAACCTTCTATGGTCATACACCCAAGGTGACTGGTTTATTGAATCTCGATCGTAGTAAATACACATATCCATAATATTGAAGCCAAAAGATGCAGAGTTGATAATGATAGTGCAACATAATTGTGGCACTGCCGTTTAGGTTATATTGGTGTAAAGTGCATGAAGAAACTCCATGCTGATGAACTTTCAAAATCACTTGATTATGAATCATTTGATGCTTGCAAACCATGCCTCATGGGCAAGATACTAAAACTCCGTTCTCCGGAACAATGGAGCGAGCAAGTGACTTATTGGAAATAATACATACTGATGTATAAGGACCAATGAGTGTTGATGCTCGCGGCATGTATCGTTATTTTCTCACCTTCACTGATGATTTGAGAAGATATGGGTCTATCTACTTGATGAAGCACAAGTCTGAAACATTTGAAAAGTTCAAAAATTTTTAGAGTGAAGTAGAGAATCATCGTAACAAGAAAATAAAGTTTCTACGATCTAATCGCGGGGGCGAATATTTGAGTTATGAGTTTGGTCTTCGTTTGAAACAATGTGGAATAGTTTCACAACTCACGCCACCTGGAACACCAAAGCGTAATGGTGTGTCCGAACGTCGTAACCGTACTTTATTAGATATGGTGCGATCTATGATGTCTCTTACCGATTTACCACTATCATTTTGGGGTGATGCTTTAGAGATAGCTACATTCATGTTAAATAGGGCACCATCTAAATCCGTTGAGACGACGCCTTATGAACTGTGGTTTGGCAAGAAACCCAAGTTGTCGTTTCAAAGTTTGGGGCTGCGATGCTTATGTGAAAAAGCTTCAACCTGATAAGCTCGAACCCAAGTTAGAGAAATGTGTCTTCATAGGATAACCAAAAGAAACTGTTGGGTACACCTTCTATCACAGATCCGAAGGCAAGATATTCGTTGCTAAGAATGGATCCTTTCTAGAGAAGGAGTTTCTCTCGAAAGAAGTGAGTGGGAGGAAAGTAGAACTTGATGAGGTAATTGTACTTTCTCCCGAATTGGAATGTAGTACATCACAAAAACTAGTTCCAGTGATTCCTACACCAATAAGTGAGGAAGCTAATGATGATGATCATGAAACTTCAGATCAAGTTACTACAGAACCTCGTAGGTCAACCAGAGTACGTTCCGCGCCAGAGTGGTACGGTAACCCGGTTCTGGAACTCATATTGCTAGACCATGATGAACCTACGAACAACGAGGAAGCGATGATGAGCCCAGATTCCGCAAAATGGCTTGAAGCCATGAACTCTGAGATGGGATCCATGTATGAGAACAAAGTGTGGACTTTGGTTGACTTGCCCGATGATAGACAAACCATTGAAAAGAAATGGATCTTTAAGAGGAAGACTGACGCCGATGGTAACGTTACTGTCTACAAAGCTCGACTAGTTGCGAAAGTTTTTTGACAAGTTCAAGGAGTTGACTACGATGAGACTTTCTCACCCGTAGCGATGCTTAAGTCTGTCCGAATCATGTTAGCAATTGCCGCATGATAACCCACAAGTGTAGGGGATCACAACAGTTTTCGAGGGTAGAGTATTCAACCCAAATTTATTGATTCGACACAAGGGGAGCCAAAGAATACTCTCAAGTATTAGCAGTTGAGTTGTCAATTCAACCACACCTGGAAGACTTAGTATCTGCAGCAAGATAGTTTAGTAGCAAAGTAATATGGAAGTTACGGTAATAGTGGCAAAAGTAGCGATAGTAGTTTTGTAGTGATTGTAACAGTAGCAGCGGAAAAGTAAATAAGCAACAAGCAATAGGTGAAAAGATCGTAGGCATTGGATCAGTGATGGATAATTATGTCGGATGCGATTCCTCATGTAATAGTTATAACATAGGGTGACATAGAACTAGCTCCAGTTCATCAATGTAATGTAGGCATGTATTCTGAATATAGTCATACGTGCTTATGTGAAAGAACTTGCATGGCATCTTTTGTCATACCCTCCCATGGCAGCGGGGTCCTATTGGAAACTAAGGGATATTAAGGCCTCCTTTTAATAGAGTACCGGACCAAAGCATTAACACATAGTGAATACATGAACTCCTCAAACTATGGTCATCACCGGAAGTGGTCTCGATTATTGTCACTTCGGGGTTGCTGGATCATAACACATAGTAGGTGACTATTGACTTGCAAGATAGGATAAAAAACACACATATATTCAGGAAAACATAATAGGTTCAAATCTGAAATCATGGCACTCGGGCCCTAGTGACAAGCATTAAGCATTGCAAAGTCATAGCAACATCAATCTTAGAACATAATGGATACTAGGGATTAAACCCTAACAAAACTAACTCGATTACATGGTAAATCTCATCCAACCCATCACCGTCCAGCAAGCCTACGATGGGATTACTCACGCACGGCGGTGAGCATCATGGAATTGGTGATGGAGGAAGGTTGATGATGACGACGACGATGATCTCCACTCTCCGGAGCCCTGAACGGACTCCAGATCAGCCCTCTCGAGAGAGATTAGGGCTTGGCGGTGGCTCCGTATCGTAAAACGTGATGAATCCTTCTCTCTGATTTTTTCCCCGAAAGTGAATATATGGAGTCGGGGGAGATGTCGGTGGAGCCTCTGGGGGCTCACGAGGCAGGGGGTGTGCCCAGGGGGGGCGCGCCCCCACCCTCGTGGACAGGGTGTGGGCCCCTTGGTTTGGTTCTTTCCGCAAGTATTGTTTATATATTCCAAAATAAATCTCCGTTGATTTCAGGTCATTCCGAGAACTTCTATTTCTGCACATAAATAACACCATGGCAGTTCTGCTGAAAACAGCGTCTGTCCAGGTTAGATCCATTCAAATCATGCAAGTTAGAGTCCAAAACAAGGGCAAAAGTGTTTGGAAAAGTAGATACGTTGGAGACGTAGCAACCCCCCCCCCCAAGCTTAAACCTTTGCTTGTCCTCAAGCATTTCAGTTGACAAACTGAAAGTGATAAAGAAAAAATTTGACAAACTCTGTTTGCGCTTGTTGTTGCAAATATGTAAAGCCAACATTCAAGTTTTCAGGAAGGATAATGAACTAACCATAATCACAATAACTTTCTGGTCTCATGTCTACTCATATCAATGGCATAATCAACTTGCGAGCAATAATAATAAACCCCGGATGACAACACTTTCCCAATACAATCATAATATGGTATGACAAGATGGTATCTCGCTAGCCCTATTTGAGACCGCAAAACATAAATGCAGAGCACCTATGAAGATCAAGGACTAACTAGACATTGTAATTCATGGTAAAAGAGATCCAGTCACAATCATACTCAAAGTAAATTAATAGTAATACTTGCAAATGATAGCGGTGCTCTCAAACTGGTGCTCTTTAATAAGAGGATGATGACTTAACATAAAAGTAAATAGATAGGCCCTTCGTAGAGGGAAGCATGGATTTGTAGAGGTGCCAGAGCTCGATTTTGAAATAGAGATGAATAATATTTTGAGCGGTATACTTTCACTGTCAACATAACAACCAAGAGATCTCGATATATCCCATGCTACACACATTATAGGCGGTTCACAAACAGAATGGTAAAGTTTATACTCCCCCAACCACCAACAAGCACACTCCACGGCTGACCCGTAACAACGGGTACCGTCCAAACCAGCAACAGCCCCGGGGGAGTTTTGTTTAATTATTATGATTTGAGCATGGGACTGGGCATCCCGGTTACCAGCCATTTTCTCATGAATGATGAGCGGAGTCCACTCATCATGAGAATAACCCACCTAGCATGGAAGATATAGACAACCCTAGTTGATACATGAGTTGTTCGATCATACAAAACAGAATTTCATTTGAAGGTTTGGAGTTTGGCACATAGAAATTTACTTTGAACGGCAGGTAGATACCGCATATAGGAAGGTATGGTGGACTCATATGGAAGTGGATGCACAAGCAGTATTCCCGCTTAGTACAAGTGAAGGCTAGAAATAGACTGGGAAGCAACGAGCTAGAGACCAACAACAGTCATGAACATGCATTAAAATTAATCAACAATGAATGCAAGCATGAGTAGGATATAAATCACCATGAACATAAATATCGTGGAGGCTGTGTTGATTTTGTTTCAACTACATGCGTGAACATGTGCCAAGTCAAAACACTTGAATCGTTCAAAGGAGGGTACCACCGTATCATACCACATCACAACCATTTTAATATCATGTTGGCAAGCAAGGTGATTTATAAACTCTTAGCTAATTAAGCATGGCATGAGCATCTATGTTCTCTAATTATCATTGCAAGCATGTTTCATTCATAATAGGCTGAATCAGGAATGATGAACTATCATATTTACAAAAACAAGAGAGGTCGAGTTCCTACCAGCTTTTCTCATCTCAATCAACCCATCATATATCGTCATTATTGCCTTTCACTCGGACGACCGAACGGTGTGGAAAATAATAATAGTGCACGTGCATTGGACTAAGTTGGAATCCGCAAGCATTTAATACAAGGGAGAATACAAAGTAATGTGGCTCTTGGTTAAATCAACAACAATGTAGATGAGAGCCACTACGCATTTTCATCATGGTCTTCTCCTCTTGACCCCCAAAGAAAAGAAATGAAACTATTTACATGGGAAAGCTCCCAACAAGCAGAAGAAGAACGAGAAATCTTTTTGGGTTTTCTTTTAATTACTACTACCATAGGCATGGAAAGTAGACTAGCTAAAAGCTACAACTAATTTTTTTTGTTTTTCTAAAGGTTTTTCTAACACACAAGAAAAAGACTAAGAAAAGAAATTAAACTAGCATGGATAGTATAAGGAAAAAGTATGAGCACCAACTACTGAAATGAGTGTGTGAACATGAATGTAATGTCGGTGAGAAATATGTACTCCCCCAAGCTTAGGCTTTCGGCCTAAGTTGGTCTATTGCCACGGATCAAAGCTACTCTCTCCGGTGCACAGAGGAGCATCCTCTAGGTGCCAGTGGTTGGCAATCTCATCCGGATCCCACCGATAAACCGACTGCCGATAAGGGTCAAGTGGTGGTTCCAGCTCTGGCTCTGAAGCTTGTGCTTGGCTCCAGTACGCATAAATGGCATCCGGCAAAACAAGTTACGTGCTTGAAAGTAAATTAAACAAAGATGGTGCAGGTAAGGTAATAATCTCACAATATTTTTCATCAAACATCAATTTATACTTAAGCAACTTCTTCTTATCTTTAACAATAAAATCATGTGCTATAATACTCTTATAATTTAGAAAAGCCAGGGCCAACAACTTTTCTTCCTTCTCATGATGCCTAATAGGTATTCTAAAGTGTTCAACAAGGCGTGAAGCAAAGATGCCTCCAAAGATGGGACCCTTTGTACGGTTCAGACTTAATCGTTTAGCAACAACAACACCCAAGCTAAAAGTTGCATCTCGAAACAAAGCATGGCGCAAAATAACAATATCAGGGGCACTAAGATTCCCACTGTTCCCATGACCAATTAAGCATCTACTAGCAAATATCGCAAAGTAGCGTAGAACAGGAAAATGTATACTAGTAATTCTTGCCCCTGAAACTTGCCTCGTTTCCCCTACAATTATCATATCGATAAACCCCTCAACACCCTTACGATGTGGTTCTTCAAGACTACCAGCAAAGGGTATCTTACATACTTTCATAGAACGACATCTCCTTAACCTCATCATATAAATGAAACCCCACTGAAGGTGGTGATTTCTTAGCATGAAAATGAAAGTTTTGCGTGAAAATATTAGTGAGCAAGAGATACTGTTCACGCTGGTCGTGGAGGAAGTCGGTGAGGCCTGCATTCTCCGCCAAATAATAAAAGTCTTTATAAATCCCGACGGCTTCCAAGAACTCATTGCAAGGCCATTCACATAGCCGAACTTCTGCGGTGTGAGGAATATTGTATTTGGGCTTCCTATTCTCCTCCTTCTGCTTATCCTTTGAGCTTTGACTAGAAGAGCCTCTCAACAATCTCCTCATTATTTTCTTCCTCTGAAAATTCTGAAATTTTTAGTGACTCAAAATAAAATTGAACCAAACTCAACAAGATTGATAGTAACTACTCCAACAAGTGCCTAGAGACTATATCCTGCATTAGAACTACTTGGAACCACATAAATTTGACATCGAAGCTCAAGAACATAGTCACCTAACCAACAAAAATTTGCAATAAATAAAGCACTAGAACAAAAACTAATTGGACCATTGGAGGAATCACATACCGAAGAACAATCTCCCCAAACAGTTTTGTGAACGGAGCTTTGAGCAAGGAGATCGAAAATGGCAGCAAGATGAGCTAGAACTCGTGCTTGAGTTGGTTGGTCATTTTTTGGGAGGAAGAAGGAGTATGTGGGTGCTGGAGTAAGTGGAGGGGGGGCACATGGGGCCCACGAGGTAGAGGGCACGCCCAGGGGGGTAGGCGCGCCCTGCACCCTCGTGGCCAGGTGCTGGCTCCTATGCTGTGTTCTCAATGCCAAATATTCTTAAATAATCTGGAAACAAAAATCATATTTCATTTTCGGGGCATTTGGAGAACTTTTATTTTCGGGGTATTTTTTTATTGCACAACTAACTCTGAAAACAGACATAAAATACTATTTTTGATTTATTTAATCTAATTAACAGAAAGTAAAAGCAGGGTATAGAAAGTTGTGCTTTCCAAATTCAACCTTCTCATGCTCATCAAAAGGAATCCATTAACAAGGTTGATCAGGTCTTGTTAATAAACTCTTTCCGAGTAACATGAAACTGGAGAATTTTCGAATAACACTAGGTTACCTCAATGGGGATATGTATGTCCCCAACAATAAGAATATCATATTTCTTCTTGACAGTAGGAAGAGGAAATTCAAAACCTCCAATAGTAATCGTTGAAATTTTTCCAATAGAATTGATACTGTGGACCTAAGGTTGTTTCCTCGAGAAATGTATCGTATGCTCATTACCATTGACATGAAAAGTGAAATTGCCTTTGTTGCAATCAATAACAGCCCCTGCAGTATTCAAGAAGGGTCTACCAAGGATAATAGACATATTATCGTCCTCAGGAATATCAAGGTAACAAAGTCCGTTAAAATAGTAACATTTGCAACCACAGCAGGCACATCCTCACAAATACCGACAGGTATATCAGTTGATTTATCGGCCATTTGCAAAGATATTTCAGTAGGTGTCAACTTATTCAAATCAAGTCTACGATATAAAGAGAGAGGCATAACACTAACACCGGCTCCAAGATCACATAAAGCAGTTTTAACATAGTTCCTTTTAATGGAGCATGGTATAGTTGGTACTCCTGGATCTCCTAGTTTCTTTGGTATTCCAGCTTTAAAAGTATAATTGGCAAGCTTGGTGGAAATTTTAACTTCAGGTATTTTTCTTTTATTTGTGGTAATGTCTTTCATATACTTAGCATACATATTTGTTTTGAGCATATCAGTCAAACGCATACGCAAAAAGATAGGTCTAATCATTTCAGCAAAGCGCTCAAAATCCTCTTCATCCTTAACATAACCCTTAGGAATAACATACAATTCATATCTAGGAGGAGAATCTTCATCATCACTTTCATCAATATTATCAGTTTCAATAATTTCATTCTCTCTAACCTTAGCAATTTGTTCATCAAGAATTTCACCTAGTGGCACAGTATTATCGAGCATAGAAGTAGTTTCATCATACACAGAACAAGTAGCATCATCAAGAACATACGACATATCAGATTCAATAGCAGGAGTAGGTGTCACAAGTTTACTCATAACAGAGGGTGAATCAAGTGTAGAGCTAGATGGCAGTTCCTTACCTCCCCTTGTAGTTGAGGGATAGATCTTGGTTTTTGAGTCTTTCAAGTTCTTCATAGTGATCAAAAGATATAAATCCGAAGTGACTTAAAGAATATAGCTATGCTCCCCGGCAACGGCGCCATAAAATAGTCTTGATCACCCACAAGTGTAGGGGATCGCAACAATTTTCAAGGGTAGAGTATTCAACCCAAATTTATTGATTCGACACAAGGGGAGCCAAAGAATACTCTCAAGTATTAGCAGTTGAGTTGTCAATTCAACTACACCTGGAAGACTTAGTATCTGCAGCAAGGTAGTTTAGTAGCAAAGTAATATGGAAGTAACGATAACAGTGGCAAAAGTAGCGATAGTAGTTTTGTAGTGATTGTAACAGTAGCAGCGGAAAAGCAAATAAGCAACAAGCAATATGTGAAAAGCTCGTAGGCATTGGATCAGTGATGGATAATTATGTCGGATGCGATTCGTCATGTAATAGTTATAACATAGGGTGACACAGAACTAGCTCTAGTTCACCAATGTAATGTAGGCATGTATTCCGAATATAGTCATACGTGCTTATGGGAAAGAACTTGCATGACATCTTTTGTCCTACCCTCCCGTGGCAGCGGGGTCCTATTGGAAACTAAGGGATATCAAGGCCTCTGTTTAATAGAGTACCGGACCAAAGCATTAACACATAGTGAATACATGAACTCCTCAAACTATGGTCATCACCAGGAGTGGTCCCGATTATTATCACTTCGGGGTTGCCGGATCATAACACATAGTAGGTGACTATCGACTTGCAAGATAGGATCAAGAACACACATATATTCATGAAAACATAATAGGTCCAGATCTGAAATCATGGCACTCGGGCCCTAGTGACAAGCATTAAGCATGGCAAAGTCATAGCAACATCAATCTTAGAACATAATGGATACTAGGTATCAAACCCTAACAAAACAAACTCGATTACATGGTAAATCTCATCCAACCCATCACCGTCCAGCAAGCCTACGATGGGATTACTCATGCACGGCGGTGACCATCATGGAATTGGTGATGGAGGAAGGTTAATGATGACGACGACGACGAAATCCACTCTCTGGAGCCCCGAACGGACTCCAGATCAGCCCTCCCGAGAGAGATTAGGGCTTGGTGGCGACTCCGTATCGTAAAACGCGATGAATCCTTCTCTGAGATTTTTTCTCCCTGAAAGTGAATATATGGAGTTGGGGGAGATGTCGGTGGAGCCTCAGGGGGCCCACGACGTAGGGGGCGCGCCCAGGGGGGGGCTCCCCCACCCTCGTCAACAGGGTGTGGGCCCCTTGGTCTGGTTCTTTCGCATGTATTTTTTATATATTCCAAAATAAATCTCCGTTGATTTTCAGGTCATTCCGAGAACTTTTATTTCTGCACAAAAATAACACCATGGCAGTTCTGCTGAAAACAGCGTCAGTCCGGGTTAGTTCCATTCAAATCATGCAAGTTAGAGTCCAAAACAAAGGCAAAAGTGTTTGTAAATGTAGATACATTGGAGACGTATCAACTGCCCCAAGATTAAACCTTTGCTTGTCCTCAAGCAATTCAGTTGATAAACTGAAAGTGATAAAGAAAAACTTTGACAAACTATGTTTGCGCTTGTTGTTGCAAATATGTAAAGCCAACATTCAAGTTTTCAGCAAAGATCATGAAGTAACCATAATCACAATAATTTTCAGGTCTCATGTCTACTCATATCAATGGCATAATCAACTAGCGAGCAATAATAATAAACCTCGGATGACAACACTTTCCCAAAACAATCATAATATGGTATGGCAAGATGGTATCTCGCTGACCCTTTCTGAGACCGCAAAATATAAATGCAGAGTACCTCTGAAGATCAAGGACTGACTAGACATTGCAATTCATGGTAAAAGAGATCCAGTCACAATCATACTCAATGTAAATTAATAGCAATATATGCAAATGACAGCGGTGCTCTCAAACTGGTGCTCTTTAATAAGAGAATGATGACTCAACATAAAAGTAAATAGATAGGCCCTTCGCAGAGGGAAGCATGTATTTGTAGAGGTGCGAGAGCTCGATTTTGAAATAGAGATGAATAATATTTTGAGCGGTATACTTTCACTGTCAACATAACAACCAAGAGATCTCGATATCTTCCATGCTACACACATTATAGGCGGTTCACAAACAGAATGGTAAAGGTTATACTCCCGCAACCACCAACAAGCACACTCGACGGCTGACCTGAAACAACGGGTACCGTCCAAACCAGCAAAAACCCTGGGGGAGTTTTGTTTAATTATTATGATTTGAGCATGGGACTGTGCATCCCGGTTACCAGCCATTTTCTCATGAATGATGAGCGGAGTCCACTCATTGTGAGAATAACCCATCTAGCATGGAAGATATAGACAACCCTAGTTGATACATGAGCTGTTCGAGCATAAAAAACTGAATTTCATTTGAAGGTTTGGAGTTTGGCACATACAAATTTACTTGGAACAACAGGTAGATATCGCATATAGGAAGGTATGGTGCACTCATATGGAATAACTTTGGGGTTTATGGAAGTGGATGCACAAGCAGTATTCCCGCTTAGTACAAGTGAAGGCTAGAAATAGACTGGGAAGCGACCAGCTAGAGAGCGACAACTGTCATGAACATGCATTTAAATTAATCAACAATGAATGCAAGCACGAGTAGGATATAAATCACCATGAACATAAATATCGTGGAGGCTATGTTGATTTTGTTTCAACTACATGCGTGACCATGTGCCAAGTCAAACCACTTGAATCATTCAAAGGAGGATACCACCGTATCATACCACATCATAACCATTTTAATATCATGTTGGCACGCAAGGTAAACCATTATAAACTCTTAGCTAATTAAGCATGGCATGAGCAGCTATGATCTCTAATTGTCATTGCAAGCATGTTTCATTCATAATAGGCTGAATCAGGAACGATGAACTATCATATTTACAAAAACAAGAGAGGTCGAGTTCATACCAGCTTTTCTCATCTCAATCAATCAATCATAGATCGTCATTATTGCCTTTCACTCGCACGACCGAACGGTGTGGAAAATAATAATAGTGCACGTGCATTGGACTAAGCTGGAATCTGCAAGCATTTAATACAAGGGAGAAGACAAAGTAATGTGGCTCTTGGTTAAATCAACAGTAATGTAAATGAGAGCCACTAAGCATTTTCATCATGGTCTTCTCCTCTTGACCCCCAAAGAAAAGAAAAGAAACTATTTACACGGGAAAGCTCCCAACAAGTAGAAGAAGGACGAGAAATCTTTTTGGGTTTTCTTTTAATTACTACTACCACAAGCATGGAAAGTAGACTACCTAAAAGCTACAACTAAATTTTTTGTTTTTCTAAAGGTTTTTCTAACACACAAGAAAAATACTAAGAAAATAAATAAAACTAGCATGGATAGTACAATGCAAAAGTATGAGCACCGACTACTGGAATGAGTGTATGAACATGAATGTAATGTCGGTGAGAAATACGTACTCCCCCATGCTTAGGTTTTTGGCCTAAGTTGGTCTATTGCCACGGATCAAAGCTACTCTCTCTGGTGCATGGAGGAGCATCCTTTGGGTGCCACTGGTCGGCAATCTCATCCGGATCGCACCGATAAACCGACTGCCGATAAGGGTCAAGTGGTGGTTCCGGCTCCGGCTCTGAAGCTTGTGCTTGGCTCCAGTACGCATAAACGGCATCCGGAAAAACGAGGTACATGCCTGAAAGTAAACCAAACAAAGATAGTGTAGGAAAGGTAATAATCTCACAATATTTTTCATCAAACATCAATTTATACTTAAGCAACTTCTTCTTATCTTTAATAATAAAATCATGTGCTATCATACTCTTATAATTTAGAAAAGCCTGGGCCAACAACTTTTCTTCCTTCTCATGATGCCTAATATGTATTCTAAAGGGTTCTTGCCTGTGTTACAAGGTGTGAAGTTGAGTAAGACTCAATGCCCGACCACTGTAGAAGATAGAGAGAAAATGAAAGTCATTCCCTATGCCTCAGCCATAGGATCTATCATGTATGCAATGCTGTGTACCAGACCTGATGTGTGCCTTGCTATAAGTTTAGCATGGAGGTAACAAAGTAATCCAGGAGTGGATCACTGGACATCGATCAAGAAGATCCTGAAGTACCTGAAAAGGACAAAGGATATGTTTCTAGTTTATGGAGGTGACAAAGAGCTCGTCGTAAACGGTTACGTCGATTCAAGCTTTGACACTGATCCGGATGACTCTAAGTCACAAACCGGATATTTATTTTTGTTGAACGGTGGAGCTTTCAGTTGGTGCAGTTTCAAGCAGAGCGTCATGGCGGGATCTACGTGCGAAGAAGATTACATAGCTGCTTCGCAAGCAACAAATGAAGGAGTCTGGATGAAGGAGTTAATATCCGATCTAGGTGTAATAACTAGTGCATTGGGTCCAATGAAAATCTTTTGTGACAACACTGGAGCAATAGCCTTGGCGGAGGAATCCATGTTTCACAAGAGAACCAAGCACATCAAGAGATGCTTCAATTCCATCTGCGATCAAGTCAAGGAGGGAGACATAGAAATTTGCAAGATGCATACGGATCTTAATGTTGCTGACCCATTGACTAAGCCTCTTCCACGAGCAAAACATGATCAACACCAAGACTCCATGGGTGTTAGAATCATTACCATGTAATCTAGATTATTAACTCTAGTGCAAGTGGGAGACGGAAGGAAATATTCCCTAGAGGCAATAATAAAGTTGTTATTTATATTTCCTTATATACCATGATATATGTATTTTATTCATGCTAGAATTGTATTAACCAGAAACTTGATACATGTGTGAATGCATAGACCAGATAGAGTGTCCCTAGTATGCCTCTACTAGACTAGCTCGTTAATCAAAGATGGTTAAGTTTCCTGACCATAAACATGTGTTGTCAATTTGATCAATGGGATCACATCATTATGAGAACGACGTGATGGACAAGACCCATCCGTTAACTTAGCACTATGATCGTTTAGTTTTACTGCTATTGCTTTCTTCATGACTTATACATGTTCCTATGACATGAGATTATGCAACTCCCGAATACCGGAGGAATACCTTGTGTGCTATCAAACATCACAACGTAACTAGGCGATTATAAAGATGCTCTACAGGTGTCTCCGAGGGTGTTTGTGGTGATGGCATAGATCGAGAATAGGATTTGTCACTCCGAGTGTCGGAGAGGTATCTCTAGGCCCTCTCGGTAATACACATCTTAATAAGCCTTGCTAGCAAATGACTAATGAGTTAGTCACAATATGATGTATTAAGAAATGAGTAAAGAGACTTGCCGGTGACGAGATTGAACTAGGTATGATGATACCGACGATCAAATCTCTGGCAAGTAACATACCGATGACAAAGGGAACAACGTATGTTGTTATGCGGTTTGACCGATAAAGATCTTCTTAGAATATGTAGGAACCAATATGAGCATCCATGTTCCGCTATTTGTTATTGACCAGAGATGAGTCTCGGTCAAGTCTACATAGTTCCGGAACCTGTAGGGTCCGCATGCTTAACATTTGATTACAATCGGTATTATGAGTTTATGTGTTTTGATGTACCAATGGTTGTTCGGAGTCCCGGATGAGATCACGGACACGACGAGGAGTCTCGGAATGGTCTAGACATAAATAATGATATATTGGACGATATTATTTGGACACCGGATGAGTTCCGGGGTCACCGGATAATTATCGGAATGCTGGAAGGGTTATCGGAACCACCAGAGAAGTAATGGGCCTTATTGGGCTTTAGGAGAGAGATAGGAAGGCTACCTAGGGCAGGCCACACGCCCCCCATGGCCTAGTACGAATTGGACTAGGGGGAGGGGCGGCACCCCCTTCCTTCCTTCTCTTTGCTCCCTCCCTTCCTTCTTCTCCTAGTTGGACTAGGAAAGGAGGGTTCCAACTCCTAGTAGGAGTAGGATTCCCCCCTTGGGCGCGCCCTATAGGGCCAGCCGGCTTCTCCCTTTCTCATTTATATACGGGGGCAAGGGGGCACCCTAGAACACACAAGTTGACAATTATTTTAGCTCTGTGCGGTGCCCCCCTCCACTGTTACACACCTCGGTCATATTGTCGCGGTGCTTAGGCGAAGCCCTGCATCGGTAACTTCATCAACACCGTCATCATGGCGTCGTGCTGACGAAACTCTCCCTCGGCCTCAGCTGGATCAAGAGTTCGAGGGACACCGAGCTGAACGTGTGCAGATCGCGGAGGTGCCGTGCGTTCTGTGCTTGATCGGTTGGATCACGAATACGTTCGACTACATCAACCTCGTTACTAAACGCTTCCGCTTTTGGTCTACGAGGGTACATGGACACACTCTCCCGCTCGTTGCTATGCTTCTCCTAGATAGATCTTGCGTGTTCGTAGGAAATTTTTGAAATACTACGTTACCCAACATAAAGCACACTTGAGACCATCATGTAGACGAGTCTTTCAAAAACCATGTAAACCTGAATAGTCTAGTCAATGGTTGGGAAGAGCCACTTACCTCGACTTAATGTATTCAAGGAGTATGTGTGGTTCTGAAGGAAATATGCCCTAGAGGCAATAATAAAGTGTTATTTGTATTTCCTTATATCATGATAAATGTCTTCTATTCATGCTAGAATTGTATTAACCGGAAACTTAGTACATGTGTGAATACATAGACAAAACAGTATGTCCCTAGTATGCCTTTACTAGACTAGCTCATTGATCAAAGATGGTTATGTTTCCTAGCCATAGACATGATTTGTCATTTGATCAATGGGATCACATCATTAGGAGAATGATGTGATGGACAAGACCCATCCGTTAGCTTAGCACTATGATCTTTTAGTTTTACTGCTATTGCTTTCTTCATGACTTATACATGTTCATATGACTATGAGATTATGCAACTCCCAAATACCGGAGGAACACCTTGTGTGCTATCAAACGTCACAACGTAACTGGGTGATCATAAAGATGCTCTACAGGTGTCTCCAAAAGTGTTCGTGGTGTTGGTATAGATCAAGAATAGGATTTGTCACTCCGAGTGTCGGAGAGGTATCTCTAGGCCCTCTCGGTAATGCACATCATAATAAGCCTTGCAAGCAAATGACTAATGAGTTAGTCACGAGATGATGTATTATGGAACCAGTAAAGAGACTTGCCGGTAACAAGATTAAACTAGGTATTGAGATACCGATGATCTAATCTCGGGCAAGTAACATACCGATGACAAAGGGAACAACGTATGTTGTTATGCGGTTTGACCGATAAAGATCTTCGTAGAATATGTAGGAGCCAATATGAGCATCCAGGTGTCAGGACCCCGATCCTAAGTCACACCGATCTAGCTTGTAACACGTCATATCACTTTGCGGCCTCACGCACGGTATCCCCACGGGTGCCACCTTACCTGGCCCGGGACCGTTTGCGCATTTTGGCACACGTATATGACAGTGTCGCTAGCATCCATATGACAGAGAACCTGGGCCAACATGGCTAGTTATAAACCAAAAGTGGCACTAAATTACAGAGACAGACATTCATGACCCAGCAACGAACGTGTCGGTCATCAGCGTATGAACCCAAGTCATAGCAAGCTACATGGACTTAAAGGAACAACGCGTGACATTTCCCCTAAGGGACAGACATAGGAACGAAGAAGGACACATGCCGGCAAGCCTACGTGTTCCGAGCAGTAGCAAGCTACCAAGGCTCATTGGAAACACTAGGAGGCATTTCCCTGTAAGATAGGCTACCAAAGGAAAACAACTAGGTGTCGGATCCCACACATACCAAGCATTTCAATCATACACACAATATGCTCAATATGTGCAAATACAACATTGCATCACAACAGAACTCTATGACTCAAAGTACATTATTTAAAAGGCTCCAAAGAGCCATACATAACATATTCATACAGGTAGGGGTCACATGACCCAACACTCAAGTCATACAGTCATACAAGCACAAGCGGAAGCTACATGTCTGAGTACAGACAACTTAGAAAATAAAACAGGCTTGGTGTAGCCTGACTATCTACAAGGCCCTTCACAAGCTCCAGATCTCCGTCTGGGTAGCAAGCTACTCGTCGACGTCAACGTCTATGTAGAACCCATCAGAAGGGGCAGGGTTCTCCTCTGCAATAGTTATTAAGCAAACATGAGTACAAAGGTACTCAGCAAGTCTTACAACAGAACATATCATACATGCAACATTATCAATATGGGGTAGTGGAGTTCATAGCAGAAAGCCAGCTTTGACTCTTGGCTAACCTATACTACAACTCTCAATAGATTGCAAGATATTACTACATACACGAGTCCTCTACTCACCACAACAATACACCACCGAGGATCCTCTTCCGTCATCCTACGGAAGGGCCATCCAGGGCACTCACACTTGTCTTGAGGCTTTTAGTAGTATCCATAAACTTGTCTATGAACTGTAAGAGTAACCAAGTAGTCCGTACCGCGAACAACGGCTATTTGAATAGATTGATAACCCTGCAGGGGTGTACTTCTTTACACATGTTTTCACCACTTAGCGTCTGCACACGACATGTGCTCGGCAGACTTCAAGCGAAAGCCGACGTGGGTGTAGACCACGACCTAACCAACCACTCAAGTCTCTCGTCCAGGTTTATTGCCTATTTGGGTTCCATCCGTGGGGAGATCCGACCGGGGTGTCGCTCACGGCCCCAAACAATGTGTACAGGGTTCCCGAGTCACCAAACGGGCAACCGGTACACCGTGCCACGTACCTGTCGCATCACACCCACCCCGAGGGTCAGCGCTGTGCACGACCACCAGTAAACTACAAACACCAGAAACTAGTTGCAACTCCTGGACAGAGAACATGTTAGTCAATAAGTCGAGCGGGGTCATATTTCAGGGCCCAATGTGTGGTAGTAGCTGTAACTTGAACCACACATACAGATCTCAGGTCCTATGGTCGGTTCCAATGAAACAACCCACCACGTACTCCTACATGGCCTTTCATCGATACCTTTACCAAACATGTTCCACACTTCCCTCTCTTTACCGGTATGATCGTTTCACTCTGATCCATCACCCAGATGAACCAGACCTGACACAACTCTAAGCATAGCAGGCAACATAAACAAATAGCATGGTGGATCACACATCACATGGCTCAATCAACTCCTACACATGCTATTGGGTTTCAACTATTTACTGTGGCAATGACAGGTCATGCAAGGGAATAGGGTTCAACTACCGCAGCAAGTAGCAGTTCACACGCTGTTGCCTTAATGCAGTAAAAGAGAGCAGGAGCGAGAAGATTGGTTTGTATCGGAATGTTCAATGATTGCTTTCCTGACAGAGTGGTTGTCGGGTACTGCTCTTCAGCTAGATACGCAGAAGTATCCTCGGGAGCAGGACCTAACACGGAGAATATCGGCGATACAATCAATAAGCAAACAAATGCAACAATATGATGCATGCTCATGATATGGCAAGATGCATGTGTTTTGGGCTAATGCAACTATAACCAGAAGGGTTTGAGCCCATTTGAATCAAAGATTCAAATTGAAACTCAAACTATTATTTATTTAAGTGCATTATCATGTTTTAGAGTGTACAACAAGGTTAACTAGCTCAAACATGCATGAAACCAGTGCCATTGGAAAGATTGGATTTTTCTGATCAATTTTCATATATAAATCTTTTCCATCTGAGCTACTGTTGAATTTATATGATTTTTTTGAAGTTTAAAGCATTTTTTGGAATTTCCTGAATTGTTTTTAAATCAAATAATCCCAGAAAATCCTTTACTACATCAGCATGACATCATGCTGACGTCAGCAAGTCAACATACCTGATTCATGTTAAACCTGACTGGTGGGTCCCTCATGTTAGTGTCTCTGGAGCTAATTCCGGTCAAAACTAGAGTTGACTGGGTTTGACTAAGCGATGGGGCCCACTGTCAGTGACTGTGGTGGTTAATCTAATTACTGTTAGGTCCTAATTAACAGGCCACGTCAGCCCACCGGAGTTTGGCCGGCGGCGACCATTTCGCACGGCGGTGACTCGTCGGAATCCTTGTTCCGGCGACCATTTGTCGCGCGGATGGGCTCTATGTACTCCTGGTGATGCACCGCATCCAACGGTGCCACTGGTTGGTCGATTGGTCGCCGGAGTTGACGGCAACGAGCTCGTCCGCGGCGGCGCTCGCACGGAGTTGACCGGGATGGCGTTGTGGTGCACGGTAGGAGGAGTTAGAGCTGGCATTAGCTTGCTGGTGATCTACTGATCCTAATGGCGTGCTCAGCCGCGAGGCACAGTGGCTGTGGCCACGGCTTAGAGTTGGCCGGCGGCGGTGAGCTACGGTCAGCAAGGGGGCGGCGGCTACAAGGCGTAATCGAGCCCGTAGAGAGAGGGGTTCGAAGCGTGAGCTCACAACGGTCGCAGAGGGCGTCGAGGCGAGCTCGGGGGAGGTCGGACGACGACGTACGGGCGGCGGCGATCTTCGGTGCCGAAGGTTGAAGACGACGGCGGGGAGGGCGTTGCAGGGCTTCTGGCGTCGTGTGCGTCGGTGGGGAGCTTCGGGGCGATGCGGCGGAGCTAAAGGTGCGTCGGGGAGGTGAGGGAGTGGCGTAGGGCGCGGTGGCAGTGATCGACGGCGACGAGCTCACTTGGTGGAGCTCGGCGGAGGGGAGAGAGGAGGGGAAAGACACAGGGGAGAGGGGAGCGGTCGAGGGGTCTGCGTGGCGTCCTCTAGATCCATCCAGGGCGTCGAAGGGGCCAGCCAGGCAGGCATGAGGTGGCCGGCGCGTCGGAGGCGCTCGCCACCGAGCTGCTTCGTGCGCTGGCACGGCGAAGAAGACGGGGATGCCCCTGGTGGGCTGGGCCGTCTGGGCCAGCAGGTAAGTGGGCTCAGGTAAGTCTGCTTCTTCCTATTTTTTCTATTTACTTTCTGTTTCATTTCTTTTGCAACTTTGTTGAATTAATAAAAATGCCAGAACATTTTTATAACTCATATAACTAGTCATGCCCACTGTATATAATATGAACAATATGGAACATTTTAGTTTATGATTATTTGGGCACATAGAATATTTTATAGCATTAAAATGCCCAAATGCAAATACCATATGAATTAATCCAGAGACCTTGGGTGTCCTAGAAAATTGTGCACCATTTTGGCAGAGGTTTAAGACCAAGGCAGAAAAGATGAACATTTTTGAAGGGCATTTTGGGTACATTGGAAAAGATTTTATTAAATCTTAGTTGTTAGAAGAGGGGTGCTGGGGTTTCTGTCATCCCCATTTCAAGTTTCTTTGGAAAGTAAACATGATGCACACTCTAGCTAGTCCTAATGCAAGCACTGACTAGGGATGTGACAACTCACCTCCACTCAAAAGAATCACGTCCCGAGATTCGGGTTCCTCCGGAAAGAGGGTGGGGTACTCAAGTCGAAGACGATCCTCCCTTTCCCAGGTAGCTTCACTCTCGGAATGATGTGACCATTGAACCTTGAGAAACTTGATATTGTGACGTCGAGTGGTACGCTCGGTTTGATCAAGAATACGAACGGGGTATTCTCGATATGTGAGATTGTCCTGGAGATCAAGCGTTTCGTGGTCCACTCCGCGGATAGGATCCGAGAAGCAATGCCTGAGTTGAGATACGTGGAAGACATCATGAACTCTGGAAAGGTGCGGAGGTAGTTCCAATTGGTAGGCAACTTCTCCGCGTTTGGCAAGAATGCGAAAAGGACCGATGTAACGAGGGGCCAATTTTCCTTTGATACCGAAGCGATAGGTTCCCTTAAGAGGAGTAACCCGAAGGTAAGCCTTATCGCCGACTTCAAAAGTCACAGCCTTATGATGGCTATCATATTTGCTCTTCTCGCGAGACTGGGCTGTTTTCAATTTCTCTCGAACGATGCGAACTTGCTCTTTGGCTTCCTGGATCATATCCGGACCAAAGAATTGTATTTCCCCGGTTTCTGACCAGTTAAGATGTGTTCGACACCTTCGTCCATATAGAACTTCGAACAGAGCCTTGCCCAAGCTGGCTTGATAACTATTGTTACAAGCGAATTCGGCAAATGGAAGACACTTCTCCCAATCCATACCGAAAGAGATGACAGAGGCTCGAAGCATATCTTCCAGAATTTCATTGACTCGTTCCACTTGACCACTTGACTGAGGATGGAAGGCGGTGCTGAAAGAGAGATGAGTTCCCATAGCATTCTGGAAACTCTCCCAAAATCGTGAAGTGAAAAGACTTCCACGGTCTGAGTTAATCTCCAATGGCACACCATGAAGTGATACTATCCGAGAGATATACAAATCCGCTAGCTGGCTAGTGGTTATACTCTCTCGAACAGGCAGGAAGTGGGCTACTTTGGAGAGGCGGTCGATAACGACGAAGATAGCATTATTCCCTTTCCTGGTCCTGGGAAACCCGGTAATGAAGTCCATACCGATCTTGTCCCATTTCCATTCAGGAATAGCTAAAGGTTGGAGGGTGCCAGCAGGCCGTTGATGCTCTGCTTTAACTCGACGACAAACGTCGCAGTTAGCAATAAATTGAGCGATTTCTCTCTTCATCCTAGTCCACCAGAACATCTGGCGTAGGTCCTGATACATTTTGGTACTACCGGGATGAATCGTGAGAGGAGATTCATGAGCCTCCCTAAGAACCAGCTGCCGCAGATGTTGGTTCTTGGGAACCACTAAACGGTTCTCGAAGAAGACAACACCTCGATCATCCGTAGAGAAACTTCTAGCGACTCCGCTAGCAATGCTCTCCTGGAGTCGGGATATACCCTTATCACGACTCCAGGAGAGCATTGCTAGCGGAGTGGTTGACCTTGTTGTAACATCAAGTTGTTACAATAAGACTTACGACTTAGTGCGTCAGCCATGACATTGGCCTTCCCAAGGGTGTAAGTGATTCCTAGGTCGTAATCTGTGAGCAATTCAACCCAACGTCTTTGCCTGAGATTCAAATCTGGTTGGGTGAAGATGTATTTCAGACTTTGGTGATCAGTGAAGATTTCACAGCGATTACCAAGAAGGTAATGTCGCCATGTTTTGAGTGCATGAACTACAGCTGCAAGCTCTAGATCATGTGTAGGATAGTTATCCTCATGTGGATGCAACTGTCGAGATGCGTAAGCAATCACTTGACGATCTTGCATGAGTATGCAACCTAGTCCTTGTCGCGAGGCATCGCAGTAGATAATAAAGTCCTTGGAAAAATCTGGTGGTACCAGTACGAGTGCAGATGTCAGGCGTCTTTTCAGTTCCTGAAAGCTGGACTCGCATTGTGGGGTCCATTCAAACTTTTTATCTTTCTTGAGGAGTTCAGTTAGAGGTTTAGCAACCTTGGAGAAATTCTCGACAAAGCGTCGGCAATAACTTGCTAAGCCAAGAAAACTCCTAACTTGCTTGACCGATTCAGGGGGAGTCCAATCAAGGACGGCTTGAACTCGCTCGGGATTGATAGCAATACCCTTGCCAGAGATCACATGACCTAGATAGGTCACTTCCGGCAACCAGAATTCACATTTAGAGAATTTGGCATAAAGGCGGTGCTCTTGAAGTTTCGTCAATACCAGCCTTAGATGCTCGGCATGATCTTTCTTGTTCTTGGAGTAGATGAGTATATCATCGAGGTACACCACGACGAATTTATCCAAATACTCCATGAATATAGAATTCATTAGCCGAGAGAAGGTGGCTGGGTCATTGGTTAACCCGAAGGACATGACGGTGTACTCGTATTGGCCATAACGAGTAACAAAAGCCGTCTTGGGAATGTCCCCGTTCTTGATTTTGATTTGATGGTAGCCCAACCTCAAATCCATTTTGGAAAAGACTGAGGATCCAGCGAGCTGATCATACAGATCGTTGATCCTGGGGAGCGGATACTTGTTCTTTATGGTGACCAGATTGACAAGTCGGTAATCTACAACCATCTGTTCCGTTCCATCCTTCTTCTTGACGAAGAGGACGGGACAAGCCCAAGGGGAAGAACTAGGACGGATGAAACCCTTTTTGAAGGACTCATCGAGTTGTTTCTTAAGCTCAGCTAATTCTAGGGGTGCCATTTTATAAGGTCTCCTAGAGATTGGGACAGTTCCAGGAATAAGATCTATCATGAACTCGACATCTCTGTCAGGTGGAACACCTGGCAGTTCTTCTGGAAAAACATCCGGAAAGTCACGAACTACCGGGATATCTTCGAGTTCTGGTAGAGGGCTGGCATTAAGAGAGTAGAGCTGACACTCAGCCATTCGGGTCAAGACATTGACTGTCTTGCCGGATGGGTGTGTAAGTTGAACGGTCCTAGTGTAGCAATCAATCTTGGCGTAATGAGTTGTCATCCAATCCATACCCAAGATGATGTTTATGTCCGAGGACTTGAGAGCAATTAGAGATGCAAGGAAAACAAGTCTATCGACAAGAATTTCATTTCCATGGCTTACCCTAGAGGTTTGCCACTTTGAACCAGGAGTTTGAATAACCATGGAAGTAGGCATGTCACAAAAAGTCATTTTGTGCATTCGAGCATAGCTCTTAGATATGAACGAATGGGATGCTCCAATATCGAAAAGAACAGATGCCGGATGGCAGTTACGAGAAGCGTACCAAGGACGACGTTAGGATCCTCATAAGCTTCCTCAGCAGAGACATAGTTGACATGAACACGTGCAGTGGGGATTGGCTTGACATAATTCACCTTGCCGGTTGGCTTACCACGGCCAACGGGTTTTCCTGGCTGGTTCTGGGGACACTCACGCATGTAGTGCCCCGGTTCTCCACACTTGAAGCATGTCACAGTGCCAGTGCGTGGAGCAAAGTTGGTAGGTGGTCCTCCATAAGTCTTGGCAGGTGCATACTGTTGAGTTGGGCGAGGCGCCTCATAGGATGGCCTCGGTGTGTACTTGGGTGGCAGAGCAGTGTTAGGAACCCACACACAGCGCTTGTGAGAGCCAGAGCCGGATGAGGAACCAAAGTCACGAGGATGCTTGCGGGTGGCTTCGAAATCAGTCTGGCCCGTCTCGGCACTGATAGCTTTGTTTACCAGCTTCTTGAAGGAGGTGCACTCGTGCAGACGTAGATCTCGGCGGAGTTCAGGGCTGAGTCCCTTACGGAACCTCGCCTGCTTCTTGGCATCGGTGGACACTTCCTCAGGTGCATAGCGTGCTAAGTTGCCAAACTCGCGACTATATCCATCCACAGTTAACCGGCCCTGGGTGAAATTGCAGAATTCCTCCCGCTTGCGATCCATGAGACCTTTCGGAATGTGATGTTCATGGAATGCCTCACTGAACTCAACCCAAGTAGTGATTTGGCCAGCAGGACGCATAGCCTCAAAGTTCTCCCACCAGAGACTGGCAGGGCCCTCAAGATGGTAGGCGGCGTAGGTAACCTTGTCAGCTTCGGCCACACGGGCAGAGTGTAGCTTGTGGGTGATACTACGAAGCCAGTCATCCGCATCCAGAGGTTCAGTGGAATGATGGAACTTAGGTGGGCACATCTTGATAAAGTCATTGATTGACACCACGTCATTCCTCTGACGGAACCCAGTGTTCTGCTCTATGCGTTCCAGCAGACGGTTGGTCTCTCTCTTGTTCCGTTCTGCCTCGAGCATAGCTTCAGCCAAGGAGGGTGGCTGGGACAGATTCTCATCTCTAGCCCCACTAGCCTCACCCTGCTCCTGAGCAGCAGGAGTGCTGCGAGTGTTGACCATCCTAGGAAAACAAAACCACGGTTTAGACAAGGGTGGCAAAAACTTGACATATGAGTGCAGAATGTAATGGATGACACGGAATGCAGAGATGATCATCCGTACGACATGGTAATATAGAAACTGCCATATATACACCAGTGGTCATACACACCATACATAGTTTAGTACAAGCCAAGGCTAAAGTACAACTACGGTGAAGACGATACATCTCATCAGAGGCATTCCAAGCTCCTATACATTATTTAACTACACCTCCGGAACTCTGTACTAGCTAAGTCATATTCCACAAGACGCGCAGGATTGTGGAAATACAACTACTACGATACTACTACTGCCACGGTCTAGCTCAGACATTCCCGTAGTAATCTTCGTAAAGATTACCACCGTAGCCTGGGAGTGGAACAGATGTATCTTGAAACTCTCGAGCACTCGAAGGCTGTGGGCCATAGGGACATGGATGTGGCCTCGGGCCTGATGCTGGTGGTAACCGACGCCCACGTGGAGGTGTAATACCCCCAACGTCACGCCAATCCATATGATCAGGCAGACGAGTCCGCATGGGGTACAAATCCCGCATATCCAGATATCTGGCGTGCACAGCAGGTGCAAGCCGTGTCAAAGTAGTCCAGTGGGCGGCTCGAGTGTTATACAGCTCCATCCGGAGGGCACGGACCTCACGGTCCCTATCCTCCAGCATGTGGACAGTAGTCTGAAGCAGTGGCTCCTCATGAGCAGCATCGGTATACAGACCAGTGTAGTAGCCTTCCTCTCCGGGAAGTGAGGCTGACATGTAACAGAACTCAGTGTTCAGCAACAGGGCATGCCTAGCCCGGAGGATAGTCATCATCGAATAAGCGGCATCCTGCACTGCCATCTCGATAGTAACCCCGAGTCCATAAGACCAATGGATGGGGTCGTTAGCTCCGGGATATGAGGGGTATATCCGGACTGTGCAAAAATACTGACTCTGATTAAAATCCCGGTACTGTTCCTCCACGGTGTACTCAGGATACCAGCGGTAACCGGTCTCAGTCAACACACGGACTAGCATGGCCGTGTGACCGGGCACATTAATGCACCGAGTCAAACGAACCACTTGGTGAGGTGTGTGGCCAGACATCTGAAACACGAGGTAGTGCAAAGACATTAGTATTTCTGGAAGAAATCGGGCATCATAACAACTGTAAATGCTCAAAAAAGATTTTGAGACATCATACAAATGATAGCATAGCCACTCAACAATACCATATCAAGGATCCGGGTCCTACTAATCATCATACTAAAAGAGTAGAAACTGAACTGAGGCTTGAAACCAACAATCCTAAGTGTCTACGGATTAGTAACACGTGAACCTAGTAAGGATAAGAGGCCTAGTCCTAAACCCCCGTAGAAAGAATAGACTGACTCAGATCAGAAGGGCATAAGGTAAAGAAGTAAAAAGAGCCTTATGTTCCCTTCCACAATCAATTCCCCTACATATAACTAAGAATTTTTCTAGACTCAACATCGACCAGTTTGGCTTGAGAAACCTACAGGCATCCGGCTCTAATGCCAACGCTGTCAGGACCCCGATCCTAAGTCACACCGATCAAGCTTGTAACACGTCATATCACTTTGCAGCCTCACGCACGGTATCCCCACGGGTGCCACCTTACCTGGCCCGGGACCGTTTGCGCATTTTGGCACACATATATGACAGTATCGCTAGCATCCATATGACAGAGAACCCGGGCCGACATGGTTAGTTATAAACCAAAAGTGGCACTAAATTACAGAGACATGCATTCATGACCCAGCAACGAACGTGTCGGGCATCAACGTATGAACCCAAGTCGTAGCAAGCTACATGGACTTAAAGTAACAACGCGTGACATTTCCCCTAAGGGACAGACACATGAACGAAGAAGGACACATGCTCGCCAGCCTACGTGTTCCGAGCAGTAGCAAGCTACCAAGGCTCATTGGAAACACTAGGAGGCATTTCCCTGTAAGATAGGCTACCAAAGGAAAACAACTAGGTGTCGGATCCCACACATACCAAGCATTTCAATCATACACACAATATGCTCAATATGTGCAAATACAACATTGCATCACAACAGAACTCTATGACTCAAAGTACTTTATTTAAAAGGCTCCAAAGAGCCATACATAACATATTCATACAGGTAGGGGTCACATGACCCAACACTCAAGTCATACAGTCATACAAGCACAAGCGGAAGCTACATGTCTGAGTACAGACAACTTAGAAAATAAAACAGGCTTGGTGTAGCCTGACTATCTACAAGGCCCTTCACAAGCTCCAGATCTCCGTCTGGGTAGCAAGCTACTCGTCGACGTCAACGTCTATGTATAACCCATCAGAAGGGGCAGGGTTCTCCTCAGCAACCGTTATTAAGCAAACATGAGTACAAAGGTACTCAACAAGTCTTACAACAGAACCTATCATACATGCAACATTATCAATAGGGGGTAGTGGAGTTCATAGCAGAAAGCCAGCTTTGACTCTTGGCTAACCTATACTACAACTCTCAATAGATTGCAAGATATTACTACGTACACGAGTCCTCTACTCACCACAACAATACACCATCGAGGATCCTCTTCCGTCATCCTACGGAAGGGCCATCCATGACACTCACACTTGTCTTGAGGCTTTTAGTAGTATCCATTAACTTGTCTATGAACTGTAAGAGTAACCAAGTAGTCCGTACCGCGAACAACGACTATTCGAATAGATTGATAATCCTGCAGGGGTGTCGCTCAAGTCTCTCGTCCAGGTTTATCGCCTATTTGGATTCCATTCGTGGGGAGATCCGGCCGGGGTGTCGCTCACGGCCCCAAAAGATGTGTACAGGGTTCCCGAGTCACCAAACGGGCAACCGGTACACCGTGCCACGTACCTGTCGCATCACAGTCCACCCTGAGGGTCAGCGCTGTGCACGACCACCAGTAAACTACAAACACCAGAAACTAGTTGCAACTCCTGGACAGAGAACATGGCAGTCAATAAGTCGAGCGGGGTCATATTTCAGGGCCCAATGTGTGGTAGTAGCTGTAACTTGAACCACACATACAGATCTCAGGTCCTATGGTTGGTTCCAATGAAACAACCCACCACGTACTCCTACATGGCCTTTCATCGATACCTTTACCAAACATGTTCCACACTTCCCTCTCTTTACCGGTATGATCGTTTCACTCTGATCCATCACCCAGATGAACTAGACCTGACACAACTCTAAGCATAGCAGGCAACATAAACAAATGGCATGGTGGATCACACTTCACATGGCTCAATCAACTCCTACACATGCTAGTGGGTTTCAACTATTTACTGTGGCAATGACAGGTCATGCAAGGGAATAGGGTTCAACTACCGCAACAAGTAGAAGTTCACACGCTGTTGCCTTAATGCAGTAAAAGAGAGCAGGAGCGAGAAGATGGGTTTGTATCGGAATGATCAATGATTGCTTGCCTGACATAGTGGTTGTCGGGTACTGCTCTTCAGCTGGATACGCAGAAGTATCCTCGGGAGCAGGACCTAACACGGAGAATATCGGCGATACAATCAATAAGCAAACAAATGCAACAATATGATGCATGCTCATGATATGGCAAGATGCATGTGTTTTGGGCTAATGCAACTATAACCAGAAGGGTTTGAGCCCATTTGAATCAAAGATTCAAACTGAAACTGAAACTATTATTTATTTAAGTGCATTATCATGTTTTAGAGTATACAGCAAGGTTAACTTGCTCAAACATGCATGAAACAAGTGCCATTGGAAATATTGGATTTTTCTGATCAATTTTCATATATAAATCTTTTCCATCTGAGCTACTGTTGAATTTATATGATTTTTTGAAGTTTAAAGCATTTTCTGGAATTTCCTGAATTATTTTTAAATCAAATAATCCCAGAAAATCCTTTACTGCGTCAGCATGACATCATGGTGACGTCAACAAATCAACATACCTGATCCAGGTCAAACCTGACTGGTGGGTCCCTCAAGTCAGTGTCTCTGGAGCTAATTCCGGTCAAAACTAGAGTTGACTGGGTTTGACTAAGCGATGGGGCCCACTGTCAGTGACTGTGGTGGTTAATCTAATTACTGTTAGCTCCTAATTAACATGCCATGTCAGCCCGCCGGAGTTTGGCCGGCGGCGACCATTTCGCACGGCGGTGACTCGTCGAAATCCTTGTTCCGGCAACCATTTGTCGCGCGGATGGGCTCTATGTACTCCTGGTGATGCTCCGCATCCAATGGTGCCACTGGTTGGTCGATTGGTCGCCGGAGTCGATGGCGACGAGCTCGTCCGCGGCGGTGCTCGCACGGAGTTGGCCGGACGGCGTTGTGGTGCATGGTAGGAGGAGTTAGAGCTGGCATTAGCTTGCTGGTGATCTACTGATCCTAATGGCGTGTTCAGCCGCGAGGCACAGTGGCTGTGGCCATGGCGGCGAGTTGGCCGGCGGCGGTGAGCTACGGTCAGCAAGGGGGCGGCGGCTACAAGGCGTAATCGAGCCCGTAGAGAGAGGGGTTCGAAGCGTGAGCTCACAACGGTCGCAGAGGGCGTCGAGGCGAGCTCGAGGGAGGTCGGACGACGACGTACGGGCGGCGGCGATCTTCGGTGCCAAAGGCTGAAGACGACGGCGGGGAGGGCGTTGCAGGGCTTCTGGCGTCGTGTGCGTCGGTGGGGAGCTTCGGGGCGATGCGGCGGAGCTAAAGGTGCGTCGGGGAGGTGAGGGAGTGGCGTAGGGCGCGGTGGCAGCGATCGACGGCGACGAGCTCACTTGGTGGAGCTCGGCGGAGGGGAGAGAGGAGGGGAAAGACACAGGGGAGAGGGGAGCGGTCGAGGGGTCTGCGTGGCGTCCTCTAGATCCATCCAGGGCGTCGAAGGGGCCAGCCAGGCAGGCATGAGGTGGCCGGCGCGTCGGAGGCGCTCGCCACCGAGCTGCTTCGTGCGCTGGCACGGCGAAGAAGACGGGGATGCCCCTGGTGGGCTGGGCCGTCTGGGCCAGCAGGTAAGTGGGCTCAGGTAAGTCTGCTTCTTCCTATTTTTTCTATTTACTTTCTGTTTCATTTCTTTTGCAACTTTGTTGAATTAATAAAAATGCCAGAACATTTTTATAACTCATAGAACTAGTCATGCCCACTGTATATAATATGAACAGTATGGAACATTTTAGTTTACGATTATTTGGGCACATAGAATATTTTATAGCATTAAAATGCCCAAATGCAAATACCATATGAATTAATCCAGAGACCTTGGGTGTCCTAGAAAATTGTGCACCATTTTTGGCAGAGGTTTAAGACCAAGGCAGAAAAGATGAACATTTTTGAAGGGCATTTTGGGTACATTGGAAAAGATTTTATTAAACCCTAGTTGTTAGAAGAGGGGTGCTAGGGTTTCTGTCATTCCCATTTCAAGTTTCTTTGGAAAGTAAACATGATGCACACTCTAGCTAGTCCTAATGCAAGCACTGACTAGGGATGTGACACCAGTTTCCGCTATTGGTTATTGACCGGAGATGAGTCTCGGTCATGTCTACATAGTTCTCGAACCCGTAGGGTCCGCACACTTAACGTTTGATGACGATCGGTATTACGAGTTTATGAGTTTTGATGTACCGAAGGTACTTCGGAGTCCCGGATAAGATCACGGACATGACGAGGAGTCTCGGAATGTCTGAGACGTAAAGATTGATATATTGGACGACTATATTCGGACACATAAGTGTTCTGGAAAGTTTCGGAATTAACCAGAGTGCGGGAGGGGTTACGGGAACCCCCGGGGGAAAGTTGGGCCCTAGTGGGCCTTAGGGAAGAAAGAGGGAAGCAGCCAGCAGGTGGCGCGCCCCCTCCCAAGGGGTTGTCCGAATTGGACTAGGGGAGGGGGGCGCGGCCCCCTCTTTCTTTCTCTTTCTCTCCATCTCTTTCCTTCCCCCTTCCCCCTCTTGGTGATTCCTACTAGGAATAGGATTGCAATCCTATTCCTAGTAGGATTACACCTCTTGGCGCGCCATAGGAGGGCCGGCCGGCCTCCCCCCTTGCTCCTTTATATACGGGGGAAGGGGGCACCTTATAACACACAAGTTGATCTCTCCAGCCGTGTGTGGTGCCCCCCTCCACAGAAACACACCTCGGTCATACCGTTGCAGTGCTTAGGCGAAGCCCTTCGCCGGTAGCTTCATCATATCCGTCACCACGCTGTCGTGCTGACGAAACTCTCTCGTGAAGCTCAACTGGATCAAGAGCTCGTGGGACGTCATCAAGCTGAACGTGTGCTGAACGCGGAGGTGCTGTATGTTCGTTGCTTGATCGGTTGAATCGCGAAAAGTTCGACTACATCAACCGCGTCACTTGACGCTTCCGCTTTCGGTGTACAAGGGTACGTACACACACTCTCCCCCTCGTTGCTATGCATCTGGTAGATAGATCTTGCGTGATCGTAGGAAAATTTTAAAAATACTACGTTCCCCAACAGTGGCATCATGAGCCAGGTCTATGCGTAGATGATATGCACGAGTAGAGCACAAGTGAGTTGTGGACGATACTAGTCATACTGCTTACCAGCATGTCATACTTTGCTTGGGCGGTATTGTGAGATGAAGCGGCCCGGACCGACATTACGCGTACGCTTACGCGAGACTGGTTTCACCATTATGAGCACTCGTTGCTTAAAGGTGACTGGCGGGTGTCTGTCACTCTCACTTTAGCTGAATCAAGTGTGGCTACGCCCGGTCCTTGTGAAGGTTAAAACAACACATACTTGATGAAACATCATTGTGGTTTTGTATGCGTAGGTAAGAACGGTTCTTGCTAAGCCCGTAACAGCCACGTAAAACTTGCAACAACAAAGTAGAGGACGTCTAACTTGTTTTTGCAGGGCATGTTGTGATGTGATATGGTCAAGACATGATGAGTTATACGGTTTTGTATGAGATGATCATGTTTTGTAAAGTTATCGGCAACTGGCAGGAGCCATATGGTTGTCGCTTTATTGTATGAAATACAATCGCCATGTAATTGCTTTACTTTATCACTAAGCGGTAGCGATAGTCGTGGAAGCAATAGTTGGCGAGACGGCAATGATGCTACGATGGAGATCAAGGTGTCGCGCCGGTGACGAAGGTGATCATGACGGTGCTTTGGAGATGGAGATCAAAAGCACAAGATGATGATGGCCATATCATGTCACATATTTTGATTGCATGTGATGTTAATCTTATTATGCTTAGTACGACAGTAGCATTATAAGATGATACCTTACAAAATTTCAAGGTATAAGTGTTCTCCCTGAGTATGCACCGTTGCGAAAGTTCGTCATGCCGAGACACCACGTGATGATCGGGTGTGATAAGCTCTACGTTCAAATACAATGGGTGTAAGCCAGTTTTGCACACGCAGAATACTTGGGTTAAACTTGACGAGCCTAGCATATGCAGATATGGCCTCGGAACACTGGAGACCGAAAGATCGAGCGTGAATCATATAGTAGATATGATCATCATAAGATGTTCACCATTGAAACTACTCCATCTCACGTGATGATCGGACATGTTTTACTTGATTTGGATCACGTGATCAATTAGATGACCGGAGGGATGTCTATCTATGTCACATCCCTAGCTTCTGGCCTTGCACTAGTACTAGCCTTTGGTGATGCATCATGTTTACTTTTCACAGAAAGTTGAATTGGGGTTTTCCTAAACCCTAGCATTAAAGGAAATCACTAGGTTCACCTAAAATATTTTCAGTAAGTCCAAATGGCTTTCAAAAATGTTCATCATTTATGGGAAATACTGTAAACAGTAACCAGAGGTGATGCACATTTTTCCATGACATATTTGGGCTCTGAATTAAATCATACTCTATTCGCATTTGGGCATTTAAATGCTATAAAATATTTTAAATGCTCAAATAATCATAAACTAAAGTGTTTACTGTTGGATTTATTCTATACAGTAGCCATGCTTAGTTTCATGATTTTTGGAAATGCCCTGGCATTTTTAATAAAGCCCTAAAGTCTACAGAATAATAGAAAAAAAGAATTAAAAAGAGAGAGAGAGAGCACTTACCTGGCGCTCACCTGGCAGCCCATCTGGCTGGCCGAGCCCACTAGGGGCAGGGAGGTCTTCTTCCTCCCGCCAGCCGGATGCACGGCGCGTGCCCGACGCGCGCACGGCCACCGCACGCCACCTCATGCTTCCCGCCGAGGCCCTGGACGCGTGGATGACCCCCTCGATGCCGTCCCGATCGCTCCGACCACTCCATTCCTCCCCCTCGCTTCTCTCTCGTCCTCCTGACGCCATGGCCGAACGCTGCCGTCGCCGCCATTCGCCATAGCCGCGGCCGCCGTCCACCCCTCGCCTCGTCGACGCGCCCAGGGGCTCCGCCTCGTCCCTCTCTTCCTCCTCGCCGAGACGCCCAACGCCGGAAGCCCCTAGACGCCGTCTGCACCGCCATTCCCCTCGTCGCTTGCCGACGATCCTCGCCGTCGATTCACCGATTCCGATGCCTCCACGAGCCCACTCAGCTGCTCTTCGATCCCGCCGTGAGCTCCTCTACCGAATCCCGCTCTTCCTGTCGTCGTTTTCCTCCTCTAGCCCCGCTGTCCACCGGAGCCGAGAGCTCGTCCCCGCCGTTCATGTCACCGCCGCGGCCACAGCTGCCGCCTTACCTTTTTGAGCATGCTTACGTCACACAGACGTCATGCTGACGCAGTAATGTCTTCTGGAATTTAAAATAAATCTTAAATGATCTATTTATATCAGAAAATAGCCAAAACTTCTAAAAATCATAGAAAATAATCTATAACTCCAATGAAAATAATTTATATATGAAAAATGATCAGAAAAATTCAAGGAATCTGTTTATGGCATTTTCATGCATGTTTGAACAAGTTAAACCTGCTGATCAGGTCAAATCAATTAAATGACAATTAAATAATCACATACGGAGTTTGAATTTGAACCTTTGGTTCAAACCAACTTCATTTAATATGGTTGCTAGTTGTAATTGCCTAATCAATAGCATATTGCCATGTCATGATCATGCATCATATTGTCGCATTGCATTGATTGTGTTCTCTCTTGTTTGCCGGTGTTTGCCCCCTCTCAGTAGACGCTGTTCCGACGATGTGATCGATGACACTGATGAAGACACAGTGATATCTTCAGAAGTGCCAAGCAAGCAAAACCCCATTGAGCATTCCGATACAATCCCACTCTCTCGCTCTTGCTCTCCTTTACTGCATTAGGACAACAACGCTTCAACTGTTACCTGCTGCGGTAGTTGAACCCCTTTCCACTTCATGACCTGTCATTGCCACAGTAAATAGTTGAAACCCACTAGCATGAGTAGGAGTTGTTTGAGCCATGTTGTGCCTACTCATTCATGCTTTCTGGTTATGCCTGCTATTGCTTAGAGTTGTGTCAGGTCTGATTCATCGGGGATGAATTGGAATGTGGTGAACATGTCCTACTGTTGAGAGCTAAGTGTGTGAATACGATTTGGTAAAGGTAGCGACGAGAGGCCATGTAGGAGTACATGGTGGGTTGTCTCATTGAAACCGTCCTCAGGAACTGAGTTCTGTGTTGGTTGATCCATGAACAGCTACTACCACACGTTGGGCCCTGAAATATGACCCCGCTCGACTTATTAACTGCCCTTGTTCTCTGTCCAGGAGTTGCAACTAGTTCCTGGTGTTTGTAGTTTACTGGAGGTCGTGCGCAGCGCTGACCCTCGGGGTGGGCTATGACACGGCAGGTACGTGGCACGGTGTACCGGTCGCCCGTTTGGTGACGTGGGAACCCTGTACACATCGTTTGGGGCAGTGAGCGACACCCCGGCTGGATCTCCCCACGGATGGAACCCAAATAGGCGATAAACCTGGACTAGAGACTTGAGTGGTTGGTTAGGTAGTGGTCTACACCCATGTCGGCTTTCGCTTGAAGTCTGCCGAGCACATGTCGTGTGCAGACGCTAAGTGGTGGAAACATGTGTGAAAAAGTACACCCCTGCAGGGTTATATATGATCTATTCGAATAGCCGTGTCCGTGGTAATGGACTTTGGGGTTACCTGTACAGTTCATAGACAAGTGAAAGTGAATACTCTAAAACGTGCAAGATAAGCGTGAGTGCTATGGATGGCCTTCTCGTAGGGAGACGGGAGCGGATCCATAGTGGTGTATAGATTGGTGAATATGTGGACTCGTGTGTGCCACCTCAAAGAGTTACTTGCAGTCGTAGTTCAGGATAGCCACCGAGTCAAAGCTGGCTTGCTGCAGTCAAACTCCACCACCCCTTCATTGATACTGATGCATATGTAGCTAGTTCTGATGTAAGTCTTGCTGAGTACCTTTGTACTCACGTTTGCTTAATTTATGTTTTTGCAGAGAGACTTCAGTCTCACTAGTGGTTCCGCGTGGACTTCGACGTTTATCTTGTTACCTCAGCTACAATCTTGTACCCTTGGGAGGGTCTTGTAGATAGTCAGGCTCTTCAGCCTTTTTCATTTGTAGTTGTTTGTACTCAAACATGTTATGCTTCCATTGCCTGTATGCTCTGTATGTTGGGTCATGTGACCTCTGTTTGTAATAAATGCTATGATGGCTCTTCTGGGCCTTTATCTATATGAGTTGTTGAGTTATGTTGTGATGCCATGTTGTACAACACATACTTGCATGTTGTGCATACGTGTAATGTGTATTGTTATGTGTGGGATCTGACGCCTAGTTGTTTACCCTTGGTAGCCTATCTTACAGGGAAATGTCTCCTAGTGCTTCCACTGAGCCTTGGTAGCTTGCTACTGCTCCAGAACACTTAGGCTGGCCGGCATGTGTCCTTCTTTGTTCCTGTGTCTGTCCCTTAGGGGAAATGTCACGCGTTGTTCCTTTAAGTCCTTGTAGCTTGCTACGACTTGGGTTCATACGTTGATGACCGACACGTTCGTTGCTGGGTCATGTATGCCTGTCTCTGTAATTTAGCGCCACTTTTGGTTTATAACTAGTCATGTCGGCCCGGGTTCTCTGTCATATGGATGCTAGCGACACTATTATATACGTGTGCCAAAATGTGCAAACGGTCCCGGGCCAGGTAAGGTGGCACCCGTGGGGATACCGTGCGTGAGGCCGCAAAGTGATTTGATGTGTTACAGGCTAGACCTGTGTGACTTAGGATCGGGGTTCTGACAGTTTTGGTATCAGAGCCTGACTGCCTGTAGGATTAGTAAGCCAAACTGGTCGAAGTCGTGTCTAGAAAATTCTTTAGTTATGTAAGGGAATTGTTTGTGGAAGGGAACGTAAGGCTCTTTTTACCTCTTTACCCTATGACCTTCTGATCTGAGTCACCTTCTTCTTTCTATGGGGATTAAGAAACTAGGATTCTCATTCTATTTATCAGGATCACGTTAATGTGGTTTCAACCCTCAGTTTAGTTTCCACTACTTCTGTTTGTTCAACTGTTGGTCTCAGAACCTTGACATTATGATGTTGAGTGGTTATGCTATCTTTGTGCATGAGTCTCAAAGGTAATTTTTGAGCATTGACAGCCGTTATGCTATCCGAATCATCCAAGGTTTCGAAATAATCTAATGCATTTACAGACCTTTCCTCCCTGTTTCCGATGTCCTTTTAGGCTAGATTAATCACACTAGTCGGCGTGTGGAGGTACTTTGTTGCCTCGACATACATGTTGGAGTTATTATTATGACCCTAGGTGTCCTAGAGAATCACCCAGTAATCTAGCGGTGCTTATATTCCCGGTGTGATGATTCTGGCCATTATTCTCGAAAGCATCCCGTGATGCCATTTAGTTGGTAGGCATTCTATTCCTGGGTTCTTGAACCCAAGACTCACTCCACTTACCTCCTGTTGGTAGTATTTGCTCGTCCCTCTAGGATATTAGTAACCTTGTAATAGTCCTCGAGGTCCGTGGTATATCATTCTTCCAAATACCATGAACCATCCTTGGCAGAAGTTCTCCCGAACCAAAAGATCACAACCAGAGTGCTCCTGAGTAGTACTCCATTCATATTGTGACTCTGCCAATTCTACCTTCTGCATGGGTTATCAGGAAGAAATATGTTGAACTAGTTCGACATGCTAATCTGTGCATCCACAACTCAGAAAGAATATGTTCCTTGAGTTGTCCCTTTTAGTCGTTTTATGACCCCCCTCCTATCAGTTGATAGTCTGGAGTAGTCCTGCATTCGTGTTCATCGATGCCTTTTACTCTTGTGATCCGTCAAGCCATTCTATTCTGGAATGACTAGGAGAAACAAACTCCAATACCTTATCCATATCCAGGATTGGGTCAAAGAAGTTGTACTTCGTAGATGAAGAATGCTAATCCAGCTTCTAATCTATTCTATCCTGGAGTATTACCATCCTTATGTCAAGAATGTCATGGGAATTGCACCACCTCCTATGAACTCTTGATATAGTGATACTTCTCACCATCATCGTTCATTCCTCGGTCTCCGTGTTGTTGTAACCGGAATACTGACAAGTGAATCGTGATGTGTGTAATCAATACTCCTAGCAACTCCGTTGCCTGGTAGTTAATGGACGGTAATCTCATTCTTAGTATGCTGGATACGGAATCATCATTCTAAGAATGATCGTGCTACCTAGTCCTTAATTCTGGTGCACTCTCTGATCAATGAGTTAGGATTGTGTCAATCTCTCGCTCTTTTGATCATATCGTCTTGCCCTGAAAAGCAAGATTGTTCTCGGGCTTAGCAACATATCAATGGTTCGTAATTTCCGAATATCTTCTCGGAAGTATTACCAGGTTGTTCCCTGGCCGCTATGTTGAGTTCGTGATCAAGTTGGTTTTCTTATAAACACCCCTTCTCTAAGAATCTATGTTGGATACCCTGAACTAGTTGGTTAAGCTAAACAACAACTTGGAGAGTTGGAAGATAAAAGCTTGATCTAACTTAGTTCAGTGCAAAAGGGTTATCCTTGTGTTTGTGTGTTTGATGAAGAAAGATGATATCATCCTCGATTGATCCTTGTGATCAATTGTTGGATCTATTGTCTTGTCCAAACTTTGATTTGAGTTTGGGCTATCGTCAAGTCGAATCAGAACCAATGGTATCCGTAATGTTGTCTTACTCGTGGTTGATCCCTCGAGCATACCTCATTATATCTCTTGGTCTGACCAATGCTACCACCTTGTTCATATAAATTGTGGAATTCCATCTTCATGGATATCTCGATGACCCGTTGTTGAGCCCATCAACATCGTTTATCTTGACCACGATTCATGTTGAACATTTAAGTTAGTATTGGAAACTTTTCAAGCATGGCCTTCGTGTTCCATTCATGAGGTATATGTTTGGATGAGAGAAGTGATCTCCCCTAATTCACGTGTAAATGATGAAAGCTGCCACCGTGAATTTGAGAAAGCTTGTCTTTACCTCCTCTGGAATCATCCCAATTCAGTCATGCATACGTGCGAAGTATTCTATGGTCTGATAGACTGATCATCTTCATTCCATATGTATCCCTAGCACACCAAGCCACTGATTGATTTGTTCAAGGAGAAGAAGTTCCATCATATGACTTATGTAAGGACTTCGATATCCTAGACGATGGTTCCCAACCTGAACTCGGTAGTGTTTTATCATAAGACTACTACGTGGTCATGCTTGTCTTGGACAACGTGTTCATAGGTTTGTAGCAGAACCAGCTCATGTTTTGGAGCTTGCTATCGTAGTTCATTCCCGAGAATCTCGCAACGTCGTCTCGTCGATTTGGGTTGCAAACTTTCATTTTTCTTTCTAGACTCGATGAGTCTGGAATATCCTCACACCAACCAGAACTGAATCTCAGGCAGATATTATGGTTGGAGCATTTCCCAAGAACTATAATATTGGTCTCTCGATAACCGATAAAGTGGATGTCGTGGCCAACACACCCAGCCGGAAGACCTATTGTTGTAGAATCTTGATTGAAGAAGTTGGCCACCTCCCCATAAGGATTTCTTAGGATTTACTCCCTAGTTGTTCCTTATGGATTTTTGTGCTCCTGAAGTCCGACCTTTTACTTGACATTCTAGGTACCAAACCATTTTAATAAATGGGTTGCGCTAGCACATCAAGGAGAACATTAGAAGCGGAGTGCTAAATGTCTCTCGGTCGATCATCCAGATTTTTCCCCTTGACTCCGCTAAGGTGAAATATGAGAAAGTGTTATCTTCCTTTGCATCTGCATCGTCCATCGCTATTCATCATGGTCGTATGTCGTGTTGTCAGCACCATTGGCACGAATATTGGTAAAACCTTGATGAATATGGGAATGCTTAAGTTCTTGAGAGCATGCACAAGCACTATGTGTTATCACTGGCACTAACCGGGATTGCTCCCAGTGTTCTTGGTTATGCTATAACCTCTCAAAGAGTAGATTCACTCTCTACTGCTTGGTCTCTTCCTAGTTACCAGAATCATTCCCAGCATTTGTATTTTGTTCCCAGCTTGCACCGCCAATGTGCCAATTTTCCATGGGTTGCCCTTCTTAGCCACTACTGTTCAGGATTATCTTCAGAAGTGGACTTTCCATGGGTCCCATCCATTTCCAGTGATAAGCAAAAATTCACCATTATGTTGTCTTCAACAAGGTAGTACACATCATCCATGCTAGTCGGAGTATGTCGTTCCCTCGGACTCCGTCAAACGATCGTTTGTGATCGCCTTAGGCTGGTATAGAGAATTTCAACGATCTCTATATCAAAAGCAATTCTTTTTGCCACTTAAGGGAATAATTCTACGAGTCATCTTATCTAAGGTGCCCCGTCTGGTGACCTCGATCACCATCTTCTTTAAGTATGGAATTATTGCCTGCCAAGTGAACCTTCATCGTTTGTTTCACTCCATTCCTTTGGTGGTGTGTTCCGTGTCTCAGCTCAAGAGATGTTTCAACGTCTCACTCCATGAGTTGATCTTGAGTTGCTCGATCTTTCAGAAGATCAATTTTGTAGAGTTTCTTTCGTCGTCACCGTGTTGGACAAAGACCTCGAAAGCAAGGATGTCAAGATCAACATGAGGCAAGCAATCAACATTCATATGAAGGATAGTTGGATCATGAAGATCGTGTTAGCTTTGTGTCCCCTTTGTCTTCTTACCTCACGTCTTTAATCTCGGGACGAGATTCTTGTTTAGTGGGGGTGAGTTGTCACATCCCTAGCTTCTGGCCTTGCACTAGTACTAGCCTTTGGTGATGCATCATGTTTAGTTTTCACAGAAAGTTGAATTGGGGTTTGCCTAAACCCTAGCATTAAAGGAAATCACTAGGTTCACCTAAAATATTTTCAGTAAGTCCAAATGGCTTTCAAAAATGTTCCTCATTTATGGGAAATACTGTAAACAGTAACCAGAGGTGATGCACATTTTTCCATGACATATTTGGGCTATGAATTAAATCATACTCTATTTGCATTTGGGCATTTAAATGCTATAAAATATTTTAAATGCTCAAATAATCATAAACTAAAATGTTTACTGTTGGATTTATTCTAAACAGTAGCCATGCTTAGTTTCATGATTTTTGGAAATGCCCTGGCATTTTTAATAAAGCCCTAAAGTCTACAGAATAATAGAAAAAAGAATTAAAAAGAGAGAGAGAGAGCACTTTCCTGGCGCTCACCTGGCAGCCCATCTGGCTGGCCGAGCCCACCAGGGGCAGGGAGGTCTTCTTCCTCCCGCCAGTCGGACGCACGGCGCGTGCCCGACGCGTGCACGGCCACCGTACGCCACCTCCTGCTTGCCGCCGAGGCCCTGGACGCGTGGATGACCCCCTCGATGCCGTCCCGATCGCTCCGACCACTCCATTCCTCCCCCTCGCCTCTCTCTCGCCCTCCCGACGCCATGGCCGAACGCTGCCGTCGCCGTCTCCGCCGTTCGCCATAGCCGCGGCCACCGTCCACCCCTCGCCTCACCGACGTGCCCAGAGGCTCCGTCTCGTCCCTCTCTTCCTCCTCGCCGAGACGCCCGACGCCGGAAGCCCCTGGACGCCGTCTGCACCGCCGTTCCCCTCGTCGGCTGCCGGCGATCCTCGCCGTCGATGCACCGACTCCGATGCCTCCCCGAGCCCACTCAGCTACTCTTCGACCCCGCCGTGAGCTCCTCTATCGAATCCCGCTCTCCCTGCCGTCGTTTTCCTCCTCTAGCCCCGCTGTCCACCGGAGCCGAGAGCTCGTCGCCGCCGTTCATGTCACCGCCGCGGCCACAACTGCCGCCTTACCTTTTTGAGCATGCCGTTGTGCTCATCGTGCTCCCAGGAGCCAAACGCACGCACCATCTCCTCCCCTAACGCACCACAACCCCAAACCGCAACCCACCGTGTGCCGGCCGCCGCCGCGAGCTTGTTTCCGACGAGCTCCAACCACCCCAGCTCCTCCCGCTTGCCCTACCGGATGCGCGCGAGCCCCAGCTACGCGTAGGACCAAACGGTGGTCGATTTGGTCGACCGTAGGCAAATCCTGAGCCCCTCCGCCGTGCTCGCTGTCGCCGGCGGTAAGCCGCCGACCTGTTTGGGACTTTGACTCGAGGTTTGACCCCTCTGGGTCTATGACATGCGGGCCCAGCACGGCTAATTAACCTAGTTTAGGCTTAAATCTAATTAGCTTAACCTTGGTTAGTATTAACTACGTTTAATTAGTCTAGCTGAGTCGCTGACAGGTGGGCCCAGGCCCCACTGACAGTTTAGTTAGTGTTAGTTTAAAACTAACTAACCCTGTTAGCTAGTTGTGTCACTGACGTGTGGACCCCACACACCAGGTTTGACCCTGGCCGCCCTGTTGACTTGCTGACATCACACAGACGTTATGCTGACGCAGTAATGTTTTCTGGAATTTAAAACAAATCTGAAATGATTTATTTATATCAAAAAATAGCCAAAACTTCTAAAAATCACAGAAAATAATCTATAACTCCAATGAAAATAATTTATATATGAAAAATGATCAGAAAAATTCAAGGAATCTGTTTATGGCATTTTCATGCATGTTTGAACAAGTTAAACCTGCTGATCAGGTCAAATCAATTAAATGACAATTAAATAATCACATATGGAGTTTGAATTTGAACCTTTGGTTCAAACCAACTTCATTTAATATGGTTGCTAGTTGCATTAGCCCAATCAATAGCATATTGCCATGTCATGATCATGCATCATATTGTCGCATTGCATTGATTGTGTTCTCTCTTGTTTGCCGGTGTTTGTCCCCTCTCAATAGACGCTGTTACGACGATGTGATCGATGACACTGATGAAGACACAGTGATATCTTCAGAAGTGCTAGGCAAGCAAAACCCCATTGAGCATTCCGATACAATCCCACTCTCTCACTCTTGCTCTCTTTTACTGCATTAGGACAACAACGCTTCAACTATTACCTGCTGCGGTAGTTGAACCCCTTTCCACTGCATGACCTGTCATTGCCACAATAAATAGTTGAAACCTACTAGCATGAGTAGGAGTTGTTTGAGCCATGTTGTGCCTACTCATTCATGATTTTTGGTTATGCCTGCTATTGCTTAGAGTTGTGTCAGGTCTGATTCATCGGGGATGAATTGGAATGTGGTGAACATGTCCTACTGTTGAGAGCTAAGTGTGTGAACACGATTTGGTAAAGGTAGGGATGAGAGGCCATGTAGCAGTACATGGTGGGTTGTCTCATCAAAATCGTCCTCAGGAACTGAGTTCTGTGTTTGTTGATCCATGAACAGCTACTACCACACGTTGGGCCCTGAAATATGACCCCGCTCGACTTATTGACTGCCCTTGTTCTCTGTACAGGAGTTGCAACTAGTTTCTGGTGTTTGTAGTTTACTGGAGGTCGTGCGCAGCTTCGACCCTCGGGGTGGGCTGTGACGCGGCAAGTACGTGGCACGGTGTACCGGTCGCCCGTTTGGTGACGCGGGAACCCTGTACACATCGTTTGGGGCCGTGAGCGACACCCCGGCCGGATCTCCCCACGGATGGAACCCAAATAGGCGATAAACCTGGACTAGAGACTTTAGTGGTTGGTTAGGTCGTGGTCTACACCAACGTAGGCTTTCGCTTGAAGTCTGCCGAGCACATGTCATGTGCAGACGCTAAGTGGTGGAAACATGTGTGAAGAAGTACACCCCTGCAGGGTTATATACGATCTATTCGAATAGCCGTGTCCGCGGTAATGGACTTCTGGGTTACCTGTACAGTTCATAGACAAGTGAAAGTGGATACTCTAAAACGCGCAAGATAAGTGTGAGTGCTATGGATGGCCTTCTCGTAGGGAGACGGGAGCGGATCCATAGTGGTGTATTGATTGGTGAATATGTGGACTCGTGTGCGCCACCTCAAAGAGTTACTTGCAGTCGTAGTTCTGGATAGCCACCTATTCAAAGCTGGCTTGCTGCAATCAAACTCCACCACCCCTTTGTTGATACTGATGCATATGTAGCTAGTTCTGATGTAAGCTTGCTGAGTACCTTTGTACTCACGTTAGCTTAATTTATGTTTTTGCAGAGAGACTTCAGTCTCACTAGTGGTTCTTCGTGGACTTCGACGTTTAGCTTGTTACCTCAGCTATGATCTTGTAACCTTGGGAGAGTCTTGTAGATAGTCAGGCTGCTCAGCCTTTTTCATTTGTAGTTGTCTGTACTCAGACATGTTATGCTTCCATTGCCTGTATGCTCTGTATGTTGGGTCATGTGACCTCTATTTGTAATAAATGCTATGATGGCTCTTCTGGGCTTTTATCTATATGAGTTGTTGAGTTATGTCGTAATGCCATGTTGTACAACACATACTTTCATGTTATGCGTACGTGTAATGTGTATTGTTATGTGTGGGATCCGACGCCTAGTTGTTTACCCTTGGTAGCCTATCTTACAGGGAAATGTCTCCTAGTGCTTCCACTGAGCCTTGGTAGCTTGCTACTGCTCTGGAACACTTAGGCTGGCCGGCATGTGTCCTTCTTCGTTCCTATGTCTGTCCCTTAGGGGAAATGTCACGCGTTGTTCCTTTAAGTCCTTGTAGCTTGCTACAACTTGGGTTCATACGTTGATGACGGACACGTTCGTTGCTGGGTCATGTATGCCTGTCTCTGTAATTTAGCGCCACTTTTGGTTTATAACTAGTCATGTCAGCCCGGGTTCTCTGTCATATGGATGCTAGCGACATTATCATATACGTGTGCCAAAATGCGCAAACGGTCCCGGGCCAGGTAAGGTGGCACCCGTGGGGATACCGTGTGTGAGGCCGCAAAGTGATATGATGTGTTACATGCTAGACCTATGTGACTTAGGATCGGGGTCCTGACAATCTAAGTGGGAGTTCTTTAAATAATATGATTAATTGAACTTTAATTTATCATGTACTTAGTCCTGATAGTTTTTGCATATCTATGTTGTTGTATATCAATGGCCCGTGCTACCGTTCCTTTGAATTTTAATGCATTCCTAGAGAAAGCTAAGTTGAAAGATGATGGTAGCAATTACACGGACTGGGTCCATAACTTGAGGATTATCCTCATTGCTGCACAGAAGAATTATGTCCTTGAAGCACCGCTAGGTGACAAGCCCCCTCCCGCTAATGTAGACGCTTTGAACGTCTGGCAGACGTGGTCTGATGACTACACGATAGTTCAGTGTGCCATGCTCTACGGCTTAGAACCAGGACTTCAACGAAGTTTTGAACGTCATGGACCATATGAGATGTTCCAGGAGTTGAAGTTAATATTTCAAGCAAATGCCCAGATTGAGAAATATGAGATTTCCAATAAGTTCTATAGCTGCAAGATGGAGGAGAATAGTCCTATCAGTGAACACTTGCTCATAATGTCTGGGTACTAGAATCATATGACTCAACTTGGTTGCAAAGTTGACGAGGATAGTGTTATTGATAGAGTTCTTCAATCACTGCCACCAAGCTATAAAGGCTTCGTGATGAACTATAATATGCAAGGGATGCAGAAGACAATTCCGAGCTCTTCGCTATGCTCAAAGCTGCCGAGGTAGAAATAAAAAAGGAGCATCAAGTGTTGATGGTTAACAAGACCACTAGTTTCAAGAAAAAGGGCAAGGGAAAGAAGGGGAACTTCAAGAAGAATAGCAAGACAGTTGCTACTCCCGCGAAGAAACCCAAGTCTGGAGCCAAGCCTTAAACTGAGTGCTTCTATTGCAAAGGGACCGGACACTGGAAGCGGAACTACCCCAAGTATTTGGCGGATAAGAAGGATGGCAAGGTGAACAAAGGTATATGTGATATACATGTTATTGATGTGTACCTTATTAATGCTTGTAGTAGTACCTGGGTATTTGATACCGGTTTGGTTGCTAATATTTGTAACTCGAAACAGGGACTATGGATTAAACGAAGATTGGCTAAGGACGAGGTGACGATGCGCGTGGGAAATGGTTCCAAAGTCGATGTGATCGCTGTCGGCACTCTACCTCTACATCTACCTTCGGGATTAGTTTTAGACCTAAATAATTGTTATTTGGTGCCAACGTTGAGCATGAACATTATATCTGGATCTTGTTTGTTGCGAGACAATTATTCATTTAAATCAGAGAATAATGGTTGTTCTATTTTTATGAATAATATCTTTTATGGTCATGCACCCTTGAAGAGTGGTCTATTCTTGTTGGATCTCGATTGTAGTGATACACATATTCATAATATTGAAGCCAAAAGATGCAAGGTTAATAATGATAGTGCAACTTATTTGTGGCACTACCGTTTAGGTCATATTGGTGTAAAGCGCATGAAGAAACTCCATAGTGATGAACTTTTTGAATCACTTGGTGCTTGCGAACCATGCCTCATGGGCAAGATGACTAAAACTCCGTTCTCCGGAACAATGGAGCGAGCAACAAATTTATTAGAAATCATACATACAAATGTATGTGGACCAATGAGTATTGAAGCTCGCGGCGGGTATCGTTATTTTCTGACCTTCACTGATGATTTAAGCAGATATGGGTATATCTACTTGATGAAACACAAGTCTGAAACGTTTGAAAAGTTCAAAGAGTTTCAGAGTGAAGTAGAGAATCATCGTAATAGGAAAATAAAGTTTCTACGATTTGATCGTGGAGGTGAATATTTGAGTTACGAGTTTGGTCTTCATTTGAAACAATGTGGAATAGTTTCACAACTCACGCCACCCGGAATACCACAGTGTAATGGTGTGTTCGAACGTCGTAACCGTACTTTATTTGATATGGTGCGGTCTATGATGTCTCTTAACGATTTACCACTATCGTTTTGGGGTTATTCTTTAGAGAGAGCTGCATTCACGTTAAATAGGGCACCATCTAAATCCGTTGAGACGACGCCTTATGAACCGTGGTTTGGCAAGAAACCAAAGTTGTCGTTTCTTATAGTTTGGGACTGTGATGCTTATGTGAAAAAGCTTCAACCTGATAAGCTCGAACCCAAGTCGGAGAAATGTGTCTTCATAGGATACCCAAAGGAGAATGTTGGGTACACCTTCTATCACAGATCCGAAGGCAAGATATTCGTTGCTAAGAATGGATCTTTTCTAGAGAAGGAGTTTCTCTCGAAAGAAGTGAGTAGGAGGAAAGTAGAACTTGATGAGGTAATTGTACCTTCTCCTGAACTGGAAAGTAGTACATCACAAAAACTAGTTCCAGTGATTCCCACACTAATTAGTGAGGAAGCTGATGATGATGATCATGAAACTTCAGATCAAGTTTCTGCTGAACTTCGTAGATCAACCAGAGCTTGTTCCGCACCAGAGTGGTACGACAACCCAGTTCTGGAAGTCATGTTACTGGACTATGATGAACCTATGAACTATGAGGAAGCGATGATGAGCCCATATTCCGCAAAATGGCTTGAGGCCATGAAATCTGAGATGGGATCCATGTATGAGAACAAAATGTGGACTTTGGTTGACTTGCCCGATGATCGGCAAGCCATCGAAAATAAATGGATCTTCAAGAGGAAGGCCGACGCTGACGGTAATGTTACTTTTTACAAAGCTCGACTTGTTGTGAATGGGTTTCGACAAGTTCAAGGAGTTGACTACGATGAGACTTTCTCACCCGTAGCGATGCTTAAGTCTGTCCGAATCATGTTAGCAATTGCCGCATTTTATGATTATGAAATCTGGCAAATGGATGTCAAAACTGCATTCCTGAATGGATATCTCAAAGAAGAGTTGTATATGATGCAACCAGAAGGTTTTGTCGATTCAAAAGGTGCTAACAAAGTGTGCAAGCTCCAGCGATCCATCTATGGACTGGTGCATGCATCTTGGAGTTGGAATATACGCTTTGATGAGGTGATCAAAGCGTATGGTTTTATACAGACTTTTGGAGAAGCCTGTATTTACAAGAAAGTGAGTGGGAGCTCTATAACATTTCTAATATTATATGTGGATGACATATTGTAGATTGGAAATGATATAGAATTTCTGGATAGCATAAAAGGATACTTGAATAAGAGTTTTTCAATAAGAAAACCTCGGTGAAGCTGCTTACATATTAGGCATCAAGATCTATAGAGATAGATCAAGACTCTTAATTGGACTTTCACAAAGCACATACCTTGATAAAGTTTTTGAAGAAGTTCAAAATGGATCAGTCAAAGAAAGGGTTCTTGCCTGTGTTACAAGGTGTGGAGTTGAGTAAGACTCAATGCCCGACCACTGTAGAAGATAGAGAGAAAATGAAAGTCATTCCCTATGCCTCAGCCAGAGGATCTATCATGTATGCAATGCTGTGTACCAGACCTGATGTGTGCCTTGCTATAAGTTTAGCATGGAGGTAACAAAGTAATCCAGGAGTGGATCACTGGACATCGGTCAAGAAGATCCTGAAGTACCTGAAAAGGGCAAAGGATATGTTTCTAGTTTATGGAGGTGACAAAGAGCTTGTCGTAAACGGTTACGTCGATTCAAGCTTTGACACTGATCCGGATGACTCTAAGTCAGAAACCGGATATGTATTTTTGTTGAACGGTGGAGCTGTCAGTTGGTGCAGTTTCAAGCAGAGCGTCATGGCGGGATCTACGTGCGAAGCAGATTACATAGCTGCTTCGCAAGCAACAAATGAAGGAGTCTGGATGAAGGAGTTAGTATCCGATCTAGGTGTAATACCTAGTGCATCGGGTCCAATGATTTTTTTTTTGTGACAACACTGGAGCAATAGCCTTGGCGGAGGAATCCAGGTTTCACAAGAGAACAAAGCACATCAAAAGACGCTTCAATTCCATCCACGATCTAGTCAAGGAGGGAGACATAGAGATTTGCAAGATACATACGTATCTGAATGTTGCAGACCCGTTGACTAAGCCTCTTCCACGGGCAAAACATGATCAGCACCAAGACTCCATTGGTATTAGGGTCATTACTTTGTAATCTAGATTATTGACTCTAGTTCAAGTGGGAGACTGAAGGAAATATGCCCTAGAGGCAATAATAAAGATGTTATTTGTGTTTCCTTATATCATGATAAATTTCTTTTATTCATGCTAGATTTATATTAACCGAAAACTTAGTACATGTGTGAATACATAGACAAAACAGTATGTCCCTAGTATGCCTCTACTAGACTAGCTCATTGATCAAAGATGGTTATGTTTCCTAGCCATAGACATGAGTTGTCATTTGATCAACGGGATTACATCATTAGGAGAATGATGTGATGGACAAGACCCATCCGTTAGCTTAGCACTATGATCGTTTAGTTTTACTGCTATTGCTTTCTTCATGACTTATACATGTTCATATGACTATGAGATTATGCAACTCCCGAATACCGGAGGAACACCTTGTGTGATATCAAACGTCACAACGTAACTGGATGATCATAAAGATGCTCTAGAGGTGTATCCGAAAGTGTTCGTGCTGTTGGCATAGATCAAGAGTATGATTTGTCACCCCGAGTGTCAGAGAGGTATCTCTGGGCCCTCTCGGTAATGCACATCATAATAAGCCTTGCAAGCAAATGACTAATGAGTTAGTCATGAGATGATGTATTACGGAACGAGTAAAGAGACTTGCCAGTAACGAGATTAAACTAGGTATTGAGATACCGACGATCGAATCTCGAGCAAGTAACATATCGATGACAAAAGGAACAACGTATGTTGTTATGCGGTTTGACCGATAAAGATCATCGTAGAATATGTAGGAGCCAATATGAGCATCCAGGTTCCGCTATTGGTTATTGACCGGAGATGAGTCTCGGTCATGTCTACATAGTTCTCGAACCCGTAGGGTCCGCACGCTGAACGTTTGATGACGATCGGTATTACGTGTTTAAGAGTTTTGATGTACCTTAGGTAGTTCGGAGTCCCGGATAAGATCACGGACATGACGAGGAGTCTTGGAATGTCCGAGACATAAAGATTGATATATTGGACGACTATATTCGGACACCAGAAGTGTTCTCGAAAGTTTCAGAATTAACCGGAGTGCCGGAGGGGTTACCGGAACCCCCCGGGGGAAAGCAGCCAGGAGGCGGCGCGCCCCCTCCCAAGGGGCAGTTCGAATTGGACTAGGGGAGGGGGGCATGGCCCCCTCTTTCCCTCTCCTTCTCTCCCTCTCTTTCCTTCCCCCTCCTCTTGGTGATTCCTACTAGGAATAGGATTGCAATCGTATTCCTCGTAGGATTGCACCTCTTGGCGCGCCATAAGAGGGCCGGCCGGCCTCCCCCTTGCTCCTTTATATACGGGGGCAGGGGGGCACCATAGAAAACACAAGTTGATCTCTCCAGCCGTGTGCGGTGCCCCCCTCCACAGAAACACACCTCGGTCATACCGTTGCAGTGCTTAGGCGAAGCCCTTCGCCCGTAGCTTCATCATATCCGTCACCACGCCGTCGTGCTGACGAAAATCTCCCGTGAAGCTCAACTGGATCAAGAGCTCGTGGGATGTCATCAAGCTGAACGTGTGCTGGTGCTTGATCGGTTGAATCGCGAAGAAGTTCGACTACATCAACCGCGTCACTTGACGCTTCTGCTTTCGGTCTACAAGGGTACGTAGACACACTCTCCCCCTCGTTGCTATGCATCTAGTAGATAGATCTTGTGTGATCGTAGAAAATTTTAAAAATACTACGTTCCTCAACAGGTTCAGCATAGACTTCAAGGTACGTGAGCCTTAAAATTAGCTTCTCTGCATCACATATTGATCCGGACAAGATAAAGCTGTAGGGGAATGTAGTATTTCAAAAATTTCCTATGATCACGCAAGATCTATCTACTAGAAGAATAGCAACGAGCGGGGAGAGTGTGTCTACGTACCCTCGTAGAAAGAAAGCGGAAGCGTCTAGTGATGCGGTTGATGTAGTCAAACGTCTTTGTGACCCAAACGACCCAAGCACCGAACGTACGGCACCTCCGCTTTCAGCACACGTTTAGCTCGATGACGTACCACGAGATCTTGATCCAGTTGAGCGTCACGGGAGAGTTTCGTCAGCACGACGGTGTGGTGACGGTGATGATGAAGCTACAGGTGCAGGGCTTCGCTTAAGCACTGCAACGATATGACCGAGGTGTGTAACTGTGGGGAGGGGCTCCGCACACGGCTAAAATCAACTTGTGTGTCCATGGGGTGCCCCCTGGCCACGTATATAAAGGATGGAGGGAGGAGGAGGCCGGCCCTCATAGGGCGCACCCAAAGTGTGGAGTCCTACTAGGACTCCCTAGTCCTAGTAGGATTCCACCTCACACATGGAATAGGAAAAGGGGAAGGGAGAAGGATAAGGAAGGAAGGGGGCGCCCCCTTTCCCTAGTCCAATTCGGACCAGTCCATGGGGAAGGGGCGCGGCCATCCTTGAGGCCGTTCTCTCCTTTCTCGTATGGCCCATTAAGGCCCAATACGAATTCCCGTCACTCTTCGATACTCCAAAAAAAATACCAGAATCACTCGGAATCTTTTCGATGTCCGAATGTAGCCTTCCAATATATCAATCTTTACGGCTCGACCATTTCGATACTGTTCGTCATGTCTGTGATCTCATCCGGGACTCCGAACAAATGTCGGTTATCAAATCACATAACTCTTAATACAAATCATCATCGAACGTTAAGCGTGCGGACCCTTCGAGTTCGAGAACTATGTAGACATGACCGTGTCGGTGTACTAAGATAGGGGTACCTTAGTACCCCAACTTGTGCACGGGCAGTAGCAGCTTCCCGCGGCAGGGCTCACCACGTGCTCGCCGGAAACCTGCTCGGTCCCTATGAAGCCATTCAAAAATAAAGTATACAAGACAGAAGATCAAGACCCCGGCAAGTGGAGCTTGCCGGGAAGGCTGTCCCAGGCTCAAGATTATCACATTAACACAAGACCCTGGCAAGAGGAGCTTGCCAGGAAGACCAGAAGACTGCATCTCAGAAAACATGCCTCGGCGCACCCTGCGCCCCGGCAAGACCCGGGGAGCGACAAGCTTCCGGGCCCGGCAATATCAAGACCCCGGCAAGGTGCTTGCCGGGGGAAGCCTGCGCTGTGTGCCCGCGCTCCAGCTCATCGGCCCACGCGTCGCCCTGGGGCCCTTCCAGGGACGCGTGGCGGATGGCTGTGCAACCTGGGGGACACGGTGGCACGCCACGGTGACGAGGCTACCGCCGTGGCGAAAGGAGAGGCATGGACGGGCGCTTTTGGGGTCGACGGTGACGGGCATTTAATGCCCTTGTCCCCCACTATCAAGGTTAGGTGAAGACCACTGTTCATCCACTGTTCATGCACTGTTCCCGCACTGTTACAACTACCACCAAAGTTACATTTTTACCCTCCTCTACGTTGACACCTGTCGGTGACCCCTTGAGCTATAAAAGGAGGCCCATGCACAACGTAGAAAGGGTTCGGAACCTAGACAGCTCTCTCGCTCGGTGTAGCTAGCTCTTCAAGCTCCCGAGCCCAAGAACTCAATACAATCTAAGCAGGAGTAGGGTTTTACGCGTCCGCGCGGCCCGAACCTGGGTAAACTGCCCGCGTGTGTTCCTCGATCTGCTCTTCGTGCTCCCTCCGCTCCCTTACCGCAACGTAGAAGGGGCTCCGGTCCCATAGGTGCTCGTGGGAGGACAGTTTCCCCCGACATCTTTGGCGCGCCAGGTAGGGGGCGTCGAGGTTGTGCGAACCTGATCCGGCGCTCACGCGGGCGCATCCTTCATCAACCTCTCCAACTTCATCAACTTCATCACCAACATGGCCCCGAAGAAGAAGGCTTCGGAGGTCGGAGGCCCGTCTGCGTCGATTCCTCCACCACCGGAACCAACGGTGGGTGGAGGAGACGCCAGCGGAAGGGTGGTCACCGGCGAGGAAACTCACGGCGCCACCAAGTCCAAGGACAAGGCGGACGACCGGGCAATTTCCAAAGCCTCGGTCTCCATGGACGCACCACGTCCATCTCAACAGACGACAGGCCAACAGTGCCGTGGTACGGGAGGTACCATCCGCTTGCTGGGGCAAGGACAAACCGGAGGATCGCGGGACGCTCAAGGCCATCGTCCTGTCACGAGCAAGGCGCGGTCGTCGGGGCGAGAGACTGCTCCTTCTAACCCTGTTAGAAGTCCGAGCATATCTCGCTCCTCGCACCGCTCGCCGCCACTCCCCTCCTCTCCAGCAGAAGCGCTAGCGAGAGCGCAACTGCTCCTCGACTTCCCTCCAGCGGCACACAAGGCCGAAGACTGGAGGGCGACGATTCAGAGCCTCATCGCCTTCGCCAACAACGACACGCCGCAGCAGCCGGCGACGTCGCGGCCACGGCAAGTCGACCAGGCGAAGGCCGACGGCGACAAGACCGCCGGGGGTGCAACCACCGTGCACTCCCCGCCACGGAAGCAGAAGACGCCTCCCCGCCGGATCAACGTCGACGACGACTCCACGGCGTCGTCGGATCCGCGGGCTCGTCGGGTCCAGCGCCAAGTCCTTGACGATAGGCGACAAGAGGATGCTCGGACGACAATCGAGCGCCGACGAGAAGCCCGGCGACAATCGGATCAGCGCACTGGGACCGCTGTCGACACGCACGCGCCAGGTGAACCAGGCGACTTGCCGTACGCGGCAGGTTGCCCTGCGTTCACCCGTGAGCTGCGGCGCGTCCAGTGGCCCAGCATGAAAAACTTCAAGCCCGACGTACCCGAGAAGTACGACGGCAAGACGCACCCCTCGGAGTTCCTCAGCATCTACACCATCGCGGTGCAGGCTGCCGGGGGACGCGACGAGAAGATATTGGCCAACTATTTCCCGCTGGTGCTTAAGCCAAACGTCCGTTCTTGGCTTATGCACTTGCCGGAAGGCTCCATTTCTTCGTGGGCAGATTTGTGCCACCAGTTTGTTGGCGCCTTCACGGGCGGCCACAAACCCCACGGCCAGGAGAGTGATCTCCACATCTTGGCCCAGAAGGAAGGAGAACCCCTGCGCAAGTACATTCAACGATTCAGCCGCGTGCAGCACAGTATCCCCGACGTCCACCCCGCCGCGGTTATCAGCGCGTTCCACCAGAACGTGCGTAACCGTCGCATGCGGGAAGAGATGGCCATGACCAAGATACGGGATGTCAGCGAGCTCTACGCTCTGGCTGACAAGTGCGCGCGCGCTGAAGAAGGGAGGAGACTCCCCGGAGAGGATGCTGGCGCAGGGGGAAGCGACAGCGAGGATGCCGCCCCGGCAAGGAAGGGCCGGCGGCGGAACAATAGAAAGAAGAAGAGCAAGGAAGTGCTAGTCGTCGAGCAGTCCGGCAAGGAGGTTCCCGCCAAGACAGCACAGGCTGGCGGTTCCGGCAAGGAACCTGCCCCTGTAGCGGCAGCCGACAAGCAGGACGGCTCCGACAAGCAATATTGCAAGATCCACCGCACCAAGGGCCACGACCTTTCGAACTGCAAGCGAGTCGAGTACCTCGTAGAACAGCAGAAGGCTGAGTACGAGCGTCGCGACAAGGAGAAGGCCCAAGGTGGCGGGGGAGAGCCAAGCAAGAAGCGGCCGTTCAATGGCCGGGGAGGACGCCGCGGCAAGGCCAAGCAGTGGCAAGGTGATCGACCCCCCCGGGGCCGCGACAAGGATGAGGAAGAAGACGACGACGACGACATGGAGGAAGGAGATAACAGCGAGCAGGAGTTCCAGAAGGCCACAAAAGTTCTGTGTGTCGACGGAGGCGCCTCTCTGCATGCTTCCCACCGCCAACTCAAGCAATGGGTGCGGGAAGTGAACGCAGCAGAGCCGCCCGTCGAGTCACGCAGGCTGCTGAAGTGGTCCAGCACGCCCATCATTTTTGATCTTGAGGATCACCCTGACCGCACAACGGCGGTCGGGTGCTTGCCGATGTTGGTCTCACCAACCATCCGCAACCTCAAGGTCACCAAAATGTTGGTTGACGGCGGGGCCGGCCTGAACTTGATCTCCTCAGCTGTGATCAAGAAACTCCAGATCCCAGACGGCGAGCTCGAAGAAACCGGGTCGTTCCAAGGAATAAACCCGGGGAGGAGCAAGCCAAAGGGGAAGATTACTCTGCCAGTGACCTTTGGTGGGGAGCTCAACTTCAGGACGGAGAGGATAACCTTCGACGTGGCCGATATCCCATTGCCATACAATGGGGTACTTGGACGTCCTGCCCTCGCCAAGTTCATGGCAGCTTCCCATTATGCCTACAACGTACTCAAGATGCCGGGGCCGATAAGTGTCATCTCTGTCCCTGGCGACAAGAAGGACGTGCTTATCTGCGCCGACAAGATCTACCGGGATGCAGCAGCTGCAGCAGAAAGCAACACACTTGCCGCTAAAGCTCCCGAAGGGAAGACCAAGACCAAGTCCGGCAAGAGCTCTGGGGCCCACTCCGGCAAACGCACCTGTTCGGAGTGCTGCGCTGCCATCGAGGACGTTCCATCGAGCTCCACCGGCAAGTGCAAGAAGGGGATGGCCGCTCCACCGGCAACCAAGAAGGTGTCCGCCAACGAGGACGGCACTGGTGGTACCTTCACCATCAGTGCTACACTTGACAACAAATAGGAAAGCGCGCTCGTTGCCTTCCTACGGGCGAATGACGATGTGTTTGCATGGCAACCATCTGACATCCCCGGCGTTCCCAGGAAGGTAATTGAGCACAAGCTTGTTGTTTGTCCTCATGCGCGGCCCGTCAAGCAGAAGGTCAGGAAGCAAGCCGTGGAGTGCCAAGAATTCATCGCCGAAGAGATAAAGAAGCTAGAAGCAGCAGGCCTGGTTAGAGGCGTGATCCATCCCACGTGGTTAGCAAATCCAGTTGTCGTGCGTAAGGCCAACGGGAAATGGAGACTTTGTATAGACTTCACTGGTGTGAATAAAGCATGTCCCAAGGATCCATTTCCCTTGCCGCGCATTGACCAGATTGTTGACTCCACCGCTGGATGTGAACTGCTTTCCTTCCTTGATGCATACTCAGGCTACCACCAGATATTCATGGCCAAGGAAGATGAAGAGAAGACTGCATTCATTACTCCATGCGGCACATATTGCTTCATACGCATGCCCTTTGGATTGAAGAATGCAGGATCAACATTTGCAAGGGTGGTGCACACTGCTTTTGAGCCACAGATCCATGGAAATGTAGAAGCTTACATGGATGACATAGTGGTCAAGAGCAAGAGCAAAGATACCCTAATCCAAGACTTAGAAGAAACATTTGCAAATCTGCGCAAGATCCAACTCAAGTTGAATCCCGAGAAGTGCGTCTTCGGAGTTCCCTCCGGCAAGCTTCTCGGGTTCTTTGTGTCCCAGAGGGGGATTGAAGCCAATCCCGACAAGATAAAAGCCATCGAGCAGATCGAAGCCCCGAAACGCGTCAAGGACGTAAGGAGACTTGCTGGTTGTGTGGCTGCCCTCAGCAGGTTCATTTCAAAATCCGCAGAACGCGCCTTGCCTTTCTTTAAAATTTTGAAGAAGGCAGGTCCTATGAAATGGACTCCGGAAGCGGAGGCAGCGCTGCAGGATTTGAAAGGATACTTGTCCTCCACTCCAATACTTGTCGCACCTAAACCACAAGAGAAGTTGCTGCTGTACTTAGCGGCAACCAATCAAGTGGTTAGTGCTGCGTTGGTAGCGGAGAGGGAGGCAGAGGAAGAGCCCACACCTCCGGCAAGCGAATCCAGCGACAAGCAGGGGGCTCCATCGGCAAGCTCTGGCCCCGACAAGGACAACTCTGCGCAGGAACAAGGGGAAGTGCGAAGGAAGATGGTGCAGCGCCCAGTGTATTTTGTAAGTTCCCTCTTGCAGGGGGCTAGATCAAGGTACTCTGGGGTGCAGAAGTTGCTTTTCGGTCTCCTCATGGCCTCGAGAAAGCTGCGCCATTACTTCCAAGCACATGATATAACAATGGTCACTCGCTTTCCGTTGAAGAGGATATTGCAGAATCCAGAAGCAACAGGTAGGATCGTTGAGTGGGCACTGGAGCTGTCGAGCTTTGGTCTCAAGTTTGAGAGTACCTCAACCATACAAAGAAGAGCTTTGGCAGAATTCATAGCTGAATGGACCCCAACGCCAGATGAAGAAGTCCCAGAGACAAGCGTCCCCGTACAAGAAGCAAGCAATGAATGGGTAATGTACTTTGATGGTGCCTTCTCGCTGCAAGGCGCCGGTGCCGGCGTGGTACTCATAGCGCCCACTGGAGAGCACCTCAAGTATGTTGTCCAGATGCACTTTCCCAAGGAACAAGCGACAAACAATATTGCTGAGTATGAAGGCTTGCTTGCCGACCTCAGGATTGCAGCCGAGCTTGGGATCAAGAAGTTGATTGTGCGGGGAGATTCACAATTGGTGGTCCGACAAGTGAATAAGAGTTACAAGAGCCCTTTGATGGAAGCTTATGTAGATGAAGTGAGGAAGCTTGAAGAGCACTATGAAGGTCTGCAAATGGAGCACGTCCCGAGAGCTCAGAATGATATTGCAGATGGCCTCTCAAAGTGTGCTGCAATGAAGTTACCTGTGGAACCAGGGACCTTCCTGCTCAAGCTAACTCAGCCATCCGTTACACCATCAATTGGGCAGAACAAGAAGAGAAAGTTGGTCTCCGGCGACTACTTGCCGGCGGATCTCCCTGAAGCCGCCGCCAAGGTCCCCAAGATCAACGACCAAAACGCTGAGGAACAGTTTGCTCCTGCAGACCCTAGGGTCTGTACAGTTGAAGCAAACATTCCCGACAAGCCTTGCCCCGGCAGGCTTGCCGGGGGACCATCAGCTCCGGCAGAACCAGAGGTTCTTGCCGTAGAAGCTGGGGTTCCCGCAGCGGCCCTCATGCCTTTAGTCCTTGCCGTTGAGCCTCGGGCTCCAGCATGGGCACAACAGATCGTCCGTTTTCTGCAAACTGGAGAACTTCCCGACGACCCAGAAGAGATAGAGAAAATAACCAGGCAGTCAAGTATGTACCAGTTCGTGGACAACGAACTGTACAGAAGAAGACTCAATGGTGTCAGGTTGAAGTGCATTTCCAGAGAAGATGGACAGAAGCTGTTGGCAGAGATACATGGAGGCATATGTGGCCACCACATTGGCGCAAGGGCGCTTGCCGGGAAGGCATTCCGGCAAGGGTTCTTTTGGCAAGAAGCCCTCCAAGATGCAACTGCACAAGTAACCAAGTGTGAAGCGTGCCAGTTCCATGCCAAGCAAATTCATCAGCCAGCTCAAGCTCTCTAGACGATCCCTTTGTCCCGGCCCTTCTCGGTCTGGGGGCTCAATATTCTCGGCCCTTTTCCCCGCGCTGTCGGGGGCTTTGAATACTTGTACGTTGCAATCGACAAGTTTACAAAGTGGCCAGAAGTGGAACCAGTGAGAAAGGTGACGGCACAGTCAGCAGTCAGGTTCTTTAGGTCAATTGTTTGCCGTTTCGGAATCCCTAATAGGATCATCACCGACAACGGCACACAGTTCACAAGTCGCACCTTCATGCAGTACGTCCAAGATCTTGGCGCCAAGGTCTGTTTCGCTTCTGTTGATCACCCGAGGAGCAATGGTTAAGCGGAGAGGGCCAATGCTGAAGTGCTGCGCGGACTCAAGACAAGAACCTTCGACAGGCTGCGCAAGTGCGGAAGAAACTGGATAGAGGAGTTACCGGCGGCTCTTTGGTCAATCAGAACGACACCAAGTGGAGCCACCGGGCAGACACCCTTTGCTCTTGTCTATGGAGCAGAGGCAGTTCTCCCCACGGAACTCGTATACGGATCTCCTCGAGTGCTCGCTTATGATGAGCTCGAGCAAGAGCAACTGCGACAAGATGATGCATTGCTCCTTGAGGAGGAACGTCTCCAGGCTGCTGTACGAGCTGCTCGATACCAGCAAGCCTTGCGCCGCTATCATAGCCGCAAGGTTAAGGCCAGGAGTCTCGAGGAAGGCGACCTTGTTCTTCGGCGTGTTCAGTCCGCCAAGAACTCCAACAAGTTGACGCCAAAGTGGGAAGGCCCTTATCGGGTGAGACAAGTCACAAGGCCCGACGCTGTCCGCCTTGAGACCGAAGAAGGCTTACCGGTGAGCAATTCCTGGAACATAGAGCATCTTCGCAAGTTTCACCCATAAGGCGCGGTTGCCGTGATCCGCTCCGGCAACCACCTTTTGTACGAGTCTTGCCGCTGTTGCATGTAAACCTTTGTACAAAGCCGGGCGCAGATCCCGTGCATCAGTAAAGCTTTTGTGTTTCGCGCTATTTGCCGTTTCCATGCTTTTCTTTGCTATTTGCATGCATTGTTTGGCATCTTGTGCAACACGCATACCCGGTAAGCATTAGCACGCCGAGAGGCCCTATACTTGTTTTCCCTCTTCTTTTTCTTTCCCTTTTAGCAGAAGGAATGTTCCTCGCGCACAAGTTTGCCGGGGGGAAAGGAGGTGGAGGATGAACCAAGTGTTGTCCAAGAAAGAAAAGCCTTGTCGGAGGACAAGCAATCTGTGAAAGCTAAGTCATCAGAATTTGAGCAGTTCAAGTTTTTAAATTTTAGTTGTCTTCCTTGAACAACCACACTTTGTATGGAAAACCTGTGCGCGGAGGAACCTACCCATGGCTAGCCGCGCCCTTACTCTGTTTCGAGCACACTCAACGGCTTAAGTGAGCCGCGACAAGTGTCGCGCCCTTACTTCGTTCTTGAGTTCGCTCAGCAGTCTAAGTGCGCTGCGACTGGCTGCGGCAAGGTTGCTTGCCGACAAGGTCTTTTGCCAGCAGGCTGCTCAGAGTCCAGCACTCAGCGCTCGCGGCGAAGGCCCCTTGCCGGCAAGTTCCCTAAAAGCGTAGGGTAAAAAGCATACAAAGTAAAGGATCAAAGCAAGGGAGATAACACTGCATTGATTAATCAAAATAAGACTGTATATTACAGAGATAACTTAGCACAATGGCTAATTGGTTCATGTTCATAACACACTTTGCAGCGGCAAAGGAAACAGAAAGAAAGGGGCCTAATCTACGCGGTCGCCTTCACGCCTTGAGATCTTGTTCACCTTGGCGACGATGTGGGCGACCTGCGCCTTCAACGCCTCCTGATCTGCATCGTCCGGCAAGCTGCGGAGGACGTTCACAAGATTGATGCCAGGGTTGCGGTAGACGATCTTCGTCAAGACGCGCTCCAAGGTGCCGGCGCAGAGCTGACGTGACTCGTCGGCTAGCTGCGCGGGGAGCTTCTCCTGCAGACGTGCGAGCGCCGGCGCGATTCCCCTGAAGAAGAGACTTAACTTGGCGCTGTGGGGGAGGTTCTCATCCGGAGAGTACACAAGGTGCTCCACCCTCAGCGCCATCAACTCCTTGTCGATATTGGCAGCAGAAGCGACCAGATCGTCAGTCCATTGCTCCACCGCCCGGCTGAAGTTGTTCGCTGAGGTGGCGGCGCTCTCCACCAGGCCTCGTTCCTTGCGGAGCTCGTCCTTCAGCTTCGTCTCGCGATCCCGGGCGGCGTCCAACGAATCAGTTAAAGTGGAGACCTTCAACTCCAAGTCAGCGATTGAATCTTTGGCGGCAGTAAGCTCGTCGCCCTTCTTGGAGAGTCGTACCTGCAAGTCGGAGTTGGTGTGGGCGTCCTTCTCCCGCTCCACGTTGAGCGCGGTGACTCTGTCCTCACTTGCTTTAAGGTACCGCTCCAGCTGATCAACCTTGAGCTCCAGTTCCCTCTTGGTGGTTTCCGCGGCGGCTGCGGCTTCCTTTGCCTCCTTCATGGCCTGCTCCCGGGCGGTGAGCTCGTCGTCATGGGCGTCGAGCTCAACCTTCCGCTGGTTGAGCGCCCCCTCCCGCCGAGACAACTCCTCGGCGGCCAGCCGCTGCCGCTCTTCTGCCTCGGCCTTCTCCAGGAGGAAGGCTTGCTGCTCCCCGGCAAGCTCTTCCAGTTCCTCCGCCAATTGGCGGAGGGCTGCCTGGTTGGCGGCGCGGAGCTCCGCGGCATGCTTCTCCAAGTCGTCTCCAGCCTTGGCGGCAAGAGCTTCCCGGGAGTCCAGCTTCGCCTGCCTGGCCCGATAAAGGGCCAGGAGCCGGCGAAGGAGCTTCTCCTCTTCGGGCTCGTCTCCACCGCCAAGTGCTTCAACGACCTTCAACCCCGCGGAGGCGAGGACCTCTCCGTCATAGGTCTCTCCCTCCACGGGGGCTCGCGACGAAGACCCCCACGGGACTTGTATAAAGACTCTGTTGGGGGCCTCAAGGTAGATGCCCGGCTGCTCCGTGGCGGCGGAGGGGTCGGCGGCCGGTGCAGCGCTTGACGCTCCTGCTGCCTCCGGGCCAGCAGTGTGGTCGCCGCCCCCCTCCCCAGCCGCGGCGTCTGCGGCCGGGGCAGTCTCCTCAGCGGCAGGCTCGTCGGCTCCAGCCATGCCCTCAGTGGCAGTGGCGTCGCCGCCGTTGCCGCACACCTCCTCCTCAACGGTGGCCTCCGTCTCCATCCGCTCTGGGGTAGGAGGATCTAGCAGAAGAAGAAGAAAAGAAAAGATCAAGCAAATATCCAAAAAGACAAGTTCGAGAAGAAGAAGCTACAAGACTTACCTTCGCGGACTTCTTCGACGACAGGCTCCCTCGCCGGAGAATCCACCCTTGGCGGGGGAGTGGTGGCCCCTGCTGGCGGAGGGCCGCCCGCGCCCTCCCTTGGCGGAGTGCTCACCCTTGTCGGGCTGCTCGCCCTTGGCGGGGTACTCGCCCTTGGCGGAGTACCCGTCCTTGGCGGAGCGCTCTCCCTCGCCGGGGAGCTCGCCCTTGGCGGGGATGGTGGGGCATGCAACTCGTCGGGGGCAGTCTCCGGGTGCTCCTGCTGCTGCGGCTCCACTTCTGCACGAGACAAACAAGATAACAAGACATTAGTACAAGCAAAAACCTCGAGCGCGCCCGACAAACAGAAAACTCAAGACCAAACTTACGCTGGGGGCTGCGCTGGGGGCTGCTCCCCGGAGCAGCGGGTTGATCCGGCAAACTTGCCGCTGGCGCGTCTCCAGTCACCGCGGCGGGCGAGTCGTCTTCAACCTCGACCACAGGGATCTTGGCCCTCTTCGCCATCTGCTGGGCCAGGGACCTGAAAGCAAAGCAAAAACAAGATCAGAATCAACAAGGAAAATCAAGACAGAATCAAAGAAGTTACAAGCGGCAAGTACTTACTCCTCTTCCTCGTCGTCGTCGGAGCTGAGGGCGGAGAAGTCGAACTCCACCTGAGATGCTCCCGCATGAGGAGCAGGAGGAGAAGGCTCCCTCAGGCGCTTGGCGGTCTCCGGGGCTGGGGGCTGCGAAGACCCAGCCTCCGTTGACATCGAGGCCCGAGGAGCAGGCGGAGCGGCCGCTTTGCTCCGGGAGGATCCTCCTCCGCTTGGCGCTGGTGCACGGGGCGCCTCCGTCGCGGTTTGGCTCGCCCTGGTGGCGCGCGTCGCCCGGCGAGCAGGCTGCTGTCGGGGCGCCTGCGTCCTCGTCGCTGTAGCCGCCTTGCGGAGGCGCTTCCTCGGTGTTTGCTTAGGACTTGCCGGAGGCGGGGAGTTCTCTGAGGACGAGGAGGCGTCGTCATCAAGTCCCAGAGATCCGCCGGTGTCTTCATCGGCCTCGACGTCCTCCTCCTCCTCCTCCCCGGCAGGCCCGCTGGGCCCAACACTTTGCCCGGCGGCTCCGCTCCCTCCGGCGGCTCCGCTTCCTCCGGCAACCTCGCTCCCTGCGGCGACCTCGCTCACAACCCCGGGTATCCCGGAAAGCCTCAGGGAGGGGACCCCGGCAAACTCCTCGGGCGGAAGCTTGAGCAGCCTGCGGATCTCTGCCTCCTCTGCTTGGCACGCTTCGTCCGCGGCCTGCGCCTCGTCGACGGTGAATCCGAAATCTCCCGCCGCTGCAGCTGCGGCGGCCTCTTCCATCCGGGAAGCAATATAAGCTATATCCCGGGCCGTAGTGGCCCGGGTAAGGCCCCTGTTCTCCTCGGGGTTCTTGGGCACCTCGACCAGATTGTCGAAGAAGCTCAGCACTGTATCTGCCGGAGGCTGGATCCAAGTGGGGACGATGCCGTGGGAGTCGCACTCCGGCATCATTGCGCGCAAGGAATCACAAGCGGTGCTATTGCACAGTGGCACCACCCCCTTGGCGGGTCTGAACCACTCCGGATGAGCCGGGTCTTGCTTGAAGAGCTCTCGAACCATTCCTTTCAGCTCCAAAGCAGTGAAATTGAAGTTTAATCCTGGGCGCAGCCTCATGATATCCGGCGCATTGCCAAATTCCCAGGCGGGCCTTTTCCTCTCTTGTAAAGGGGCAATGCGGCGGCGGAGGAAATCTGCCCCAACCTCTCCGATGGTCAGGTTAGCTACCCGGAGACGGATGATCCTGACGAGGGCAATACTGAGTCTGTTGTCCTCCGGGGCTAATTCGCTCCAATTCCTGCCGCGCACTATGGCTGTTGTGCGCGGCGCAGTGAAAGGCTCCGGCCTATTCTCCACTATCCAACACTAGTCCGCGCGCCATTCTTCCCACTTGCCGCGGAGTTCTCCCTTCAGGTATGAATCCTTCTTGTTCAACCGGAAGATCCAGGAGATGCCGCCAGAGAGGGGAGCGCCAGCCTCTACTCTAGGCATAAAGAAATGGCGAAAGAGTGCTACATTCGGATGGATCCCAACGTAGTTTTCGCACAGATGTGCGAAAACGGCCATCGTAAGGATGGCGTTGGGGGTAAAGTCTAGGAGGTGGAGGCCATATGTGTTCATACTGTCACAGAAAAACTCTGAGTACGGAGGGCACAATCCACAGTGAAAGAAAGCAACGAAGAAGAAATACCCGCCGGGAAACAAATCTCTAGCGACGGCGGGGAAGGCTCTGGTGCGGGGATGAGCTTTGGTCTCCCCGGACCAGAAGAGATAGTACTTGTTCCGCAGCTCCTTCGCGCTGAGCCTCGGCGCGAAGACCACATTCCTCTTCCGCAGGGCGGCAAGCTTCGCCGCCTGCTCGGATTTCTCCTTCTTGGCCTTGTCCGCTTTCGCCTTCTCGCTCTTCGGAGCCATGGCGGAGGCGGCGAGGGAAGAGGCGGGGAGCTCGACGGCGCCGCGGATGCGGAAGATGGCGGAGGAGGGGTGGAGGCAAAGAGCAGCGGAGGATTTCTGGAGGATAAAGACGCAATGAAGACGAAGGAGGGAAACTGCCCCTGTTTCCTCTGCTTTTAAGGGGGAAGTGGGGGGCACTCCGCATTTCCCATTAAAGAACGAGGCCACGATCTCTCCCACGACGCCGCAATCGACGCGTGCCGTTAGGGGGGGGGGCGCGGCGGATACGGAAGGAGATACGGCGTGCCGTGGGCCGCGTGTGCCAGTGCACTGTCTTGGGCCTGACCCAACAGCGCTCGGCATCGTGTGTGGCCCAGGCCCGGGGGCTCCTGTCGGTGTACTAAGATAGGGGTACCTTAGTACCCCAACTTGTGCACGGGCAGTAGCAGCTTCCCACGGCAGGGCTCACCACGTGCTCGCCGGAAACCTTCTCGGTCCCTATGAAGCCATTCAAAAAACAAAGTATACAAGACAGAAGATCAAGACCCCGGCAAGTGGAGCTTGCCGGGAAGACCGTCCCAGGCTCAAGATTATCACATTAACACAAGACCCTGGCAAGAGGAGCTTGCCAGGAAGACCAGAAGACTGCATCTCAGAAAACATGCCTCGGCGCACCCTGCGCCCCGGCAGGACCCGGGGAGCGACAAGCTTCCGGGCCTGGCAAGATCAAGACCCCGGCAAGGTGCTTACCGGGGGAAGCCTGCGCTGTGTGCCCGCGCTCCAGCTCATCGGCCCACGCGTCGCCCTGGGGCCCTTCCAGGGACGCGTGGCGGATGGCTGTGCAGCCTGGGGGACACGATGGCACGCCACGGTGACGAGGCTACCGCCGTGGCGAAAGGAGAGGCATGGACGGGCGCTTTTGGGGTCGACGGCGACGGGCATTTAATGCCCTTGTCCCCCACTGTCAAGGTTAGGTGAAGACCACTGTTCATGCACTGTTCCCGCACTGTTACAACTACCACCAAAGTTACATTTTTACCCTCCTCTACGTTGACACCTGTCGGTGACCCCTTGAGCTATAAAAGGAGGCCCATGCACAACGTAGAAAGGGTTCGGAACCTAGACAGCTCTCTCGCTCGGTGTAGCTAGCTCTTCAAGCTCCCGAGCCCAAGAACTCAATACAATCTAAGCAGGAGTAGGGTTTTACGCGTCCGCGCGGCCCGAACCTGGGTAAACTGCCCGCGTGTGTTCCTCGATCTGCTCTTCGTGCTCCCTCCGCTCCCTTACCGCAACGTAGAAGGGGCTCCGGTCCCATAGGTGCTCGTGGGAGGACAGTTTCCCCCGACAGACCGAGACACATCTCCGGTCAATAACCAATAGTGGAACCTGGATGCTAATGTTGGCTCCTACATATTCTATGAAGATCTTTCGATCAAACCGCATAACAACATACGTTGTTCCCTTTGTCATCGGTATGTTACTTGGCCGAGATTCGATCGTCGGTATCATCATACCTAGTTGAATCTCGTTACCGGCAAGTCTCTTTACTCGTTTCGGAATGCATCATCCCGCAACTAACTCATTAGTCACATTGCTTGCAAGGCTTATAGTGATGTGCATTACCGAGAGGGCCGAGAGATACCTCTCCGACAATCGGAGTGACAAATCCTAATCTCAATCTATGCCAACTCAACAAACACCATCGGAGACACATGTAGATCATCATTATAATCACCTAGTTACGTTGTGACGTTTGATGGCACACAAAGTGTTCCTCCGATATTCGGGAATTGCATAATCTCATAGTCATAGGAACATGTATAAGTCATGAAGAAAGCAATAGCAACATACTAAACGAACAAGTGCTAAGCTAACGGAGTGGGTCAAGTCAATCACATCATTCTTTAATGATGTGATCCCTTTCATCAAATGACAACTCATGTCTATGGCTAGAACCATCTTTGATTAACGAGCTAGTCAAGTAGATGCATACTAGTGACACTCTGTTTGTCTATGTATTCACACATGTACTAAGTTTCCGGTTAATACAATTCTAGCATGAATAATAAACATTTATCATGATATAAGGAAATAAATAATAACTTTATTATTGCCTCTTGGGCATATTTCCTTCAAAAGCATCCTTGATTCTACTCAAGTGCACAAAGAGATTGTAAATATGACTCGAGTTGAGCTGATAATTACATCATCGCGTCTAGCGATAGTTAAAATATCTCATTTTCTCTTAGCGAGAGGGGAATATTTCACTATGCCGAGTATAGAGTTCGTGGTGCATATGTCCACAAGGCACGTATCATCTTTCATCAGATTGACCCCCACAGAAATCTATATATAGACTTGAAGATTCTCAAAATGAAAATCATAGTCAGATATATAGAATACATAAAAAAATATTTATACCAAAGTGTTGATACAATATATTGTGACATACAATATATAATGACAACAATACTTATGTTGATATTACAACATCAGAAATGGACATAAATTATATTGATCACTCAGGAGATTGGGATACTAGACGAAGTCTTCAAACATGTTGATTGAGGAATATTCAACCATCATGTTCTCCGCGTTCACAGGGTATCGTAACTGCTGGATAGTCATGTTGTCGCTAGGTCATGGAAAGACACCACGTAGACAATTAACTTCCTGTTGCTATTAGGTTGGAGGTTGAAGTGAGATTCAAACATTTTCCTTTGAGATTCTTTGCGTCTCAGGAATTGATGATACAGAATAATCAAATGCTGAGATCTGGATCGATATAATTCCTTATGATGTATAAGACAACATTTTTCACTATTAGCAGTGTGATTCCGACCAAAGGCGACTGCCACTGTCTTGGATTGCACACATTATCCCACGAGATACAAGAGCGATTATGATGTCCATGCCAGGTAGGGCGGTGGTGTCCATTGAGGGTGAATGCCTCAAATTCTCTAGCCATTAGTTACCAAAGATAATTAATTTACTATCAGTAAATTAAAGACGATCATGGTTAGTGTTGTAATGAATTTTGCAAAATTAATGGACATTTCAAGAACTTAGCTTGAAACCGTTAGTGTGAATCTCAAATTGAAGTGTGACACCTTCAAGATAATCTCCAAAATGGAGTAGATCTCGCAACACTAGGGAGTATAATCTGATGAAATCAGTAGATATTCACTCGTAATGCCTTATGTCACGACTGTCACAGCCATAGCATTAGCCTTGCTTGCGGACTAGTCTTGTTTGTTGCATCATGTTTCAATTTTTCTTAAACTTGAAATGGGGATGTTCAAACCCTAGCACCAAATGGAATTCAACTAGGCTCAATTTGAAATCATTTCAGTGAACCCAAAATGCCCTTTAGAAAAGTTCATCATTTTTGAATTGGTTGAAAACCTCTGCCAAAAATGGTTCACATTTTTCTAGGTCATCTTGGATTTTTGAATTAAATCATCAAGTACTTGAATTTTGGCATTTGAATGCTATAACTATTTTTAAATGCTCAAATAACTTTGAAAGTGGTTGAGGGATATTGGAAATAATTTTAACAGTGCCCACAATTTATTTTAGGATTTAACTAAATGGTTTAGTATTTTTGCTAAATAAAAAACAAATACAGAAATTAGAAAACAGAAAGAAATGAGAGAGAGAGAGAGAGAGAGAGAGAGAGAGAACAATACTTGGGACAACTTACCTGGCCGGCCCAGCTGGCGGGCCAGCACTATGCAGCCTAGCCCACCTCCCGTGCAAGTTGTCTTCCTCCTCTTGACATAAGGCACAGGGGAAGCGGTGCACGGTGCTCGCGCGCACCGGCACGCAACTGCCTTCCTGGCCCCTCCCTGGACAGCGCAACGCTGGTATCGCCTCCTCGTGGCCTTATGGAACCCGCCGACCCCCTCGCTCACTCTCCCCATTACTCCCTCGCTCTCTCCCCACCATGGCTGTAGCGCCCACAGCCCCGCCGACGAGAACCACCGTGGCCACCGGCCACCGTACGCCTCAACGTCTTGTCCAATGGCTCCGCCGCGACGTGTTCGTCCTCTACACAGAGCCGCACAACGTTGGACACACCGGAACATCGCCTACGCCGTCATCTCCAACCTGCGGCACCCGAGATCGTCTTTGTTGACCCGCCAGCTTCCATCCGTCCTCGAGCCTGATGATCGCACCGCGAACCCCTTGTGAGCCATCTCTGTTTCCCCTTTGTCTCCTTGTTCGCGCACGCCCTCTAGCTAGCAAGCCCACGAGTCCCGAGCACCGGCGGCCGCCATGACCGACGAGCGCGAGCTGTCATGCTCCCCTAGCTCTCCAGATGTCGCGCACTTGCTCCTTCTGGACGTAGTTGACGCATGTGCAGCCCCGCTCACTCCTTTGTGAGCTGCAGCCCTGCGCCCGCTCGAACCCGAGTTCTGCCTCCACTTGACCTCGTCACCGGGCCCAAGTCCGGCAACCCAAGGGATTCCCTCCACCTCCGTTGGATGCGGCCGAGTGCTAGCATTCCAACGGGACCGACCGCGCCTCAAATCGAGGCCTATAGGCGAAACATGAGCCGCTCGAGTGTCCCTCCGCCACATTTTTGGCCACCGTCAACGTAACTTTGGTGATGCTGACATGGCATCATTAGTTAGACTAATTATGGTTTGTTTAGGTCACTGACAAGTGGGTCTAGTTGCGGCTAATTATTAGTTAGGATTATAATTAGTCCTATTTAAACCTCTAACACTGACTAACGGGTCCCATGGGTCAGGTTTGACCTGGATCTGCCGTGTTGACTGGCTGATGTCACTGTGACGAAGTGATGACATCATAAATGCTTTTCTGGATTTTAGATAAATCTAAATGATTTATTTACTATAGAAAATACCTAAAACTTCTAAAATTCATAGAAAATCAACCGTAACTCAGAATGAAATAAATTATATATGAAAAATTATCAGAAAAGTCCAAAAAATCTATTTACAACACTTTCATGCATGTTTGAACAACTTATACCTGCTCATCAATTCAAATCATTTAAAGGGAATTTTAAATGCTTCTTTTGGATTTTGGATTTGAATATTTGATTCAAATGAACTTCAACTAACATGGTAGCATTTTGCATTAGCTCAAACACTAGTATATTGCCATGTCATGATCATGCATCATATTGTTGCATTGCATTGACTATGTTCTCTCTTGTTTGCATGTGTTTGTCCCCTCTTAGTAGACGTTGTTCCGACGATGTGATCGATGACACTGATGAAGACACAAGCCTATCTTCAGAAGTGCCAGGCAAGAAACGCCCCTTGATCACTCCGATACAATCCCACTCTCTCGCTCCTGCTCTCTTTTACTGCATTAGGACAACAACAATTCAACTGTTACATGCTGCGGTAGTTGAACCCTTTCCTATGCATGACCTATTTTTGCCACAATAAATACTTGAAACCCACCAGCATGAGTATGCACTACTAGGTAAGACCTTATACACAGAGGATTATTAGTATCGCTTGTCGAAAAAAGGCAATACTGCTATATAACAGTAGCGCGGGACAAAACGTCCTCTACTGCTATACAAATAGCAGTAGCGTGTCCCGAATAAAAAGAGCTACTACTATAACTGCCACAACGTTGCCAACAGGCTAAGTATAGTAGTAGTGCCTGTCAAACCACCGCGCTACTGCTAAGCAAATAGTAGTAGGGCATTTTAAGGCGACAACACTGCAACTAAGAAGAGGAAAAGAAAAGAAAAAAAGGAAAGAAAAAAAGGAAAGGAAAATTAAAGAAAAAAATGAAAGCAATAGCAGCAACGCCTGTTCTCGAAAGCGCTATAGCTATATTAGATATAGCATGCTTTCCGTACACGCGCTACAGCTAACTTAGCTACAGTAGTAGCGTATTCCTAAAACCAGTGTTGTAGCTAAGTAGCTATAGCGCTTTTGCAGAAAACACGCTACCACTAAATTTAACTTGCCCCTGCGCGGGCGTCCCTCCTTCCCCCAATTCCCCAATTCTTCTCGCATCTCGTACCTCTCCCCCGCTGCCCCTAGTCCTTCTCCGCCACTGTCTCCGTCGCCATCACCGAAGCCGCCACCAGAGCCACGCGCCGTTGCCACCACCGGAGTCGCGCGCCCTCGACGCCCCTGGAGCCACCCTTGTCCGCTCCTCGCCGCCCTGCCTCCCTGGACGCCCCTGCCTTCCTCGCCGTCACCGAAGCCATCATAGACACCACCGAAGCCACCATTGACGCCCTCCCCGACACCGTGTCCCCCGAGCACCTCCCGGCCACCATCTCCCCCGACCACCCTCTCTATAAGCCCCCACCCCTCCTCTCTAGGTTAATTTACCTAGGTTAATTTAGTTATGAACCCTAGGTTTAAGCTGAGTAGTAGTGGTACAATAGGTGAATACTTTGCAAGAGGGCAGTAGGTTAATTTACTTAGGTGAATTTAGGTATGAACCCTAGGTAGCTAGGTTTTGGTATAAACCCTAGGTAGCTATTTTGATATATATGAATTTAGCTAGGTATCAAATTAGGACAGCAATATTATTATAGGAATTAGCTAGGTTAACTAGCTAGGTTAACTAACTAAGTTAACTAGCTAGGTTAATTAGGTTCATTAGGTGAACTGGACTGGCTAGGTTAGAGCAAAAATTTCGTTAGGGTAGTAGGTTTAACTAGGAAAGTAGGGTTTCTAGCAAAAGTTTAGTTAGGGCAGTAGGTTTTAATTAGGGTTTTTGTTTTCATAGATGTTTTTTAAAAGAACAAATGAAGAAAATGTTGCAGCAGTGCTGCTAGTAGTATATAGTGGTACTAGTAGATGTTAATTAGGTTAGAGCAGTAGTGGTACTAGTAGATGTTAATTAGATGTTTTCTAGTTAGGGTAGTAGGGTTTTGCTAGGTTACTTAGGTTAGAAGTGCTGCTAGTTGTAGTGGTACAGTAGGTTAAGTAGGTGAAGTTAAATGAATGACCCGAAGGAATGAAATTATTAGTTAAATGATTTTTTTCCTTTCATCATTATAGAGCACTAAAGTTAACTGAATTTTGTTCTATTAGTAGTTAACTGAATTTTCTTCTACACTTAGTTTTTGAATTAGCTTGTGAAATTTGGACATGTGGTTGCTCGTGTATATTAGGAATTGTGTTGCGGTGTCAAAGATAGATATTTAAACATTTGCAGGGAATGATTCTGAGTGGCCTATATTTTGCCAGAATGTTGATTCATTTCCATTCGGGAAAATTTCAAGTGCTCGATTTGTCCATTTTTTAGCAAAGGTCATGCCGAAGTTTTCCGTGAATTTCAGCATGACTTGTGCTAGAAACTAGGACATATCGAGTGCCCAGGATTTGCCGCAACCGGAATGAATCAACATTTCGGCAAAACATAGGCCTTTTTATGTCATTATTCATTTTATTAGGTCTAAAATTAATTGACTAGACTTAATCAAAGGAAACATGGCTAGCAACAATGAAAGATAGGGTTCTAGTAATTGCAACGTCTACGAGGCGACAACAAGCTATTTGAACTACATGGACGAGTAACGGTTGTTGCAGTACCCCCATGTCACATCCGAGAGTGAGACCGACACTGGCGCTAAGACTGACACCGACACCGAGACCAATGCCGAGATCAGCACCGATGCTTGAGAATTAGCTGATATAGAACCGAAACCGAAGAGGATACGTCGCCCAAACCATCTCGGCACTATATTACACTGGTGGTCGGCGGTGGACCCCGGTAATTTCAAGCCAACAGAGCCTATGGAAGCGCATGTGCTACGATAATCAAGCAGGCTGCATCCTACGGGAAGCCAACACCATCAACGATGAAAAATTAAAGAACATAAAAAATATGAAGCCCTCCCACTACAAGAAATATGTCAACTTGTGATCTTCTGTTAGTGACCCTGAAAGAACTGGTCATGAATTTATGAGAAAATTCCTTATATAACACTATTTTAAATGTTGTTTCCCTATTCGACACTGGATTTTTTTTCTTCCCTATCTAACACCGTGTCTAAATTTTATGCCCTTTATAACACTCTCTTCCATTTCGAACCTTAACAGTGCTAAAATACACCTGAAAAGACCTATTTGCCCCTCATGGGTACGTGACCAAACTATTATGTGGTTGTTTAGCTTTGGTATGTGGCTCTGTCTGGATGGAGTTGGGAATTTTGTACCAAGAAAGAGTTACTTGCTGAAGATTTCTCTTTAATGCAGAATACATACAAGGAAGAAACATGCACAAGTACATACATGCGCTAGCTCATCTTTGATTAGTTTTGCACATGCAAGCATATTAGCACTGGCGGAGCTAAGCGGGGGCAGAAGGTCCCGGAGCCCGCCCAGCCAAAAATTGGAGAATGAGTTACATGGAGGAGATGAGGAGTTGTCCAGCAGCCCGGTAGCTAGCACGGCAAGCCGGCGATGGGCGACCCAGGCAATGAGCACAACCGGCAGTAGAGGCGCTTTGCACAAGTACTTTATTTTACCATTCATAATTGCACTTCACGGCATCATCTTATATTAGCAAGTACTCCCTCCATTCCAATTTAGTTGTCGCGGTTTTAGTTCAAATTTGAACTAAAACCACGACAAGTAAATCAGAACGGAGGGAGTAGTATTTTTCTATAGACTATAGAAATCTAAAATTTATAGTCACCCGGACTGAATGCACGGCGACCAATTTGGTAGCATGAATTATCAAATCAACTGTTGGTTGCAAGTTTATACATTGTATTTTAGTTACTACCGAACATGCAAGCATAATTCATTTAGTCTAAAAAAAGATATGGTACAGAGTTGAGATATGTCTCAGGCACCTAGCAAAACGACTCGGACGGGTACACACATACACGTAAATTTTTGGTCACACACCACATGAGGGGTAAATAGGTCTTTTCAGTTGTCATTTAACACCGTTAAGACTTAAAACGGACGAAAGTGTCATAAAGGGCATAAAATTTAGTCTCGGTGCTAAATAAGGAAGGGGAAATTTTTTAGTGTCAAATAAGGCAAGAAATTTTAAGACAGTGTTAAATAAGGAATTCTCTCTAAATTTATGACCATTTTAGACCAATTGGTCAAAAGCTGTTCGGGCGGCTCCAAACCCTAAACAATAATGACCATTTTGGTTAGAAAGGTCATAATTTCCTTACACGAATTGGTCATAAAGCATATATCACTAGTTTGCTGCCTTATTTCTAGCTTATCATGACCAATATAGATGGTCATAACTTTGTAAGTTGTGGTGGATTGCTATGACTAGGCGCCACCTCATCTGTTTTGCCTATGTGTCATGTACATGCGTCAATTTTTGCCCTCGGTTGTGAAGCAACCTATATTTCTGTCATTCCCAAAATTCCCACAAAAATCTCATAAATTCTTTGGGTCATATCTTCATCGAATACGTAAAAAACATTCCTTGCCTAGTTAAAAAAAAATTCAACAATATTCATTTCCCTATTATGTTCAGAACAGCACTTTGTGAAGGAAGTGCTATTTTTGTATTCTTGATTGCCCTCAAAATTTTTGGGCACTCTTTCCTATCCAAATAATTTCCTCATGACAAAATTCAGTTCCATTTGCATAGTAAATGTTCCTCGGCAAATTTCCAAAGTTTTTGTTCAGCTAGAAGCTTTGTGAAGGAAGTACTAGCTATGCGTATCCAAATGGCATGAAATTTATACAGTGCCTTCATATGCCCAAATTATCACCCTCCTCCCAATTGCAGCTCAATCAAATCATCTATGTGAGCCCAGCTTCAATTTTTTTATTTTCTGTCCAGGTTGGCACATTGCAAAGCAAGTGCTATCTATACCACTCCTATTGCCCTCAAACTTTTTGGTCAATCTTCCATATCTAAATCATTGCCACATGCCAATATTCAGCAACATTTGCCTATTAAATCTTCCTCAGCAAATTTCCAATGTTTCTATCCAGAGAGAAGCTTTGTGAAGGAAGTACAAGCTAGGTTTATCCAAATGGTATAAATTTTTTACAATGTTTTCCTATGCCCAAATGACCATACTCCACAAAATTTCAGCTGAATACATTTATTCATTTGAGCCCAGCTTCAATATTCATATTTTTGCCCGACGTGGTACTTTGCAAAGCAAGTGCCATCTACGCTCCTCCATTTGAGTTGAAAATTTGCCAAGCAAGTCTCCCTAGTAGATGATCATCCTCAGCCAAAACTCAGGACCAATGGCCATGTGCATTTCGCGTACCACTAATCAAACACACGGCTGCTAATTCATGTTTGAGCATAGTTCAGTCTCCCCGTGAGTGTCTTTTGTTGTCATTTTATTCCTAGCACTTACCTGGGGAGTGCCCAACCAACTAGACATGTCTAGGCCACACATAATGCATGGAAACGCCACGGTCACGCGGTGGGCATGCGAGTTTATGCGCTTTGGAGTTGGGGCCCTGGGCCACCATCCAAACCTCAACGTATCACCACCAAACCAAAGTATTTCTGCTTAAATAGATACTTATGTAACTAGAAATGATTTTTGGAAAAACTAAAGAGCAATCAACAAGACAGCTGCAGTTCAAATTTGACCCACTTCCAACTGGATCGGCCGAAATTTGTCTTTTTCTCCACATGTGGGTAGAAACTTTTGACACCCAACCATTTTATCAATTGTGCATTAAATATGGCCTAGTATTTTATAAAAATGATTTGGTACAAAATTGCAACAAATATATGGTAGGTCCTTCACAAAAAAACTCATTTTGGGCACTCGAAAAAATGGAAAATGAATTTTTCGTCCAGAGAAAATGAAAACTTCCTTAGGCAACATTGTTCGCCATTCTAAGATGCCCCGTTGTGCATGATATGAGATTATTTGAACAAACTATGCCATGAATGTGGCCATAAGATTGATCATTTGGCTTGAAAGCCATGAATCTTCACACATGATAGCTCATTTCTGAGATCACCTTTTTAAAAGAATTACCATATTACAAGTTTATAATTTTTTTCTGATAACTTGGTCACATGTAATGACACAATGCGATGGTTTTCCAATTTTTTGTTTTTTTTGAATTTTTTATGTCCGTTTCAAAATGCGGTCAAAACGGCGAGCATGACCGTTCCTGGATAGTGGTAGAATCTTGGATAAGTTTTGGTGTTTCTCTGATTAAATAGATACATAGGTACCTATAAATGATTTTTGGAAAAAATAAAGAGCAAACTACAAGGCAGCTGCAGTTCAAATTTGACCCGTTTCCAACTAGATCGGCGTAAATTTGTCTTTTTCACCAGAGGTGGATAAAAGCTTTGGACACCCAACCATTTTGTCAATTGTGCATAAAATATGGCCTAGTATTTTATAAAATTGATTTGGTACAAAATTGCAACAAATATATGGTAGGTCCTTCACAAAAAAACTCATTTCAAGCACTCGAAAAAATGGAAAATGATTTTTTCGTCCAAAGAAAATGAAAACTTCCTTAGGCAACATTGTTTGCCATTCCAAGATGCCCCTTTGTGCACGATATGAGATCATTTGAATAAACTATGACATGAATGTGGCCATAAGATTGATCATTTGGCTTGAAAGCCATGAATCTTCACACATGATAGCTCATTTCTGAGAACACTTTTTTTAAAAGAATTACCTTATTACAAGTTTATAATTTTTCTAATAACTTGGTCACATATAATGACACAATGCGAAGGTTTTCCAATTTTTTGAAATTTTTATGCCCGTTTCAAAATGCGGTCAAAACGGCAGGCATGACCGTTCCTGGCTATAGTGTTTGAATGTCGGAAAACTTTTGGTGTTTCTATGATTAAATAGATACTCAGGTACCTATAAATGATTTTTGGAAAAAATAAATAGCAAACTACAAGGCAGCTGCAGTTCAAATTTGACCCGTTTCCAGTTGGATCTGCGGAAATTTGTATTTTTCACCAGAGGTGGATAAAAGCTTTGGACACCCAACCATTTTGTCAATTGTGAATTAAATATGCCCTAGTATTTTACAAAAATGATTTGGTACCAAATTGCAACAAATATATGGTAGGTCCTTCACAAAAAAACTCATTTCGGCCACTCGAAAAAACGGAAAATGAATTTTTTGTCCAAAGAAAATGAAAACTTCCTTAGCAAACATTGTTTGCCATTCCAAGATAACCCTTTGTGCACGATATGAGATCATTTGAACAAACTATGCCTTGAATGTGGCCATAAGATTGATCATTTGGCTTGAAAGCCATGAATCTTCACACATGATAGCTCATTTCTGAGAACACTTTTTTAATAGAATTACCATATTACAAGTTTATTATTGTTCCTGGTAACTTGGTCACATATAATGACACAATGCGAAGGTTTCCAATTTTTTGATGTTTTTTGAATTTTTCATTCCCGTTTAAAAATGCAGTCAAAACCGCGGGCATGACCATTCCTAGCTAGTGGTTGAATCTTGGATTTTTTTTGGTATTTCTCTGATTAAATAGATACTTATGTACCTATAAATGATTTTTGAAAAAAATAAAGAGCAAACTATAAGGTAGCTGTTGTTCAAATTTGACCTGTTTCCTGCTGTCGGAAATTTGTGTTTTTCACGAGAGGTGGATCGAAGCTCTCAACATGCAACCATTTGATGAATTGTACATTAAATATGACCTAATATTCTCTAAAAATGGTGTGGTCCAATTTTGCAACAAATATATGGTAGGTCCTTCACAAAAAAACCCATTTTAGCACTCGAAAAATAGAAAATAATTTTTGTGTGTAATGCAAATGAAGACCACAAAATCAGCATTGTTTGAAATACTAAGATACACATATGTGCACAATATTGAGTCATTTAAACATACAACATGAAGCTAATATGTTGAGTGTTTACCCGAAATAAGAGGGTAAAAAATATAAAAGAAACAAAAGAAAAAACACAATTACATAAGCTAGATTCTGATTGGTGGAATCATTCGTGACACGGATCGATGAGATGGCAGGCATCCTACCATCGATTGCTACTTTGCTAGCAATCCCACGTCCATCCATCCATCCATCCATCCAGAAGAAAAGGATTAAAAAAACCACCGCACCCACTCCTCGTCCTCGCGAACCCTACCCAGCCACACGTTGCCTCCTCTATCCGTCGCCTCCGCAACTCTCCTCGCCGCCGCCACCCAAACCCACGGCCAATTCCATCAGCCTCCGGCGGCCTCTGGCAGCGCCCACAACACTCACGTGATCCCCTCACTCCGCTTCTCCATCTCCTCGGACCAGATCGAACGGGCGTGTCCCCATCCACTAGGGTTCCGACGTTGTTCCTCCTCCTCACCCACCAGATCCGACGGGTGTGTCTGGCTCTCCTCCTTCCCTTCTAGATCGCAGCCGCCACCTTCCTCCCCATGCCCTCCCCGCACCCATTGCGGCTCCCAACCTCCCTGACGGGCGCATCCCCTGCTAGGTTAGGCCACAGACTGCGCTTCTTGGAGCGAGGGCTCTTGAAGCTCGTCGACGCCGACATGATTTCCAACTGCAGCTCGAAGGATTCCGTCGGGCGACTCCAGCAGGTTCGCCATTCTTGCTGTTCTTGCGTGTCAGTCAACTTCTTGGCTCTCGGCTGCAGAGGCAGTTCTTCACCGACGAATTATTTTCCTTGTAGAATGATCAACATTTGTTCCATTATCGCTGCTCACTATACAAGTCGGCAGCAGAGGAGGCTAGCAATGGATTATCTCATTTCATGTGAGATCGATAGGGATATCCCGTGAGGATTTAAGTTCCTCACGCCTCTGTTTGCTCTGTTTTTTCTGCTTGCAGGAGAGCTCAACCCACTTGATGCCTAGCCGTGGAGAGGAGAAGAGCAGCAGCAGCTCAAGGTCCCTTATCCACTCCTATCTCTTTTAGAGCAGCAACAACAGCTTGTTTGAGGTCTCGTGTGGCTGGCTTCAGATCTATGGCTGTGCGTCTGTTTAGTTGCTGCAATCCGCGAGTAGATCCAGTTTTAGGCTCCTTTTTGTGGTGATTCATGTTGTTCTCATCCGTTGTTTGAAGGATTCAAGCATGCTCTGTTTCATATCTGTGCTCTGCTGGTAGATTGAGTTTTAGATTCTATTATGCGCTAATGCTTGTTGTTCTCGTCCGTGGTTTGAAGGATACACGCTTGCTTCTGTTTTGTAGTCGTAGTGTGTTGTTAGATCGGGTCGCAATTTTTTATTTTGAGCTAATGCATGTGGTTCTCGCTCGTGGTCTGAAGGATTTTCTCCATGTCTTAGCTTTGTAGCCGTAAATCTGCATGTGGATCTAGTTTAGAATCTCTTATGCGCTGATGCAAGCTGTTTTGACCATAATTTTAAGGTGTTGCTCATGCCTTAGCCTTGATATGTAGGATATCTCTGGTATATGTTGTTAGAGAGACATGTTGCTCATGACGTAGTCAGATTTGTGTTCTACTTCTGTTTGGTTCTAGGATCTGTGAGTCATGAGTTCCTGTCTACAGTCTCTGGCATATATGTTCTGCCATACATGTTTTTGTTCTGGTTTATTCGATCTAACCTATGCCTGCTATTTTATTGGCTTGATTGTTACCGTATCTGATTATTAAACCCATCGACTTTGCATTTATAAGTTCATTTCATTTGTTAAGCTTGACGGGTTCTGTGTAGACTTGTCCATACACAAAATGAGTTATATGGAGTAGTGTAGGATGTTTTTGTTTCTCTTGACCATCTTGTTGATGTTATCTTCATACACTACAATGTACTTTCTGGTTAACTAAGCGTCTACATGTTTTTTTGCACCTCTATTTTCATGTTGCTTGTTCGAGCTAACATATGTTATTTCTGCTACAACCATGGCAGGAATGACATCGGAAGGTTCCCAGTTTGATGCTAAGAACTATGATTCTGAGATGCAGATGCTGTTGTAAGTAGTATTAAACTATTTGCTCTTTCATTTTATAGTTGCTCATGGTCATCAACTGGTTGCCATTTAACCCGCCTTGTGCCATGGTAAGAACAGAGCTTCACTCTCTGTCGTGCATGCATTGAAATGCCGAAATGTCAAATACATGTTCGCTCTCAGCTTGGATATTGGATTGTACTTAGTTATGTGATTTATTCATGTTTGCGCTGCTTGTTAAGTGATTACCTTTATGTCCTTGTTGCTAGTAGGATGGTCAATACATGCTTGTTTTGTATCTATTCCAGAACAGTTTGCTTGGTGGTCTGATTCTTGATGCATGTATAATATGACACACACATCAGGAAATCTGAATAACTTTGACATAGTTGCTATGTTATCTTGCACTGAGTTGATAGCTGTCATTTGCCCTTTCCAAATATATCTCAGTTTTTCTATTATGAGAATGGTATATGCATGGTTTCTTATTAGATATCAAATTCTGCAGTTATGTTTCATTGTTAGGAGAATGTTATATGCACGACTTCACTTGATTATGTTCCTAACTTTTCTAATTTATAACCCGCAGATTTTTGCCTTCATTCGTCAATAGTTGGTGTACAAGGAACTCCAGGAGAAAGATCCCAAAGTAAACATGCACGGCTTCACTAATAATTTATGTAGATCATGATCTTATGCCATCGAGGTGGCTGCTGCTGTGACCGAAGACCAGAAGAAGCCTGGAGATGTGCACCATAGTTTTAGTTGATGTTGCCACCATGTTTTGGTGCCTATGTATTTGTTTTTGATTGTATGTACGCGTGATGGATCGTGCAGTCGGTATGTGCTGTTGTGAAAGCACATTTGCTCCCTGGGTGGTTTTGGTAATTAATGACAACATACTTTGTGGTTGGACTAATGCTTTTATCAAGTATGTTTCAGGAAATTCAATCCAATTGGCTTGGCAAAATGACTGAAGAAGTGGACCCCTCAAAATGCTAAGGCAAGCATTGGCAAAAGCTCAAGACTTCATTTTTGGTTTAGTGATCCATGATCACATTGAGTCCATAGGAAAAGCCAATACTATTAAAAGGGGATGAGGTTATGTTGATGATCTGGTTGCTCAAGTGCTTAGTGATATATCTCCTCAAACTATCAGCAACTTTCACTACAATACACACTCATAAGTAATCTCGGACCAACCGATTTTCCAAACTCAGTCACACCGAGATGAACCACCTCAGCCATAAGCCAAACCCTAGAAAAATCGGATATTCCGAGTTTGAAATCGGTCTCACCGAAACACGGGCTGCCAAGCTTCTGTAACCTTCTGTCATCATATCGGAATAACCGAGATGATATTTTCGGTCCCACCGAAACTGGCAAGCTCCTGTCTTTCTCAAATCGGAATAACCGAGATGGTATTTTCGGTCCCACCGAAACTGGCAAGCTCCTGTCTTTGATCAAATCGGAATAACCGAGATGGTATTTTCGGTCCCACCGAAAACCCCAACGTTCACATTATTTGAACTTTCGGTCTGACCGAGTTGTCCACTTCGGTCTCACCGAGATTGCTCAATTATGTGTGTAACGGGTGGATTTTTGTGTGGAGGCTATATATACCCCTCCACCCCCTCTTCATTCGTGGAGAGAGCCATCAGAAAGAACTACGACTCCTACCTTACACTTTCTGAGAAGAGAACTACCTACCCTTGTGTTGAGATCAAGTTGCTCCACTCCCACCATATGAAACTTGATTTCTAACCTTCCCAAGTTGCTTTCCACTCAATCCTTTCTTCCACCACAGCCAAATCATTGAGGAGAGTTGAGTGTTGGGGAGATTATCATTTGAAGCACAAGAGCAAGGAGTTCATCATCATCTACAACATCTATTACCTTTTGGAGGGTGGTGCCTCCTAGATTGGTTAGGTGTCGCTTGGGAGCCTCCGTCATCGAGATGTGGAGTTGAACCAAGAAGTTTGTAAGGGCAAGGAGATCGCCTACTTCGTGAAGATCTACCCCGAGTAAGGCTAGTCCTCCGTGGGCGTAGGCCATGATGGAATAGACAAGGTTGCTTCTTCGTGGACCCTTCGTGGGTGGAGCCCTCCGTGGACTCGCGCAGCCGTTACCCTCCGTGGGTTGAAGTCTCCATCAACGTGGATGTACGATAGCACCACCTATCGGAACCACGGGAAAAATCATCGCGTCTCCAAATTGCGTTTGATCTTTTCCACTTCTCTTTACTACTTGTGCAATTTACTTTCCGCTGCCCATACTCTAGAATTGCATGTGTAGTGTGCTACTTGACTTGTGTGTTATGCAAAATCTGCCAAAATCTGTCCTTGATAAAAGACAGAATTTTTATCTTGTCGAGTAGTCTAATCACCCCCCCTCTAGACACTCTCACCTTCTTCGATCCCTCAATTGGTATCAGAGCTTTGGTCTCCATTGCTTTGGTTTACACACCATTGGAGGAAGATGGACGTGCCTACGTTTGGGAGTGTTAGCCATAGAGTGCCTATTCTTAATGGAGAGTCATATAACTCATGGAGGTCTGAAATGCTTAGTATCTTTAAGATGTACAATTTGTGCAAATATGTTGAGACCCCCTATGTGCCTCCTTTTGATCCCTTGCACCCTACCATGGATGAAGAGCTTGATTTGCTTCGTAACCTTAGGACTGTAAATCTTATCATTAGAGGGTTACCCGATGATTTGCTTAAGCTTGTTACAAACTTTGAATGCGCCTATGCTATGTGGAAGTTCTTGGAAGAACTTTATCCGGACTACTCTATGAGAGGTCTTGATGAAATTCTACACAAGACTATTGAATTTGATAAGATGCACCCCAACGATCCCAACTTTGATAAATGCTTCTTTGAGCTTCGTGATCTTATGAAAAAGAAGGGTGATCCCGGTCTTATCAATGTTTTAATTAGAAATGCTCTTGCATTACATTCCGAAGATTATTGTCACATTGACAAAACTAATGCAAGAAGTTTTTATCAAATTGACCTAGGTGTTGATGATGAACAATCTATGGGTCAATATGATGATGAGCATGAGCATGATGATGATTACTCCGATTCGGACACCGAGCTAGATAAGATCATGAAGAGTCTCAATCTTATGGCAAATCTGAGAGACTACATGTCCGGCGGAAAAGAGTGGATTCTTGATAGTGGATGCACCGACCACATGACCGGAGACAAAGACATGTTTCGAGAGCTTGCAAAGAACGATGATCCACGCAAGTATGTGACTTTTGGAGACAACTCCAAGGGTAAGGTACTTGGCCTTGGTAAGGTGGCCATATCTCATGATAGCTCTATTCAAAATGTCATGCTTGTAGAATCTCTTGGATACAATTTACTTTCCGTGTCTAGATTAGCTGACTTTGGATTCAATGTGCTATTCGCCAAAGTAGATTGCCAAGTCTTTCGCCGTGACAGTCAAAACATGGCATTTACCGGTATCCGTAGAGGTGATCTATATATTGTTGATTTCACTAAGAAAGCCCAACCTAGAGCTTGTTTCATTGCTAAATCCTCTAAAGGTTGGTTATGGCATAGAAGGCTTGGACATGTTGGTATGCGTAATCTAGACAAGCTGATCAAAGGTGATCATATTCTTGGTGTTAAAGATGTTTTCTTTGACAAAGATAGACTTTGTAGTGCTTGTCAAGCAGGAAAACAAGTAGGTGGAAGTCATCCCGTGAAAAACATCATGACCACAAGGAGACCGCTTGAGCTTCTTCATATGGACCTCTTCGGTCCCAATGCTTACAAAAGCCTTGGTGGTAACTATTTTGGTCTAGTTATAGTTGATGATTATTCCAGATTTACGTGGGTATTTTTCCTTGATGACAAATCGCAGGTTCAGAGAATCTTCAAAACCTTTGCCAAAAAGGCCCAAAATCAATTTGAGGTGAAGATCAAGAAAGTTCGGAGTGACAATGGAACGGAGTTCAAGAACGCCAATGTAGACTCTTTTCTCGATGAGGAAGGAATTCTACATGAGTTCTCGGCTACGTACACTCCTCAACAAAATGGAGTTGTTGAGAGGAAGAACCGAACGCTCATAGAGATGGCGAGAACGATGCTTGATGAATACAAGACACCGAAACATTTTTGGGGAGAAGCGGTCGAGACAGCTTGTCATGCTATCAACAGGCTTTATCTTCATAAGCTCCTCGGCAAGACATCATACGAGCTCCTCACCGGTAACAAACCCCAAGTGGGATACTTTCGTGTCTTTGGTTCAAAATGCTATATTCTTGATAAGCATCGTCGGTCTAAATTTGCTCCTAAATCTCATGAAGGCTTTCTCCTTGGTTATGGATCAAACTCCCACACCTACCGTGTCTACAACAATTTCACCCGAAAGGTTGAAGAGATGGTAGATGTGAAGTTTGATGAATCTAATGGCTCGCAAGTAGAGCAAATGCCTATTGATGTAGGAGACAAGGATCCATCGGAAGCTATCCAAGATTTATCTATTGGAAAGATCCGTCCCATGGAAGTGAAGGAGAGTACCTCATCTACATATGTGGAGCCACCTACCTCACGGCGAGATGAACCTCAAGGCAACATGGAGGCCTCCACAAGTGGAACTCACCAAGATGAGGAAGTGCAACAAGAAGATCCACCACAACCTCCTTCTCCACCACCTCAAGACAACACCAACAACAATGAAGAAGAAGAAGAGGAAGATGAAGATGATGAGGAAGCTCATACACAACCTCAACAAAAGCTATCCCGAGTCCGAGCAAGAATCAAGAAAAATCATCCCGTGGAACAAATGATGAACGACATCAACTCCGGGAGAATTACTCGCTCTAAAACTCGCTTAGCTAACTTTTGTGAGCATTACTCATTTATCTCTAGCATTGAACCTATGAAGGTAGAAGAAGCACTTGAAGACACGGATTGGGTGAACGCTATGCACGAAGAACTACACAACTTCGAGAGGAACAAGGTATGGACTTTGGTAGAGAATCCCAAGGATGATCAAAACATCATTGGAACCAAATGGGTGTTTCGGAACAAGCAAGATGAAGATGGACAAGTCATCCGCAACAAGGCTCGTCTCGTAGCTCAAGGTTACACACAAGTCGAAGGTATGGACTATGGTGAGACCTATGCCCCCGTTGCTAGACTTGAGTCCATTCGCATTCTTCTTGCTTATGCCAATCACCATGATATTACTCTCTATCAAATGGATATCAAAAGTGCTTTCCTAAATGGTGAAATTGAGGAGGAAGTATTTGTAAAACAACCTCCCGGATTTGTGAATCCCAAAAAGCCTAATCATGTTTACAAATTGCACAAAGCTCTTTATGGTCTTAAACAAGCTCCTAGAGCTTGGTACAAATGCTTGACTAGTTTTCTTCTTGAAAAAGGCTTTGACATTGGAAAGATAGACTCAACGCTGTTCACGAAAAGGGTTAATGGTGAACTATTTGTGTGCCAAATATATGTTGATGATATTATCTTTGGTTCAACTAACCCTCATTTTAGCAAGAAGTTTGGACAGCTCATGTCGGAGAAGTATGAGATGTCCATGATGAGTGAACTCAAATTCTTCCTTGGGTTGCAAATCAAGCAATCTAAGGAGGGTACCTTTGTCTCACAAACAAAGTACACCAAGGATCTCTTCAAGAAGTTCAACATGCAAGAAAGCAAAGGTATGAGTACCCCCATGCCTACTAGTGGACATAATGACTTGACAAAAGATGGAGAACCCGTTGATCAAAGGGTTTACCGATCTATGATTGGTTCTCTACTATATCTTTGTGCTTCTCGTCCTGACATAATGTTGAGTGTATGCATGTGTGCGCGATATCAAGCAGCCCCTAAAGAATGTCATCTTAAAGCTGTTAAAAGGATAGTGAGATATTTGATACACACACCAAACTTTAGCATTTGGTATCCTAAGAGGGCCTCTTTCGACCTTGTTGGCTATTCCGACTTGGACTATGCCGGTGACAAGGTTGATAGAAAGTCAACTTCAGGTACGTGTCAATTCCTTGGTCGATCCCTTGTATCTTGGTCCTCCAAGAAACAAAATTCGGTATCATTATCCACTGCCGAAGCGGAATATATTGCTGCTGGTTCGTGTTGTGCTCAATTGCTATGGATGACACAAACGCTTAAGGATTATGGGATACATGTGAGACATGTTCCCTTGCTTTGTGACAATGAGAGTGCGATTAAAATTGGACACAATCCAGTGCAACACTCTCGAACAAAGCATATTGAAGTTTGTCACCATTTTATTCGTGATCATATTGCCAAGGGTGACATTAATCTTAAGCATGTTCGTACTGACAAACAACTTGCTGATATCTTTACAAAACCTCTTGATGAGAAGGTGTTTTGTCGCTTGAGGAGTGAGTTGAACATCATTGATGCTTCAAACTTGGAGTGAGAACTCCATTGATGCATGCAAGGCATGAGCCCACTTGACTAATCCTTGATATTTCTCTTATGATGATGATCATATGTCTTGGACACATTTGCCTCCTTGTATTGCATCTAACTCCTTGCAGGTACTTGGATGATCTACGTTCCACAAGATTACCACACACTCAAATCATGAGTAATCTTGTCATTGACCAAGTATCTAGCCCTTTGGGATGTTGAGTTCAAGGAACAACATTCCACATATCCTTTTTGACATCTTATACATCTAGTATTTCACTCTTGTCATCTTGGATATCCTTGAGTATTTCCTTGCTTGCCTAACCCATGTAGGAAGATGAACTACACAAGTAGAAATGGCGCTCCAACTTCGCATTCAATGAGCACCTACATCAAGTTTACCTACATGAGTAAAGCAACAACAAACCCAAGGTATGTTCTTCACATCTTTAAGGAGCTTTGCTCAAAGTCATGAGTACAAGCAGCTTCATAAGATGTGATCACATCGAATGCTTAATCGAAAAATGGCAACCCCATTTTGAGCTTAAATGATGAGTATGACCTATGATCAAATGTCTTCATTTGACTCCTAAGTCAACATACTCAAACATAGGTGACCTTGTCGCCGACCTTTATCTAGATGAAGTACATATGTTTTGGAGTCTTTCTATTTTCTCTTATGTTCTCTCATTGAGTTTTCTTTACAATAATAATAAAAAAACTTCATCTAGGAATCTTTTTATTATTCTTATGTCTTTGTGAATATCTTCTGGCTCTGATCAATTCCTCAAAAATCTTTCACAAATTCATTGCAAATCCTTTGAAACATTCCTCGCAAAGTGAGCTGAATTATTTCTGTATTTCCTTGGAATTAAACTCGGCGTCACCGATTTATTTATTTCGGTCTAACCGAAAAGGATCTACCCTAACTCAATTCGGTGTCACTGATTTATTTCCTCCAGGATATCATCTTCTGCAGCTCCACTCAATGATTCTCTATGCATGTTCCTATCTGCCCTGTTGTGATTCTTAAGGATCCCACTTATTTCTTTCCATCTTCCCTGACCTTCCTAGTTTGCTGTCCTTTTCGGCACTTGATGTCAAAGGGGGAGAAGACTTAGGGGGAGAAGAGAAGATTTAGGGGGAGAAGAAGAGCAATCTTACCTTAAGGGGGAGAGAGAATCACATCAAAGCTTTGCCGTGTTTTACATTGGACATTACAATTGGCATCATTCCTTTGATTTTGCTCCTTCCATCAAAACCCTTGGTATTGAACTCAAAGGGAGAGGAATCTTCACAATTGATACCTTATGGAAAGCAAAATCTCTCAGAATTCATTGAAAATCTTTTAGTTTCGGAGACATGTTTGCTGATTCAAGCTTGTGCTCAATATGAGACACTCTTTATACATGTCATCCCTGGCTTGGTACTCTTGATGTTCTTGCAGTTGGTTGAAGAAATACTCTTGTGTTATCTAACCTTGTTTTCCCAAGTTTATCTCTTCAGGTACAATGCCAAGGAACCTCAAGGTAAGTATATGCACTTTGCAGAATGTGCATGATGATGACTTGCTTGTGAATACTTGTTTGCAAGAAATCACCATGCACATATGTATTATCACTCACTTCTTTTCATCTGCTCTATTGCATATAGCCAAGCTGCATGTAGCACATCTTGCTTATCTCTCTTGTGTGCTTGTGGTAGTCCAAAACCATAATCTATGAAAATCTTGCACACTTATAGGGGGAGCCTGTGTACTACATGCTTGTCAAAGCTTTCGTGATAATTCTGTCTTTCTTTCAATAAGCTTTGATGTCTTGTTTAGAGTGATTTTAGTGTGTTGCCATCAATTACCAAAAAGGGGGAGATTGAAAGCACATTTGCTCCCTGGGTGGTTTTGGTAATTAATGACAACATACTTTGTGGTTGGACTAATGCTTTTATCAAGTATGTTTCAGGAAATTCAATCACATTGGCTTGGCAAAATGACTGAAGAAGTGGACCCCTCAAAATGCTAAGGCAAGCATTGGCAAAAGCTCAAGACTTCATTTTTGGTTTAGTGATCCATGATCACATTGAGTCCATAGGAAAAGCCAATACTATTAAAAGGGGATGAGGTTATGTTGATGATCTGGTTGCTCAAGTGCTTAGTGATATATCTCCTCAAACGATCAGCAACTTTCACTACAATACACACTCATAAGTAATCTCGGACCAACCGATTTTCCAAACTCAGTCACACCGAGATGAACCACCTCAGCCATAAGCCAAACCCTAGAAAAATCGGATATTCCGAGTTTGAAATCGGTCTCACCGAAACACGGGCTGCCAAGCTTCTGTAACCTTCTGTCATCATATCGGAATAACCGAGATGATATTTTCGGTCCCACCGAAACTGGCAAGCTCCTGTCTTTCTCAAATCGGAATAACCGAGATGGTATTTTCGGTCCCACCGAAACTGGCAAGCTCCTGTCTTTGATCAAATCGGAATAACCGAGATGGTATTTTCGGTCCCACCGAAAACCCCAACGTTCACATTATTTGAACTTTCGGTCTGACCGAGTTGTCCACTTCGGTCTCACCGAGATTGCTCAATTATGTGTGTAACGGTTGGATTTTTGTGTGGAGGCTATATATACCCCTCCACCCCCTCTTCATTCGTGGAGAGAGCCATCAGAAAGAACTACCACTCCTACCTTACACTTTCTGAGAAGAGAACTACCTACCCTTGTGTTGAGATCAAGTTGCTCCACTCCCACCATATGAAACTTGATTTCTAACCTTCCCAAGTTGCTTTCCACTCAATCCTTTCTTCCACCACAGCCAAATCAGTGAGGAGAGTTGAGTGTTGGGGAGATTATCATTTGAAGCACAAGAGCAAGGAGTTCATCATCATCTACAACATCTATTACCTTTTGGAGGGTGGTGCCTCCTAGATTGGTTAGGTGTCGCTTGGGAGCCTCCGTCATCGAGATGTGGAGTTGAACCAAGAAGTTTGTAAGGGAAAGGAGATCGCCTACTTCGTGAAGATCTACCCCGAGTAAGGCTAGTCCTCCGTGGGCGTAGGCCATGATGGAATAGACAAGGTTGCTTCTTCGTGGACCCTTCGTGGGTGGAGCCCTCCGTGGACTCGCGCAGCCGTTACCCTCCGTGGGTTGAAGTCTCCATCAACGTGGATGTACGATAGCACCACCTATCGGAACCACGGGAAAAATCATTGCGTCTCCAAATTGCGTTTGATCTTCTCCACTTCTCTTTACTACTTGTGCAATTTACTTTCCGCTGCCCATACTCTAGAATTGCATGTGTAGTGTGCTACTTGACTTGTGTGTTATGCAAAATTTGCCAAAATCTATCCTTGATAAAAGACAGAATTTTTATCTTGTCGAGTAGTCTAATCACCCCCCCTCTAGACACTCTCACCTTCTTCGATCCCTCATGTTGTGAGTTTCATTGAGTGTTTTTTGGATTTGATCATTTAATTGAGAGAATTATTGTTTGTTTGCTGTTGAAATGTGTAAAATTGCAATATGTGATTGAAAATGACCGAATGTTCTATTAATCAATAATATTTGGGATCCAAAAGGTAATGGCCCAAACAATAGTGCGTGGAATATTGTGCATTTATTAAAAAATGGTACAAAAAGGCTTAATTAAATGGACTGCAAAATGGACGAGGCCTAGAATTAAAAAGTTCGAATTGTTGGGCCAGGCCCATGTGGGTGATCACAATTGATAGGAAAAATAATAATAAATGGGCCAAATTACTGGGCTCGGCCCATATAAAACACCGAATCGGACCAGGCTGAATCTTATCAATGACCTTTTCATTTGGTCGCAATTTTGCCACGTCAGCTTGCCACGTCGGATCCGACGGCCTGGGCATACAACTAGCGACCAAAACAGAAGGTTATAGAATCAATGACCTTTTTTTGGTCATAAACGACTTTGACCATTCCAGAAGAAAGGTCGTTAATTTCAATTTACGATGGCCAGCTTTTGACCATCTGTTTTTGGTCACAAAAAGGTCACAAATGGAAAATAAGGACCATTCAGTGACCAATAGTCAAGGTCACAAGTTGACATATTTCTTGTAGTGTCCCTCCTAAAGAAGCTGCACCATAGATTCTTCTTCCCGGGCTGTGGGGAAATAAAATATCCTCAACCGTGGGAAGACCCGGCAATGAAGAAGATAAACAAACACGCCATGGGACAGTTTAGCGGTGCGTTGTCCGCCTGGAAAGTACGGGTGAAACATCGGATCATCGTCAAAAAGGAACCCTACTCTGAGATTGTAAATGATAATTTGACAATTACGAAAGAGAAGTTCGAAATATTCAAAAAGGCTTGTGTTGATGAAGCGGCCAAATAAAAGTCGAAGTACATGAAGGGTCTTCGAGAGAGGAACATGGGGTGCCACCGCCTCGAAAGCCGTGGTTACGCGGGAAGAGGCCCATATGGGCCAAGGAGGACACGGAACGCGAAATTCTTGGATCCTAGATCCCTTGGCAGAGTGCACCGTTCAGCAGGAGCGTGACATCATCATGGCCAGGTACCATTGGGAGCCAGTCAACAAGGTTTTCGAAACAGACGCGGTCACATAGGAGTTCATGAGACTGCTGGTAATTTTTAATTTACCCCCCTAGTTTTAGCTTCTGGTCAGTTCGACTGCATGTTTAGTCGCATTTGTAAACGATCCATGTTCCTTTTGCAGAAAGAGAAGCACGTGATTGCGGCCAAAACCGACTGGTTGTATGAGGCGTTGGCGAGGCCCAAGTGGGACACCCCATTCAACTATGCCTTAAACATATTGAAAAGACTCTCGGTGGACACTCGGCCGTCGTATGGACGCGTACATGACGTCAGAGACGGCACCACATGGAAGCACAACTACCATGAGGACGCTGAGGAGAGAAAGCAAAGATGGATGCTTAATGAAATAAACATCGACAAGAAGGTTGAGATTGCAGTCGATAAGAAAGAAGCTAAGACCAAAGAAGAGACAGTCAAAGCAGGGGTAGCTGCCGAAGAGAGGAAATTATAGGTTCGTATACTGTCTTGATTCTAGCTATCATCAATTGGACCAAGCAAAATCCAGATAAAGAAGCAGCAAACTTTCCCCTTCACAATTTCATCGGGAGCAGCTCGTTTAGCGTTGCACGAGCACCTGCTCACGCAACCGCACCTGCTCCCAACCCTGCTCATAGCAGCCCGTCCTTTGTCTCTAGCGTGCTCGGCAAGGCTTCGTCTTTGGTTGAGCTCGACGCCCTAACGGTACCTACTTTTCACGCCGGCCCTCTTCAATATATGTATAATCTCCCATTTCCGTTGCCTTTCAGATGTCTTATGTCGCAGACATGTCTTTGTAGGCCGACAAAACCCCATGCACCATATTGTACACCATTAGCGGCCAGAAGTGGACGTGGGAAAGGCGATGATAGTGAAGTCAAAGCAACAACTGTTCCACACCCGGTCGATGCCCCCAAGTTCAGCAGTATGACTCAGGGTTTGAGCGTGATGAGTTAATGCCTGAATTGTCGGAGGATGAACATATGATAGGATCATTTTCCGTAGCAAATAAGCATAGGATGAGCCCAAATAAAGGACCTAATGCGGCCAAAGGTGCTTCCATGAGCCAGCCATCTACTCAGCCTCGAGTTGTAGACCTGAAAGTGCGTTATATCGACTAGAGGGGGGGGGGGTGAATAGGCGATTTTTACAAATTCGTCACTGAGGAAATTCTAGGTGACGAATTTCCTAAGCAACAAACTACTAGCAGCGGAATAGATACTTAGGTGCATGCACAACAAAGCAGTAGCATAGTCATCATGATGAAATGAGAGCTACACACATCACAAGTAGCATGTAAAACAGGATAAGCAGGCTGAAGACAGAAGACTGAATAAATAGGATTGAGGAAATTGAGAAAGTCTTCAGTTAAAGTCTTCAAATAGTATAGACCAAGTTCGTGAACACATGAATGAGGAAATCAAACGGTCGAGGAAATAGAACGAGTAGGCTGGGTGAAGACAATGATTTAGTAGTCCAGTTGCAACTACTGTGACAGTTGTACGTCTGGTTAGGTCTGCTAGGTATTCACACCTGAGGATACACAGTTCTGGACACACAGTCCTCACCGTATTCCCCTTGAGATAAGGTCACACAGACCTTGCCCAATCACTCGTGGTAAGTCTTCACAGGTGACTTCCAAACCTTCACAGACTTGGTCACCCGGCGATCCATAGTTCCTCTTGGATGCTCTAGACCATTGCCGCCTAACAATTTGGAAGATACATAGTCTTCAAATGTAACAAGCGTCGGTACCACATAGGAACACTCTCTTCAGTGATTCTCAATCACTTTGGGTGTTAGGTGTTGGGGTTTTGGGTTTTTCCTCACTTGATGATTTTTGCTCAAAGTCCTCAGAGGATGGGTTGTTCTAATGACAAGTGTCAGTTTCTCTCGGAGCAGCGAACCCACTAGTGGTTGTAGGGGCAACTATTCATAGCCTAGGGAGCAGCCTGACATGATAAGCTATAAATGCCCCTCAATGATATGACCGTTAGGTGGATAGGATATTTTGGGACAGCTAGCGCATAGCACAATAATGGTCGGAAATTTGAGCTCTCAAATTCCTCAGGGCTATCATGTTCCTCACTTGTAGGCAATCCGCATTAGCGAATTCCTAACTCCTCAGCCAGAACCAATTCCTTAGAGAATAGAAGAACTTCTTATCTGTCTGTGAAGAAATTGACTGAACTTTATTAGATTTCCAATGGCTTCACTTGAAAGGATTGGGTAGTGTAGGCTTTGTGATGAGCATCATATGGAAATGTGTTTCCCTAGTTTTACCTCGACCCCCTTTAACAATACGGTGTTTCCTATGACTCAAGAAAGAGAAAATGAAACCATGAAAACAAAAGTCTTCACGCTTCATAATCCGCATGAATAGCCAAGTCTTCAAGGTCACACCAATTTCCTCACTTTCAAAGTCTTAAAGAAAACCAAAGTCTTCAACTGAAGACATACATTTTTAGGGGTTAACTTTCTTCGTAAATATCAAACTCCTCAGAGACTTATATAACATGTGTACACTCACAAACACATTAGTCCCTTAACTTATAAGTCTTCAAGACACCAAAATAACCAAGGGGCACTAGATGCACATACAATCTCCCCCTTTATGGTGATTGATGACAAATAGGTTAAGTTTTCAACGGGGATAAACATATGAAGTGTAACAGTAAATGTTGAGGAATTTGATTACAAGATATAGAAGAACTCCCCCTGAAGATGTGCACATTTGAGGATTTTGCTTGAGTAGCAAATGCACATTGTAGAGTAATATCATGGAGATCTCCCCCTATATCTTGTAATTCATACACACATTTGACATATGAAATGAAGAATTTGAAATGCATGATGAAATATGGTGTCTGACGAAATTCAGCATGCGTGCATTAAGGTACTTGAGTAATTAAGCATGCAAAAAGCAGTTCAAAAAGTGTCAGACCACCATCGGACTTAAGATTACAACTCATCAGAGCAAACATCTCAACAGAGCAAGAGTTGTAACTTAACGAAAATATAGCCCATGTATAAGAGACCTGCTTGAAGACTAACTCGAATTTCTCCCCCTTTGTCATCAAATTACCAAAAGAGACGAAAAATGAGGACTAACGCCCCTGAAGAATATCATCATGATGTCGATGGAGAAGCGCCAGCATTGTTGGGGTCGTCCGTTGAGGTAGGGCCTGCCGCAGTGTCGTCCAAATCTTCAGCTTCATCCATCGCGCGTGATGAAGAAAATGAACGTGTGACCAGCTAAGGAACTTTGACCTTCTTGAATTTCTTCGAAGGTGGCTGAGACCAGTCAAAGTCATGTTGGAAGTCCATCTCCTTGAGTTCTTCAGCGCTGTAGAGATGTGAAAAAATAGCCCAAGTGCGATCGAAGATTTCATACCCATAGTAGTGATTCTTCTTCACTGAGTTCTGCGTGATAGTCATCTTCTGAAGAATTGAAGCAAACTGGCACTTGACCCACTTGTGAGTGCGATCGACCTTCTGATGAAGGCTTAGGAGAAGCTCATGATCAGTCATCACTCGTGGAACAATGGCTTGAGGAATATTCTTTGACGCTTTTGCGACAGAATCTTTGGTTGCAGAGTCATCATTCATGGAATAGGATGCAGCCTTGCAAATCTGTCCATCCAATGGACGAGTACCTTCATCAATAACAACAGCTTTGCCTTTTCCATCAACTGAGGAAATGGTACATTTGAGGACTTCAAGAGGATTCAAATAGCTGAAGTGATTCTAAAAATCTGCCTTGTAGTTGATTCAAGACCTTGTTCTGATGAATTTCATGATCGAGAGAGCATAAGGCTTCAACTGAAAAGGTGATAGTGCGACATTCGCCAAAGTCCTCATGAAGAAATCATGATAGTTGATGGCAATCCCATGCATGATATTGAATAGCAGATTCTTCATGATGCCAACAACATCTTCTTCTACAGAGTTGTGGCCCTTGATAGGACTGAAGGTTTTGGTCAGAATGCGGTAGATTGTCCTTGGTACATATAGCAATTCCTTCACAAGGAAGGTGGTTCTTGGGGGTTGTCCATCCTTCAAAGGCTTCTTCATGACTTGCATCAGATGATCTGGAAGTTCAGGTTCATCATACATCAATCTTGCATCTTCAGAAGGAGGATTAACTAGGATGGAATGAAGCAATTCAGATACTAGGGCTTTGTAATGAGTGTTGCCGGTCATCCAGTAAAGCACCCATAAGTTGATATCAGCAGCATCACCAGTGAGGTGCAGAGTGGCATAGAATTGAAGAATGAGTTCTTCATTCCAATCGTATATATCAGAGAAAAAACTCAGAAGCCCAGCTTCGTGAAGAGCATTCAGTACATGTTGGAAGTAAGGGATCGACTCCATGTCAATATGAGGAATTTGACGATGTTCAAATACATTGTCTTTGTCATAAATGAGTGAAGAATAGAAATTCATCTGGGTATCTGTCCAGAACCTCTTCCGTCGATGTCTTGCTGAGTCACAAGGGTTGAAGTGAGTGAAGAAATGATGCTCAACAAAGAAATCATTAGCCTTGAGCTTTTGCCTGTTAGCATAAGGGTTCTTCTGCTTGGGCTGAAGATTTATAGATGATGACTTTGCAGCTTCAGTATTCACAAGCTCTAGAGATGTTGCCTGAGGAATTGAAGCTTCAGGTTCTTCAGCAGTAGTTGGTTTCTCCATTTCTTCAGTTGTTTCAGCTCGAGCTTGTTCAGGAATGGAAGGAGGAGAAGTTGTACGTTCTTCAGATGCCGTATGAATATCTTCGGTTTGGACCGGGGACTGAGGAACTTGGTGCATTTGAGTGGTCATAGGTGAATTGGGATGAGTGTTTTCCCAATAATAATCGTTGAGCACTTGAGTGGTAGAACGAATGTCCACATCCTCATCTTCTTCTTCTAGTTCCTCAACACTGACCTCTTCAGCAGTGAACTGAGGCATGGGCGATGATACCAGCGGAATTGAAGGGATTTCTTTCACTTCAATTTCATATCCAACTACTCTGAAGAAGCATTAGAAGGATTCTCTTCATTCATGTCATTAGGTATAGCATATTCTTCACCGAAGGGAACAATCTTCTTTGATGGCACAACAGAGATAGGAACATCATCAATGGGGGTTGGTGATGGAGCTTGACAAACTCCTCAGTTTCTCGTGAGCTGATGATTCTGTAGTTGATGATGCTTTCCCTTTCTTCACAGCTGCCTTTTCAGCAGCCTTTGTTTTCTTCACTTGTGATGCAGAAGGAAGCTTGATATTCTTCAATGGTGAAGACTTTGTAGGAGGAGCAGATGAAATAGGCCAGTTTCTTCAGGCACGACTCATGCAGTCGCCCTAGCATTCTCTGTTTCTTCAGGCGTTGTAGCAGATTCTTCAGCAGGCCTGGGTTGTTCTTCAGGCGCAACAACTGAGGTTGCCCTGGCAATTTCATCAAGACCTGGAATTTCTTCAGCAACCCTGGCAGTTTCTTCAGCAGCTTGATTTTCAGCTGCGCTTTCAGTTTCTTCAGCCAGGTGAATTTCCTCTTGCGAACAAGTTGCACCAGTGAGCTTGAGGGACTTGGAAAGCTTGACGAATCTGACTTTGGCGCCTAGCCAATCACCATGGTATCTGTCAAATTCATCACCGAGGTCTTCTTTTTCATTTTGCAAATTTAGAAGGTCCTCAGGAGACATGTTCACAACATTTTTCTTCAGGAAACGTTCTTTCCTGTATTGATCCTTCTTGGTTCGCCGGGCTTGTGAAAGTGTGTTATAACAACTAGAGGGGGGGTGAATAGGCGATTTTTACAAATTCGTCACTCTGGAAATTCTAGGTGAGGAATTTCCTAAGCAACGAGCAGCGGAATGGATACTTAGGTGCATGCACAACAAAGCAGTAGCATAGTCACCATGATGAAATGAGAGCATACACAGAGCACAAGTAGCATGTAAAACAGGATAAGTAGGCCGAAGACAGAAGATTAACGAAATAGGATTGCGGAAATTGAGAAAGTCTTCAGTCAAAGTCTTCAAACAGTACAAATCAAGTTCACCAACACATGAATGAGGAAATGAAAGGGTTGAGGAAATAGAATCAGTAGGCTTGGGGAATACAATGATTTGGTAGACCAGTTCCAACTGTTGTGACAGTTGTACGTCTGGTTAGGGCGGCTAGGTATTCAAACCTGAGGAAACGCAGTCCTGGACACATAGTCCTCACCGTATTCCCTTTGAGCTAAGGTCACACTGAAAGTGCGTTATATCGACTAGAGGCGGGGTGAGTAGGCGATTTTTATGAATTCTTCACTGAGGAATTTGCTGTTGAGGAAATTCCTTAGCGAAGAACTACTTGCAGCGGAATAAGTACTCAGAAGTAAACATGAAAGAATACAAGCATGGTCATCATGAAGAAATGAAGACAAACATAGAGTACAGAAAGCGTAATTACAGGATAACACAGAATGAAGACAAACAAACTGAAGAAAAAGAACTTAGGAAATTGAGAAAGTCTTCAGTCAAAGTCTTCAAACAGATATGAACAAGCACACAACATAGATATGAGGAATTGAAAGAGTTGAGGAAATAGAACGAGTAAGCTTGGTGAAGACAATGATTTGGTAGACCAGTTCCAACTGCTGTCTCAGTTGTACTTCTGGTTGGAGCGGCTAGGTATTTAAACCTGAGGACACACAGTCCTGGACACCCAGTCAAGGACACACAGTCCAAGACACCAAGTCCTCACCGTATTTTCCTTGAGCTAAGGTCACACAGACCTCGCCCAATCACTCGTGGTAAGTCTTCAGGTGACTTCCGAACCTTCACAGATTTCGTCACTCGACGATCCACAATTCCTCTCGGAGGCTCTAGACCTTGACACCTAACCGTCTGGAAGAAGCACAGTCTTCAAAGGTAACAAGCATCGGATCCACGCATGATCAATCTCTTCAGTGATGCTCAATCACTTTTGGGTTTGAAGGTTTTTGGGTTTGGTTTCGGGTTTTTTCCTCACTTGATGATTTTCGATCATAGTCCTCGGAGGATGGGTTGCTCTTATGACAAGTGTCAGTTTCTCGCGGAGCAGCCAACCAACTAGTGGTTGTAGGGGGCGGCTATTTATAGCCTAGGGAGCATCCCGACATGATAAGACATAAATGCCCTTTAATGATATGACCGTTAGGTAGGTAGATATTTTGGGACAGCTGGCGCATAGCACAACAACGGTCGGAAATTTGAGTATCAAATTCCTCAGGGCTATCATGTTCCTCGCTGTGTAGGTAATCCGCACTGGCGAATTCCTAACTCCTCAGTCAGAACAAATTCCTCAGAGACCAGAAGAACTTCGTCTCTGTCACTGAAGAATATGACTGAACTGTATGAGATTTCCAATGGCTTCAATCGAAGGGATTGGTAGGTGTAGGATTTTGAGTTGAGCATCACATGGAAAATTTTCCTTAGTATTTCCTCGGCCCCCTTTAACAGTACGGTGTTTCCTATGACTCAAGAAAGAGAAAATGAAACTATAAAAACAAAAGTCTTCACGCTCCATGTTCCTCAAATGAATACCAAGTCTTCAGGGTCACACCAATTTCTTCACTTTCAAAGTCTTCAGAAAGTCTTCAGAAATCCAAAGTCTTCAGTCGAAGAACTTCATTTTTAGGGGTCAACTTTCCCTGTAATTATCAAACTCCTCATAGACTTATAGACCTGTGTACACTCATAAACACATTAGTCCCTTAACCTATAAGTCTTCAATACACCAAACTCACTAAGGGGCACTAGATGCAATTACAATCCCCCCCTTTTTGGTGATTGATGACAATATAGGTTATGTTTTCAACGGGGATAAACATATGAAGTGTAATTACTGATATTGAGGAATTTTATTGCGAGATATAGCAGAACTCCCCCTGAAGATGTGCATAGTGAGGAATTTGCTTTTGAAGCAATGCACACTTGAAGAGTAGAATCATGGAGATCTCCCCCTATATCTTGTAATTCATACACGCATTTGACATATAAATATGAAGAATTTGAAATGCATGATGAAATATGGTGACTGATGTAATCCAGCATGCGTGCATAATATTAATGAGGAATAAGCATGCAAAAACACCACATCGAAAGTATCAGGTCACCATGGAGTTTAAGTTTACAACTCGATCCACAAAGTCATGAGAAGAACGAGAGTTGCAACTTAGAAAAAAAACACCCATATATATAGACCCACTTGAAGACTAATGTGACGCCCGAGACCGACGTTCCAGAAGATTCCAGAAGATCCCAGAAGATTCCAGATGTTCCAGGGTCTCCCGTGTGTTCTTTGTGCTTGCTTTATTTATTTATTTTTTGCATTGCACCATGTCATCATGCCATCATCTCATTAATTTTTGCAACTAAATAAATCGTGTGGACCTTCGGTCCATTTAAATCGAGGGAAGGTGACTTCTCTTTATAACATATAAAAGCCTCTCAATATTTAGGGAGCTATATAATAAATATTCCATTGCTCCGGAATCACCATAACACACTTGCATATTTTCCCCATGTCTTTTCACTTCAAGTTTGACTTCAAAACCTTGCTATAATTCTTTTCAGTGTTTCGAGGTCCTTCCAAAAACCTCCTTCTATTTTATTTAAATCCCTGACATTTTTGTGAGCCCGGGGATTTTGACCTCGTGTGCTAATTCTTGTCCTCCTCCTTCTTCTTTCTTTTCTTCTCTCTTTTATTTTTCTGCCAAATCAGTTAATTAAGCAAGCCGCAGCTGGACTCCTCCTGGCCCAACTCCCTTCTCCTCCCCTCTAGGCCCACATCCATCTCCTGGCCCAAACCCCACCGAAACCCTACCTGGCTCGCACCCCTTCGCACTCTCTCCCTCTCTTTCCGCAGCCCGCCGCCACCCTCTCGTCCCTTCGCCCGCACCTTTCCCATCGACCCCGCACCCTGCGACCGAAACCCCATCGCCCCGATCTCCTCCTCGCCTTGGCCTCGGTTGCCTCGCTCCTCTCCCTCCGGGCCCCCAGCGCCGCGGCTAGGAGCCGCGTCCCCTCCTCCAGGGCGCCAGCGCGTCGGCAGCCGCCATCCCGGCCGCCCCGTCTCCCCGAGCTCCGCCTCCCTCCTCTCGCAACCTCCCTCGCCGGCCAGTGCGCCCCGACGCCCCGATCCAGTCCGGCGCCTCCAGCGGCCCGGGGCCGAAGCCAGCCAGGCCGCGACCAGCCTCTGGCCTCCCCTTCGTCCAGACTGCGCCACCCCGACGCGCCCTTCCTTCCCTCCGTCCTCCCGCGCCTTGGAGCCTTCCTCCCGCGCGCCAGGACTCCGGCCGCGACCGCAGCTCCCTCGCCATGGGAGCCGGCGACCGCCCTCCCTCCGGTCCTCCTCTCCAGGAGCAGCGCGTCCGCGCGCCTCCCTCGTCCAGCTCGCCGTGGCCTCTCCAGCGCGTGTACCACGAGCGCCCCGCACGCCGGCCCCGCTCCTCCTTCGTCGCCGAGGGCCGCCCCCAAGCCCAGCTCCGACTGCCTCCTCTGCTGGAGCACGGCTCTGCCTCCTTGGACTGTCCCGTCGTGCTGTTATTGTTTGTTTTGTTGTTTGCCATGTACTGCTGCTGTGTTTTTCTTTGTTTTCGTCAAGTGCACGAGGACCTCAAGTTTCGGCAAGTACGGCTACACGACGACCGCGACAAGTACCTCGACGAACCGAACATCTACGGAAAACGAGCTCGTGAACGGCTACGGAACAAGTGCCACTACATACGTGAACGACTACCGTCGCCGGAAACGAGTACCACTACGCTCGAAGACCACGTGTACCACTACCGTCGACATGTACATCTACGAGATCGTCTACTTCCACTACCGTCGCTCGACGACCGCGAGTACCACTACCGTCGCCCGAGTACCGCTACGAGAACGACTACCTTCGGTGAAGAAATGAGAACGTCTACTTCCTCTCCGAACGGAACATCTACTTCCTCTACGAACCGCGTGAACGACTCCTTCCACTACGATCTCGAACCGCTTCGAGAGAGAACGCTTCGAAGGTATAACTCCGAGACGATGACCCGTGTGTTGCTTGTTGTGTGTTGTATGAAATGTTTCCTTGTGTGCACCGTGTCCGTTTCGTCCCTTTTGTCATGTTCCTCGGTTGCCTCGTCGCCGACCCGTGGGAACCCGGCAACGGGAACACCCCATCATCTCGTTTGACTCGCTCATGCCATCTTACCTTTTGCATCGGACACTCAACGAGTTACCGGTACCGATATGTTGCCGTGGCATCATTTTCGGAATCGTTGCCGTGGCACCCTTTTCATTCCACCACGGTGACAAATACTTCATTCTCTCTTGTCAACTTATAATAAAACTTGCATAAACTTGATCATGTCATCCGCATCATGTTAACAACACTAAAATGTTTAATTGTTGTTTGCTTATAATTACTAAACATGCTCATGGGGATTTTCCGTATATGTTGTTGTTATTTTTCCGGCCTCATTTAAAATGTCTTAATAGTGTAGTTTTATTATGTTTCACCTCTTGCCATGCTAAAAACATTTAATCTTGTCTTATAAATTAACGAGAGTCAACTAAATAAATAACATGTGGTGTTTCGTCAATATGCAACTCGTTGCATATTGATCTCCACTTAACTTGTAGTTTTGTTTGTGCACTTGCCATGCCATGCTTATTTAAACCGGACATGCATCATATTTGGATGTGCATCGTATGCCATGTTTATGATTGTGTGTTTACCGTGTTGTTTGGTTCTTTCCGGTTTGCTTCTCTTGTTAGCTTCGGTTTCGTTCCGGAGTTGTGAGGTTTCTCTCGACTGTGTTGCTCCGTCTACTTCGTGGAACCGTTCTTCTCCCTTGTGGAATCCAGGCAAGATGACCGAACCCGGATACCATTACTATTTTTGCCTATTGCTAGAAGTCTCGATCTATAGTTTTGCCTCGATGCCCATGTTCTTCTTGTCAGCCTCCTACTTGTAACCAATTGCCATGTTTAACCACCCTACCTATGCAAACCATTGCTTGGCTATACGTAGGCTTCGCTCAGCCCCTCTTATAGCATTGTTAGTTGCAGGTGAAGATTGAAGATGCTTGCTTCATGTTGAAGTTTGGTTGGGTTATATCACACTATATAAATGCTTAAAAATGAAATCATCTATATATTGGCAAGGGTGGAAGGCTAAGCCTTTTGCTTGGTGTTTTGTTCCACTCATGCCGTTAGGAACCGTATAAACCGGTGTTATGTTCCTTGATTATGCGTTCCTAACACGGTTGGGGTGTATGGGACCCCCTTGATAAACCGCTAAGTGCTAAGTCTTTTCCAGCAAATCCCAACATTGGTACTATTTGCCTAATAACTAATAAAACTTGCATGTGGACTAGCTATCCCTTTTATCTTAATTCAACCCCCCGGGCCAGTGCTCCTCATGAGTGTTGGTCCGAACTGGGCAACCTGCGGGGCCACCTCGAGGAAACTCAAGGTCTGGTAAAAACCCGTAGCTTGTCCCATCCGGTTGTGGCCTGAGACGAGATACGCGCGGCTACTATCAGGGTGTCGGCACGCCGGGAGGATTTGCTGGATTAGCCTTACCTTAGTTCGGTTTAACTTGAGCACGGGATTCCGAGAATACTCGGGTCTTCCCAACTATGGAGTTGCGACTCCGCGGATCGTGGGCTTGTAATGGGTCAAGTTGGAACACCCCTGCAGGGTTTGAACTTTCGAAAGCCGTGCCCGCGGTTATGTGGCAGATGGGAGCTTGTTAATTCCGGTTGTAGAAAACTTGACACAATGTTTCCAATACACTACCAGCGTGTGTACCGTGACTGTCAATTTCCGAATAGGGATTCGGGAGTTGAACACGGTGGGGTTATGTTTGACTGGCTTTAGTTAGGATCACTTCGTGATCATCTTTCGACCGATGCTCTTCTCTTCTCGCTCTCTTTTACGTAAGTTAGTGCTAGTTGCTGCTGCAGACTCTTGTTTTTCCTTCACCTCATACTCTTTCTTCAGCCTTGTCCTCACCCAAGGCTTAAATAGTCTTGTTACCCGGGAACGGGATTGCTGAGTCCTCTGTGGCTCACAATTACTTCACCACACCAGATGCAGGTTCAGCCGAGTTTGATGCAGGAGTTGGTTCAGTTCTTCACCAGGAGCTCGTTGAAGAGTGTGGCCGTATGCTTGTGACGTTTCGACGATCAGTAGTGGTTTCTACTAGGATTCGTTCCTGACCTGTGGCTTTATGTTGTTTTGGTATCTTTCTTTTGGATCTTCACCCGTAGTCGGGTTGTGATGTTTTGTATGATGTCTTGCTTATGTAATGTATTGTGTGAAGTGGCGAGTGTAAGCCAACTATCTCCTTTTGCATTTTAATCCCTCTTTTACATGAGTTGTGCAAAGATACCAAACTTGAGATCATTCTAGGATGGGCTTATACCTTTAAGTCGTGCCTCGACACGTAGGAGGTATAGTCCCATCCTGGGCATTACAAGTTGGTATTCAGAGCCTTCTCCGACCTAGAAGCCCCCACTGATTGATCGAATCGTTGAAGGTTGAGTCTAGGCACACACTGAAAATGTTTTGAGTCCTATATTATATATCGGAGAGTAGGATTTCTTTTGCTTCTCATCTCTTTCACTCTGGTGAGGACTCCTGACGATTACTCTTGCCTCTTCTACTTTCAAAAATTGCACCAAATTTTTTTTTAGGATCCCGCGAGTATTCTGGGATTGTTTCGATGTTCTTGTGACAAGGATATTGTTCTCGATGCCTCCTGTTACCGAGGAGTTGAGCTTCGGGGTATCATTGACACAAGCATATCGCGGCAGTACTAAATACTTAAGACGACCGACATCGAAAATCTCCCCTATACGGCCAGTAGCAAGATAACCCCAACATCACCCAGTACTGGGGAGGTAGTTCGAGAGTATTGCCATAGCTTGTTATAGTGGATGCTTTTCGAAGGTCCGAGGTAAACAGTTTCCGAGAAAGACTGGTTATGTGTTGAAGGATGGATAAACCTGGATGTAGGTTTAGAGTTGATTGCGCGGTGCTTCCCGTGTATCCCCAACACCTGATTGCATAACTGGAAACTTTCGGAAATCTATAGGTGGGTTCATCTAGTAGTTCTAGGCATTCTTCCAACGGATGCTCGATATGAAGTTTGGGGTTCTACATTGAGTGAAGTGGTTTTATGGACTTGTTCTGATCGGGAGTTGCATCTTAAAGGGTCCTTGGCTATGCTGATCCGGGGATTGCAAAACCCTTTTGTAACACGTTCCATGAGCTTTCAGCACGAAGATGTCAAACGAAGCTTCTATCTTGTATTTGTTCTATCTGTTCCTTGTTCCTTTTTATTTTCTTTTTGTTCTCCAAGTGGATTCTCGTCTAGTTGATGTACCTGCGGAATTCATTCGTTCAATTCTCTGTTCGGATGATATTGTGAAGATCATGCTGCACATCTACCCTTTGTTTTGTTTTGATTCTGGTATTCGAGTTGCTTCGATGTCAAATGTTGATTCCATACCTTTCCTAATCGGTGTTCTCATATCGATATGGGAGTGCTAATCCTTCTTGATCATCAAGATGGTCATGTTAAATTCTTTTTCAACCGGTGTCCATTTTATTCATCCCAAGTTGTCCTTGTTTTCCCCACCCTCCCACCCTTTTCTGCATTGAGCCAGAGATTCTCAAATGAAATATCCATTTTATTCATGTGATGTTTCTTCATTCTTTCCCTTCAATGTTCTTATCCGGCGAATTATCGTGAAGATGCTCAAGAGCTTCAAGTTCATCATTCTTTTGTTCTCTAATTCTTCCGGTGGATGTAATTCAAGATTTCGGTGTTGATCTCATCCTTTTCACAATGTTTTCTTATTCCGGTGCACCAATTAATCATTCTCCTCTTGCTATTCATATCCGGAGTGCCCAAGATTCATAATTCCATTCTTAATCAGTTCAAGCTATTTTTGAGGATTATCATCTTATTCAAGCCATTTAATTTAACCGGTGCTATATCTCTTAAGCAATCTTTTCCAACGGTGATTTCTTTAGTGGGCCCTAACCCACAGGTCTTTTCTCAGGATCTTACCTGACTCTTCTATTTTCTGGAGTTATACTTAAATTCTTTTCAAAGTGTGACGTAAGAATGATTCCCATCAGTCACATGCCTTCTCCAAGATCGCTTTCAAATTCTTTTTCTTCGTTGGTTCAACCTTTTAATTCTTCATTCCGGAGTGCTCAACAATTCTTCTTGGCATATCTCGTCTTCATTTTCAACATTTGGAGACCGGAGAAGAGTTTCTCTTAAATCTTGGCCCGTCTTCTTGAAGATTTGTGGTTCTAGCTTCATGCCATCCTCATAGTTGTTTCGATTGTGAGGAATTCTTTTTATACCCATCCGGAGCATTTCATGAATCCTTTCCATTGTGATCCTCCGAAGGCCATCATTACAGCATATTTCTTCGTTCTCAGTTTTCAACTTCGTCCTCCAAATATTCTTCATTGATGTCTCTTCGTTCGTCTCCATATTTTACGGTGGTTCTTTCAAGTTTACTCTTCCTTGTTATCGTTTTAATTCATTTGTTCTTTCACAATCCTACCGGTGGTTCGTTGAAGATTTATCCAAGCTTGTGCGAGATCCCTCTTTAATTCTTTCCAATGAGAATAAGTAGTATGCCAAATCCTTTGGTTGTCATCAATTTAAATTGGTGAAGGAGATGCATGACAGAATTCTTATTCTTGTTCCTTCAAGTGTTAATTCTTTTGTCTAGAGCTTGTTCATCATATCATATTCTGGGTCCTAGTTGTTCATCTTGTTTTCCGGAGATCCATGTTGTTTCAATTATATCAATTTCAAAGCTTCATCTAATTCATCGCAGGCCTTGAATCTTATTCTTTCATCTATCACTTCTCATGTTTTCATTACCGGAGTTCTCATGGTGGTTCATCATGTTTTAATTCATCCTCCAAGTATTCCTCAAGATTCTTGTTGGAGCTCAAGCATTCTTCATCATGCTTTCCAAGTGCAATTCTTTCCACCTTATTGTTTGAGATGGTGTTATGTCATTCTTGTCAATTTTTCCTTCATGTTTTATGATTCACGAGTTATCAAGAATGAGATATTTAAAAACCATCATTTTCGTTGTTCAGGAGATCTTTCCAACCCTTCAATTTATTCGTTGGAGTTATCTTGGGTTGTATTTCACCTAAAAGCTTTTCCTAAGGATTGTTGCTAATTATGGTGTTTATAAATGACCCAAGTTCTTCATTTATCCTTCCGGTGAAATAAGTTCTTCGTCTCCTTGTTGATCTCAATCCAATCAATTGTTTTCCATTAGTGGCTGGTTGTCACCTCATAATTTTGCGATGTTTTCCATAAGCCCACATGAAGCTTATTCCTTTTCGTTGTTGATTTTCCTTCAACTCTGTTCAACCCTTCTTCGTAAGGATGCTCTTTCAAATTTCATTTTGAGAGAAGTTGTCTTTTTCTTCTCCGTTCTTTTCTTTCCAACGACCTATGCTATTCTTTCATTCCGGAGGCATTCTGATATTACTCTCTTTAACCATCATCTCGTTTTTATCGAGATCATGTTCTTTCCTTTGCTTGTCCATTTAACCGGAGTGTTGTATTCTTCATTCTAGTTCTCTCATCTTATCAAGTTAACTCTCTTTTAACCGGAGTGCTGTCTGAAATCTTTCTTAACCTTGTGCCATTCTTTTAATTGTTCCGGAGGCTGTGTGTTGTTGTTTTCATCAAGTATCATCTCAACTTGGCAAGTTCTTATTAATTCCTTCCATTTTCAGACGGAGTGCTGCCCAAATTCCGTCTTTCTTATTCCTTGGTTGTACCATTGCAGTTTCTTATTCTTTTGGTTCGTAAGCTCTTGTTTCATGTCTTTCAACCTTCAAGGTTCTCATAATGCTCCTGGTTCCTCTTTTCTAACGGAGTGTTTTTCATCTTCGTTCATCTCCGTTGCATTCTTTCTTTCAAGTTTGTGCAACCTCTCAAGGTTCTTTGGTTTCACTCGTTCGTCAGAGAAGCAACTTTGTTTTACCTCTTCCTCTTCCGTTTTTACCCGGTGATATCTCTAGGATCTCGGGTCGAGATCCTCTGTTAGTGTGGGAGAGTTGTGACGCCCGAGACCGACGTTCCAGAAGATTCCAGAAGATCCCAGAAGATTCCAGATGTTCCGGGGTCTCCCGTGTGTTCTTTGTGCTTGCTTTATTTATTTATTTTTTGCATTGCACCATGTCATCATGCCATCATCTCATTAATTTTTGCAACTAAATAAATCGTGTGGACCTTCGGTCCATTTAAATCGAGGGAAGGTGACTTCTCTTTATAACATATAAAAGCCTCTCAATATTTAGGGAGCTATATAATAAATATTCCATTGCTCCGGAATCACCATAACACACTTGCATATTTTCCCCATGTCTTTTCACTTCAAGTTTGACTTCAAAACCTTGCTATAATTCTTTTCAGTGTTTCGAGGTCCTTCCAAAAACCTCCTTCTATTTTATTTAAATCCCTGACATTTTTGTGAGCCCGGGGATTTTGACCTCGTGTGCTAATTCTTGTCCTCCTCCTTCTTCTTTCTTTTCTTCTCTCTTTTATTTTTCTGCCAAATCAGTTAATTAAGCAAGCCGCAGCTGGACTCCTCCTGGCCCAACTCCCTTCTCCTCCCCTCTAGGCCCACATCCATCTCCTGGCCCAAACCCCACCGAAACCCTACCTAGCTCGCACCCCTTCGCACTCTCTCCCTCTCTTTCCGCAGCCCGCCGCCACCCTCTCGTCCCTTCGCCCGCACCTTTCCCATCGACCCCGCACCCTGCGACCGAAACCCCATCGCCCCGATCTCCTCCTCGCCTTGGCCTCGGTTGCCTCGCTCCTCTCCCTCCGGGCCCCCAGCGCCGCGGCTAGGAGCCGCGTCCCTTCCTCCAGGGCGCCAGCGCGCCGGCAGCCGCCATCCCGGCCGCCCCCGTCTCCCCGAGCTCCGCCTCCCTCCTCTCGCAACCTCCCTCGCTGGCCAGTGCGCCCCGACGCCCCGATCCAGTCCGGCGCCTCCAGCGGCCCGGGGCCGAAGCCAGCCAGGCCGCGACCAACCTCTGGCCTCCCCTTCGTCCAGACTGCGCCACCCCGACGCGCCCTTCCTTCCCTCCGTCCTCCCGCGCCTTGGAGCCTTCCTCCCGCGCGCCAGGACTCCGGCCGCGACCGCAGCTCCCTCGCCATGGGAGCCGGCGACCGCCCTCCCTCCGGTCCTCCTCTCCAGGAGCAGCGCGTCCGCGCGCCTCCCTCGTCCAGCTCGCCGTGGCCTCTCCAGCGCGTGTACCACGAGCGCCCCGCACGCCGGACCCGCTCCTCCTTCGTCGCCGAGGGCCGCCCCCAAGCCCAGCTCCGACTGCCTCCTCTGCTGGAGCACGGCTCTGCCTCCTTGGACTGTCCCGTCGTGCTGTTATTGTTTGTTTTGTTGTTTGCCATGTACTGCTGCTGTGTTTTTCTTTGTTTTCGTCAAGTGCACGAGGACCTCAAGTTTCGGCAAGTACGGCTACACGACGACCGCGACAAGTACCTCGACGAACCGAACATCTAAGGAAAACGAGCTCGTGAACGGCTACGGAACAAGTGCCACTACATACGTGAACGACTACCGTCGCCGGAAACGAGTACCACTACGCTCGAAGACCACGTGTACCACTACCGTCGACATGTACATCTACGAGATCGTCTACTTCCACTACCGTCGCTCGACGACCGCGAGTACCACTACCGTCGCCCGAGTACCGCTACGAGAACGACTACCTTCGGTGAAGAAATGAGAACGTCTACTTCCTCTCCGAACGGAACATCTACTTCCTCTACGAACCGCGTGAACGACTCCTTCCACTACGATCTCGAACCGCTTCGAGAGAGAACGCTTCGAAGGTATAACTCCGAGACGATGACCCGTGTGTTGCTTGTTGTGTGTTGTATGAAATGTTTCCTGGTGTGCACCGTGTCCGTTTCGTCCCTTTTGTCATGTTCCTCGGTTGCCTCGTCGCCGACCCGTGGGAACCCGGCAACGGGAACACCCCATCATCTCGTTTGACTCGCTCATGCCATCTTACCTTTTGCATCGGACTCTCAACGAGTTACCGGTACCGATATGTTGCCGTGGCATCATTTTCGGAATCGTTGCCGTGGCACCCTTTTCATTCCACCACGATGACAAATACTTCATTCTCTCTTGTCAACTTATAATAAAACTTGCATAAACTTGATCATGTCATCCGCATCATGTTAACAACACTAAAATGTTTAATTGTTGTTTGCTTATAATTACTAAACATGCTCATGGGGATTTTCCGGATATGTTGTTGTTATTTTTCCGGCCTCATTTAAAATGTCTTAATAGTGTAGTTTTATTATGTTTCACCTCTTGCCATGCTAAAAACATTTAATCTTGTCTTGTAAATTAACGAGAGTCAACTAAATAAATAACATGTGGTGTTTCGTCAATATGCAACTCGTTGCATATTGATCTCCACTTAACTTGTAGTTTTGTTTGTGCACTTGCCATGCCATGCTTATTTAAACCGGACATGCATCATATTTGGATGTGCATCGTATGCCATGTTTATGATTGTGTGTTTACCGTGTTGTTTGTTTCTTTCCGGTTTGCTTCTCTTGTTAGCTTCGGTTTCGTTCCGGAGTTGTGAGGTTTCTCTCGACTGTGTTGCTCCGTCTACTTCGTGGAACCGTTCTTCTCCCTTGTGGAATCCAGGCAAGATGACCGAACCCGGATACCATTACTATTTTTGCCTATTGCTAGAAGTCTCGATCTATAGTTTTGCCTCGATGCCCATGTTCTTCTTGTCAGCCTCCTACTTGTAACCAATTGCCATGTTTAACCACCCTACCTATGCAAACCATTGCTTGGCTATACGTAGGCTTCGCTCAGCCCCTCTTATAGCATTGTTAGTTGCAGGTGAAGATTGAAGATGCTTGCTTCATATTGAAGTTTGGTTGGGTTATATCACACTATATAAATGCTTAAAAATGAAATCATCTATATATTGGCAAGGGTGGAAGGCTAAGCCTTTTGCTTGGTGTTTTGTTCCACTCATGCCGTTAGGAACCGTATAAACCGGTGTTATGTTCCTTGATTATGCGTTCCTAACACGGTTGGGGTGTATGGGACCCCCTTGATAAACCGCTAAGTGCTAAGTCTTTTCCAGCAAATCCCAACATTGGTACTATTTGCCTAATAACTAATAAAACTTGCATGTGGACTAGCTATCCCTTTTATCTTAATTCAACCCCTCGGGCCAGTGCTCCTCATGAGTGTTGGTCCGAACTGGGCAACCTGCGGGGCCACCTCGAGGAAACTCAAGGTCTGGTAAAAACCCGTAGCTTGTCCCATCCGGTCGTGGCCTGAGACGAGATACGCGCGGCTACTATCAGGGTGTCGGCACGCCGGGAGGATTTGCTGGATTAGCCTTACCTTAGTTCGGTTTAACTTGAGCACGGGATTCCGAGAATACTCGGGTCTTCCCAACTATGGAGTTGCGACTCCGCGGATCGTGGGCTTGTAATGGGTCAAGTTGGAACACCCCTGCAGGGTTTGAACTTTCGAAAGCCGTGCCCGCGGTTATGTGGCAGATGGGAGCTTGTTAATTCCGGTTGTAGAAAACTTGACACAATGTTTCCAATACACTACCAGCGTGTGTACCGTGACTGTCAATTTCCGAATAGGGATTCGGGAGTTGAACACGGTGGGGTTATGTTTGACCGGCTTTAGTTAGGATCACTTCGTGATCATCTTTCGACCGATGCTCTTCTCTTCTCGCTCTCTTTTACGTAAGTTAGTGCTAGTTGCTGCTGCAGACTCTTGTTTTTCCTTCACCTCATACTCTTTCTTCAGCCTTGTCCTCACCCAAGGCTTAAATAGTCTTGTTACCCGGGAACGGGATTGCTGAGTCCTCTGTGGCTCACAGTTACTTCACCACACCAGATGCAGGTTCAGCCGAGTTTGATGCAGGAGTTGGTTCAGTTCTTCACCAGGAGCTCGTTGAAGAGTGTGGCCGTATGCTTGTGACGTTTCGACGATCAGTAGTGGTTTCTACTAGGATTCGTTCCTGACCTATGACTTTATGTTGTTTTGGTATCTTTCTTTTGGATCTTCACCCGTAGTCGGGTTATGATGTTTTGTATGATGTCTTGCTTATGTAATGTATTGTGTGAAGTGGCGAGTGTAAGCCAACTATCTCCTTTTGCATTTTAATCCCTCTTTTACATGAGTTGTGCAAAGATACCACACTTGAGATCATTCTAGGATGGGCTTATACCTTTAAGTCGTGCCTCGACACGTAGGAGGTATAGTCCCATCCTGGGCATTACAACTAACTCAAATTTCTCCCCCTTTGTCATCGAATGACCAAAAGGCTTGAAATTGAGGACTAACGCCCCTGAAGAATATCATGATGATGAAGGAGCGCCAGCGTTGTTGGGGTCGATGGTTGAAGTAGGGCCTGCCGTAGTGTCGTCCAGGTCTTCATACTCGTCGGTCTCGCGCGATGAAGAATAAGAGCTGGCCACCAAGGGAGGAACCTTGAGCTTCTTGTATTTCTTCGGAGGAGGAGCAGACCAGTCAAAGTCATCCTTGAGACCCATTTTCTTCAGATCTTCTTCGCCATATAGATGAGACAGAACATCCCAGGTGCGGTTGAGGGTTTCATGAAGGTAGTAATGGTTTTTCTTCACTACATTATGTGTGGAGGTCATGTTGTGAAGAATTGAACCAAACTGACGCTTGAACCATTTGTGGTTGCGATCAACCTTCTAATGAAGATTGAGGAGAAGCTCATGATCAGTCATCACCCTGGGAGCTGTGCCTTGAGGATTTTGCTTTGGAGCGTTGGCGCTAGAGTAATGGGTGGCAGATTTATCATTGGTGGAATAAGAGGCAGCTTTGCGAAACTGGCCATCCAATGGACGAGTGCCTTCATAAAAAATAGCAGCGGCCTTGCCCTTGTCATCAGCTGAGGAACATGTCCGTTTGAGGACTTCAATTGGGGGCAAGTAGCTGCAATGATTGAGAGTGTCAGCTTTGTAATTCACTAAAGACCTTGTCCTGATGAATCTCATAATCCATGGAGCATAAGGCTTCAGGTTGAAAGGGGACAGTGCAACATTTGCCATTGTCCTCATGAAGAAATCATGGTAGTTGACGGGAACGCCATGGATGATGTTGAATAGCAGATTCTTCATGATGCCAATGACTTCTTCATCATTCGAGTCATGGCCCTTGATTGGACTCAAAGTCTTTGTCAGAATGTGATAGACTGTCCTTGGCAGAAACAACAATTCCTTCATGAGGAATTTGGTCCGTGGGGCTTGACCTGGCTTCAAAGGCTTCATGAGCACTTGCATGTAGTGATCAGTGAGTTCAGTTTCTTCATACATGCAAGGTGCAGCTTCATTTGGAGGATTGAGGGGCAGAGCCTGAAGCAATTCAGAGGCTGGAGCTTTGTAATGAGTATTTTCAGACATCCAGTCCAGCACCCATGAATTTATGTCTTCAGAGTTACCAGTGATGTGCAGGGTTGCATAGAATTGAAGAATCAATTCTTCATTCCAATCGCATATGTCTGTGAAAAAACCCAGAAGTCCAGCGTCGTGAAGAACACTAAGGACCGGCACAAAATACGGCAGAGACTCCATGTCCACGTGAGGAATATGCTGATGCGCGAAGACTTTGTCTTTATTGTATAGCACCGAGGAATAGAAATTCGCCTGACTGGCAGTCCAGAAACGCCTCTTCCTTATGCGAGCAAAGTCATATGGATAGAAATTAGTGAAGAACACATGCTCGCCGAAGAAATCAGCCTTTTTGAAAGAATGCTTCCTTGAGAAAAGATCCTTTGGCTTCGGTTGAGGAGTATCTGTCAATTGCATCACTACCTCTGGATTTGCAATCACAGGTTCTTTAGTCTGAGGAATTTCAAGTTCCTCTTCAGCAGCAGTCTTCATCGATTCAGCAGCGGCAGTAGTTTCTTCAACACTAGTGGCTGGAATGTCTTCATGAATAGACTGTGTGGGATGAGTTTCCTCAGAGTCTAATGGAACGGTTGGTGCTGGTGAATGAGGAATTTGTTGGAGTGGCTTGAACAAAGGGGATTTGGGATGCTGACTATCCCAGAAGTGATCAGTCATCAGTGGAGTGGTATTCCCAATGTCCATGTCAGAATCTTGTCCTTCCATTTCTTCAACGCCGGCCTCTTCAGCAGTAAAATGAGGCATAGGCGAGGAGATGATTGTAGTTGAAGGGATAGGATCCACTTCAATTTCTTCATCCGTCTGCTCTGAGGAAGCAGCAGAGGGAATGTCTTTATCTGATTCACTTGGAATCACATATTCTTCATCAAAAGGAACAAGGTCCTTTGATGGCATGGATGAAATTGGAATGGCATCAATTGGATTTTTAGTTGAGCTTGTCAAGGGCTTCATTTTCTTCGGAGCTGAAGTATTTGAAGATGCTGATGCCTCCCTTTGCTTCATAGCTGCACGCTCTGCAGCCTTTGTCTTCTTCACATCTAATGCAGATGGAAGGATTGGAGTTGGTGTGGGCGCAGGAGGAGCAGAGGAATTTGGTTCATTTTCTTCACGCACAACTGATGCAGTTGTCCTAATTTCTTCACGATCTTCAGGCACAGCCTTTGGAGCTTCAGCTGGCCTGACATTTTCTTTAGGCGCAACAATAGAGGTTGCCCTGGCAAGTTCTTCAGCGGCTGGAGTGGAGTCATCAGCCCTGGGATTTTCTTCAGCAACCAGATTTTCTTTAGTGGTGCTGGCATGTCCTTCAGCAGACTGAGCAGATGCTTCAGCCTGAGGAATTTCAATGTGCGTCTTGCGAGCAACACTTGAAGAAAAACCTTTGGTCAGATTGACAAATCTAACTTTGGCGCCCAACCAGTCAGCACGATATGCTTCAAATTCATTACTGAGGGCTTTGATTTCACCCTGAATCTTGACTGGTTCTTCAGTTGTCATGTTGACAACATTTTTCTTCAGAAAGCGCTCCTTCTTGTACTGCGCTTTCTTGGTCTGCCTGGCCTGTTCAAACTTCCATTTTTCTTCGCCTATGAAGGTGGTCAGCATATGACTTTGGCCAGGAGTCAAGTTTAAATCGGGCATAGGAGTGTTTGGGTTCTTGTGCCAGAGATCAATGAAATCAAGCATCACCTTGGGATCCAACAGCAGTGGTACTTCACTTCCTTTGGCTCTAGCGGCCCTTTCTTGCCTGTCTCTGATGATTTGAACTAGTTCTTCATCATCAGCTTCGTCATCAGACGGCACTTGGAAAGCAACTTGCTTCTTATGAGGACTTGGGCGAGAGCCTCGTCCAGCAGTTGTCTTTTTCTTCAGCAGCGAGGGACCAACTGAGGAACTTGGTATCGCTGAGGAACTAGGAGCAGCTGAGGAGCTTGCAGAGGCTCCTGAGGCAATGGATATGCCTGCAGTCCTCTGACATGTGGCAAGATGCACTGGAGCAGAAGATTTCGTGGCAGCATCTGAAGACTTTTGCGGAGGAACTGAGGACTTTGGAGGAGCAGGCGCAATCTGAGGAATTTTCCGTGAGGGCTTTGAAGAAACTGGCCGTGCGGGCATTGCTGAGGAAGAAGCACTTGACTTGTGAGCAGGCTTCTTAGCCATGGCCTTCTTAGGCTTGGAAGCAGAGGTCTCAGCAGAGGCATTAGCAGTAGCAGAGTCTTCATTGAATTTCCTCACTGCATCTTTTGCTTGTCTGGCCAACTTTGCCTCGCGCTTGGCCCATTCTTCAGGAAAGGCCTCACCACGCTTGATGCTTGTGGGATCAGCAACTTGGCCAGGTGCCAGTGGAGGTCTTGGGCAGGGAGGATTTAGTGCGAATTTCTTCATGTATTTGGGAGTGACATATCTGTACTCCCTCCACTCATGTGCCCATCTCCTCTCTATTCTTTGTATGCGCACTTTGCGCTGATTCTTGTCCTGTTTTCAGAACTTTGCCTCATCAGGAGTGCAATAGTCGGCATACACGTCTTCAGGTATCTCAAAAGCAGTATTGACCTCAGGCCTTTTTCCTCCTTTCTGCGGCTTCTTCCCATCAGCCATTTTCTTTAGATGAGGAATTTGAACAATCGAATTCTCTGAAGAAGTATGCAGTTTTTTTTCAAGGAACCCTGCAAATGAGTTAAGTTGATGAGAACCTAGTGATTCAGCGGCGCACATGAGTACATGTGAATAGAGTATAGTTGCGAGGAATTTGGAGAGGTCATATGCATTCTCAGAAGATTTTGTAAAAAGAACAAGTTTGTGGAATTTGACCAGATGAGTCTTGAAGAATTTGACTAAGCATTCTTTGTCTTAGGTTCCAGAGTTGTATAGATTAAAAAATCCACACAATTGAGGAATCTTGTAGAAAATCATAGCTTACAGAAATCAAATCAAGAACAGACGATATGTGAGGTGTTTAGTTTGTGAAGATTTGACGAAGAAAACACCTTTTGAGAATTTTGAAGAAAACGTTTGAATCAAAGAGGGAAGTAAAAGTAACTTTTAATTACCCTGAATGAAGAACACAAAGAACTGTGGGATGGAGAAGTGAAGTTCGTTTGTGCAGATCTCCCACACCCTAACTTGGCAGAGGAAGAGAGCTACGGCGGCAGCGAAGTGAAGAAATCCGTGGCCGGCGCGAGTACGACGGCGATGAGGTCGAGGCAGTGAAGCTCTTCCTCACCGACGACGATGGAGTAGCGGCGGCGCTAGGGTTGGAGAAGCTCGAGCGGGAGAGTGAGAACGAGCGGAGTAAAAAGTGAAGTGAAGGAAGGGGAGGGGTATTTATAGCTGAGATGAAAAACCGTTCGCCCGAAGAAATAGGACGAACGTGCCCCTGACCCTTCTCATTCGAACGACATGTGTCACCCACGTCCTGTGTAGTGGAGATCGTGTGAGATCATGGGTGAATAGATAAGTATTGTCGTGGGAAGCGGAACGTTTTGAGCGGCAAAACCGAAATTTTTGGAAATGATAAGTTTTAACATTGCGTTCGCAATTTCTTCAGCTGACAAGGACACAGTGAAGATTTTGAACAAGTTTCAAATAGAACGCATATGAAGAATTTGTGAATGGAATGGGTTGAGTTTAGCATAGAGTGGGAAGGGTCCGATCACATTCACTTAGCAGAAAAAGCAAGGAGAAGAAATAGCAATAAGTAAAGAAAAGAAACGGAAACAGTGAAGATTTTGCAAAGTAAGAATATGAACAACTGAGGAATTTCAAAAACTCAAATTGAACATTTTCAACTTTTGTGGTGGTGTGACCCACCGTATAAGAATGATGATTTCCGACTTGGCATACAATTGTCGTAGGGTTCTGAGAATCAATTTCGTCACACTTAGAGCGTTATTCTTCATTGATTTGAAGAAAAACAAATTCTTCATGTGTTTCACATCTAAGTCATCAATTTTGCATAAGTGTTAGGATGAGTGTCTAATTCAAAGAACATTCGAAGATTCTAAGATATTTAGCTCACCTTGCTAAATCTCTTCTCATCCAAGGGCATTGTGAAGATATCGGATAGCTGTTCTTCAGTCTTCACATGTTCAATAGAGATGTCGCCCTTCAACACATGATCACGAAGAAAATGATGATGAATCTGAATGTGCTTTGTCCTCGAGTGCTGAACTGGGTTGTGAGCAATCTTGATGGCACTCTCATTGTCACAGAGTAGAGGCACATTCTTCATGTTGACACCATAGTCCTTGAGAGTTTGCTTCATCCATAACAATTGAGCACAAGCCAGCAGCAATATACTCAACTTCAGCGGTAGATAGTGATACACAGTTCTGTTTCTTCGAGGACCAACAGACCAGAGATCTTCCGAGGAAATGATATGTACCAGACGTTGATTTGTGGTCCACACGATCACCAGCATAGTCAGAGTCTGAATATCCAATGAGATCAAAAGCCGAGCCATTGGGGTACCATAATCCAAGTGTTGGTGTGTGAGCTAGATATCGAAGAATATGTTTCACAGCCTTATGGTGTGATTCCTTCGGTGCAGCTTGAAATCGGGTACACATGCAAACACTAAGTATTATATATGGCTTAGATGCACATAAGTACAATAGAGAACCAATCATGGAGCGGTATACCTTATGATCAAAGTCAATACCAGTTTCATCAGTGCACAGATGGCGATTTGTGGGCATAGGAATTTTGATGCCTTTGCAATCGTGCATGCCGAATTTCCTCAGTACATCTTTGAGGTATTTCTCCTAAGATATGAATATACCATTGCATTGTTGACGAATTTGGAGACCTAAGAAGAATTTCAACTCTCCCATCATAGACATTTGATATTCTTCACTCATCATATAGGCAAATTCATCACTATAGCATTGGTCAGTACAGCCAAAGATAATATCATCAACATATATTTGGCACACAAATAATTCACCATCATAAGATTTAGTAAAAAGAGTGGGATCAAGTGAACCGGGTTTCAAGCCTTTCTTCATGAGGAATTCCTTCAAAGTGTCATACCAAGCCCGAGGGGCCTGCTTGAGACCATAGAGAGCCTTATTGAGTTTGAAGACTTTGTTAGGATTCTTTGGATCTTCAAAACCTGGGGGTTTTGAAACATATACTTCTTCCTCAAGCTTACCATTGAGGAATGCGTTTTTCACATCCATTTGATAGAGAATGATATCATGATGGTTAGCATAAGCAAGTAATATGCGAATAGCCTCAAGTCTAGCAACAGGTGCAAAAGTTTCATCGAAGTCAATTCCCTCAACCTGTGTGTAGCCTTGAGCTACAAGCCATGCCTTATTCCTTACCACAAGGCCATTTTCATCTTGCTTGTTGCGGTAGATCCACTTTGTGCCGATGATATTGTGCTTGCGAGGATCTGGACGTTTGACCAGTTCCCAGACGTTGTTGAGATCGAACTGATGTAATTCTTCTTGCATAGCATGATTCCATTTAGGCTCCAGAAATGCTTCATCTACCTTACTGGGCTCTATGATAGAGACAAAAGCAAAGTGCTCACAAAAGTTAGATAAGTGTGAAGCTTTTGAGCGTGTGAGAGGACCTGGTATTTTGATGTCGCTGATGATTTTCTCAATCTGCACTTCTTTCGCAACGCGAGGATGAGCTAGTTGTCGTCGAGGAATTTGATCAGCATTTTCTTTAGCACCATTTTCTTCAGCATTTTCCTCAGGTGCATCAGCTCGACGTTCTTCAGGTTCTGGAATGAATTCTTCAGCTGATTCTTCGGTAGGAATGACATCCTCAGTAGCCTTGAATTTGATAGTTTCCTCAGGAGCTGGTTCATCTATCACAGTAGACAGGTGCTCTCTTTGCGAGCCGTTAGTTTCATCGAACCGCACATCTACAGTTTCAACAACCTTGTGAAGAATGTTGTTGAAGACTCTGTAGGTGTGCGAGTCCTTTCCATAACCAAGCATAAACCCTTCATGTGCTTTCGGTGCAAATTTTGAGTTGTGATGAGGATCTCTAATCCAACATTTAGCACCGAAGACTTTGAAATAACTCACATTGGGTTTCTTGTCAGTGAGGAGTTCGTAGGCAGTCTTCTTGAAGAATTTGTGAAGATATACTCTGTTGATGATATGGCACGCAGTATCAATAGCATCAACCCAGAAACGACGAGGCGTTTTGTATTCATCAAGGATAGTGCGAGCCATCTCAGCAAGAGTCCTGTTCTTGCGCTCCACGACGCTATTTTGCTGAGGAGTATAAGGAGCAGATAGCTCATGAGTAATACCAAGTTCATCAAGATAGTCATCGAGACCAGAGTTCTTGAACTCAGTTCCATTGTCACTTCTGATGTGCTTGATCTTCACACCAAAGTTGGTTGAAGCCCTCGAGGAAAATCATTTGAAGACTTCCTGCACTTCATGTTTGTAAGTAACAATGTGTACCCATGTATATTGAGAGTAATCATCAACAATAACAAAGCCGTATTGAGAAGCATCATTTGAAACTGCAGAATGATGATTAGGACCAAAGAGATCCATGTGAAGCAATTCAAATGGCTGAGTACTAGTCATGATAGTCTTCGCTGGATGCTTGGCCTTGGTCTTCTTTCCAGCTTCACAAGCACCACACAGGTGATCCTTGAGGAATTTGACATTCTCAATGCCAATGACATGCTTCTTCTTCGCAAGCGTGTGCAAATTCCTCATGCCTGCATGACCAAGTCGTCGATGCCATAGCCAGCCTTCTGAAGCTTTTGCAAGTAGACACACAACTGGTTGAGGTCATGTAGAGAAATCAACAATATACAAGTCTCCTCTCCTAAAGCCTTCGAAGACTATGGAGTTGTCAGATTCCATGATCACAGCACAACGATATTTACCAAAAGCAACAACCATATCCAGATCGCAGAGCATTGAGACAGACATGAGGTTGTATCCTAAGGACTCGACAAGCATGACTTTATCCATGTGTCGATCCCGAGTGATCGCAACCTTACCTAGACCCAATACCTGACTTTTGCCTTTGTCAGCGAAGATGATGTGCTTCAGATGAAATGGTGATAAGGGAGCATCCATCAAGAGAGTCTTGTCACCAGTCATGTGATTTGTGCATCCACTATCGAGGACCCACTCAGTGGCTTTGGGTTGATCATCCTGCAGATGAATTAGTGCAGCTTACAAACTCATATACTTCATCAGTGAAGAATATGTCATCAAATCATCAGATCAATTTCATCAAGCAATGCAACAGATAAAGCAGTATGAGGACGTGAGAAATGAGAATTCATTTCTTTGTGATTAGCCTGCGTCCTTTCAGGCACATTTCAGGTCTCCAGCAAATTCTTCAGACGTTTGAGCATGTCTGGAGACCTGACCCTGCAGAAGAGATTAGTTCTTTTTCTTCACCACCCACATTTGAAGGGGTGGCAAAGAGTTCATCACTCCGCGAGCTCCATAAGAGAAAGGTGGCATAGATGCCAACCCATTTCGTTTCACATAAGAGGAGTTAGGATAAGGATATGAATAAGCAGAGTAATTCTTCGAGGACTTATGAACATAATGGTTAGAAGAATAATGCTCATATTCATAGCCCTTAGCTCTTCCCTGCGAAACAAAGTTGTTAGCACGATGATATTCATATGAGGACTTTGATCCTTTTGAGGAATTTGATCCATATGAGGAGTTTGGTCCGTATGAGGATTTTACTCCATCTGAAGATTTTGATCCATATGAAGAATTGGATCTGGGGTTCCTATTCCTCACACGAGGTGTCATGAGGACATTCACTAGAAGATTCTCAAGGTGCCTCTTAGGGACCCAGATTTTCTTCATAGGGGGACCATTCCGGCAGTTAGTTCCAACATATCTAGCAAATACTTCACCATTCTGATTTTTGAACAGTTTATAGTTGGAGTCAAATGACTCATCAGAAGAATGAGGAGATTCACATGTAAAGCCAGATAAATTGGATGGATCAACAGGAGGCCCCTTTGCAGCAACCCATGAGGTTTTGGGGTACTGCTCAGGCTTCCAATATGAACTATCAGCATTAAGTTTCCTCTCAAAGGCAATTCCCTCTTTCCTAGGGTTCCTGTTGAGGATCTGCTTTTTAAGCACATCACAAAGAGTCTGATGCCCTTTGAGGCTTTTGTACATGCCTGTCATGTACAATTCCTCCAGCCCTGCATTGTCAGTGATACTAGCAATGTCCTCAGATGAGGAATTAGTGATAGTAGAGGGAGTTGAAGAATTTGTAGCATTTGAAGCATTTGAACATTCAGGTGAAGAATTAGCAGTCTCACGTTCATTGCATCTCAAGCATGGAGGAATGAATTCTTCCCGAGAAGCGTTGATTTGTTGAGCAAGTAATGAATCGCGCTCCTTCTGAAGATCTTCATAACTCACTCTTAGCTTTTCAAGATCTTGCTTTCTTTGAAGAAATTCATAAGAAAGCTTCTCATGATCAGACAAGAGAGTGTTATGACGACTTTGAAGGTTATTGCACTTGGACTGAAGTCTCTGAAGATTTTTAGTCAAGATTTTAGTTCGATCCATTTCTTCACCCAACATATCATCACTTCTATCTGGCATGTTTTGAACCTTATCAAGAGCCTTTTGTTGTTGCACAACAATTTTAGCAAGTTTAGAATAGCTGGGCTTAAGGTTTTCATCAGATTCATCCTCACTAGATTCAAAGGAGGAATAATTGAGTACCTTGGCACCCTTTGCCATGAAGCAGTAGGTAGGAGCATAATCATCATTGTCTTCATCAGCCTTGTTGGTGAGATCATTTTCTTCCGTGTTGAAGATAGACTTGCTGACGAATGTAGTAGCGGAAGCTAGACTTGCCACACCAGATTCGGATTCTTCAGATTACTCCTCTTCCTCATGATCCTCAGATTCAGCTTCAGAGTCCATTTCCTAGCCAGTGAATGCCCGAGCCTTTTTGGAGTTGTTCTTCTTGTGAAATGAAGACTTTGAGGATTTTGATGATGAAGATTTTGACGATTTCTTCTTCTTCTTTGCATCATCAGAACTATAATCCTTGTATTTCTTCTTTTTGGATTCCTTTTCCCACTGAGGACAATCTTGAATGTAGTGACCAGGCTTCTTGCATTTGTGACATAGCCGATTGTTGTAGTCACTGGATGAGGAATCATTTCTCTTAGTGAAATTTCCAAAGCGACCACGTCGTGAGAACCTTTGGAATTTCTTCACAAGCAAAGCTAGCTCCTGGCTCAATTCTTCAGGATCACCAAGGCTACTACCAGTGTCTTCATCTTCAGATTCAGAGACGGCCTTGGCCTTCAGGGCACATGATCTGCCATAGCTTGGACCATAGAGATCTCTCTTTTCAGCAAGCTGAAACTCATGAGTGTTTATCCTTTCGAGGATATCAGTGGGATCAAGTGCCTTGTACTCAACACACTCTTGAATCATCAAAGCCAGAGTATCAAATGAGGAATCAAGCGATCTCAGTAATTTCTTCACCACTTCATGGTCGGTGATGTCAGTGGCACCAAGTGCTTGAAGTTCATTTGAGATGTCAGTGAGACGATCGAAGGTTTGCTGAACGTTTTCATTGTCAAGCCTTTTGAAACGATTGAAGAGATTGCGAAGAACATCAACTCGAGAGTCACGCTGTGTTGAGACTCCTTCATTGACTTTGGACAGCCTATCCCAGATGAGCTTCGCAGTTTCCAAAGCACTCACTCTTCCATACTGTCCTTTGCTCAGATGGCCACAAATGATATTCTTCGCTTGAGAATCGAGTTGCTTGAATCTCTTCACATCAGCAGCATTCAGAGAAGATGATACCGAGGGAACACCATTTTCCACAACATACCAGAGATCGTTATCAATTGCCTCAAGATGGATTCGCATCTTGTTCTTCCAGTAGGGTAGTCCGTCCCATCGAAAGTAGGACACCCAGCTGAGACCTTGATCATACCTGCGGTCAACATAACTAAAACTCTAGGCGATTAAACCAAAATCACACAGAACAAGGGAGTACCTTGCTCTGATACCAATTGAAAGTGCGTTATATCGACTAGGGGGGGGGGGTGAATAGGCGATTTTTATGAATTCTTCACTGAGGAATTTGCTGTTGAGGAAATTCCTTAGCGAAGAACTACTTGCAGCAGAATAAGTACTCAGAAGTAAACATGACAGAATACAAGCATGGTCATCATGAAGAAATGAAGACAAACACAGAGTACAGAAAGCGTAATTACAGGATACCACAGAATGAAGACAAACAGACTGAAGAAAAAGAACTTAGGAAATTGAGAAAGTCTTCAGTCAAAGTCTTCAAACAGATATGAACAAGCACACAACACAGATACGAGGAATTGAAAGAGTTGAGGAAATAGAACCAGTAAGCTTGGTGAAGACAATGATTTGGTAGACCAGTTCCAACTGCTGTCTTAGTTGTACATCTGGTTGGAGCGGCTAGGTATTTAAACCTGAGGACACACAGTCCCGGACACCTAGTCAAGGACACACAGTCCAAGACACCAAGTCCTCACCGTATTCTCCTTGAGCTAAGGTCACACAGACCATGCCCAATCACTCGTGGTAAGTCTTCAGGTGACTTCCGAACCTTCACAGACTTGGTCACTTGGCGATCCACATTTCCTCTTGGATGCTCTAGACCTTGACACCTAACCGTCTGGAAGAAGCACAGTCTTCAAAGGTAACAAGCGTCGGATCCACGCAGGATCAATCTCTTCAGTGATGCTCAATCACTTTTGGTTTTGAAGGTTTTTGGGTTTGGTTTCGGGTTTTTTCCTCACTTGATGATTTTCGCTCAAAGTCCTCGGGGGATGGGTTGCTCTTATGACAAGTGTCAGTTTCTCGTGGAGCAGCCAACCAACTAGTGGTTGTAGGGGGCGGCTATTTATGATGCTCAACTTATGGGTTGCTCTTAGGATTGGGTCTTGTCCATCACATCATTCTCCTAATGATGTTATCCCGTTATCAATGACATCCAATGTCCATGGTCAGGAAACCGTAACCATCTGTTGATCAACGAGCTAGTAACTAGAGGCTTTACCAGGGACACGTTGTGGTGTGTGTATTCACACATGTATCACTGTTTCCGGATAATACAATTCAAGCATGAATAACAGACAATTATCATGAACAAGGAAATATAATAATAACCATTTTATTATTGCCTCTAGGGCATATTTCCAACAATATCCAGTGTACCGAATATGGTCGTTTTGTCAAATACCATGGCTTAAAAATAGGCCACCGTCGACTGGAAATTTGACGGTTATGTGGGGTGCGCTAGGATTGGGCTCGTGGCGAACAATCGTCGGATATCATTACTAAAGAAAACGTTAAAACACCCGGGGTTACAACTTGGTGGCTGGTGGTTGGACTGGGCAGAGGCGTGGGGATGGACGACGCCTTGCCAGCTGAGCTACTCTCTACTCTTATAAAAAGCAGAGTTGGTGATGATGGTGTGCCTGCCATCCTGCAATATAGGCCGCCTGATCTATATCTAACGGATAGTAAGGAAACTATGTCAATTTTGCAAAAAGATACCCGCACTTCTCTCCACATTTGTAGAGAAGGCCTTCCCTCGTTCATGCTTATCTCTCATAGGATAAACTACTAATATAAATGTATCTTGCTAGTAAGTAGAGAAAGTAGAGAGTAGAGAAACAGAGGGAGTACTAGTAAGGACACCATCTACTGCTTTGTGTGCTTCTCCTGCGCTCCATTCGGCGGGCGCAATGTCCTACAACCACTCCCTCCCGCGCTCCATTCGGCAGGCGCAACGCCCCCTACAGCCACTCCCGTTTCATGGATGGCCTGGTCGATGCCTACAAGGTGCCCTACGTCTACAAGAGTTTTGGCTACGAGAGGTACGTCGACCAGCACTTGCTGGCAGAGCATAGTTCGAGATGCACACACGCGCCCTGCTACTGCTATGAGTGCACGCCGCCGTTTGAGGGCTCTCCGGGGAGCCTCGTGCATCACCTCACGACACCGTCCGTCACTCACTACTGGCCCACAGTGGTTAACATCAAGTACGAGACGTGCTACCCGTTCTCCATGCCGGAGTCGCCGGAGGATCACCGCCTGAAAGTGCAACTATCCCTGGGTGGTTTTGGTAAGTCCTAACAACATATAGCTCATTGAACTAATGCTCTTTCAAGATGATCATTTCAGAAAGTTCAATGATTGGCATGGCATGGATTAGGAATGTGGACCCCTCAAAATGCTGAGGATACATATTAGCTCAACTCAAGACTCTACATTTTCTATTTTAGTGATCCAAGATCACATTGAGTCCATATGAAAGCCAATACTATTAAAAGGGGATGAGGTGTTGCTTAATGGGTTTCTTGCTCAAAGTGCTTAGTGATATGTTCTGAAACCCTCAACCACTTTCTCACATCCACATATGTCCCAAACCAAAAGTCAAGCTCGGCCCCTCCGAAAAGTTCTAGCTGGCGCCACCGAGTTGACTTGACATAGCCACTGCCACAATACCCTAGTCACTTCGGTCTCACCGATACGGATCTCGGTCTCACCGAGATGGGATTGCAAACTCTATTTCCCTTCGTAACATTTCGGTCTAACCGAGATGAGCGATCGGTCCCTCCGAGTTCGCAATGCAAACTCTGTGTTTCCCCTTCATAACATTTCGGTCTAACCAAAATGAGCGAATCAGTCCCACCGAGTTTGCCTGACCAACTCTCTGGTTAGCTTATTACCAAAATCGGTCCTATCGAGTTTCTGTAATCGGTCTCACCAAGATTATGTTATGCCCTAACCCTAATTAAATCGGTCCTACCGAGTTGATCATATTGGTCCCACCGAAATGCCTAACGGTCACATTATGAACTAAATCAGTCTGACCGAGTTCTCTGATTCGGTCCCACCGAGTTTGGTAAATTGTGTGGAACGGTTAGATTTTGTGTGGAGGCTATATATACCCCTCTACCCTCTCTTCTTTCCTGGAGAGAGCCATCAGAACATACCTACACTTCCATTACTCATTGTTCTAAGAGAGAACCACCTACTCATGTGTTGAGACCAAGATATTACATTCCTACTATATGAATATTGATCTCTACCCTTCCCCAAGTTACTTTCCACTCAAATCATCTTTCCACCAAATCCAAATCTGTGAGAGAGAGTTGAGTGTTAGGGAGACTATCATTTGAAGCACAAGAGCAAGGAGTTCATCATCGACACACCATCTATTACTTTTTGGAGAGTGGTGTCTCCTAGATTGGCTAGGTGTCACTTGGGAGCCTCCGACAAGATTGTGGAGTTGAACCAAGGAGTTTGTACGGGCAAGGAGATCGCCGACTTCATGAAGATCTACCCTAGTGAGGCAAGTCCTTCGTGGGCGATGGCCATGGTGGGATAGACAAGGTTTCTTCTTCGTGGACCATTCGTGGGTGGAGCCGTCCGGTGACTCGCGCAGTCGTTACCCTTCATGGGTTGAAGTCTCCATCAACGTGGATGTACGATAGCACCACCTATCAGAACTACGCGTAAAAAATCTCCTTGTCTACATTGCATTTGCTCCTCCAAACTCCTCCCTTTAGCTTCATATGCAATTGTTTTACATTTCACTGGTATACTCTTAGAATTGCATGTGTAGTTTGATTGCTTGACTTGTGCTAAGTTGCTAAAATATGCCAAGAATTAAAACTGAGAAGAGGCTAGATTTTTATTTTGTCAAGTAGTTTAATTACCCCCCCTCTAGACATACTTTCGATCCTACAAATGGCATCAGAGCTTTGGTATCCATTTGCCTTGATTTCCATAGCTTTGGTGATCATAGCCTTTGTTTCACAACCTAGGAGAGTATGGCGTCTAGCGAGGGAAGTTACCACCGTAGAGGTCCTTACTTTGATGGTACTAATTTTGCTAGTTGGAAGCATAAGATGAAAATGCATATTCTTGGAAATAACCCTGCTATTTGGGCTATTGTGTGTATTGGTTTGCAAGGTGAATTATTTGATGGGAAGGAACCTAATCGTCAAGCTACCGCGAAAGAATTGAAGATGTTGCAATAGAATGCTCAAGCTTGCGATATCCTCTTCAACGGATTGTGCCCCGAAGAATTCAACAAAATCAACCATCTTGAGAATGCAAAGGAAATTTGGGATACTTTGATTGATATGCACGAAGGTACCGACTCCGTCAAGGAATCCAAGTTGGATGTGCTTCAAAGTCAACTTGACAAGTTCAAGATCAAGGATGGTGAAGGTGTCGCTGAAATGTACTCTAGGCTTGCTCTCATCACAAATGAGATTGCCGGCTAAGGAAGCGAAGAAATGATCGACAGATTCATCATCAAGAAGATCCTAAGAGCCTTGGATGGAAAATATGACACCGTGTGCACATTGATCCAAATGATGCCCAATTACAAAGATCTCAAGCCTACGGAAGTCATTGGAAGAATTGTTGCTCATGAGATGTCACTCAAGGATAAAGAAGAGCTTCACAACAAGTCTAGTGGTGCGTACAAATCCTCATATGATGCTCCTACATTATCAAGTGAGAAACAAGTTTTCAATGAAGGATTGAGTTTAATGGTAAAGAACTTCAACAAGTTCTACAAGAATAGAAGCAAAGAGAGAAATTCCAAGTCAAGGTCCTACAATGACAAAAGATCTTCTAGTGGTGATCGGAATTGCTACAATTGTGGAAGTCCCGGACACTACTCCAATGAGTGTACGACTCCCCACAAAAGAAGAGAAGACTCACCTAAAAGGAGAAGTAGAAGAGAAGAATCACCACCAAGAGAGAGAAGGAGTAGAGATGATCGTTACGAACGAAGAACTTCTCGGAGAAGCAAAGATTTGGAAAGGAAGGACAAATCATCAAGGAGCTATACAAGATGAAGAAATCAAGCTCATGTTGGTGAATGGGTATCCGGTTCCGACTCTGATAACCACTCCAAGAGAAGCTATTACTCCGACTTCGAAGATACTCAAGATGAAGGTGTTGCCGGAATTTCTCTTGTGTCGACCAACTCCTACGACATATTTAACTCACCAAATGAAGGAATTAGAAGATGCTTCATGGCTAAAGTCCCTAAGGTATCACACCCCGAGTATCTTGATTTCAATAGTGATGAAGATGACTTGCTAGGAGATGATGATTTACTTGTTGGTAGCAATAGTGATGAAACCTATGATGAAAAATATGATGAAATTGCTATTAATCATGCTAATGAAGATAAAATGAATGACAATGATAAGGAGAAGATTGAGCGTCTAACTAAAGAATTAAACACTCTTAAGTTAGCTCATGAAACTACCTTGGAATATCATCGAGAACTTGTAAAGACTCATGAGAAGTTACGCTTTGAAAAGCTCAACCTTGAGCAAGGGCATGAGTTCTTAAAAGCAATCAATGATGATCTTCACAAGAAAAGTTCTTCTTACATTGCCAAGCATTTACTCTTGTCTACTTATCCTTTTATTATCAATAAAATGCTATGAGGTGTAAGCCTTGCAGTCTTCATGGTAAAAAAAAGTGAAATCTAGCAACAAAAACAAGAAAGATTCTTCCTCTAGTAGTAACAACAATCATGATAAATCCAATATTGTTGCTTCTAGTAGTTCTCTTGATTCCACTAATGTTTCTCTTAGCCAAGTTACACTTGAGTAGGAAAATAGCTTATTGAAGGGGATTATAGAGAAAGGTTTGTACAAGAGCCTTGCAGGGAGTAAGCAATTTGAGGAAATTGTACGCAAGCAAGGAAGACACCGGACGAATCAAGGTGTTGGTTTTGAATGAAAGTTCAATGCCAATGGAGTTGAGTGGGAAGAAGATCAATACCCCAAGACGAAGTTTTTTCCTTAACAAGAGAAGCATGATCCTACTTCCTTTCAAGGGACACACGCACAAGATGATCTTCCACCACAAGACCACAAGCTAAAGGGCAAGGACAAGCTTCAAGAAGAGATTGATGCATTTGAAGAAGTTCCCAAGGCCTTGGTCAAGTGGGTTCCCAAGACTACATCAAGTTCTACTTCATCAAGTATGCCTACAACTCCAAGGATTCCCATCAAGATGGTGTGGATCCCGAAGAATAAGAACTAGAGAGTTCTTGAGGGTGACTCCGCCAACATACTTCACTCATATCATTTTGGCGAGGACAAGTGCAAACAACTTCCATATCTTGCACTAGTTCAAGGAGTCACAAACCCTCTTGTTGGTAAGTCAAGGGACAAGGTAACCTAATGCTTTCATGGACATCATCTTGTGTGCAATTCACTCTATGTCTATGGATATCCTTGTTTGTTCCTTGTGGGACTAACCCATGTAGGTATTGAAAGTGCAACTCACTCCAATGGGTAGCTCCAAATGGTCTACATTGACATTGAGCATCTACATATTCAACACCTACATGAAGTCATCATCGACAAAACCCAAGGTTAGTTCATCCCTCTTAGGGGGGATATCACATCTAGGGGGAGCTTTACTATAATCAATTGAGCTAAAGCAACTCTAATGATGTGAACACAACAATGCTTTATGTAAAAGTGGTAACCCCACTTGAGCTTAAACAATGAGTATGACCTATGATCAAATGTTCTCATTTGACTCCTAAGTAAATATACTCATATATAGATGACCTAGTCATCGCCAATTGCTTGATAGATGCTAGAATGGTTGTGCATGCTTTGCCACATGTTTCATTTGCTATCTTATTGTGTGAGCATGTTGAATGCATATTTTTCTCATTCGAGGACATCCATTTGTTGCTTTGATTGTTTGTCTCTTTTTCTTTTGCCAAATGGATAGACAAGAATGCCTAAGAACCCCCTCTAGCTATCTATGCTTTTCTCATCTCAAACTCTATTCATGCTACATCACAAAGTTTGATCAAGTCAGATTCGAACCACTTTGTGTGAGGAGCACTCGGAGTCCCCGATTTGTCATAGACTTAAACTTCCAAAACCTCTTTGTGCATTTCGGTATGACCGAGTCATCCACTTCAGTCACACCGAGTTCCCTAAGTTGATCTAGGTTTTCAATCTCGGTGCAACCGATTTGAACTTTTCGGTCACACCGAGTTGCAGTAACTGCTAGCAGTTTTGCATCTTGGTGCCACCGAGTTGTTCCACTCGGTCACACGGACAGGGTCAGGTTATATATACCGACAAGTTGAATTTTGGAAAACTTTCCAAAACCTTCTCACCCGCGCGTGACCTGCTCTGCCTTCTTGGGTCTCTGGATCATCTCCTCGCCACCAGCGACCTCCCACTACTGGTCTCCGCCGCCGTTAACGGCAATCTGCCCCGTCGTTGCCGCCGTAGCGAGTTCACCGTCGAGTTAGGGCATGAACTCGATCTGTGTGCTATTCCTTAACTCTGATTCATAGCACATTACTTGGCCATGATTCTTGCCATGATTGAAATCATCCTTTCCAGCAGAAACATCCTTAGACTAGTTTTGATTCAAAAAAATTAGGATTAGTTCTCCGCCGAACTCATCTCGGACCGACCGAGTTGTAGAAATCGGTCTCACCGATTTGGCTTAGGCCATTGCACATGTGATTTTTGGTCTGACCAAAAATTGCAAATCGGTGCGACCAAGTTCAACTCTCTGTGAAACCCTAGCAATCTCGGTGCTACCGAACTGTGACTCGGTCTGACCGAGTTCACAAGTTTAGGTTCCAAAATTGCTTCGGTATCACCGAGTTTAACAAATCGGTAGCTCCGAAATGCTTTTTGTAGAGAACTAAAACTAAGTTTTTGAGTCATCTGTTTTGCAAAAACTCTGCACTTTGTGATGCTCATCCACTCTATCTCATCTAAATCTATTCACAGGGTCTGCTATCAGTGTTATTGCCAAGATGTTTGATCAGAGTGACAGCCAGAACTTGTCTGAGGAGCAAGTTAACATGAGTGAGGGCACTAGTCCCTCTAGCAGCTCTGATGAGGGTAGCAGGAGCACACCTAGCAACTTGCCCAAGGAAGCTACCAAGAAAAGAAAGAAGAAAACTTCTGACACTGATGATGAGTACTTTGTGGCTGATGAGGCCACTTAAAAGAAGAAGGTACTGAGGAAAGAGTATGGCACAACTGTTGCAACAAAGCTAGGTCTGAACAAGAAGGCACCTACCGAAAGAGCTCCAATGTGAAAAGCCAGAGCATCAACTCAAGAAACTATGGTTTTCACTCTTGAAACCAGAGATGATGAGCCAGCGGGAACAAAGAAGAGGGCTAGGAAAACCACAAACAGAGTGATTGACAAGCCATCCATGAGAGAGGATGATGATGATGAAGCTGAAGAAGAAGAAGAGGTTGCTGCACCAGCACCTAAAGCTCAGAAGCTGATGGGGGATGCCATCAAGTCTGGGGCTGCTCCTTTAAATCCCAAGGCTGCTCCCAAAGCTGCTGCTCAAGCCACCAAGTCTACACCCAAGAGAATCACTAGAAACATTCCAGCTGCAGAAAAGAACAAGGCCCCGGTGCCTGAGGTTGATGAAGATGTTGAGGTCCAAGTGCTTAGGAAGCTCAAGCCCAAGATCCCTGATCATGATAATACTCATATTGTTTCTGAGGACATGAAGTTGAGGAAGGATGCAGGTCTCAGAAGATGGAGACAAAGTGACCCATATGCTATGAGGAGAAGGACTGCTGTGGACTATAGATTTCATACCAAAGAATAGCAAGACTTCTATGAGACAATTCTGCTTGACAAGAAGCCCATAGTGTGTGACATGAGATGGATTGATTGGGATTACATCAAGGACAATGAAGATCACTTCCCAAGTGTGCTTGAAAGTTTCAAAGCATGTGGCGTTGACAAGTTTGTGGGTCAGAAGCTGACCAAATGGAATGATGAACTCATCATGCAATTCTACTCCACATCTCACTTTTATCCTGATGGTAGAATTGTGTGAATGTTTGAAGCTACAAGGTACCAGTCCACTGTTGATGAGTGGGCCAAGCTAATAAAAGCCCCTAGCTGATAAAAGCCCCTAAAGAGCATGAAGATGACTTGGATGTCTATGCCAAGAAGAAGCAAGACCACAACTCCATGACAAACATGTACAAAGAGATCCTAGACAAAGCATTGGAAACCAATCAGCTTGGATCTGTACATTTCTTGTTGTATGGGCTAGCTACAATCAACACTATTTTGAGGCATACATTGTTGCCCAAATCTAGAGATCACAAGATGATCAGAGGACATTCAATCAACTTGCTGCACATTTTTATGTCCCTAAAAAATTGAAAGTTATGAGCCTGATTATAGAGACAATCAAGAGGACTGATGCAGATCAGAAGAGATCATGAGGATATGCTCCACACATTCAGGAGCTCATCAACTCCAAGATGGGCACATGCATATACTTGTTGGACAAGGAACATCTACCCCTATATCCTGACTTTGACGACAACACAGTTGTCATGGATGAGAATGAACCTTCATCAATGCAAGCACAGGAGAAGAGAGCCAAAGCTAGAGCTGAGAATGCTGGCAAGATGCCAAGTGTTGAAGAGGCATCTCAAGTGTCCCTCAAGTCAAAGCAAGATCAAATGGCATATCTGATTCATGCAACTTTGAGGATTGAGAAGGGCTTGGCCACCCAGACTCAAAATCCGGAGAGCTTCGAGAGGATCATTGAAACAAAGTTCTATGGTCTTGATCTGAAAGTAACTGAGATACAGACTGCTATTGAGCAGCTCTAGGAGGAAGTAGAGGAGAGGAGAGGGCAGGCTACCACAGATGCCTTTCAGAGAGTGCCTCGAGGTCAGAGATCTGCTGCAGTGCCAGTACCTGACACTTGAGCTACAACATCAGCACCAGCAGCCATAGCTTCAGTGCCACCTCCAGTTGCCACTCCACCAGCTCCAACTACATCATCTGAAGCCTTCGTCCTTGGAGTTTTCTCTGCACCACCTCCCGAAGATCAAGCCTGGGAGACGCATAGCACAATGCATTTTCAAACTTTTTGGTAACTTGTTGCCAAAGGGGGAGAAATATGTATAGATCATAGGCTTCGAGAGAGAGTGTTTTGCTTCTTGGTCTCTCTTGCTTTTGGTTGAACTTTATTATTTGCTTGATTTATACTCTATGTCCTTGTGTGAGATACTTGTTTGATCATGTGATTGATCATATGCTACGTTAATGCTTGCTTGAATGATATTATCTCTTATATCCCTATATGATCATTCACTTTGCTTGGTGATGAGTGCATGCTTTTACTTTATATAATTTTGAGCGCTCCACCAAGATGTATGTGACATGGAAGAGTAACCCATGACCCTAATCGATTGTGCATTTGCATTCAAACGCAAATTTTCTTATCACATACTTCTCAAAGCAACGATGTATTTGAATCTTATTATCATTTGTCAAAGCTTTCATCTATATGTTGTCATGAATTACCAAAAAGGGGGAGATTGAAAGTGGAACTATCCCTGGGTGGTTTTGGTAATTCCTAACAACAGATAGCTCATTGAACTAATGCTCTTTCAATATGATCATTTCATAAAGTTCAATGATTGGCATGGCATGGATTAGGAATGTGGACCCCTCAAAATACTAAAGACACATATTGTCTCAAGCTCAAGACTCTACATTTTCAATTTTAGTGATCCGAGATCACATTGAGTCCATAGGAAAGCCAATACTATAAAAAGGGGATGAGGTGTTGCTTCATGGGTTTCTTGCTCAAATTGCTTAATGATATGCTCCAAAACCCTCAACCACTTTCTCACATCCACATATGTCCCAAACCAACAGTCAAACTCGGCCCCACCAAAAAGTTCTATCCGGCGCCACCGAGTTCACTTGACAAAGCCACTGCCACAAAACCCTAGTCACTTCGGTCTCACCGATAGGATCTCGATCTCACCGAGATGGGATTGCAAATTCTTTGTTTCCCTTCGTAACATTTCGGTCCAACCGAGATGAGCGATCGGTCCCACCGATTTGCACTTCAAACTCTTTGTTTACCCTTTGTAACATTTCGGTCCAACCAAAATGAGCGAATCGGTCCCACCGAGTTTGCCTGACCAACTCTCTGGTTAGCTTATTGCCAAAATTAGTCCTACCGTGTTTGTGTAATCGGTCTCACCGAGATTATGTTATGCCCTAACCTAATGAAATCGGTACTACCGAGTTGATCATATCGGTCCCACCGAAATGCCTAACAGTCACATTATGAACTAAATCGGTCTGACCGAGTTCTGTGATTCGGTCCCACCGAGTTTGGTAAATTATGTGTAATGGTTAGATTTTGTGTGGAGGCTATATTGTAGCGACCACGATCCGAATGGACCGAAGTCTCTGTGTTCTGTGTCATCCCTGGATCGGTAATGCTGACACACACAGTACTTGAAGGATTTATAACAGAGTGGCAATCACACACTTATTACATCGAATGTCTCCAAGGAGAACTTATTACATAAGTCTATGGCTTAAGGCCATCTAACAAAATAACAGCGGAAGGCTTGGAAGATAAGTGAGTCCATCAACTCCAACGGCATAGCTGAGTGCATGTCAAATGACCTAGCACGTCTTATTCCTCGTCTGAAAAGTCTGCAACGTAATATGTTGCAGCCCGAAAACGGGTCAGCACATGGAATATGCTGGCAAGATAACACAAGGATGCAAGTAACAGAATAAAGGCTATAGTACATGCATATTTGGCTGGTGGAGGCTCTAGGTTAAAGTTTTTGCGTAAAGCCAATTTTTCCCTACAACAAAGGAATAAATTTAATTTGAACTATCATGTTGGTTGAAAATTATTAAGAAGGTACCTCCAACTCAATCCCAAATTAAAAGTTCATCATTAACCCAACAAATTAAATTATAGAGTGATGAGATCAACCAATAATTCAAGTACCAGATACCCAAGATGTCCATAACCGGGGACACGGCTTATCATGATCAGTTTGTACACTGTGCAGAGGTTTGTGCACTTTTCCCACAAGACTCGATCTCCTCCGTTTGGTTTCTCGCACTCCATGATGTTTGAGAAAGGGATGACCGAGACACAATCTTTCCGAAGAGGTCCCCTTAACCGGATAGATAGGCCGGTACATCTACAATCCCTCTACATCTGCTAGCCCATCACGGAAAGGTTTTCCACAACTTACTCAACTATGCCAGAGCCCATATTGGCATGTGGCTGCACACGGAAGTTTCTAGCATGAATAGTTTTATGATCCCTTTGAGCCTGGGTGGCATTCCATAGGAAAAATCTCACGGAACCCCGGGATTTCTTAGGACAACACTGGGTTCCCCAGGTGCCCTGCAACCAATCCACCCAGATGTGTATTCAAGTAGCCACCTTAAGTTCAATCCTTAATTAACAACTCACATCCGTCATGGATTTCACTCAAGCCCAAACCACATCTACGAGCATAGCATAGCAACCTAAGTAAACGTAGAAGTAACTCCGAGGAGTTTGAAAATAATGCAGGTAATAGGTTCTACCTCAATCTACTTCCCAGTCCCACAAGTTAAGAGATCCTACTAATGCAATGTGTGAGGGTTTGATCTAATGCATAAAAACTGGGTAATAAAAGGTATGACCAAAGTGTTACTTGCCTTGCTGACGATTCGGAAAACCTAGAGACTCGTAGTAGCACGCTTCATAGTCCGGGTATTCTATCGCAAGCAAACAATAGCATACATAAGAAAACAAGCAAAGATGCACAAACCAAACTCCAACATAAGAGATCTAACCAGAAAGTTCAACTTAATAACTCCGGTTTACAGTAGCCAAAACTCTGTTAAAGTTGGTTAAACATAGAGAGGGCATCGAGACGAAGATCTGGGATTTTGAATCACCCGATTCCGACTCTCGAGAGAAAAGAAAAACGAAAAACAAGATCAGGGCAGAAATCGCGATCGGAATAATCGCGGATAAATACCCCGAAAAAGAAAACTGACGAACAGGCTAACGAACGAATGTTTGCTGTCTGCAGCTAACGGACGAAAAGCGTTTGTTAAAATGAATGTACGGACGAACGTCCGCTGAATAGCTAAACCGAAGAAAAACCGAACCGATCTAAACCTAAAAAAACAGATCTACGGTTTACGAAAAACCGATCGGTTTTTATAAAAAAACCGATAACTACCTCAAATCGGTGAACTCCGGCAAGACGGCGAGACAGCGGCAGCGATCCGGCGCTCCGGCGGGCGGAGGGCGGCGGGG
>LR738714.1:204834940-204882565 GCA_902687465.1 Secale cereale
GCGGCTTGGGGCGGTGGCGGCGGCGGCGGCGGGATGCGGCGGCGGCGCTAGGGCAGGCTGGGGCGGCTGGGCGCTAACGGGCCGGGGCGGCGGCTTATAAAGCCCAGAGTCCCGGGCCTATACGACTCTAAGTCGGTTTGCCCTTTTTTTTCTAAAAGAGTCCTGGCGCAGAAAAACTAACGAAAGAAATACTAAACGGACTCCAAAAATCCCGAAATAAATTTTCACCATCCTCTAATAATATTTAGGACAAAGTGAACATTTTTCCCGGACCTAAATGCAATTTTGAAAAACGCGCATTTTTCCTATGCAAATAAAATCGCAAATAAATCCAGAAAAATACCAAAAGTGATTTTAACATTTTTCCTCCAATATTTCTGTTATTTTGGAGAAGTCATATTATCTCCGCTCATATATTGTATTTAGAAATATTTTTAGGAGGGAAAAATAATTAAAATCACACTGTCCTCGTACCGGTATTCGAGTAAACTCAAATACGAAAACGGTAAAATTCCCAACTCTCTCCGTAGGTCCTTGAGTTGCTTAGAATTTCGAGGAACTCCACAACAAAAATGCAAAGAGCATGCAATGCAATATGATCTATGTATAACATTCCAAATTGAAAATTTGGGATGTTACAAACCTACCCCCCTTAGAATGAATCTCACCCTCGAGATTCGACTTGGCTAGAGAACAGGTGTGGGTGGTCCTTGCGTAGATCATCTTCTCGTTCCCAGGTGGCTTCTTCCTCGGTGTGGTGACTCCACTGAACTTTGCAAAACTTGATAACCTTAATGCGGGTGACTCTGCTCGAAAATTCGAGAATCTTAACAGGCTTCTCCTCGTAGGTCAGATCACTGTCCAACTGAATTGCTTCCAGGGGTACTGTGTCTCTAAGCGGTATATCGGCCATCTCCGCATGGAACTTCTTAAGCTGCGAAACGTGGAACACGTCGTGCACTCCTGACAATCCTTCGGGCAATTCCAACTTATAGGCAACCTCTCCCATGCGTTCCAAAACACGGTAAGGTCCCACAAATCTCGGGGCTAGCTTCCCTTTAACTCCGAAACGTTTAACTCCTCGCAGAGGCGATACTCTCAAATATGCTCTGTCGCCGATCTCATAGGCTATCTCCTTGCACTTCGAGTCTGCATAACTCTTCTGCCTGGACTGGGATACCTTCAATCTATCTCGAATCAACTTCACCTTCTCCTCTGACTCTTTGATCAAGTCTGGTCCAAACAACTATCGGTCTCGAACTTCATCCCACATTAACGGTGTTCGGCATCTCCTTCCGTACAATGCCTCAAACGGTGCCATCTTCAAACTGGCCTGGTAACTATTGTTGTATGAGAACTCTGCGTAGGGCAAATTATCATCCCAACTAGATCCATAATCTAACACACAGGCTCTCAACATGTCCTCCAGGATCTGGTTGACTCTCTCGGTCTGTCCATCGGTCTACGGGTGAAAGGCGGTGCTAAATTCTAGCCTCGTTCCCAAAGTTTGATTTAGATGATGCCAAAACTTTGAGGTGAACTATGTTCCTCTATCTGATACAATGGTCCTCGGAACTCCGTGCAGACATACTATCCTGGTCATGTATATCTTGGCCAACTTCGCACTGGTATATGTGGTTTTCACAGGGATAAAGTGGGCTACCTTCGTCAATCGATCTACCACTACCCATATTGAATCATATCCCAATTTGGTCCTGGGCAATCCGGTGATTAAATCCATGCCAAGCTTCTCCCACTTCCATTCGGGTATCGGCATAGGCTGTAGCAATCCTGCTGGCATCTGATGTGCTACCTTTACTCTCTGGCATACATCACATATGGCTACATACTCGGCAGTATCCTTCTTCATTCCCGTCCACCAGAAACGTTCCTTCAAATCCAAATACATCTTGGTGTTACCAGGGTGTATCGAGTATCGCGAGTCATGTGCTTCCTGCAGTATCAACTTCCTGATCTCCGGGTCGTCGGGCACATAGATTCGATCCTCAAACCACAAGGTGTCGTGTTCGTCCTCACGAAATCCCTTGGATTTTCCTTCACTCATCCTTTTTCTTATCTCTGAAATTTCCTTATCATCCTTCTGGGCTTCACGTATCCTTCCCATCAATGTCGACTGAACCTCCAACGTTGCAACGAAACCTCTAGGAACTATCTCCAAACGAAGTTCCCTAAGATGTTCTGCTAACTCCTGTGGCAATCCCCCTTTTACTAGGGTATTTGCATAACTCTTCCGGCCCAGAGTGTCTGCCACGACGTTGGCCTTTCCTAGATGATAGTGCAGCTTCATATCATAATCCTTTATAAGCTCCAACCATCTTCTTTGTCTGAGGTTCAGCTCCTTCTGTGTGAAAATATACTTCAAACTCTTGTGATCTGTGTACACATCACAATGATTTCCAATAAGGTAATGTCTCCAGGTTTTCAGTGCGTGCACTACTGCTGCTAATTCCAGATCATGCGTCGCGTAATTCAACTCGTGTGGTCGCGGTTGACGGGATGCATAGGAAACAACTCTTCCATCCTGCATAAGTACCCCTCCAAGTCCTAAGCGTGAAGCATCACAGTACACTTGGAAATCCTTGTGTATATCTGGCAATATCAGCACTGGGGCTGTCGTCAACCGTTTCTTCAACTCCTGGAAACTTTCTTCACACTCTTCCGTACAATCAAACTTTGTCTCCTTCTTCAACAATGTCGTCATTGGCTTCGCAATCTTGGAGAAATTTTCTATGAACCTCTGGTAGTATCCCGCGAGTCCCAAAAACTGCGGATATCTCCAACTGAAGTGGGTGCCAACCACTTAGTGACTGCCTGCACTTTGACGGGGTCTACTGCTATACCTTCTCCCGATGTAACATGCCCTAGGAATCCAACTTCCTTCAACCAAAACTCGCATTTGCTAAACTTAGCATATAACTGATGTTCTCTGAGCTTCTCCAATACCAAGCGCAAATGTTCTACATGTTCTTCCTCATCCTTAGAGTGTATCAGAATATCATCTATGAATACCACAACGAACTTATCCAAGAACTCCATGAACACCTTGTTCATCATACTCATGAAATAGGCAGGCGCGTTAGTCAATCCAAATGACATAACGGTATACTCATATAGCCTGTACCGTGTGGTGAAGGCTGTATTAGGTATATCCTTTTCTTGGATCTTCAATTGGTGGTATCCAGATCGTAGATCTATCTTGGAGAATACTTTTGCTCCCTGGAGTTGGTCGAACAAAACATTGACCATCGGCAACGGGTAATTATTCTTAATTGTCACTTCATTCAGCGCAGGATAATCAACGACCATTCTTAAAGATCCATCCTTCTTCTTGACCAAAAGCACTGGGGCTCCCCAAGGTGATGAACTTCGGCGGATAAAACCTTTCTCCAATAACTCCTTAATCTGCTTCTTGATCTCCTCTAGATCATTCGCTGGCATCCGATACGGTCTCTTAGATATTGGTCCGGTGCCAGGCAACAACTCAATCAGAAACTCAATATCTCTATCTGGTGGCATGCCAGGTAACTCCTCTGGAAACACATCCGGATAATCCTTTACTACTGGCACTTCCTCCTGAGCAACTTCCGTGAGAGAATGTACTTGTGTCCTTGTAGGCGAATGCCTAGATACATACTTAATCCTTTTTCCCTCTGGGGTGGTGAGCAAAATAGACTTACTCGCACAATCAATATTACCTCCATACTTTGATAGCCAATCCATACCTAATATCACATCCTGTCCTTGTGACTCCAGAACTATTAGGTCGGAGGGGAAAGTGTGGCGTCCTATGGTCAATGGCGTCTGAAAACATCCTTGGTGTGCCATATACTCTGCTCCTGGTGAACTTACTAACATGGGGGTCTTAAGGAATCGGGTGGACATCCTATGTCTATTCACGAACCCCCTTGAAATGTATGAATGCGATGCACCAGTATCGAAAAGAACTATTGCGGTAAATGTCTTAACCAAAAACTTACCGACAACAGCATCTGGTTGCTCTTCTACCTCCTCCACGGTCACGTGGTTCACTTGTCCTTTGTTGAACGGGTTGGGCTTCTTCCCGGTGCTTCCATTGCCTTTCCCATTCTTAGCTTCAGGGCAGTCATTGGCATAATGTCCATTCTTCCCGCACTTGAAACAAGTGACATGGCTGAAATCCTTCTTGGTGGGTGTGGACGGGGTAGGGCGGCTCTGGTTACTACTTGCTCCATTCCCATTTCCATTCTTAGGGCCATTCTGGTGGTGGGGAATTCCATGGTTATGGGTGTATCCTCCCGAATTCGGAGTGAATCGGGGCTTCTGTTGGGCTCCAGAAGTATTCCTTCCTTGTCCATACTTCCTCTTGCGGCATTCAATCTGCTGGTGCTTCCCTTCAATCATAAGAGCTTTATCTACCAACTCCTGGTAGTTGTTGAAAGTTGCCACCATCAACTGTACGCTCATCTCATCATTCAGCCCTTCCATAAATCTCTCCTGCTTAGCGGCGTCTGTGGCCACATCATCTGGGGCATAACGAGATAGGGTACTAAACTCATCCACGTACTGAGCTACAGTACGGTTTCCTTGGCGTAAGTTGCGAAACTCCCGCTTCTTCATGCTCATAGCTCCAGTTGAGACATGGGCAGTATGGAAAGCTTGCTGAAACTGCTCCCAAGTAACATTGGCTATGGGGAAAGTGGCTGTGTAGTTCTCCCACCATGTTGCGGCTGGTCCAGACAACTGGTGTGCAGTAAATCGCACCTTCTCAACATCTGAGCAATTGGCGGTGGTCAAATCCCTTCCAATCTTGCGTAGCCAGTCATCAGCCACTATTGGTTCGATGCTGCCAGCAAACACGGGTGGTTGCAACCTTAAGAAACGTGTCAGGTTGTCCACGGGTGGTGGTGGTGGAGGGTTGTTGTTGTTGTTTTGGTTGTTCTGAGTGTTCTGGACAAGAAGTTGCATCAAGGTGTTCTGCTACTGGATCAACTGAGTGAGCTCAGGGGGAAACTCAAATCCGGGCTCACGTCTTGGAGGCATCTGATGGGTGTAGAGGGAAGAGATTAGAACAGAATTGAGGTCTAAGGGAAAATCACTACCCATATGCACATGAGACAAACACAATCATATCACACCAATCAATTTGAAGCAAGATCTTGCAAATCTAACTACCATTACAAAGAGTGCTCTAAATACTAATATATGGGGGTAAACTACTAGTCACAGGGTGGTCATCTAAAAATATTGATCGGCGGAAGATTCCATGATGTCTGCTCCAGCTTCATCTTCATAGTCTACATCTTTACTATCATCGGGTTCTGAATCCGTGTCGTCGATGATAATGTAATCTTCGGGAGGAATTTCCTTGGGTTCTTCTTCCTCTTCTTCACCTCCTGGTGCTGGATCTCCCATGAATACTCCTAGCTTCCTTGTCAAATCATCATTCTTCTCCACTAGTATCAACATCTCCTCCTCGTATCCGTCACGAGTAGACTTAAGTTCTTCTTCTAGCTCCAAATTCCTGTTTAATGCCTTCTTCAATTCTATCATCCCAGCGCACATCTGGTGCTCCTGTCGTCGAATGTGCTGGTTCAACTCCTGGATGAATGCTGCAATGGACCTATCCTTCCGGGTGCTGATCATATCCCAACTCTCATCTCGGCGTCCACAAATCTGGTAGATGGTGTCCTTTAGCTCCTGCTTGTAGACTTCTCCGATCCTTCCCATCGTGATGTTGGCGGCCATGCTCTTGCCTAGACTTCAAGTTGGTACATCAAAAGAAAATTCTATTGGCTCAATGGTTGGTGCGAAGGTTCTTCCGGGAATTTGAACTTGAATGCTCCATCGCTCCTCCTCCGGTAAAGTGGCGGTGTAGGTCCCGGTAAAGCTTGGTATTCCTATGTTCAGGTACCTAGTGACTTCCTTCAAGTGTCGTCCAAATGGTGTGTCTTCATCCGGTTGAGTGAACTTGTTCCTTGGGTCCACCATCCTAAAGAAGTAGAAAATGGAGAGAAGTCAGAAATGAGTAGAGAAGAGTGATCTAGGGTGTGTCTTAGTGGTCGTGTCCTACATTCAGCGTGTGTTCTGATACCATCTTTGTAGCGACCACGATCCGAATGGACCGAAGTCTCTGTGTTCTGTGTCATCCCTGGATCGGTAATGCTGACACACACAGTACTTGAAGGATTTATAACAAAGTGGCAATCACACACTTATTACATCGATTGTCTCCAAGGAGAACTTACTACAAAAGTCTATGGCTTAAGGCCGTCTAACAAAATAACAGCGGAAGGCTTCGAAGATAAGTGAGTCCATCAACTCCAATGGCATAGCAGAGTGCATGACAAACGACCTAGCACATCTTATTCCTCATCTGAAAAGTCTGCAACGTAATATGTTGCAACCCGAAAACGGGTCAGCACATGGAATATGCTGGCAAGATAACACAAGGATGCAAGTAACAGAATAAAGGCTATAGTACATGCATATTTGGCTGGTGGAGGCTCTAGGTTAAAGTTTTTGCGTAAAGCCAATTTTCCCCTACAACAAAGGAATAAATTTAATTTGAACTATCATGTTGGTTGAAAATTATTGAGAAGGTACCTCCAACTCAATCCCAAATTAAAAGTTCATCATTAACCCAACAAATTAAATTATAGAGTGATGAGATCAACCAGTAATTCAAGTACCAGATACTCAAGATGTCCATAACCGGGGACACGGCTAATCATGATCAGTTTGTACACTGTGCAGAGGTTTTTGCACTTTTCCCACAAGACTCGACCTCCTCCGTTTGGTTTCTCGCACTGCATGATGTTTGAGAAACGGATGTCCGAGACACAGTCTTTCCGAAGAGGTCCCCTTAACCGGATAGATAGGCCGGTACACCAACAATCCCTCTACATCTGCTAGCCCATCACGGAAAGGTTTCCCACAACTTACTCAACTATGCCAGAGCTCATATTGGCATGTGGCTGCACACGGAAGTTTCTAGCATGGATAGTTTTATGATCCCTTTGAGCCTGGGTGGCATTCCATAGGAAAAATCTCACGGAACCCCGGGAGTTCCTAGGATAACACTGGGCTCCCCAGGTGCCCTGCAACCAATCCACCCAGATGTGTATTCAAGTAGCCACCTTAAGTTGAATCCTTAATTAACAACTCACACCTGTCATGGATTTCACTCAAACCCAAACCACGTCTACGAGCATAGCATAACAACCTAAGCAAACATAGAAGTAACTCCTATGGGTTTGAAAATAATGCAGGTAATAGGTTCTACCTCAATCTACTTCCCAGTCCCACAAGTTAAGAGATCCTACTCATGCAATGTGTGAGGGTTTGATCTAATACATAAAAACTGGGTAATAAAAGGTATGATCAAAGTGTTACTTGCCTTGCTGACGATTTGCAAAACCTAGAGACTCGTAGTAGCACGCTTCACAGTCCAGGTATTCTATCGCAAGCAAACAATAGCATACATAAGCAAACAAGCAAAGATGCACAAAAAAACTCCAAAAGAAGAGATCTAACCAGAAAGTTCAACTTAAGAACTCCGGTTTGCAAAAAGAATCAACTCGAAAGAAGCAACGAAACTCAAACTGCGAAAGAAACAAGCTCCGGTTCCTAATTGTCCTAAAGTCAAATTTTACAGTAGCCAAAACTCTGTTCAAGTTGATTAAATGTAGAGAGGGCATCGAGACGAAGATATGGGATTTTGAATCACCTGATTCCGACTCTCGAGCGAAAAGAAAAACGAAAAACAAGATCAGGGCAGAAATCGCGATCGGAATAATCGCGGATAAATACCCCGAAAAAGAAAACTGACAAACAGGCTAACGAACGAACGTTCGCTGTCTGCGGCTAACGGACGAAAATCGTTTGTTAAAACGAACGTACGGACGAACGTCCGCTAAATAGCTAAACCGAAGAAAAACCGAACCGATCTAAACCTAAAAAAAACAGATCTACAGTTTACGAAAAACCGATTGGTTTTTATAAAAAACCGATAACTACCTCGAATCGGCGAACACCGGCGAGACGGTGGTCCGGCGGCGGCGGTCCGGCGCTCCGGCGGGTGGAGGGCGGCGGCACGGCGGCTTGGCGGCGGCGGGGCGGTTGCGGGAGGGCGGCGGGGCGGCGGCTTAGCGCGGCGGCGGCGGCTTGGGGCGGCGGCGGCGGCGGCTTAGCGCTGCGGCGGCGGCGCTAGGGCATGCTGGGGCGGCTGGGCGCTAACGGGCCGGGGCGGTGGCTTATAAAGCCCAGAGTCCCGGGCCTATACGACTCTAAGTCGGTTTGCCCCTTTTCTTTTCTTTTTTCTAAAAGAGTCCTCGCGCAGAAAAACTAACGAAAAAAATACTAAACTTACTCCAAAAATCCCAAAATAAAATTTCACCGTCCTCTAATAATATTTAGGACAAAGTGAACATTTTTCCCGAACCTAAATGAAATTTTGAAAAACGCGCATTTTTCCTATGCAAATAAAATCGCAAATAAATCCAGAAAAATACCAAAAGTGATTTTAACATTTTCCTCCAATATTTCTGTTATTTTGGAGAAGTCATATTATCTCCGCTCATATATTGTATTTAGAAATATTTTTTAGGGGGGGGGGATAATTAAAATCACACTGTCCTCGTACCGGTATTCAAGTAAACTCAAATACGAAAATGGTAAAATTCCCATCTCTCTTCGTAGGTCCTTGAGTTTCTTAGAATTTCGAGGAACTCCACAACAAAAATGCAAAGAGCATGCAATGCAACATGATCTATGTATAACATTCCAAATTGAAAATTTGGGATTTTACATATATACCCCTCCACCCACTCTTCATTCGTGGAGAGAGCCATCAGAACATACCTACACTTCCATTACTCATTGTTCTGAGAGAGAACCACCTACTCATGTGTTGAGACCAATATATTCCATTCCTACCATATGAATCTTGATCTCTAGCCTTTCCCAAGTTGCTTTCCAATCAAATCATCTTTCCACCAAATCCAAATCTGTGAGAGAGAGTTGAGTGTTGGGGAGACTATCATTTGAAGCACAAGAGCAAGGAGTTCATCATCGCCACACCGTCTATTACCTTTGTAATGCCCCAGATGTAACACTTTCCAATTATGGAAATATATGAAACGTTGGCTTCATCAATTCCATTCTGGGATCTTCTTTCATTTCGGGTTTCTTCGTTTTGTCGTGTGCGTGTGTGAATTTCATCCATGTCATGTTATCATGTGCATTGCATTGCATTCGTGTTGTCACTTGCACCCAATCCCACTTGCCTCTTCTCGTTGTCCGTTTCGAGTTCCGACACACACACACGTGCCCGTGGTACCCTCGAGTCCTTCTTTCGTGTGTGGCCGTGTAACTTTTCCGGAATGAGGTGAGACTTGTCGTGCGTTGTTGTTTTGGTACATGTAGGCCGCCTGTCAAGTTTCATCGCGTTTGGAGTTCGTTTGTTACTCCAACAGTTAACCTAGTGGGCGAAAAGTACCTCTTCCTTTTGGCCCAAGACCCCCTCCACAACAGCGCACTAACACAGCACAACCACTCCCAACCTCTCGGCCATCGGATCGTGATCGCGTGGCCGAAAACCGCTCCTCATTTGGACCTTACTAGCTCCGAGAAACTATAAAACATTCCCCATCCCCAAAATCCCGGTGCAACCCTAATTTTCCTCTCCCTACGCGCGCCGGACACATCCGCGCAGCCGCCGGACACGTCCGACCCGCTGCCACCTCACTCCAACCAATCAGAGGCCGACACGTCACCTCCGCCGCCACGTGGCGACCCCCGATTGGCTCCGCCACCTCACAGCCACCACCACCGCCAGCTCAGCCGCGGGCCTCGCCGGACCCGTCGCCAGAGCGCCGCCGGGCCTCGCCGGACCACCGCGCCACCACCCGCCGGCCGCCACGCCACCACCCGCCGGCGACCACGCCACCATCCTCCGCCGGCACAGCGCCCGCGCCTCCACGTAGCGCCGCCGCCGCAGGCCGCACCGCCGCCTCCGGCCTCGCCTCCACGCAGCGCTGCCGCCGCCTCCACGCACCACCGCTGCCGGCCTAGCCTCCACGCAGCGCCGCCGCCGCCTCCACGCTGCACCGCCGCGCCAACTCCGGCAGCCGCCGGCGCCTCGGGCGCCGCCCCGGCCGCCACCACCGCACCGTCCCATTGCCGATCGCCGCCTCCGCCTTCTTCTTCCTCGTCTCCGGCGAACTCCGGCGAACTCCGTGGATCTGGACGAGATCCACCCGTCCCGGGAACCAAACACCGCCCCTCACGGATCCCTCCATCCCTCACGGATCCATCCACGTTTGACTTTTGTGATGTATAAATCCACTAAGTCCCAGATCTGCTATATTTTGTTGCCTCCTATGCATGGCTGTAACTTCGTTCTCGTAGATCCGTTTTGGGTGTGTGATATATCAAAATGATCGTGGTGATGTGCTCTTCATTTTGTTCCACTGTGGCATGTTTGTTTGAGTTCATCTAGATGACCTAATCATCGTGACAAGAGTGCTATATGTTTAAAACTGATGTAACTTGTTAATTTGATGCCATGTTTGAGATGTGATAACTTGGTGCATGTTTATCCAAATGGAGCATATGATATGTCAAAATGTTCATTGTGAAGTGCTCTACATGATGGTTGCTGTAGCATTCATGTTAGGTTTCATATTGCCATGTTAATCTCTGTTGCAAAAGTGCATGTGGCTGTTAAGTGCTGAAACTTGTTATGAGATGCTGATTTGAAGTGCTCTTTGCTATTGATGTGTTTGTCCCCATGTCACATGTCAATATGTTTTAGAAGCACTATCATATGGTCTTTGCTGTGGTGCAAACCAGTTTCCATGATATGCCTTGAGGTGACTTAAACAAGCTTGTAAACATGCCATGGCAATGTTATTGTTTTATACTTAGTGAAAAAACTGCTAAATCTAGAATCTGTTTTAACCTGAAGCTATGTTTGCTTGATGCCCCACTCAAATCCATGCTTGTTTTGGAGTGGCCAATGGTCATCCCTTGTTGTCCATGTTATGCTCTATCCATCCATGCCCTCACTTGAACATATGGATTCCTGTAGCTTATTTATTTCTTGCTCTCAAGTGCTATAAATTATGCCTGTCAGGTTTTTCTCAGCATGATCAATTTGGTGTAGCTTGTTGCTATTGATCCATGCCTCCTATGGAGTTTCTCCAATGGAGTTGTTTGTTGTATGATATGTCTATTACATGTCCATGATCTTTATATGCTTAGTGGAGTTGATATGCATGTTGTTTTGTGCCTCTGAAGGCAGCATCGTGATGATGTTTTTGCCTTCCCAGATTTTGACTAAGTCTGGATAATTTTATTGCAACTTGCCATGCTTGGTTAATTGTGTTCCAGTAGGTATTTGGGTGTGTTCTAAGTTCATGCTTGTTAAGTAACATGTCTACTTCATGTCCATGCCCTTTGACTCCATGTTTGAGTGCTGTAGCATAATTATTTCTTGCTCCAAACATGCCATGTGGCTGTTATCTGCTGCTTTGTGTGAACATTGTTTTGCTCGCCTTTTGCAAACCGTGTGTCCGTTTCCGGTGATCTTTATATCGATTTCAACCGAAATCTTCCCCTCTATCCAATGGAACACTTGGTTTTCTAAGATGTTTTCCACATGCATACGCATTATCATACTTGCATAATGTTGATTGTGCATTGCACGGTGTTTGATATTGTGCCATGTTGTGTTCTTGTGTTGAATAGAGACGGGAGCGGAGACCGAGAACGAGGTTCCTACCGAGGTTGAGTACGAGGAGCCGTCTTACGATCCCATCGACGACTCGACAGGCAAGATGACCTGACCCAGATATCATTACAATCTTTGCCTATTGCTAGATGTCTCGCTCTTTGTCTTATTGCCACGATGCCCATGTTTGTTTGTCAGCCTCCTATTGTAGCCATGAATCTCTCTAACCACCCAACCTAGCAAACCTTTGTTTGGCTACGTAAGCATCGCTGAGCCCCTCTTATAGCATTGTTAGTTGAAGGAGAAGATTTGAAGATTCTTGCTTCATGTTGAAGTTATTGTTGGGATATCAAACTATATAATCTGTAAAACTAAATCATCTATATATTGGTAATGGGTGGAAGGCTAAGCCTCTTGCTTGGTGTTTTGTTCCACTGATGCCACCCTAGGAACCGTTTAAATAGGTGTTATGTTCCTAGATTATGCGTTCCTAACACGGTTGGTGTTATGGGGCCCCCTCGATAACCCGCTTAGTGCTAAAGCTTTTCCAACGAGGCCCGACTTTGGTTTCACATTTACCTCACAACTAAAACTTGTCGAGGGAGTAATTAACCCAAGGATTTATTAATCAACCCCCTAGGCCAGTGCTCGTTTTGAGTGTTGGTCCAAACTAGAGCCACTTGCGGTGCCACCCAGTTCGCTGGGGTCTTCGGTTGTTGTACGTACTGCTCATCTGGTCGTGGCCTGAGACTAGATACGCATGGCTACTGTCAGGGTGTCGGCACGCCGGGAGGTCTTGCTGGATTAGTTTTACCTTAGTCGGAATATCTTGAGCACAGGATTCCGAGAATACTCGGGTCTTCCCACCTTGGAGTTGCGACTCCGCAGATCGTGAGCTTGTGATGGGCTAAGTTGAGACAGCCCTGCAGGGTTTGAACTTTTGAAAGCCGTGCCCACGGTTATGTGGCGGATGGGAATTTGTTAATATTCGGTTGTAGAAAACTTGACACCATGTTCAGAATACACTACCAGCGTGAGTAACCGTGACAGTCATTTTCCGAAGGTGTTCAGGAAGTGAACACGGTGGGTGTCGGGGATATACCCCGCGGTATGAACAGGCCGGAAATATGACCCGGCCGGACTTGGCGGTTTACTTGAGAGACGGTTTATACTTGATGATTCACTGGTGATCCATCCTAACCAGACGGTTTACAAGCAACCTACTTAAATAATACCACTCACTGGTAACCCGGAGGGCGGATCACGGATAACAAGGCCCAAGGCCCAGTAGGCCGGTTCATGTTATGGTGGGCCGGTTTATGAGGAAAGCACAAGGAATATTCTCTTACTAAGGGAGCAAGACTAGGACTCCTTGTAATAAAGCAATCCTAATCCTACTAGGACTAGTCATGTAACCCGCCCCTTCAACATATATAAGGAGGGGCAGGGCTCTCCAAAAGGGGACATGTTCTCACAAGTTTCTAGGGCTAGACACAAAGAGCCGGTTTACCAGCGACACCACGCGGATCATAATGAGACCTAGCCTCAAACAACATGTAGGGCTATTACCGGATGATGTTTCCCGGGGCCCGAAGCTGTCTAAATCCTTGTCTTGCGTTGCGTCTCTCGATTTCGCTCAACCCCTCTCAAGCTACTACATAGATGCGCGGCCTCACGACTAAGTCCGCTAAACCGGACATCTGTCGTGCTAATTCCACGACAGTTGGCGCCCACCGTGGGGCGTGCGCATGGTGGTGTTGAGTTCTTGGAGGGATCTTTCCCAGGGTTTCGAGATGCTTGCAAAATCCCGCATGAAGAAAAAGACGGTTTTTGAAGAATTTACATCAACGTCGAGTTCACTAGTTAGCAAGATCAACAGAGAAGATCCTGACGACCTGGCCTCGTCGAAGTCTCCGTTTTTGTTCAAGTGGATTCGCTAGATCCGATGGGTAAAGATTGTCAACATGCATAAGGCCAAGCCCAAGGCGTTTCGTGGACTTGTTTGCACGATCGAAAAAAAACAATAAAAAAGGGGAGGGTCTCCATGTTTGTAGGAAAGTTATGGCTGATGGTTCAACAAAGGAATAAGTCCAATCAATCCAAGGCACGGTGGCCGTAGATGGCAAGGAAAGATACTGGGATCAAGGAGGAAAAGGAGATAGACTCGCTCCCGTAACCACGATCCGGATCCGGAAACAGGGTCGGCCACGACCCGGACTCGTCCATCGTCCGCGCCCACGTCCTCACAGCGAGATGCCCACCTCCGCCTCCACTTGGGAAAGACCGGACCTGCTCCATGCCCGCCGCTCTGCTTCTCCTCCAGATCACGCCGTCTCTGTCGCGCCGCACTTCGCGTGAGTCGCCTGACCCGCTGTCGCTGCCGCCTTCGCCAGCCCTGCCTTGGCGGTCCTCTGCCCACGCCTCGTTGGAGCCGCCGAGCCGCTGCTCCTACCGCTGCATGGTGAGCCGGCGCCGCCGGTGAGATCAATGGCCGAACCCCGCGCCCGCCTCTGCCGTGACAGCACTGCTCAAGCTGCTCGTTTTCTGACCCGCCGAGCTTCTTCACATTCGAGGACTGGCCTTGAGTCGCCGTTTTCCGCTGGGCTGCTGCTCCTAACCGCCCATCAATCCATCAAAGTACCAAGGCACGTCAAGGTTGGGCTGCAGCTCCTAACTTGCCGTCAATCCAACTACTACTACTACAATATATGATCTTTTTATGTGGAGATATCCATCCACTCGCCGCCCTGAGCAACCGTTTTTCAGACCGGCCGAGCCTCTATTGAGCCGACGTGGCCTATTTCCATCGAGACCTCAGTCGAGCATGACTCTACAAGCCGCTGTCAACGCAAGCCCACTCCGAGTCGCACTGCTAGTCGCAGCCATACCAAGCGCCAGTCTCGCACCCTTGCCGATGAGCCATCGTTCCCACGGCCTTGACTCTAGTGCGAGCCGCCGGCGCACCTCCGCTTCATCCGACAGCCCGCCTGCGCCGCCTCCGTCCCCTGCACCGACGAACGCCTCTTGTTACTCCCGTGTCGCGACGCCGCCTGAGCACCTCTACTCCTGCCGCGAGGCCGCCCTGTATGAATCACCCCATCGCCGCGAGTCATCGGCGCCGCCCTGTGCTTGTCCCTGGCTGCAGCGCCGCCTCGCCTCGGGTCGCCGCTCCCGCCGGAGTTCATCTTTAAGCCATCGGTTGTATCAGCTTGTATCACCGGCTATCTCTGCTACTTTGGCCGCTTCAACACTGCAGCGCCTGCAAGCTGTTCCCGCGGCCTCGAGTCGCCGACCAGCCTCACTCATCCGCCATGGTCAGGTCCCGAGCCGGCTCTCACCCAATAAAGCGGCCGTCAGTTGTCCAAAGGAGGATTCGTCTCTACTGTGCCCATGGAAACTTAGCGCCCCTCTGCTATGAATCAAGCTCTCTCAAAGATCCACGCATAACAGTCTATGCTCTGGTCAACACCACGGCGCTACCCAGCAAGGCTTTGGTAGAACAAAGCCTAATTATGTGGAAGACCATGTTCTATCACGTAAGACCAACTGAAGTACAAAGAAGAGACATTCGACTGCAACAGGTAGTGTGACGGCCAGTCGAATCCATGGCCGCGATCTAGTAGATGTTGTGTCCATCATCGGAGAGAATATACATGCATACATTGCAGCCAGTGTCTGTGTTCATTCGACAAAAGTTTCAGATGGACGGATACGGGAGCAAGTCACCGCCCCGGTTACATCAATACACTTGACACTCGGGGGCTGGCGTTTTCGACATCAACAACGACTACAACTGCATCGACTCCGCTTCGCCATGTCGACTGCTCATCACCGACTGCTCGTCTTCGACTGCTCATCTCCGACTCCCTTCGCCACGTCGATTCTACAGCTAAGTTTCTTTACACTCTTATATGCTATGATTTCAAAACACATTGTCAATCAATTGCCAAAGCCGAATATGTAGTCGCTAACAACCCTCTCGGGGCTACAAAACCATCTTTTGGATCATGCTCAGTTTTATATGTTGTTTATTCGCGTTCGTCGAAGTAGTGAGGCTGGGTACCAAAAGGCCGACCTTGTCTCCGGGTTCAACAAGTCTGGCATCGCGTCCCTGTTACCCGGCAAGAGTATGCTGCCGGAGGTCTGCCTACTCATGAAAAGACACGCATAAACCTTATATGCTGCTACATTATCCACTCAACATAAGTGCAACATCTACAAATCATGCACCTCACAATTTTTCTATATATCACGCAAGCACACCTTAATGCAGTTGCACCTTTTTTTCCTTCTCAGCAGATGCATGGGGGCTGGGCGCCCTCGTGACACAGCGACGCTAACCTCCTCGTCCACGACCGGTCTCTACAACAACTCACGCGTACGGTGCAAGACCCGAGTCGAGCACTTCCTCGGATGACAGTTACTCGACAACGAAAAAGTCTTGAGCCTATGCTCGACTGCAAGCAGTCGACCATAGCCTCGGGGGCTACTCCCATCGGGAGCGCTGACGCGCACCCGACGAACACTACTCGCGCATCCAACAAGAAAGACGGGGTTAGCTTGACAAATAACTTGAGCCTATGCTCGACTCCACTAGTCGCGCATAGCCTCGAGGGCTACTCCCATCGGGAGCGCTGACGCGCACCCGACGACCGCTGCTCCCACATCCTACAAGAAGACGAACTCGACTGCAATTTTGATGCTTCATCCAAATACTCCCATCGGGAGCATACTCGCGGCAACTTCTACTGCTCATCAGCAAATGATGCATCGATCATGTTACTTGTACAAGACCATTCACCCGACGAAGGCTCGAGTGCTCACTCGACAATGCCTCGAGTCCATACTTACAAAGTACATCTTACAGATATCATGCATCTCATAAAAGTGACACGCACTACAGCAGTTAACATAGATTGGAGTCCCTGTGCGACTCTTCGAGTCCCCCAGGAACTCGGGGGCTAATGTCGGGGATATACCCCGCAGTATGAACCGGCCGGAAATATGACCCGGCCGGACTTGGCGGTTTACTTGAGAGATGGTTTACACTTGATGATTCACTGGCAATCCATCCTAACCAGACGGTTTACAAGCAACCTGCCTAAATAATACCACTCACTGGTAACCCGGAGGGCGGATCACGGATAACAAGGCCCAAGGCCCAGAAGGCCGGTTCATGTTATGGTGGGCCGGTATATGAAGAAAGCACAAGGAATATTCTCTTAATAGGGAAGCAAGACTAGGACTCCTTGTAATAAAGCAATCATAATCCTACTAGGACTAGTCATGTAACCCGCCCCTTCAACATATATAAGGAGGGGCAGGGCTCCCCAAAAGGGGACAGATTCTCACAAGTTTCTAGGGCTAGACACAAAGAGCCGGTTTACCGGCGACACCATGCGGATCATAATGAGACCTAGCCTCAAACAACATGTAGGGCTATTACCGGATGATGTTTCTCGGGGCCCAAAGCTGTCTAAATCCTTGTCTTGCGTTGCGTCTCTCGATTTCTCTCAACCCCTCTCAAACTACTACATAGATGCGCGGCCTCACGACTAAGTCCGCTAAACCGGACATCTACCGTGCTAATTCCACGACAGTGGGGTTATGTTTGACGTGCTTAGATAGGATCACTTCATGATCACTTGGGCGATCGTTGGCACTCTCTTCTCGCTCTAAACACGTAAGCTAGTGCTAGTGCAGCTGCAACCTTATTCTTCAGCCTTGTTCCACACCCAAGGCTTAGATAGTTTTGCTACCCGGGAACGGGATTGCTGAGTCCTCCGTGGCTCACAGATTCTACACAACACTACATGCAGGTACCATGGTGAACTATGCAGTCCATGGCACAGAGCTGTACTGGGAGTTCGACGAAGAACGTGGGCAATACTACGTGTCTTACCCAGAGGATCAATAGTGGCTTCTACTAGGGGCGATTCGGACCTTGTGGCTTTATTTATGGTATCTTTCATTTGGATCTGCGTCCGTAGTCGGACTATGATGTTATTTGGATGATGATTGCTTATGTAATGTATTGTGTGATGTGGCAAGTTTAAGCCAACTACTCTTTTGCAATTTCAGCCCTCTTTTACATGAGTCGTGCAAAGATACCATACTTGAGATCATTCTAGTATGAGCTTATACCTTTAAGTCGTGCCTCGACACGTAGGAGGTATAATCTCATACTTGGCATTACAAGTTGGTAATCAGAGCCTTCTCCGACCTAGAAGCCCCCACTGATTGATCGAATCGTTGACGGTTGAGTCTAGGCACACACTTGAAAATGTTTTGAGTCCTATATATATATCGGAGAGTAGGATTTCATTTAATCCTCATCCCTTTATCACTCTGGAGAGGACTCCTGACGATTACTTATCTCTTCTACTCTCAAAAATCCACTAATTTTTTTGTAGGATCACGCGAGTATTGTTTGGATTGTTCCGATGTATTTGTGACGAGAACATTGTTCTTGATGCCTCCTGTCATTAGGGGTTGTGGCAGTGTCCCGGGGAGTTGAGCTCCGAGGTGTTGTCGTCACAAATCTATCGCATCAGTTCTGGAATACTTAAGACGGCCGACATCGAAAACTCTTCTATGCGGTTAGTGGCAAGATAACCCCGACATCACCTAGTACTGGGAGGTAGTTCGGGATATTTCCATAGCTTGTATAGCAGATGCCTTTCGAAGGTCCGAGGTAAACGGTTTCCGGAAATAACTGGTTATGTGTTGAAGGATGGATTTAGCTGGATGTAGGATTAGAGTTGAGTGCACGATGCTTCCCCTTTATCCCCAACACCTAATTGCATAACTGGAAACTTTCGGAAATTAATAAGTGGGTTCATCTAGTAGCTCGTAGGCATTCTTCCAACGAATGCATGATATGGAGTTCGGGGTTCTACATTGAGTGAAGTGGTTTTATGGGCGTTGTTACGATCGAGAGTTGCATCTTAAAGGGTCCTTGGCTATGCTGATCCGGGGATTGCAAAACCCTTTTGTAACACGTTCCATAAGCTTTCAGGACGAATATGTCGAACGAAGCTTCTATCTTGTATTTGTTCTATCTGCTCCTTGTTGTTTATATTTACCTTCTGTTCTCCCAAGTGGCTTTCGAGAAGATTGTTGTACCATTAAACTGTGGATTACATTCGTTCATTTTGTTCGAATGTTCTTGTGAAGACTTATGTTGCAATTCTAGTTGTTGATTCAGCTTATATTTTTTTTCAATCAATGGCTAATAGTTGTCATCTCATTCAGGATGGCTCCTAAAAGGGTTCCGAATGCTAACCCGGAGGGTGAAGAAGTTCCTGATCATCCTCCTTCCCCTCCTCCTCCGTTTGAGGCCTGGACACCAATTATGCAAGCGACGAACCAGAACACCCAGATGCTTGTGCAAATGATGCAGAACTTTCAAGCCAACCAAGCAAATCAAGGTGGTCATGGGAACCAAGGCCAAGGCAATTTGTTCAACCAACCTCACTTTGCTACACTCAACCAGTTCCTGGCAAACCAACCAAAGGCATTCAGTTACTGTGTGGATCCGCTAGATGCTGAAGACTGGATAACAGACATCAAGAAGCACTTTGAATGCAGTAACATGACACCTGAGGATTATGTCAAGTTTGTCGCCTTCCAACTCAAGGATCAAGCCGCTGATTGGTGGCAGCAGTACAAAGATTCCAGAGAAGGACGTGAAATCTCGTGGACTGACTTCTGCAAGGATTTCCGCTCTCACCACATTCCAACTAGTGTCATCGAAGGTATGCGTGAGCAATTCCGTAACCTGAAGCAAGGCTCCATGTCCGTTTATCAATACAATGTCAAGTTCCAGAACCTTGCCTGCTATGCCAAGCAAGACATCCCAGATTCCAAGAGCAAGATTTATCAGTTCTGTGGTGGTCTGAAGGATGAACTCCAACTAGCTCTCACCTTGTTTGAGCCAGATGAATTTGATCAATTCTATAACATGGCCCATAAGCAAGAGGAAGCCGAGCTCAAGGTTGAAGCTTCCAGAAAGAGAATCAGAGATGCTGTCAACTCCTCCTCTTCTTCCCAAGTGGTCGCAAAGCAGGAGAAGTTTTGGCTTCCACCTCCTCCAGTGCTCCGCCCTCCCAACAACAACAACAACAAGCACTCAGGTGGTAGTGGTTTCTCCCACCCACCCAACCCAAGCAATCAGTCCAAGAATCACTTTCAAGCTTCGAAGTCAAGTGCTCCTTATCACCGTCCTCTCTCAAAAGTGGTTTGCAACAAGTGTGGCCAGAAGGGTCACTATGCCAACAAGTGCCCCAACCCAAGGCGCCTTCCGCCTCCTCCACCTGTCAGCACTGCTATTGTCAAGCACAATCCCAAGGTTGCAATAGTGAATCTAATGAATGCAGATCAAGCAGAGAATTCTTCAGATGTGATACTTGGTAATCTTCCAGTTAACTCTATTCCTGCAAAAGTATTGTTTTATTCGGGTGCAACGCTTTCTTTCATTTCAAGACCATTTGTTGCCAAGCATGAATTCGTCACTCAAGTGTTGCCAAAGCCTTTGAACATTATTTCTCCTAGATTGCAAATGTCCTCTCGGGTGCATGTTCCGGATGTATCTATTTGTATGGGTGATTACCACTTTCTGGCTTCTCCGGTTGTTCTCGGCAACTCCGACATTGATCTTATTCTTGGTATGGATTGACTTTCCAAGCATGATGCTCACATTGATTGTGCAAATAAGGAAGTCAAGCATACTCATCCTGACGAAGACATGATTATCTTCGCCTCTCAAGATAACACAATCAGGCTATTCTCTCTCAATGAAAAGGGCGAGATTAATGCCATCTCTCAAATTCCGGTGGTCAATGAATATGAATATGTTTTCCCTGAAGAGCATCCAGGTATGCCTCCGCATCGTCAAGTTGAATTTGTTATTGAACTCGAGCCCGGTACCGAGCGAGCATGTCGGCGTCCGTACAAGCTTTCCCCTGGTGAATTGAAGGAGCTGAAGAAACAACTCGATGAGCAAGAGCGTATGGGTCTAATCAGGCCTAGCACTTCTCCTTGGGGCTGTGGTGTTCTATTTGTCAAGAAGAAGGATGGCACGGAGCGCCTTTGCGTTGATTACCGGCCATTGAACAAGAAGACAATAAAGAACAAGTATCTGCTCCCCAATATCAATGAATTGTTCGAGCAGCTCAAAGGAGCAAAGGTGTTCTCAAAGCTCGATCTCCGGATGGGTTACCATCAGATTCGTATCCGTGAAGAGGATATTCACAAGACTGCATTCAGAACAAGCTACGGCTCCTATGAATACACAATCATGTCTTTTGGCCTCGCAAATGCTCCACCCACCTTCTCGAGGATGATGCACTTCATATTCAAGCCCTACACCAATGAATTTGTTCTCGTCTATCTGGATGACATCTTGGTATTCTCCAAGAATGAAGAAGACTATGCCAAGCACCTCTGTTTGGTCCTGGACAGGCTTCGTGAACACAAGTTCTATGCGAAGTTCTTCAAGTGTGAATTATGGTGGATAAGGTCTTATATCTTGGCCATATCATCCCTGCTGAGGGTATTTCTGTCAACCCCGAGAAAGTTGAAGCTATTGTCAACTGGGAACCCCCGCAGAACGTCAAGCAACTCCGAAGCTTCCTTGGTCTTGCTAGCTATTGCAGAAGGTTCGTTGAGCACTTCTCCAAGATTGCCAAGCCTCTCTCAAACTTGCCGCAGAAGAATGTCAAGTACAACTAGACTCCTGATTGTGATGTGGCATTCAAAACACTCAAAGAGAAGCTCATTTCTACTCTGGTTCTTACTCCTCTGGATGAGTCCAAGCCCTATGAAGTATTCTGTGATGCTTCTCTACAAGCTTGTAAACATGCCTTGCCAATGTTACTGTTTTATACTTGGTGAAAAAACTGCTAAGTCTGGAATTTGTTTTAACCTGATGCTATGTTTGCTTGATGCCCCACTCAAATCCATGCTTGTTTTGGAGTGGCCAATGATCATCCCTTGTTGTCCATGTTATGCTCTATCCATCCATGCCCTCACTTGCACATATGGCTTGCTGTAGCTTATTTATTTCTTGCTCTCAAGTTGCTATAAATTATGCCTGTCAGGTTTTTGTCAATATGATCAATTTGGTGTAGCTTGTTGCTATTGATCCATGCCTCCTATGGAGTTGCTCCAATGGAGTTGTTTGCTATATGATATGTCTATTACATGTCCATGATCTTTATATGCTTAGTGGAGTTGATATGCATGTTGTTTTGTGCCTCCGAAGGCAGCATCGTGATGATGTTTTTGCCTTCCCAGATTTTTACTAAGTCTGGATAATTTTATTGCAACTTGCCATGCTTGGTTAATTGTGTTCCAGTAGGTTTTTGGGTGTGTTCTAAGTCATGCTTGTTTAGTAACATGTCTACTTCATGTCCATGCCCTTTGACTCCATGTTTGAGTGCTGTAGCATAATTATTTCTTGCTCCAAACATGCCATGTGGCTGTTATCTACAGCTTTGTGTGAACATTGTTTTGCTCGCCTTTTGCAATCCGTGTGTCCGTTTCTAGCGATCTTTATATCGATTTCAACCGAAATCTTCCCCTCTATCCAATGGCACACTTGGTTTTCCAAGATGAGGCCTTCTTCATCATCTTATACTTAGGTTCAAGTTTTCCACATGCATACGCATCATCATACTTGCATCATGTTGATTCTGCATTGCACGGTGTTTGATATTGTGCCATGTTGTGTTCTTGTGTTGAGTAGAGCCGGGAGCCGAGACCGAGAACGAGGTTCCTACCAAGGTTGAGTACGAGGAGCCGTCTTACGATCCCATCGACGACTCGACAGGGAAGATGACCTGATCCAGATATCATTACTATCTTTGCCTATTGCTAGATGTCTCGCTCTTTAGCTTATTGCCTCGATGCCCATGTTTGTTTGTCAGCCTCCTACTGTAGCCATGAATCTCTCTAACCACCCAACCTAGCAAACCTTTGTTTGGCTACGTAAGCATCGCTCAGCCCCTCTTATAGCATTGTTAGTTGTAGGAGAAGATTTGAAGATTCTTGCTTCATGTTGAAGTTATTGTTGGGATATCACACTATATAATCTGTTAAACTAAATCATCTATATATTGGTAATGGGTGGAAGGCTAAGCCTCTTGCTTGGTGTTTTGTTCCACTCATGCCACCCTAGGAACCGTTTAAACCGTTGTTATGTTCCTTGATTATGCGTTCCTAACACGGTTGGGGTTATGGGATCCCCTCGATAACCCGCTTAGTGCTAAAGCTTTTCCAGCGAGGCCCGACTTTGGTTTTACATTTGCCTCACAACTAAAACTTGCCGAGGGGTTAATTAACCCGAGGATTTATTAATCAACCCCCTGGGCCAGTGCTCGTTTTGAGTGTTGGTCCAAACTAGAGCCACTTGCGGTGCCACCCAGTTTGCTGGGGTCTTCGGTTGCTGTACGTACAGCTCATTCGGTCCTGGTGTGACACTAGATACGCGCGGCTATTGTCAGGGTGTCGGCACGCCGGGAGGTCTTGCTGGATTAGTTTTACCTTAGTCGGAATATCTTGAGCACGGGATTCCGAGAATACTCGGGTCTTCCCACCTTGGAGTTGCGACTCCGCAGATCGTGAGCTTGTGATGGGGTAAGTTGGGACACCCCTGCAGGGTTTGAACTTTTGAAAGCCGTGCCCGCGGTTATGTGGCAGATGGGAATTTGTTAATATCCGGTTGTAGAAAACTTGACACCATGTTCAGAATACACTACCAGCGTGAGTAACCGTGACGGTCATTTTCCGAAGGGGTTCGAGAAGTGAACACGATGGGGTTATGTTTGACGTGCTTAGATAGGATCACTTCGTGATCACTTGGGCGATCGTTGGCACTCTCTTCTTGCTCTAAACACATAAGCTAGTGCTAGTGCAGCTGCAACCTTATTCTTCAGCCTTGTTCCACACCCAAGGCTTAGATAGTTTTGCTACCCGGGAACGGGATTGCTGTGTCCTCCGTGGCTCACAGATTCTACACAACACCAGATGCAGGTACCATGGTGAACTATGCAGGCGATGGCACAGAGCGGTACTTGGAGTTCGACAAAGAACGCGGGCGATACTATGTGTCTTACCCATAGGATCAGTAGTGGCTTCTACTAGGGGCAATTCGGACCTTGTGGCTTTATTTTTATTTTTTTGACCGTGCCTTGTGGCTTTATTTATGGTATCTTTCATTTGGATCTTCGTCCATAGTCGGACTGTGATGTTATTTGGATGATGATTGCTTATGTAATGTATTGTGTGACGTGGCGAGTGTAAGCCAACTACTCTTTTGCAATTTCAGCCCTCTTTTACACAAGTTGTGCAAAGATACCATACTTGAGATCATTATAGTATGATCTTATACCATTAAGTCGTGCCTCGACACGTAGGAGGTATAATCTCATACTGGGCATTGCAACCTTTTGGAGAGTGGTGTCTCCTAGATTGGTTAGGTGTCACTTGGGAGCCTCCGACAAGATTGTGGAGTTGAACTAAGGAGTTTGTACGGGCAAGGTGATCGCCTACTTCGTGAAGATCTGCCCTAGTGAGTGTGGGGACCCCGACTCAAGAGTCGAGATCACCGAATGCATGTGTAAAGTGATCCCAGAGATCAATGCTCACTGAACACACAGAAGCTGAATAACAAGAGTCTTACATCCATACATACCGTCTTACACAAATTATGACCATTATGGCCAAGTCTTACATAGATAAAGCCTCAAGGGCTGAATAGCAAACGAACTCGAATAGAGGAAGTCTTCGTAGATAAGGAGAACCCATGCCATCTGCCTTAACCCTAAAGGCATTCTGATTGGGAAAGCGTGCTAGTTCGCATGTTCGTCTCCATGGAATTCTTCTTCATATTCCTGCTCCTCCATGCGTGGCGAATTAAATAACCAGTGGCAAGCAAATGAGTACTTTGAATGTACTCGCAAGCAACCCATGATTTGGTTCAAGGTAACAATGCAAGAGTATAACAATAAGCAACCTAGCTGCAAGCTAGCTAAGTTATTCTACCATCATGAAACATGCATCAATGAACTTGGGTAACCTCAAAGACAGGTTACAGATATCAACATGAATAGAGTCCAATTCATTATTAATGAGTCAAGTCACCACCTTGACTCAACACACACATACTTTCATCGAGATTGTAAAATTCTGGACATAGTTTAAGAAGCACCTCCCAACTGTCCATGACCGTGGACACGGCTATTCGAATAGTTTTACACTCTACAGATGTTGCGAACTTTACCCACAAGATCCGGGAAGCTTTCGTGTCACCCACGATCCCATAGTACCTCAAGTACTCGGGGGAATCACCCGGTCATTACCTTTCCCTAAACGACACTAACATAGGGTCCACTCATTGATGCACAGCCCTCGTGTACAAACGGTAAATCATGGGACTTGCCCTTTTTACAATGTCACGCATACACGAAGGGACCAACGGTGTGTCCGGTGCCTTGTGAAAACAATCGTGGTCGCCTATCCAAGAACGACCCCGTCCCGGAAGAGACCTCAAGTCTCCCCCGTCACTAGTAATGTGGGCACCATGATAGTATCAGCCTAAGTAATCAATAATGCCCTGTCCCATAAGGGGTAGAGTGGTTGCACATGTTTGGTTGGGACGATAGTCACACATAAATCTAATTCATCATTTTACCCACACACGAGATCTTTCTTGGCACACCACTTCTTCCTCAAGTGATGACCTAACTCAACATCACCCTCGGGCATTAGGGGCACCCGATGGGGTTTTCAAATTGAATGCAACCATGAAGGATTCATGGCACATATGCATCACTAAGCATCACAACTAATCCTTTTTTTCATCTAAGCACATGGTAATGATCATGAGCAGGGTATGCATCATGTGGTGGCTTTCAACAAGATTACCATCGTCACTCTTATCATGCATGCATTCGGAAATAAAAAGGGTTCCGAGGAACACAAGGGGTATCATGGTCAAAGGGCTGCTTGCCTGGATTGGCTTGGTCTTCAAGGTCTTTGAATCCTTCCCCTCCTTCGTCTTCAGCAACCTCGTCAAACTCGGTATCTAATCGTCGCAATAAACAACGGGAAAATAAGATAATAATAAAAATGAAAAACCAAAGTGCTTAGAAAAATGTCAACTTATTTTTATTAAATACTAGAGGGAAAACTAAGATGGCAAAAATTCTTAGTTTGAGATTTGGAGTGACAGAATGGGGTATATGAATTTTTGAACAGAGGTTTTAGTGTTCAAACATAGATTTAAATTTGAACAGAACAGAAAAGGTCCATGGATATGGGTGAAAGTGACATCATTAAATAGGTTGGAATTTTACAAGTTTTTAGGAACTGGAATTAATTCATTTGGATTATTATTTAATCCTGTGGAATTATTTAAAATCTAACAGAAAAGAAAAAGGAAAAGGGCTGCTGCGCAACTGGGCCAGAACGGCCACAGTGCAGCAGGCCCAAAGGGGAACCAGCACAGCGCACGGGCGCCTGCGCGCGCGCCAGGTTTCAAACCTGACGGGCGGGGCCCGCCGTCAGTGAGAGGAGAGAGAGGCGAGGGAGAGGAGAGGCTGACAGGCGGGGTCCGCCTGTCATCCCTAACCCTCCGGCAGAGGGCCGGCGAGCTCACCGGCGGCGATTCGGGGCACGGCAGGGCGCGCTAAGGGCAGGGACGGAGTCAGCATGGAGTCGCCGATCTGATGGAGGTGGAGTTGGTCGCCGGAGTGGCCTGGTTCGCCAGCGACAAGGAGGGACGGCAGAGAGGCGTCGGGTGGAGGTTGCTCCGGTCATTTCCGGCAGGTGCAGAGAGGGAAAAGAGGGGGAAAAGGATCAGTGGGGGCCTGTGGTGCTAGATCGAGCGAGAGGAGCTGCGGGGAGGGCCTGTACCTCCGGATCGACGGCGACTCGAGGCGGCGGAGCTCGAGCTCGATCTCGAGCTCGGGCCCGTCTGGAGAGGATTGGGTGGTGCTGGCGTGTTCTAGAGGGTGTGGAGGTGGGATGGATGCCAGGGAAGAGGCTCGGGGCGTGCTTATATAGCCGGGCTCTAGTCCACCGTGGACTCGTGCGCCAGCGAGGTCATGGGCGAGGCCAGAGGCCGTGCAGGCTCACGCGAACGAGTCAGGGTTGATCGTGGACGAGTTCTACGCCTACGGCAGGAAAGAGGAGGAGCGGGAAGCATCCAGAGGGCTTGCGCGTGTGAAGCCAGAGATTGGAGCTTGCGGGCGGCCGGCGCGCATGCGAGGGCAGCCACAGGAGGGAGAAGGAGGAGGGGGACAGGGCCGCGGCATGTCGCGGATGCCGAGGCACATCGACTGGCGCGAGGGGGAAGCTCGAGGTGGTCGGGGGCTGCTGATTGGAGGAGGCTACAGTGCGGGAGCGCATTGTAGCATACTCTAGAGCGCCCAAAGGGCCGGCATGGCCGTGTCTCACGCGCTATGGGCGCGGCCACCGTGTCCATTGGCTCTAGGGGGGAGTAAACAACACAGGAGAGTCGTTGGATGCCCAGGAAAGCTTCTAGAAGAAGAGGGGGCTGAGATAGAATGGTGAAAACTGTTGTCCAGAATGCACATTGGGGTTTTACCCTTACTCAATCATGGAGCTGAGGCCAGGGAAGAGTTGCTCGAGGTGTAGGGGAGCCTGAGGGAGCTGTGGTAAAAAGTTGGGCTCAAGGAGACTAAGAAAAGGGGTGAAAGTGGTAACTTTGGAAAATCACCAGAAGGTGTTTGATGTGGTTTTGGGCAACCTAATGTTTTCCATTTGACATGAGACTTAACAGGATCAAATGGTATATGGAAATAGTGTGCTCCACCAAGTTTGGGCTCATTTGAAGAAACTTGCCAATGTAACTTTGGTGAACCCTAGAAATCAACAGAAATGGTTTCACCAAGTTTGAGTTAAGCAAATCATCCCTCCTTGATGCACCACTTGGTGTAGTGTCATCATTTGGGGTTGTGATCATGCCCACAAATTTTGAAGCCCCAAGTAAAAAGTTGGTAATGTAAAGTTGGTCAAATTTGAATTTGAACAAAAGAGGTTTTGGGGTACTCTGATCAAGTTACCCATCTCCAAAGCTTGTGCCATTTGGTCTAGATGCATTATTAGACCATTATAGCATGTGTACCAAGTTTGAGAGCATTTGAACAAGTTTGGCAATGTAAAGTTGCTCAAACTTCAAATATGGACAGAATGGTTCTGAGGGGTTTTGATGATGTTTTCTTGCTTCCCAAGGCATGGGGCTTGGCAAGATCATCACACTTGTCATATATGACATGATAGAATTTCCCTGGAATTTTTAGAGAATATTTCCTTTGTAAATATTTCAAAAGCTTGAAATATCCAGAAAGAGTCTCTGAGGGATTTGTCCAATATTTTGAACATGACCATGTGTTGAAACTCTTATATATGGACAATATATGTCCTAGGAGTCTCTCTGAATTTTGGCAAATATTTTTGAAATAGTTAAATAATTTTCCCCTATTAAAGACCATTTCTGGCCTTAAGAAAAAGCTTTTAAATAAAATAGGAAAATAACTTTTAAAATTATATTTTTGTGGTTTGTGGGAGTCCTATATCTACTAGGTTTCAAATATCCTCTTTGAAATATTTTTCTCACCTTAAATCAAGCACTTGCAGTGCAAACCTCAATTCAAGGGTTTTTGGAAAACTAATTTTTGAAAATAGTTTTTGGCCAAATTAATTTTGTAAGAAAAAACTATACTGTTATATACACTTGGTATGATCATTGGGCAGAAGTTTAGGGGTAAGGAGATGAAATATACAAGAGGGAGTAGTTGACTTCAAAGACCACTTGAAAATCATAGAGAGAAAAACTTAATTCCAAATAAAAGCCAAATGATGCCAAAAGTTTTTGCTGGTCCAAATTTTCATGCTTTATTGATGCAAATGACATGTTACAAAATGCAGGGTGTGACAGTGAGGCAAGTCCTTCGTGGGCGATGGCCATGGTGGGATAGACAAGGTTGCTTCTTCGTGGACCCTGATGTCTACACACGCTTCTACTCTTGTAGACTATGTTGGGCCTCCAAGCGCAGAGGTTTGTAGGACAGCAGCAATTTCCCTCAAGTGGGTGACCTAAGGTTTATCAATCTCAGGGAAGTAGAGGTTGAAGATGGTCTCTCTCAAGCAACCCTGCAACTAAGATACAAGAAGTCTCTTGTGTCCCCAACACACCTAATACAACTAGGAGTTGTATAGGTGCACTAGTTCGGCGAAGAGATGGTAAAATATGGATGATAGGAGTGGCAAAGCAAAGTAATATAAATCTGTAATAAAAAGTGCAGCAAGCAAACAAGTGGTAAACGTGAGCACAAATTGTATTGCAATGGTGGAAACAAGGCCTAGGGATCATACTTTCACTAGAGGCAACTCCCAACAACATTAACATAATCGAATCACATGATATTTCCCATAAAACATGCAATGGAGACGCACCCGGAGGTCATTCCTTCGTGGTCAAGAGAGGACGAGAATTATGTAGGGCTACAAAAGCACACCTCAAAGTTCGTAGTTCTCAATCTAAGGATTTCTCAATGTCACCGCGGCCATCCAAAGAGAGTCCCACAATCACCACAACATATCTAAAGGATAGTCAAAGACAAGCACCAAGAGACTTTCAATCTTCAATCAACACACAAAAGAGGAAATCACTCATGAAAATATTTTTCTAATCCATGTCCAATAGACCGCTGTCACCTTGGTCTCAGAGATTATACTAGATAAAGACAAGTGAGTACATCAATCCAATACATAGAGGAAGGGGAAATATCATGGGATCACCCTAGATTAACATAGCCTATGATCACAACGAAGATGACATCATGGGAGAGAGAGATAACCACATAGCTACACGTACGAGCCCTCGGCCCCGGAGAAGACTACTCACACGTGGACATGGTGAGGAGGAGGTTGATGATGGTGTTGATGGAGAGGTGCAGCCCCGCGAGGAGGAGACGGCCGGCGGCAGCCACGGAGGCGGCGGCAGCGGCCCTTGGGGGCGCGGCGGCGGCGGCGGCCCTAGGGGGCGGCGGTGGCCCTCGGGGCGGCGGCGGCCCTATGGGGCAGCGGCTGCTTGGCCCTCCTTCTTCCTTGTGGATGGTGCTGCAATGGTGCTGGTCCTCCCCTCCAAGATGGCGGCTCGGGAGGAGGAAAATTCGTGGCCCTCGGAGACCTAGGTTTCCTCTCTTTATATAGACTCTCGGATTCCCGTCGTCAGATTTTGGGCCTCAGTGAAACGGGCTTTACTCGGCAGTCCGGACTCCGATTTGGACGAATTTTATATCCAAAAGCATCGCCTCAAAATTCCCCACAATTTTCGCAACTAGACTTTTTCTGTTTGACGTCGTCTTCGGGCCGGAACGTGACCATCTTTAAAAAACGTTCTCAGACAGATTTCAGGAAAGTCAGAGTCCTACTTCAATACGACTCCTTTTGCGTTTTTGTCAATTTCCAAATAATTCCTACACAATAAAGTGTAAAACAAGAACATTGTGCACTTTTGCAACCATTAGTAGGTTAGTCCAAATATGATCAAAAGTGTATGGAAATGCATAAATATCATACCAATATCACACAAAAAAAGGCATGGAGCAAGCAGAAATTATAGATACGTTTTGGACGTATCAACATCCCCAAGCTTAATTCCTGCTCGTCCTCGAGTAGGTAAATGATAACAAGCATAATTTCTGTGGTGACATGATATTAACCATATAAGAACTTTTCACAGTCACATGACAAATGCTTACTGAGATAATGAATCTGTAGTAATTAAGTTGCCTCATGAGAAAATCACAAAGAACTGAAAGTTTTACAATATGATATTCAAACACTCAATAGATTTGTAGTGAGCATGGTGTGCAAATATGACAAAGTGGTACCTCGCTTGCCCCCTTTAGTGAAGCAAAACATAAATGCAGGGGCACCTCCAAGGTTTAAGTGACGACTAGATACAATGATTTCAGATAAATGATATCATAATCATGCAAAAGACAATGGTACTTTGGGACAATTCACATTACACTCAGAATGACAATCATGCTCTCAATAGTTGGTGCTTTAAAGAAGGTGGAGACTCTTGAACCGTGGCTTTTGATGGCAAGGTTGAAAACCCGTGGTCGGAAACAAAAACTAAACATGTACCAGAGCTCTTCGTTTTAAAAACAGAGGTAAAAATTATTTTTTTAGAATATGCATATTTCGTCAATGAATGCTAGTAGATAACTCAATTACTTCTCGAGCTGGACACGTTTCGAGGAACGACTCCCGCATGAGGACGATCACATCCTCTTAATCTCCTTTGTTTACCACTGCCAAAGTTTTCTGATTTCTCATGAACAAAGCATGAAGGAGGGTTTGTTTGTTGTATTATTTTTTAATGAGCCGGGCGCACTCTTTGCCAGTTCCTTCTCGTATTAGGGGTTTGCACATTAGACATGCAATCCCGGGGTGAAGCTTGTCCAACTTAAAAAGATCATGAATTAACTACTACTTCCTCATGAGCTAAAACAGAGGCACAAAAGAGAAATGCTTTTTTGAATAATTTCGAGATGGTACATGAAAGTCTTCGTTAGGAATGGCAGGTAAATACCATGTATAGGAAGGTATGGTGGACTCATATGGCATAACTGGTTTAAAGGATTTTGGATGCACAAGCAGTCAGTCCGCTTAGTACAGGTGAAGGTTAGCAAAAGACTGGGAGCGACCAACTAAGAGAGCAATGACGGTCATAATCATGCAGAGCGACAAAGCAACATTGAATCGGGCATGGAAGTTATATCGCTACTCAGAAATTAAAGATCATCAAGGCTTGATAGACTTTCTTTACAGTCTTAAATATGCGTGAGCATATGCCAAGTCAATCAAAATAAATTCTTGGAGGAAGATATCACTAGACCATACCACATCATAGGCAAACAAATCATGTTGGTACTCCAATAACACATTAAGAATCCCCCAGCTATTTGAGACTAACCACAAAAAAACATGAACTACTAGGCACCATTATGCACATAGCGTTTTTATCATAGACATATCAACCAGTGCAACATAAGTCAACTCTCTTAACAAGATAAGCATGATAACTAAAGAGAGTTCCAGCGACCAACTAAACAAAAGCTCTTTAAAAAGATAAAGCGTGAAAACTAAGAGCTGAACTTGATAGTAGCTATTGAAAGACAAAGAACACACACAGCAAAGATAGACATGAAAATTCTATGTTGTGCTCTAGGTTGAAGTGGAGCGTGTTTCTCTCCCACACAAAGAAAGCTGAGTTCCAACTCGTTATGAACAGCAAATAAAGCTAAAGAAAACTAAAAAGGAAACTAAAGCAAGACGCTCCAAGCATAGCACATAACACATGAAGTGATAAAAATATAGTGGAACGAAAGACGAACTGATAATTGTTGATGGAGAAGGGGATGCATGGGGGCATCCCCAAGCTTAGACGCTTGAGTCTTCTTGAATATTTCTTGGTGGTGCATGGGGGCATCCCCAATCTTGAGCGTTTGACACTCCTGAATCTTTTTATCATCTTCCCTCGCACACTTGAAAACTCCCTTCATACATAACTCATCATAATCTGATTAGCGAGGTTAGTACTGATAATAAAATAATTGTTCCTTGCTGGAAATAAGGATATTCTTGAAGGTCTACTGTTTCTCAAGATTGCCAAAAGGTTTTTGCAAAGAAAAATCAAGCTCAAGGTTTGGAAAATGAAGGAAAGGCAAAACAGGACAGAATCTATGAAAAACAGACCAGCAGGTAGTAAATGATTTTTTCGGGGCACTTCTGTAACTCAAATCAAAAAACTCAGAACAGAAGGCCGAAATACAATTGTATAGAGCACACTGTCGAAAAAATTCAGACCAAAAAGATAATCTGGTGATTTTATACGAATTTTTCTGTCCAAGGACAGAATCTGTTTCCTGGACAGCACGTCACAACTTTTGAACTTTCTTGCAATCAGAGGCTACACTTGGCACAAAGCTGAAAAGTAAAGATACAATGATGATGCTACTGTAGTAACAACATCAAGACACAACAAAAGCAAAATAAAATTTTATTCATTGTGGGCTGCCTCCCAAAAGCGCTTTCTTTTATGCCTTTAAGCTAGGCATAAGACTTTAATGATGCTCTCGTAGGAATAAGAGTTGAAGAACAAAAGAGAGCATCAAGAAGCAAATGCCAAACACATTTAAGCCTAACATGCTTCCTATGCATAGGAATATTGCAATACAATAATTCATTGAAGCACAAAGCAATAAGCATAGGAAGACAAAACAAGTGCAGCTTCAAAACCTTCAACATAAAGAGAGGGAACTTGATATTATTGAAATATCTATAAGCATATGTTCCCTTCTCATAATAATTTTCAGTGGGATCACGAATAAACTCAACAATATAAGCATCACATAAAGCATTGTTACCATGATCACATGCAAAAAGGTACTCTTACTCTCCACATAAGCTTCTTTGGGGAGCCCATGGTTAGGACATTTTAGCATTAACGTTTTCAGTCTCCCCCAAGCTTGAGCTACGCTCTCTCCGTCACGAGACCTAAAGTTATAGATATAGTTCCTGTCTCGATGAATTTCATGAAGAGGATAAAACTTAGTATAAAAGAGAGACATAAGCTCTTGCCAATCAGGCAAGTGCGAGTTATCGAGAAGCTTATACCAATCTGAAGCTTTATCTATAAGTGATACGGCGAACAATTTACTCATGACAAACTCCCTTGATACACCTGCAAGCTTAAATAATGAACATAGTTGTGACAGATATAGCAAGTGTTCACCGGGATGTCTGTCTCCTGCATAACGATTAGCCAAAACGTAATCGATAATACCAGCTGGTATTTTATAGGGCACAATTTCAGTAGGGGGAGGAGCAACCACCACAGGTGTGGGGCGTCTTCCCACAAGCAACGATCCAATAGCAAGGTTGTCCATAAGCATAACTAGTGAAATAAAAACAAGAAACAAAAAGATTTAATTGCAAGATCTAAAGATATACCTTCAAGCACTCACTTCCCCGGCAACGGCGCCAGAAATAGCTTGATGTCTACACACGCTTCTACTCTTGTAGACTATGTTGGGCCTCCAAGCACAGAGGTTTGTAGGACAGCAACAATTTCCCTCAAGTGGATGACCTAATGTTTATCGAACTCATGGAAGTAGAGGTTGAAGATGGTCTCTCTCAAGCAACCCTACAACTAAGATACAAGAAGTCTCTTGTGTCCCCAACACACCTAATACAACTAGGAGTTGTATAGGTGCACTAGTTCGGCGAAGAGATGGTAAAATATGGATGATAGGAGTGGCAAAGTAAAGTAATATAAATCTGTAATAAAAAGTGCAGCAAGCAAACAAGTGGTAAACGTGAGCACAAATGGTATTGCAATTGTGGAAACAAGGCCTATGGATCATACTTTCACTAGATCCAACTCCCAACAACATTAACATAATCGAATCACATGATATTTCCCATAAAACATGCAATGGAGACGCACCCGGAGGTCATTCCTTCGTGGTCAAGAGAGGACGTGAATTATGTAGGGCTACAAAAGCACACCTCAAAGTTTGTAGTTCTCAATCTAAGGATTTCCCAATGTCACCGCGGCCATCCAAAGAGATTCCCACAATCACCACAACATATCTAAAGGATAGTCAAAGACAAGCACCAAGAGACACTCAATCTTCAATCAACACACAAGAGAGGAAATCACTCATGAAAATATTTTTCTAATCCATGTCCAATAGACCGCTGTCACCTTGGTCTCGGGGATTATACTAGATAAAGACAAGTGAGTACATCAATCCAATACATAGAGGAAGGGGAAATATCATGGGATCACCCTAGATTAACATAGCCTATGATCACAACGAAGATCACATCATGGGAGAGAGAGATAACCACATAGCTACACGTACGAGCCCTCGGCCCCGGAGAAGACTACTCACACGTGGACATGGTGAGGAGGAGGTTGATGATGGTGTTGATGGAGAGGTGCAGCCCTGCGAGGAGGAGACGGCCGGCGGCAGCCACGGAGGCGGCGGCGGCGGCCCTTGGGGGCGCGGCGGCGGCGGCGGCCCTAGGGGGCGGCGGCGGCCCTCGGGGCGGCGGCGGCCCTAGGGGGCAGCGGCTCCTTGGCCCCCCTTCTTCCTTGTGGATGGTGCTGCAATGGTGCTGGTCCTCCCCTCCAAAACGGCGGCTCGGGAGGAGGAAAATTCGTGGCCCTCGGATACCTAGGTTTCCTCTCTTTATATAGACTCTCGGATTCCCGTCATCAGATTTTGGGCCTCAGTAAAACGGGATTTACTCGGCCGTCCGGACTCCGATTTGGACGAATTTTATATCCAGAAGCATCGCCTCGAAATTCCCCACAACTTTCGCAACTAGACTTTTTCCGTTTGACGTTGTCTTCGGGTCGGAATGTGACCATCTTTAAAAAACTTTCTCAGACAGATTTCAGGAAAGTCAGAGTCCTACTCCAATACGACTCCTTTTGCGTTTTTGTCAATTTCCAAGTAATTCCTACACAATAAAGTGTAAAACAAGAACATTGTGCACTTTTGCAACCATTAGTAGGTTAGTCCAAATATGATCAAAAGTGTATGGAAGTGCATAAATATCATAGCAATATCACACAAAAAAAGGCATGGAGCAAGCAGAAATTATAGATACGTTTTGGACGTATCAGACCCTTAGTGGGTGGAGCCCTCCTTGGACTCGCGCAGCCATTGCCCTTCATGGGTTGAAGTCTCCATCAATGTGGATATATGATAGCACCACCTATCGGAACCACTCATAAAAATCTCTGTGTCTACATTGCGTTTGTTCCTCCAAACTCCTCCCTTTACCATCGTAAGAAATTGTTTTACATTCCGCTGCTATACTATGCATGTGTAGGTTGATTTCTTGACTTGTGCTAAGTTGCTAAAATCTGCCAAGAATTGAAACTGCGAAAAGGCTAGATTTTTATTTGGTCAAGTAGTCTAATCACCCCCCCCTCTAGACATACTTTCGATCCTACACCGCCGCCTGCTAGTCGCGGAGGAGGACGACAACGTCTTCCTCTTGGCCCGAGCATGCCACCGCCCCGTCTCTGTAGTGTGCGTCAGGGGCTACGCCGTTGACGCTGACACGAGGCCGGTGTACAGGTGCGATCTCACTGCTACTGCTCCTCCGAGGTACAAGGGCGGCCACGCCTGCTCCATCACGCTCACTGGGACTGTGCCGAGATGCTCCGTTCCCGGCAATGTGGACATGGAAGACGCCTGGTATGATTTTCCGCCCAGGATGGTGCACGGGGACTCCAAGGAGGTTCACCTGGTAATATGCATTCCTCCCTAGTCTTCGCTCAATGTAATCCGCTGTCTAAGCAAGTGGAGACTTATTATTTATATAGTATAGAACCTTCCATGCATGATCTTGCTATATTACAGTATCATGCTTGAATAAAAGTGTATCCATTTATGGTTTAGTCTAGAATCTTCTAGGTGTGCTTTTGTCCATTAGAGTTCTCTCTTTCCATTTATGAGATTAAATGAGAATTTTTACTTCAGTTATGGTGCAAGAGTTATGATGAACTATTTCTTACATCTCCTCTGCCCCCTTCCAAGTCATCCTGAATTAATCCCTCCGTCTAGGTGTATAAGAGCATGGTTAATACATAATAGTATAGCCAACTGTTGACTATAAGAAAGTGCCACGTCATCCATAACCAATTTATAGCCAACATGTATACCAATTACTCGTTACACATGAGATGACCCCCACATACTTTGTCAAAATAAATAACTCCCCGATTAATGCATTTCACTATTCCATGCAACACAGTGGCACCTTACTATATATAGTATGACCATAAATTTAACTAAAATTATATATAGTATGATAAATGCTCATGCATGTCACAAAAAATTATATCATTAAAAACTATGTTCAAATACGAATCCAACGATATAGTTTTTGTTGACATGCGCTAACATTTTGTCTGTTAAATCTGCAGTCAAATGACATGGGGGACTAAGGCCTTCCACTATGTAGGCCAAAGGAGGTGCCAAATCCACTTTTACCTTATTTGTCACCGGTGCCCTTCATAGCTTATGCGGTGCCATAAAAAGATTTCTGAGAACCAGAGCAAGTTCCTGCTCTGATGCCCCATTTGAGCATTGCAATAAAATATACTACCATATGTACTTGTTGCTCTAAGGCCCCGTTTTTCTGAAGGTAGACGAGAGCAACTTGCGTGAATGATTGACTAGAGGTTAGCTTGCTTTGATTTTTCTATATACGTGTGGGTCCCATCTTTATACGGGCTGCACCCGCACAGTGTGAGGCCGGTGCCAAATAAATTTACCAGGGCATCGATGCCCAGTCTACTACTCCCTCCGTTCCCAAATATTTGTCTTTCTATATATTTGAACAAGTGACTAAATACGAAGCAAAATGAGTGAATCTACACTCTAAAATATGTCTACATACATCTGTATGTTGTATTCCATTTGAAATTTCTAGAAAGACAAATATTTAGGAACAGAGGGAGTATATTTTGACATGATGGGCACCGACTACGTAGTGGAAGGCCTAATAAACAATGATGGAGGTAGTACTAGTGTAGAGGGCGGTGCTGCAAGGGAGTTTCACCCCGCTCGTGGCCAGGCATTAAAGACATCATATCACAAAACCCCACCACTCCCAGTAATAAGTGGTCTGGTAAAATAAACGGACAAGGAATCATTACATCCCTCTATCTTTTTTGCATTTCACTTCTCTGCTTTTACTTTGTCCGGTTCATCTCGCACACTCAACCCCTGTCTACTACTCCTAGGGCTTGTTCTAATGTTCTCCACCTTCCAACTCCGCAAACTCCGAGCTGAACGTTTTAGCACCAAAAAGCTGGATATGAGAAGCTGCAGCTGATCGTAGTGTAAAAATGTGAAGCTCGTAAAGTCTAGCTACTACTTCTAGGGCCAGTTATTTTGGCGGCTTGAAAAATAAGATGTCTCTTCCCCAGCTTTTCCCAGAAGACTAGTCATAGTGGAGAGTAACATAAGGCGCCTCACTCATTCATTTGGTCTCTTAAACTAGTACTCCCTCCGTCACGATTTAGAAGGCACAGTTAGATTTACATGAGTTTCCAACATAGACAAGATTTAAGGCGCCAATCCAATTACTCCTAGCTAATTAATACTCCTCTCTACGAGTATTGTATGCATGCAACCGTGTGAATCCACCCGCTGGAATTAGTCTCCACCAATGCATGTGTGAAGGTTGCTCGTTTAGTGGCCATGTGGGTTACTGTGCATTGATATTTCAAGCAATTAGGTGCTTTGCTATTAATTACGCATTTTTCAATCGCATGCAAAGGAAACTAGAGCCAATCGTGAAACACCGTGGTCCCAGAGATTTCTGATGTACGCCTTCTGAAATGTGAAGGAGGGAGTACTACCTCCGTCATGGTTTATTAGTCACCATTGTAATTTGTGTTAAATTCTAACCAAAGATTTAACTGATATAATTTTCGGTGACATGCATAAACATTTCAGTAGTTAAATCTGACACAGATTACAATGGGGACCAATAAACAAGGATGGAGGTGGTAGGTATGGGATTACTAATCTAGAAGCCTAAAAGAACCAGCCCTGGTACTCCTAGCAGTAGTACTCAAGTTGGAATTCCAATTGCATGACACAACTTGTTAGGCCAAAAATTCGATACAGGGTATATGAAGCAGTTTGGGAATTTGCATGCCTTCTCGACCAATGAGATGCTGCACAAAGTACGATAGAGAAATAACCACAGAGAAGGAAGCTAAAAGTAAACAATCAGACAAGCATTTCTGCATTTCTTTTGCATTGAATCGTTTCACAAGCTTGACTAGTGTTGTTTTTCTACTTTTTCAAAAACTGCATCGTAATGTTAAAACGTGCATATGCACGTACATAAGTAATAGTAGTAGCACAGTCTACAAGCATATATAGAGAGAGACGTGTAGTGTGATATATAGTTAAGTTTGTGCACGTACTTACAAAATGCGTAGGGATACACAAGGTTTCCAAACTTTTCCTTTTACATACTTAATTATGGAAGCTAATAATTCCTGAATGTTCGGGATTTATCATTTGCGTCCCAAACCTAATGAGACCACCTTACGAAACTAAATTATTCCTAATAAAAGCCACGGCGCTCGCAGAAGCGCTGGCGGCACGCCACGAGGGCCCTAGTGCGCGGCCGTTTCCTAGTGCGCCAACACAGTGCCTCTTCCTCTGCCTCGCAACTCGTGAGGTGCTGAATTGGCGGCTTGCCGGCGGGCGAGCATGATCTCACCGGTGTGGTTATCCGAGGCCAACAGGTAGTCCTCCTTCTGGAAGTGTACACCAGGACAATGTACCGCCAAGCGTAGATGAGGCGCTTGGGCTTGACTGCACTCAGGGCTTTGGCACGGGCGTCCTCCGCCACCCTCACGGCCCTCGCACGAGCCTTCTGCCAACGAGCCAATTGCCTGACTCTCTCGGACGCGACATAGGCCTGCCAGGCAACATGCCTCGCGGCGCGCTTCTCTTCCTCGGCCTTCCTCTCCGCCGCTATTTTGGCGCGCCCTGCCGAAGGCAAAGCCACCCACAAGGCAACCTCCATTTCTTTCCAAAGCACCTCAAGGCTGGGGGGCTCGGCGGGCAGTGCGACGTTCTCCTCATAGCAGGGAGCCGACGCATCCTCCGACGCGCGTGCTGGAGAGACTGGGAATGCCGACGCGTCCACCTCGACACGTCGCGGCAAGGAGCGAAACGCCGAAGCGTCCACCTCGACGCGTCACGGTGCGTAGCGGAACAACAACGTGTCCTCCTCGACTAATGGTGGCTGTGGATCTTGGGTTCCCGCAAAACCCTTGAGGTTCGAACTCTAGGGTGTGCACGAAGATCTTTCCTTCTGCCCTAGCTCGTCTACTCGCCGTTCCCTAGGCCTAGCTCATCAGATCCGAAGAACAAGGGGCACAAGGTTTATACTGGTTAGGGCCACCGTTGTGGTGTAATACCCTAATCCCGTGTGGTGAGGTGGATTGCCTTGTAGGCTGAGGAAGAACTAGTACATGGATGAACTGCCTCCTGAGGAGAGGGGTTCTTGTGCTCGAGTGAGCTTGTGGTGTGTGGCCTTCTATCTGATCAACTCAAGATGAGATCCGATCCCCCCTCCAATGGTGGTGGCTAGTCATATTTATAGTGGCACGAGTCCTCTTCCCAAATATTGAGCAGGAAGGGATCCCACAACAGACAAATTTGAAGGGGGACAACTAGTACAAGCTATCCTCACAAAAGATGGTCTTCGCCTGCCAAAGGCTCTGGTGGTGACACCGTCGTGGGCTCCGCGATGACCTCCATTCTACTGTCCTGCTGGTCTTGGTCTTGTTGCACCGATATGTAAACCTTTGCTTGATGCCTCGGGACTCCACGCATGCATCTGCTCCTTTAGCACCAAACAGGAAATTTGCACTCTGCGCTCGCTGGCGCCCGCCTGGCCTTGGTCGTCGCTGCTCACATCACGAGGTCCTTGCGAGGTACCCCTCGCCTTGATATCTCTCATCCTCAGGAGCCGGCCTAGTGAGGCCGCCCCAGGGGATGTCTGGCGTCGTCCGCGTCGCGAGGCTCGGCCCCTCGCGAGGGTCTCGAGTGGCTGCTGAAGAGGTTGGGCCATACTAGGTCGCCTGATGAGCCATGCCCTGGGCCGCAGGCAGGCAAGTCTGGGTACCCCTGTTCCCAGAACACCGACAGTAGCCCCCGGGCCCAAGGTGCGCTCGGGCTTGGCTTCGCGGTAAAGCCAAGGGTCATGTGCGGAGCGCCACCGACCCCAAAAGCCTGCGGCCTGGACTGACACGTGGCGATTGACGGGATGTGGGCCTCTCCACTTCCCCATGCAGCCTCGGCAACTACACGACTTGAGAAGTCCCTGCATGCACACCAGATCATCATTACCTGTGATTATGGCGGTCGGTGGTTGGCCTTCTCCTGGCTATAAATGAGGTGGCAAGCGGGGGGCCCTTGCTTCCCATCTTCTTCCTTTGTTCCTCTCGCTTCTTCTTCTTCCTTGGCCTTCGCTCGGTTGAGCTGCTCATGGCGCCTATCCAACGATTTTCCGCGGCTGAGAAGGGGAAGACTCCTCATGAGGAGCCAGAGGTAATCCCTCCGAAGAAGAGACCACTCCGCCCTCATGGTGCCACCATGAGGCCGGAATTGACGAGGCCTTGGCACGAGCGGCCTCCCCCTGGCTACCCGCTGCCCCAGCACGCCAGGGCACCCGGCCACAGAGGGGAAGTTGGTGCCCAGTGCCGCCCGTGCCATGGCCGCGCCGATCGTGTTGTAGTGGTGCACGCCGCCGCCTCGCGAGCGCACGCCAGAGGCTCCTTGCGTGTGTTCGTGGTATGGGCGGCGATGCCTCCTAGGTCATGGATGCACTTCCCACCATTCTTTGCCGCGGAGATGTCGTCGAGGGGGGCGCTCGGGCTGTGGTTGCAACATGCCAAGTGCCAGGCCCCGGCGACGAGGGCTGAGGTTGAGGTCGTCTCCCCGGGCAAGGTCTTCATGACCCGCGGATGGGGCGAGGTCGCCTGTGTCTGCGGCGTGGAAGGCGCCCTCGTTATCCACTTCGAGTATGACGGCGCCTCCGCGCTGCACTTCAAGGCGTTTGACGAGGAGGGACGCCGCCTAGAGTGCTGCCTAGAGGGGGCCCTCAGGACAACGCTGTGGCTGGTGCCTTGCTAGCCCTCGATCCTGTCGCTAGCTCGTCCAGCAGCAGCGATGGCCTCCGGAGGTCCAGTATCTCTCCTGAGTCCGACGAGTCTCCGAAGACGAGCGGCAACAGCTACGCGCCCCCGAGCTTGCAGCGCGCCCGAAGCGCGCCGGGCTCGCGAGCACGTCGCCGGTGGTGATCCGCGCAAGGTCGGAGGTGGACCACCATGGCCCACTGTTTATGATGGCGTCGACGATTGCGGCTGTAGTTAGGATCCCCTGTAGTCCTTTTGTGACGTTCCCTGCAAGGATTCGAAGCCAACCCCATGAGGGTATGTAAAGAACTTGTAATGCTTTTGCTTCTATCCAGTTATCCCCGCTAGTACACCCTACTCGCGAGCCTCGCTCCAGCAATATCGCCCCTTTTTACCCTTTCGGTTGCATAGTGCTCTACGCCGGCAGGCCCCAGTCCCAATGCAAGCTGCAGCCGTCGCTTGTATGCCAGGTCGCGATGCCGTGGTCAAGATCAGGAGGTGAGCGGCCCGAGGTCCGGTAGGAGCTCCTGAGGCGCTATGCTCAAAAGGCCCCCCTTGGCGTGCAAGCGGCTCCTGGCGGTTAAATAGCGAGCCGGCGTTGCCGACGGGTGACTGTCGAGTCCCGTTCTGTGAGTGGGGATGTGGCACCGAAAAGCTAGCGACTTATCTTGATGAGCATGAGGTGATTCTCTAAGCGGCGCACCTGGTTTGCTTCCGATGCTGCAAGGCTGAGATTTCGCGTTTCCTCCCCGCTGGCCCTAGAGTTCTATGTCGGCAGGACCCGGCCCCGCCCGTATCTCAGCTGTTGCTGACTTGATCGGAAACCAGGACAAGACCAGGGAGTGAGGGGCTACGGGACTAGTTAGGCCATTGGATCGCGATGCCCAAGGGCCCCCCTTGACGTACGAACGGCCTTCGGGAAGGGAATGTTGGACTCGGGCCTTGACGTTCTGCGTCGGCAGGGCACGGCCCGCGCGTACCTCAGCCACCATTGACTTGACCGAAAACCAGGACAAGACCAGGTAGTGTGGGGCTACGGGACCAGTTAGGCCCTTGGGTCGCGATGCCCAAGGGCCCCCTTGACGTACGAACTGGCCCGAGCTCTCTGAGCCGGCCTGCCCCCCTCCCATCATTCTTGATGCTCTGCGTCCTCGGGTCCTGACCCTCGAGCGATGCTCAGATGCCGTTGGTATGCCAGGGTGCAATGCTGTGGTCAAGGCCAACGGGTGAGGGTTGGAGAGTCGGTAAGAGCCCTTGAGACGCGATGCTCAGGGGCCTTCCTCTTTAACACGCAAGCGAATTACGTGAGGAGGGGAGACCGGCAGGATTGCCTGTCGCCATGCTCCTGAGACTCCGGTGGTTTAGCCTACAGCAGAATGACTTAGGGCCGCACCCGCCACTGGGCTTCCGATAATTCCGCAGGAAGACGAAGGCACCAAGGACCTTGTGAGGTGACGCTTGCGGAGCGGGCTGCAGGTCAGAGCTCGGTCCCTCGGGTTTGTCAGTGTTGCATGGACGGACCCGAGCACAAGCGTCGTGCCAACGTATGCAGCCCCCGTTGCGAGATGAGCAGAAGTCCATTAGGCAGAGAAGGAGACCCGAAGGGGTGATTGTCAAATAGATGAGTGATTCTAATGCAGCTGATAGAAATGGTAACGCTAGCTCAGGTAAGATGCAAGGGAGATACTTGCCACTTGGACGGACCTGTGCGGCCTAGGGATGATGTGGCCCGAGGGGCGCCACCAACAAGGTGAGCTGAGATGCAAAAGGACACACGCCACAAGGGCAGGCCCGTGCGACCTGGGAATGATGCAGCCCGAGGGGCACTCCCAGTTGAATAAAAACCAGAAAATGTCACCTGGCACAGTTGCTGGCGTAGTTTTGGTTTAGGTGAAGATGCTTGATGTAGATGCTGCTCCTCATGTGCCACCTGGCTCCGGTGCCTCGTGAGGCTCTGGGGTTCCCCAGATCTCGCGAAGGGCCGAGTCCAACTCCGCCTGGATCTCCTTATGCCTGGCCTAGCGAGTCGCCAGGACCTCCCGCATATGGCGCTGGTGCAGGGTCACTTGGTTCGAGAGGCCGAAGGGCATGCGAACGTAGCTGTGAGGGGACCCTCGCACCGGCCCACCTGGGAAGGCCAGTAGAGCTCCTGAGATGCGATCCTGTTGAGTGCGGGGACGTTGACGCAGATGCGCAACCCTTCGCCTGAGAATGGGCCGATAGCTGCACTCAGAGGCACCGGGCGGCGCTCGCTCCGCATTGCTCTTGGTACCTGTAGGTCTTCGATGGTCTGGATGATGAACTCGTGAGCGCTTGGTGCCTCATGCCTTGAGGCCTCCGGAAGGAAGTGTGCGGCGAAGCACTCCTCCATATGGTGCCCGAGAGCCTCCCTCGTGACATTGGCTAAGTGAGAGGCCCTCTAGAGGAGAGCCCCCAAGCCCAGCCTCAGGGGGGCGCTGGGCACGTTTTCCTATGCGAGGGAGGGAGGCGGCCCCTCCCTGGGTGTAGGTCCCGAGGAGCTGCCGCCAGGTGCTGCATCCCCATGAGGCTCCAGGGCGAGCAGCTGCTTCTTCTTCTTGGGGACAACCTCAGGTGGGTAGATGATGTTGTCGTTGTCTGGATCCTCGACTGCTGCCGCCTGGTAAGCGCGCTTGAGTGAGCACACTGCATCCTTCTCCTCACATGCGATCATGATGATGCCGCTACTTCCTGGCATCTTGAGAATGTTGTAGCCGTGGTGAGTTAGTGCCATGAACTTGGCCAGGGCTGGGTACCCGAGGATGGCGTTGTAAGGGAGATAGATGTGGGTGATATCGAAGTCGATGAGCTCAGTGTGGTAGTTGTCATGCTTGCCGAAGGTGGCAGGCTGTCGAATGTCTCCATGGACAGGATGTTGAGCCCTGCGCCACCATTGATGAGGGTCTTGGTAACTTGGACGTTGCTGATGATGGGCGAACAAAGCATCGGGAGGGCGCCGACCGTAGCCGCGCACTTGAGCTGATCTCCTGAACTGAAGGTGATGGGGCACCTGGACCACCTGAGTGGGCGAGTAGCCTCGAGCTTGGGGAGAGCCACATTTACTTCCCGGGCGAACTGCTTGAAGAGGTGCTGAGAAGCTTGGCCATGTGCTCCGCCCAAGATGTAGGCGATGGCACGTGGTTCAAAGAAGCCCCCAGCCCCCTCGTCTTAGTCGTCGTTTCACCTTGGCGGTGGCAGAGGTGGAAAGCCGGCCCTGCCCTGAGGACGGTCCTCCCGAGGTTGGTCCCTCCAAGCATCCTCATGGGGCTGACCGCGCCAACAGTCCTCCCGAGGTTGATCACACCACTCCTGGCGGGGGCCGCGGTCGTCCCAGCGTCCCCCGGTCTGACTCCCCCCGCGGCCGTAGCCACGGTTGCCGCGCTCGGGGCGTGGGATGACGCGTCCTTTGCGAAGGGCCCTGAGCTCTTGACAGTCATGGGTGTTGTGGTTGTGCACGTTGTGGAAGGCACAAAACGCCCGACCGTTCTTGGAGGATTCTGGGTAGTCGCGGCCGTGCTTCATCTCCGGTTCAGCCGCAAGCACTGCCGCTCCCTTGCGCTTTACGTTCTTGCTCTTGGCCTTCTTGTCTTCTGGTTCAGCAACAAGGAGCTTGACGAGGGAGAGGCGCCCCTCTTCAGCTCTGGCGCACTTGGTCGCAAGGTTGAACAGCTCTAGGGACATGCACAAATCTTCATGGATGGCGAGCTCCTCCTTCATCTTGACGTCACGGACACCATCTGAGAACGCCGAAATGACGACCTTGTCCGTGACCTTGGGAATCTTGACACGGACACTGTTGAAGCGTTGGATGAACTTCTGTAGGGTTTCTCATGGCTGTTGCTTGATACGTCGTAGGTCACCCACGGCCGGGGGGCGGTCTCGGGTGCCCAGGAAGTTGGCGATGAACCTTTCGCGCATCTCGCTCCAGGTGGAGATCGATCCCGCGGGCAGGTTCAGGAGCCACGAGCGCACACCATCTTTGAGGGCCATGGGGAACTAGTTCGCCATGATCTTCTCGTTGCCGCCGGACGCTTCGATGCTCAGCTCATAGAGTTGAAGGACTCCGCAGGGTCGGGGTACCGTCGTTGCATGGAGGCAGGTCAGGCTTGAACTTCCCAGGCCAGTTGGTGTTGCGCAACTCGGGGGTGGGGGCCTTGCAGCCTGCTGTCGACACCAGAGCTTGTTGGGGAGGTGGAGCTTAATCTTGGTCCCCACGTGCTGCCGCGGCGGGGGGCGCGTGGTCTCGACGCGGCAGTGGAGGGAGAGCCGGCGCTCCCCCGCGGGGTGCTGGATCTCTTGGCAGCATCCTTCTTCGTGCACTCGCACCGTGTGTGGGCGGTCACGCCGCAGGGCCACGTGCCTTGGGTCTTGGACAACGCCTTGACGTGGAGGTAGCAGAGGAGCTTCATGGGCCACGTCGTCCGCATGGGGAGGTAGATGAGGCATGGAGAGGGATGGCGCTGGAGAGCCCCCAGCGGCGCTAACGAGCTCGGCGATGTGGTCGAGCCATTCTTTGTAGAAGTCGTCGACGGGGCGGTAACGCAGGAGCTCGCGTGCCATGAGCAACGCAGCCTGCGCGTCCGCAGGTCCACGACGAGCATGGGATGACGAGACTGCTGGGGTTAGCGACGGGGTCACGGTGCGACCGTCTCGCCGCACGGAGGGGTGCAGGGATGAGGCCTCCTGTTCATGCCGCGCCGGGCCAGTGGCGGCGTTGGCGGCAGGCGATGGAGAATGGCGGGGCGGTCCGCCGGCAGGAGCAGTCTGAGCAACGCGGGCGGCGAGGGCAGCCCGCCGCTCAGCATGGTCTCTCCGAGCGTCGGCCATGGAACCGATGGGACGACGAAGCGTGGATCAATGGAAGGGAAGTTTTGGCACACCCTTACCTGGCGCGCCAAATGTCAGATCTTGGGTTCCGGCAAAACCCTCCAGGTTCGAAATCTGGGGTGTGCACGAAGATCGTTCCTTCTGCCCTAGCTCATCTACTCACCGGTCCCTAGGCCTAGCTCGTCAGATCCGAAGAACAAGGGACACAAGGTTTATACTGGTTTGGGCCACCGTTGTGGTGTAATACCCTAATACAGTGTGATGAGGTGAATTGCCTTGTAGGCTGAGGATGAACTAGTACATGGATGAACTGCCTCCTGAGGAGAGGGATTCTTGTGCTCGAGTGAGCTTGTGGTGTGTGGCCTTCTATTTGATCAACTCCGGATGAGATCCAATCCCCCCTCCAATGGTGGTGGCTAGTCCTATTTATAGTGGCATGGGTCCTCTTCCCAAATATTGAGCGGGAAGGGATCCCACAACGGCCAAATTTGAAGGGGGACAACTAGTACAAGCTATCCAGACAAAAGGTGGTGTTCGCGTGCCAAAGGCTCTCGTGGTGACGCCGTCGTGGGCTCCGCGATGACCTCTGTTTTGCTGTCCTCCTGGTCTTGGTCTTGTTGCACCGATATGGAAACCTTTGCTTCATGCCTCGGGACTCCACACCTGCACCTGCTCCTTTAGCACCAAAGAGGAAACTGGCACTCTGCGCCCGCTAGCGCCCGCTTGGCCTTGGTCGTCACTGCTCACGTCACGAGGACCTCACGAGGTACCCCTCGCCTTGATATCTCCGATCCTCAAGAGCCAGCCTAGTGAGGCCGCCCCAGGGGATGTCTTGCATCGTCAGCCTCGCGAGGCTCAGCCGCTCGCGAGGGTCTTGAGTGGCTGCTGAAGAGGTTGGGCCGTACCAGGCCACCTGATGAGCCACGGCCTGGGCCACAGGCAGGCAAGTTTGGGTACCCCCGTTCCCAGAACGGCGACAGCGGCGACGAACAGAATGACAATGCGTGACCCTCCGCACGGTGCAGAGAGGGGCACCTAGGGTTTGGGAGCGGCGATGCCATGGTGGTCGATGTGAGAGGAAGGGGGAGGAGATAGCGATGAACGTGAGTGTTCTTCCGAATGTCGTGGGAGGCGCAGTATTTATAGCGAGCAATGGCACACCTACGTGGGCATATTTGTTGGAGTAAATTACGGAGGAGGGAAGGGGTGTAAATATTGCTGGTTCCGACCGATTGGACGAGCGCGG
>LR738714.1:204889498-204931677 GCA_902687465.1 Secale cereale
GCGGCCGTCCACCACCACCCCTGCCCCCGGAGCCAAGAGGTGAGCATTTTTTTGTTTTTTTCTACTGTTTTTCTTTGCTGTTTAGGTTTAATTAGGTTATTGATAGGTTTAGGTTAGTGGTTGGTTTAGGTTAGTGCTAGATTTAGGTTCGTGCTAGATTTAGGTTTAGATAATTAGAAGAAGAAGAAAGTTGAAAAAAAGAAGAAGTAGAAGAAGAGGAAAAAGGAAAAAAAAGGAGAAGTCGAGTAGAGGTGGGATTCGACCAGGTCCGATTGGCCTTCTCTCTTATGTTGTTTGTGGGATCATTACTTTTAACAGGTAATTCCTCTTTAAATAAATGAAAGACGTTTTAGAGACTTGCATCTTACATTTATTTACATAGGTTGTATTATTCTAAATATATGTTATTTCATACACCTTTTAGGAATATATCGACCATGAGTTGTAAGAGTACAGGTACTAAATCAGTTAATAACCAATCTTTTGAATGATGCACTAATCTCATATTGTACCTGAAAGCTTCAGTATTTGTTGAAATAAAAAAATCAATTTATATCTTCATGATTAATCTTATGCAAGACATTTCACGGTGCCATGGTTGCTCCCAAGAACCTAAAAACCTAAAAATGACAACATGTCACATTCTCCTACGAATAGATTGACAACCTATCAAATGGTCAAATACTTTGATGGAAAGAAAAAAACATGCATAACAAGTCTAATGATGTTGGTCATATATTTGTGAATTATTAGTTAGGTCATATATTTTTATGTTGTACTTGATGATGATACACTTAAGCGATATATATATATATATATATATTCTTATTCATGTCGGTATTTTTTTTATGTTGTACTAATTTCGTTTATTCTTTGTCATGGCAGGTGTTGAAAGGAGGTGGGCGCTGGTCGGGAGCATGCCGAGGCCCCTTCTTCGTCGGCGCGTGCTGTGAGGTCTTCTATTCCACACGTACCTCTCCGCCGAGCGTTGCTGGACAGTATGGCGACACCGCCGGGCCCTTCTTCATCGACCGCGGTGCCCAGCAGGGGACGAGGGCAGAAGAAGAGAGGAGGTGGAGCACGTGGTCGCGGGAGAGGAGGTAGGGTGATTGCTGCGGCGCCTTCCTCGCCGCCACCCCCAGCTGTTTCACCCGAGCACGTGACTGCTAGGGTGGACTCGTCCGAGGAGGAGGCTACACGGACTCCGGTCCACGGGTCTTCGGCCCACGAGCCTCGGGTCGACGGGCCTTCGGCCCACGAGACCCCGGAGGAGCACACGTCCGGATGGGGTACCTGGCCGGATCAGCCTGAGGAGCCGAGTGGCCATGATGATGATGACGGGGAGCCGACTGATGAGGAGGAGGGGGGCAACGTCTACCAGCGTGGTTGTACACAGCTCTCGTCCGTGCCGGTGACCCGCGAGCAGAGGTGGTTGATTTACCCTGATGGGGAGAGGTAAGTGCATTTAATCTTTTTGTACCTTCTGCATTCACGTATCTTGAAATAACTAATGCGTTGGCCTTGTCATGCTGCAGGGGTTGGGACCACCATGAAAGTGTCCGTCGGCCCAACTCTGTCCTTGGAGTTCTTTGTCGGCAAAACTTCCCGGGGTTTGTGACGTTGCCTGGTGAGGGCCGGCTTCCGGATCTTGGATTGACTTGGGAGCACTACTTGGTTGCCCCGGCCCCGCCGGGTGAGATTATCGACGGTGTCTTGTGCAAGGCGAGGGCAGACGTGGTGATCAGAAAGTTCTGGGTAATTTCTCCTTTACACAGTTAAAAATCTTCAACTAGCTAGTTATTAATTGTACTAATCAATATTGTCTCATTTGATTGCAGACATTTTACAGGTGTGAGGAGGGATACGAGGAGTTAGCAGCCCATGTTATCGATAACGTCTGCAAGCGCCTACTACAGAACTTACGGCACGAGGCTCGGGTGCAGGCTGTTCGAGACTACTACGCCGGGCGTGGTATCAAGAAGCCCAAGCAGGCGTGCCGCGATAAGTTCTTGAGTAAGGAGCAGTACATGAAGGTAATTCTTAAGGCCTTGTACTTACTTCCTTCATTTAGTAATTCATAGCCGTAGCGCTCAAGTTTCTATTTGCTAACTTAGGCCCCTCCGAGATGGTGTGCAGATCTGATGGATTGTCGGGAGGTGTTGGTCAATGTGTGGTGCTCAAAAGAATGGCGGGCCACCCACTACGAGGCCAAGGACAAACGTGCCCAAATGGAAGGTGTGCCACACCATTAAGGCAGCTCCAACTTATTTCAGTACAAGCGGAACTGGGTATGTGGTTTGTTTCATGATTCATGCAATTGATTCATCATGCTAACTTTAGCCCTTTAATTACTAATTTACTTTGTTTCTCTCTTTCAGGCACGCTACAATAAGGCAGATAAGGTGCCAGAGGTGTACGACCTGTATGCCATGGCCCACACTGCCTCTTACAAGAAAGTCAAGGCATTCTCTGCGTCTGACCTCAATGATGCACTGAACTTCACCAACATCTCCGCCCACGACAAGCTCGTGCAATATAGAGATCAGGGGAAGGCAAGGAAAGGGGAGGACTTTAACCCGAGCAAGGGTCCCATTGATACAGAGCTGCTGATGATATCTGGTGGCGGGAGGTTCCATGGCTCCATAGCCATGGGAGATGGACTTATCCGTTGTCCTAGCACTCTCCTGGAGATCAAGGCGCGCCAGTCGAGCTCCGCTCCTGAGATAAGGCCTCGTGAACGGCCAGTCCAACTCGCCATCAAGGTTAGTTATACGTACTCAGCTATCTTTCTCCGTTACATTGTGTGCGGTTCCATTAATGATTACAAATGGTCATGTGAGTGGTGTTGCAGGTTGCTATATAGAGTGACAGAGATAGAACGGAGAACCTTCTAGCGGAGGCGGCGGAGAGGCAGCGGGAGTTGGAGGAGAAGACGACAAAGATGTTGGAGGAGGAGAGGGCACGGAATGACATACAGGAAAGGGCCATGTACGAGCTCCTTGTGGTAAGTTTCTTCTGCAGATTACTTGCTAGTCTTAACATTTGAGTCTCATTACTAACTAGTATGACTCTGTTGTCAAAACCAAATGTGCAGTCTGTGTGCGAGAAGTCCGGTCAGACCACTCCGCCGATGCCAGTGATTGCTCCTGGGAGCACGGTGAGTTTAATTTGAATGGACATTACTTGCTAGTCTTAACATTTGAGTGTCATAATGCTAACGAGACATTGGAAATGATCTTTGGTGTAGCTTAACTCCAGAAACGCATCGCACGATCCTTCTCCAGCTACCGGCAGGAGCCAGCCCGCTCCTACACCTCCCTGATCACGGTAAGTTTCTCTAGTGTTTTGCTTAACAAATGCATAAAGACCTAGACTTAGCTTTATTTCCTCCAGTATGGTTACCATAATGACCTAGAGTTAGCTTATTTTCCTAAAAAATGAGTTAATAAGCTTACTGACCTCATAAACCATCAATTTTACCTAAGTTAGCTCTAAAACGATATGTACTTAGCTTACTTATGTCAAAAATTGCATAATTAGCTTAGTTAGCTCATAAACGATCCATTTTACCTAAGTTAGCTCTAAAATGACCCATTTTACCTTAGTTATCTTATAAATGATCTAGTTTCTCCAAGTTAGCTCTAAAATGACCCAATTTACCTAGAGTAGCTCCTAAACGATCCATTTCACCTAACTTAGCTAAAAACCATCCATTTCACCTAAATTAGCTCTTAAATGATCCATTTGACCTAAGTTAGCTAAAAAACGATCCATTTCACCTTAGTTACCTAAAAACGATCCATTTCACCTTAGTTAGCTCATAAACGACCCATTTCAACTAAGTTAGCTCATAAATGATCCATTTCACCTAAGTTAGCTCTAAAATGATCCATTTCACCTTAGTTAGCTCAAAAACGATCCATTTCACCTTAGTTAGCTCATAAAAGATCCATTTCAACTTAGTTAGCTCATATATGATCCATTTCACCTAAGTTAGCTCATAAATGACATATACTTCTTGTTCTAGTCTTCTACTTGTTCTAGTCACCTATTTCTAACTTTCTTATTTGCCATTTTGCAGGTATCATTCACTTCATGGAAGCTAGCTTGCTATGATGGAGTGCTTGCTTTTTCTTTGATGAAACTTTGCATTGTATCTAGCTTGCTATGATGGAACTTGCTATCTTGTTGAAACTTTGCATTGTAATTATGTGTATGGATGGAACAATGTGTATGGATGGAACTCGCTTATGTATGAATGGATGAAACTTATGTGCTGGATATGTGATATGATTGCTGTTTAATAGCCCTGTGAAATATGTCTATATATGTCATATATATTTGCCGTGAAAAATTGTTGGATTCAAAAAAAAAAGAGCCAATATGCAGGCTCTTTGCCGTCGGCCACCGACGGCAAAGGGTCCTTTGCCATCAGCAGCGGACGGCAAAGAGGCCACGTGGCAGGCAACTGTGCCTCCTGGGAGGCTGACCAATTTGGTCAGTTTGCCTACAGTGGCTGACGACAAAGGCTTTGTCGTTAGCGGCAGACGGCAAAGGCCTGCCGTTAACCACCTAACGGAGTAACATCGCATTTATTGCCGTCTGCTTTCTTTGCCGTCCGCTGCTGATGGCAAAGGACCCTTTGTCGTCAGCCGTCCGAACCAGACGGCACAATACCTGTTTGCCGAAGCCTTTTGCCGTCCGCGGCAGACGGCAAAGACCTTTGCCGTCCGCCGTTCATGCCTTTGCCATCCGCCCTGGCAGACGGCAAATTACCTGTTTCCTGTAGTGTCTTGGCAGTACATGTGCAGTTCCGATTTTGTTCATACCTACCCTTCAAATTTTCTGGTTGCTATTGTTCCGCTAAAAGTAATTGGTTATAGCTTGAATTGTCCAATATAATATTACCTTGTAATTGTGTGTCGCTCGTGTGTTGCGCTATGCTTGCGTAGGTTCTTCATCTGCAACCTGTAGCATGGCAAATGATGGAAAGTTTTTTAGAATAGAAGGGATGTCGGGAAAGGAACGCGCACACGATGGATAAAGCGGCCGGGCGCTCGCTAGTTTTGGCGTGCGGAATCTGGTGCGCGTTGTAAAATCCAACGCCCTCCCGCGCCCTCCCACTGCTCTGTACCTCACGACCGCTCTCTCCCCTCTCTTTCTCTCCTCGCCGCCGCCGTGCCACCAGGCCGCTGCATTGCCGAGAAGAAGAGATGAGCCTTGGGGCTACCGCTGCGTCCGCATGTGCCCCTTCGGCGCCTTCTCCACCAAGATCCGGTTCGATGAGATGAGCCTCTCCTCGGCAGTTTTGGCACCGCCCACGAGGCCGCTCGCGCGTACGACACGGCGGCGTGGCGCCTCCGGTGGCCTTGCAGGGACCTAAACTTCCCCAACATGCTGACGCGGGAGCAGGCGCAGGAGCTCGCGCCTCCCCCAAGGCTTATCATCGACGAGGATCGTCGCGGCAACCGGAGGTGGGAGCACCATCTCGGCATCGCCGAGATGTTCGAGTAAGCCATGTCGCTGTGGTGCCAATGTTTCCCGCAGGACATCATCAATGAGTGCAAGTTCTACACGCAAAGGAGGGAGGAAAGGGAGAAGAGGAGGGCAGAGCGAGGTGCCCATCGCGAGAACAAGCGTACGCGGAAGGCGGCCGCTCAATTCAACATCAAGGTAGGAGCAGCGTCGCCCTGGGAGTCCGGTGATGATCAGTATCTTGACACCTGCATTGACACATCGGAGGAGGACATCACCGAGGCGTAGTCGGAGGATGACGAGGAGTAGTTGAACTATCTATTTTTTATCTATATATATGCTATATCTATGCTGAGAGCTGTAGTATCGATGTATCTATCTATGGCACTATCGAGTCAGAGTTGAATGTGTATACGCGCAAATTTTTGCAGCGGCCGCTGGAAAAAGCACTCCGCGGCGCGCAAAAACTGGCTATTCCGATGCTGTAAACTCTTTTTTAATTCCTCTGTTGGAGATGCTCTAACATGTTAGATGAGTGCTTTAATGTTGCCCACAAGATGCGTGAGTATTACTATATTTTTCATGCCATGTTGAGATTTAAAAACTACGAATGCGAACATGCAGAGGAGCAATGAAGACCAAACACGGGATATTGGGGACATCTTAAAGGAACGTCGCAACTTAAAGAGGAGCTGCACCGAACCTGTGAAACGAGCTTTGGTAAGTAACAACCTTACAATTACTTTGACATTGAGAACCTGACTAGGAGTGGTGGATGTTTCGTGTGTCCTTCATGGTTTCGTTAATGTCAGGATGCAGTTCCTGCGAGGAGGGGAGTATGGTCAACCACGAGATCATGTTTCCAAAATGAGGTTGGATTACACACAAGGTGCCCGTTCCCTAATGATGCTGGATTAGACACAAGGTGCAAATTCCCAGATGATGCTGGATTACTCACAAGCCAGGTGGAGTCATCAAGTGTTCGTGCCCTTGTTGCTCTAGTAAAGGCCAAAAGAAAGCGTGATGCCGCCCTTGAGAATGTAGCTGACTTCCTGAAGAGGCGAAAAGAGCAATCAGATGCTCTCTTCACCCAAGCCAAAGAAGAGATGGAAGAAGCCAGAAAGAAGCTAGCAGAGGCAGAGCATGCTAGGCGCTCCTGCTATCTAAAACTGTTGTCAATACAAATTTTGATTCATAATAGATAGGTTCAATTGTTTATCCAGTCAGCATGCCTGTCGTGATGTCTGCGCATCTACTGATGTGGCACAATTTTTTTCGGGTCATGTAGTAAAACATCCATTACTTTCCGAACAATAACAGACGAACCACTGAGCATGGTATAGTCCACACGTAAGCCCAACAGTCCAAGTTCAACTTCCACATCACACTCATGCTCACAGATATCTTCACATTCATAGATAATGTCCATGGTAGTGACGGCCTGGAGTGGGGAGGGAGGTGGGGCAGCGAGTTGTCTGGTTCGTCGGGGCACCCAGCCGGCTTTTATGCCGGAGAACTCGTCTTCCTGGGCGTGTGGTGCGGTTCTTGCCAGGCGTTTGGCCTCGGTTAAATAGTGGGAGGACGAGAGGACAACCGACCAGCTCATGGAAGGACGTGTTGCCATTCAGCATGGGGCACGCACGGATTTAATGGAGGTAGGCGGTGAAGTTTGAAGCCGGTTGAATGCGGCGAGGAGTCGTGTTCCGCCTGGCGTAAAACGAGTGGGGCCCTGTTGGCCGGCGCGTCGTTTCAATGCCTGCACCAGTGAGAGGTCGCATCCGTGTGAGAGCAATCACTCCCTCCAGTCTTTTTTTCTTTGGGTACTAGCAAGATGCCCATGCGTTGCATGAAACATCAAGATGCATTTATATGAGTAGTTTATCTTGTGGAAGATAAGGATGAATGAGAGAAGGCCTTACCTTCGAATTTAGGTACGAGTGCGGGTATCTTTTTGCAAAATTGTTGTAGTTTCCTTCCTATCCGTTAGATATAGATCGGACGGCCTATATTGTAGGATGGCACGGACACCATCATCACCAACTTTGCTTTCTATAAGAGTAGATATAAGAGTAGAGATATATATTGTAGGATGGCAGGCACACCATCATCACCAACTCGTTTTTTAGAAGAGTATATACTAGCAATGTGCCCGTGCGTTGCAACGGATCCAAAATAGAATAGTACTTGTTCACAAACATGAAAGAAAACAATATTGTTTTGATATACATAAACCACTAAAAATATATGACGATTCACTAAAAATATATTTCTGAGGCTGTTTTGATGAGGTGAGGGAGGGATGTGGTTGCTTTCAAGATAATAAGGGGCTATCTACAAATTGGAGCAGAGAAGTGGGCTATTGTTTCAAAAATGCCACAACTTACCTCACAGCCGTTAGATGCAGATCTAATGGTCAGAAATGACGGATGGCAAATACATCATCATCACCGAATGAGTCTTTTACAGGAGTAGAGATACTAGTCAACGTGTACGTGCAACGCTAATTTGGAAGTATATTAAGTGCATGCGGATATTAAGTAGGATCATATTTGCGTGTTATAATGTGATTAGCACTATATTTGGCATGGAATTAATTACACGCTAAACGTGTTGAGCACTCGACATTGGAGCAGTTTAGGTCGTTGGATTGACATGATTTGATGGCTGAGATTAATTGGATCTGCCCCTTTGGGTCTTTTTATATTGGTATAGATATAAATATAGACATAGATGTGTGTGTGTGTGTGTGTGTGTGTGTGTATATATAGAGAGAGAGAGAGGTATAGATAAAGTAGAGATAAAATATATTTCTATATATATATATATATATATATATATATATCACTACAAATATCTTATGTTTCACTCAAAATATATTCCTTTGGTTGTTTCGATGAGATAAGGGTGGAATGTGATAGGTTTCAATATTCGAGAAGTGGGACATTGTTGCAAAAAGCCCATGTGTGTCTGAGAGAAGGAGGGAAAGAGGAACATGAAAGAGTGTGTGTGTGTGACAAAGACATGAAGTGCGAGAGGTATTACCATAAAATGAGGCGATAGTGTGCGTGTGCACGATCGAGATGGCATGTCTCAGGAAGGGATGAAATATCTACATAGAAACAAGGAGAGAAAATGTGTGTTGGATGGATAAACCTCTCTAGAGGCTAGTCTATCAATGTTTGTGAGAGAGATACGAAAGCGAGAGTTTTGTGTGTGTGTTAGAGAGAGACGGTAGTCGGTAGGGGATCCAAAGCAGGAGTTGTGTGTGTGTGTGTGTGTGAGGGGGGAGAGTTTTTCTTGTCAGTAAACAAATGAATAATGTTAGTTTTGGAATGCAGATGAACACGGAACGGAGATGGATAGGAGTGCGCGTATCTTTTTGCAAAATTGTCACAGTTTCCTTCGTATTCGTCAGATGGATCGGATGACCTATATTGCAGGATGGCAGGCACACCATATTCACCAACTTTGTTTTTTAGAAGAGTATAGAAATATATATAGATCGGGTGCGTGAGAGAACCCTAGAGAGAAAGACAAAGTGAAAGACGAGTGAGAGTGCGTGTGTGGCGGTGAAAAAGAAAGCTTAGGTGGCTATAGTGATACCAGAGAACGATAGAGACATGATAGATAATGAAAATCGTGTAATCTATGAAGATAGAGAGAGTGTGACATCTCTCGAGGGACACGGTGAGAGAACGTGTTTCCAAAAAAAGGAGAAGCATGTACTGAGCATGCGGTTGACATGGAGAAAGGATAATGGTAGCTACATGAAGGATCATTTGAGAGAGACCTAGAGAGAGATGGACATGAAAAAAGATTCAAATATTTAGTTGTGTGTATAGAAGATGTCAAGGTGAAAGGGATTCAAAAATTCGAATTCTTGATGATGGTACGTGTAATTCACACTCTTAGCAAAATTTATCTATCAAATATGCATACTAATTTGAATTTCCTTGCGCGTATCTTATTTAGTATATTGATATCACCGATCCATAGATTTGAGCCGAACATAAATTGGTTTCAAAATATTAATTTCAAAGTTGAACATAATTTGGTTTAAAAAACCTGAATTCAACCTTATGATTTTGAGATCATTGGATTTCTAAATCATATTTTATATATAAAGGAGCATAATTCTTTGTTGTGCTTTTGAAAGTATATACAAAAAAATGATGTATGTATATAGATTTGTATTCAAATACAAACTGGATCCTGCCCAAAAAAATAAAACAAAATAGATTCAAAGTGAGTTGGCACGGTAAACATGCACTCTTTTTCTGCAAAAAAATTGATCGAAGCAGGGAAACTCGCAGTATCCGCCAGAAACCAAAATTTGCGAGATAGAAATTACTTCCTATCCTAGACACGCAAAGCCTATCGGCTGGATTTCTATACGTTTCACTAGGGGTAGGCTTGTAATTTCACTCAAACGTGACATAACCGCCTCCGCCTCTCACCTCCCCGGATTCATACACGATGGGCGCCAAAACAAACTCTCCTCAGCCGAAATCTCCGGCGGCAAATTTTTGGTGTATGCGAGATTACCATCCTATCCCCAACAGCCCAATATTCCTGTGATGTCTTAAATTTTAAATGCGGGATACATTGGTAACTTTCCCCGCATTTGAGACAAGCGCGTCCCAAAGACATGGTTCCCCCTACCTCGCTCCCTCGATTTCCCCATTCGTACTCCTTGGGCGCCAAAACACCCTCTCCACCCCAGCCTCCTCCGTCCGCCACCCCATCCACCGCCGTCCTCCTCCACCATGCCAGAGCTAAAACCCCGATGCTGTCGTCCATTACAAGAGATCAACCTATCTCTCATCCATGGCTTCGTACTAGCAGGATCCTTGCATCCCGTCCTCTCGCTTCATCCCCGCTGTCGTTGTCAAAACCGGCGGATCTCGGGTTGGGGGTCCCGAACTATGCGTCTGAGAATTGATGTTAACAGGAGGCATGGGACACAATGTTTACCAAGGTTTAGGCCCTCTAGGTTGAGGTAAAACCCTACTTCCTACTATATTAATATGGATGAATATGTGTATAAGAGTTGATCTACCTCGAGATCGTAAAGGCTAAAGCCCTAAGTTTTAGCCTATGAGGATTGAATGATTCTATCTGAGCCTCTACGGACTAATCCCTCTGGTTTATATACACACCGGAGGGGCCTAGGGTTTGTACATATTATCTTGGAGAGGAAGGAAAATCTACACCATAGCCTAAACTTGCCATTACAGGAATTCAGGAGTCGTATCCGGATACGAGAGATGTTCTTCTATAGTAATCTTCATGGCCCACCAGTCTGGTCGACCAGGAGTTTATCCGGCCACATGAGGACCCCTCTATCCAGGACTCCCTCAGTAGCCCCTGAACCTGTCTTCGATGACGACGAGTTCGGCTTCCGTATTGTCTTCGACATTGCAAGGCGGGTTCCTCCTCCCGAATATATCTTCTGCAAATTGATGGATTGTGTTCGGCTCTGCAAGATTAGTCCAACCCATAGCCTCGAAGGCAAGGCTTTTAAAGAAAATGAATAATGTGTCTTTACTAACAAGTTTTTTTGGGTGAAATGTCACGCCCAACCTACTAACACATTGAACCATTTTATTTGGTCCTAGTTCCGTGTTTCGAGGCATATCCTCATTGACACGTCCCGTCAGAATAGAGGTCGTGCCCGGTTATTGTGGGATTCTGAATATGTGACGTGAGCACGCACGCCGCGCATTACTCACGACTGCTTTGGGAACAGGCGAGTTTTATGGCTAAGGTGGGGGGATGCTCTGTATACGCAGCGTTATAAAAGGACACCAATCCCTTTCACCAACCCCACGCCTTCCTCAAGCTCGAGCTGCCCAATCTCTTTTGACCCCCGTACTCTCATCTCCTGCGCCTGCAACTCCTTGTTCGTCAACCACTACTTCCCATCCCAGCAATGGCTGGATCCAGTGCCAGAGGCAAGTGGGAGGCTTCTACGGTCACCTAAAAGACCGTGAAGGATCTACGGAGTTCGGGGTATCTCGCCGACGACATCGCACATCGAGTCCCCCCTAAGGGCTAGGTGACTCCCGTCCCAAAGGTGGGCGAGAGGGTAGTATTCACCTCTCATTTTGTTAGGGGGCTAGGGTTTCCACTCAACCCATTCGTTCGGGGTCTTTTGTTTTTCTACATGCTAGATTTCCACGATCTAGCTCTGAACTCAATACTTCACATATCCGCATTCTTAGTGATGTTTGAAACTTTTCTCCGTGTCCCCCCACACTTCGGCCTGTGGCTTAAGACCTTCAACGTGAAGCCGAAGGTGGTGAATGGGGAAAACGCAGAGTGCGGGGGCGCTATGATTAGTAAGTTCTCGAACGCAACTTGGCCCAAAGGCTCATTCATGGAGACGAACAAAGTCTGGCAGCAGGAGAGGTTCTATATCACCGAGCCCCGCGACACCAACTGGGCGGCAGAGCCTGCATTCAGATCCGGACCCCCAGAGAGGCTAACCTCCTGGACCAAAAAGGGTCTGAACTGGGGTCCCCCACTGAGGTGACGACTCTCGTGGGCCGTGTGTTCGACATGATCTCCAAGGGGCACCTGCTTTCCTCCATGGTCCAGGTGATGCTGACCCGGCATGTTCTCCCTTGCTAAAGCCGGGATTCCTCCCTATGGGAGTTCAATCCGGCAGGAGACAAGCCGCTAAAGTATCTCTTCGGCTCTATGCATAAAGAGAGCTGGAAGAACCTCTTCAAGAGACAAGAGGAATGGCCCGAAGAGAATGAGGACGCGGTCTTCAGTACTGAAGTTTCCACCACAGAGCTAATAATGATATGTGTCGAACACTTGTCCTTTCCTATTACTTAATGATAATAGGAGTTGGAACTTTTATGCAATATACATGCTTGGACGAAGAAGGCAACCAGGATCAAGTGTCCGGCACCTCTGCCCGAAGACCCAGCATTGCCTCTACTGACGGCAATGCTGGTTCCGGCGCCGGACAAGGCGCCGACCAAGAATACCAAGAAGACGAAGGGCAAGGGGGCTGGAAACAGCCCCGTCTTGCGGGCAAGCAGTACGAGGACCTCCACATCCTTTCCTCCGATGAGGCGGTGTAAGATGAAGATGAGGAGGCGTAGGAAGAAGATGTACCTCCCGCGCAAGGCAGGGGGACGAAGAGGGGGGCCGTTGCTGACGTGAGCGCGGCCGTGCCCAGGAGGAAGAGGAAGCTGAAGCTCGGAGACAGTTCGGATTTGTCCGAACACAGCTTCGTGGTGAAGCCCAGGGTAAAACCCCTGCCCGAATTGTAAGTCTGTCTGAATTGACTATTGCACCTTTGTTTATTCAATATATATGATACCTACTTAACATTTTTCTCCTGCTAACCTAGAGCCCTCCCGGTGGAGACCCCGATGTTACATCATCGGAGGGGAACTCTCTGGCGCATGGGGAGACGGAGAGTGACCCGCCAGTCCGGGCTCCATCGCCCGTAATCTGCGGGGACACCGAAATGTCGTACCAACAAATTATCTCCGCCCAAGGAAATGAGGGCGGGGCAGCAGATAGCGCGGCTGAGGGTAATACCTCAACGACCACTAACCATGGGGAAACGGCCCCCATGGAGACCGAAGATGTGGGGCCCGAATAGTCTGGGGTCCCACCGAACACCGTTTCGGAGCCTAGCGCGGCTCCGCGGGTTGAAGATCCCGCTCCTCAAGCGGAGGAGGATACGGCGTCGCCCGGAGTTAATCCGGAGGTGCCAAATTCTATGAAGGGAGCAATGCAAGGTGCTCTTGTCATTGAAGAACACCGCACCGTGATGGGTGCGGTGATGAAGAAGATTCAGTCCGTCAAGGGCAGACTGGATGAAGCGTTCAACTGCCTTTTAACAGGTTTGAGGTAAGCCATGTAATGCTTTTTAAGAATTTTTTGTTTTATGTGCACATATATAGCCAGTAGCCCCTGATGCTTTGTGTGATTCTGAAAAAAAATCGGACGAAGTATCCATAGAGTAGCATACTTACAGAGCCGACCTGTTGTGCAGGCTTCTTTAGTTAGGGCGATTACGCGAGACGCAGAGGTCGCCGAACTAAATCAGAACCTCGAGGTGGCCAATGCGGACCTCGACCGCATTAACCGATGTTTTGATTAAACATAAGGTATGCAGATTTTTTTAAATGTCAATAAGACTTAAATTATTAAGTATGAGTACAAACTCTAATATTGTATTCTGTATTACACAGTTGGCGTCGCTGAGCTCGAGGCCCTCAAGGGCGAGGTTGCCAGGGCCAAGGAGGAGGCCAAGGCAAACAAGGTGGCCGCTGATAAAGCGGTTGCCGATTCAGAGGCCGAAAAGGCGGAGTGCGAGAAGCACAAGTCTCGGGTGTCCGAAGTCGAGGTCGAGCATCAAGATGCCATCCGTAAGTGTGAGGCATCGGAGAAGACGGCTTCAGAACAGGCGACCGAGCTGTCTGCGACAGTAAAATCTGCCCAGGACGCGCGAGGCGAGGCGCGCAGGCACGACATATATCATCTGGTAAGATATTTCTCTTACAGAGCATATTCGGAGGGCGGAAGTATATTGGGTTTACACGATTGTGGAGTTCTCCGGGAATGTTTGCTAATCTTCCAAGGAGCAGCGCAGACGCCGCCCAGAATTTTCGTGCCCTGGAGGGGAACAACACGGAGAAGTTGTTTTGGTCGCAGTTCGATGCGCCAAAACATCTGATGCCCCTCAGCGACCAGATGAAGCAGCTGGTCGAGCTGCACAATATAGCAAGTTCGGCCATGAAGGACATGATAGTCTGGCTATGGCCCGCTGAGCCAATCCCAACTAGTTACTTCGGGTTGGTGAAGCGTCTATCGAGGCGAGTCCGCGGGTTGATGCTTTAACGTGGTCGGCTTGCATAGAAGGGGCTCAGATGGCCTTTGTGCGCGTCAAAGTGCACTGGGCGAAGATGAACGCACTGCATATAGAACTGCAGGCCCGCCCGCAGGCAAGGAGCACCGCAAACCAGAGAAGTACTTCGAGGACGTCATCGAGGGCGCCCGCCTTGTAGAAGGTCAGTGTTCAGAAGATGTTGTTTTCGATTAATTGTATCCGGATAAAAAGACTATGCTTGTGAATCCAGTGTATATAACTTTTGCGCTATTTATCATATCAGCGTCTTTTTTTCTCCTGTGTGACTGTTTATCTTAAATCTAAAAGTTTCCACTCGTCGGCTTCAGCCCCCAGGTACATAGTACTGGGGTGTTCGGTCAGATGCAAATACACACTTTATCCAATGTCTTGGTCCGTATAGGAGGTGTATGAGGAGCGAACCAGGCAATCAGACTATGCAGCGTTATTTCTTTCACTTAGTCTTAGGAGTTTGACAAGTGGGGCCAGGTACTAGCCCCTAGTGCGGATGAAGTATCCGGTTGCACTTGGCTGGGCGGAAAAACCAACCCTTCGTATAACATGGGGTAGATCTCTATCGATCGTAGTATAAAACTAAGTCACCGGATTGCGGACCAGGTTCTTGCTTATCATGACAGTCAGTTTTCGGCTTTCTCTACTGAGGTACTTGACCGGACTAGCCAGAAGTACTATCACAGTAGTTCTCCCTTTACACCCTAGCCGAACAATCGGGGACGTAGGGGTAAGCAGAGGAGCCGGGGAACCCAACTATTGACTGAAGTCATGATTTGGAACTGATGCATATAATGCAGATATCTAGGACACCAAATAGTCCCTATAGGTGTTCGGTCTTTTCAACTTATACCAGGACTGAAGACAGCCCCTGGTAATGAACCTTCATTGACAAGGAACATTTGGCAATCTAATGCGAGAAGAGAACATTCCATGGTGAGTGAATAAGATTATGTAGATGATATGAGTAAAATCGTTCTATTAATATCCCTCTATAGTACAGCGAGCCGCAAACTTTACACATAATGCCGACGACCTTTTTGGACCTTTTTTGCGAGCTTCAACGCCCGGTATCACTCCTTTAAAGGTTGTGCTGCTTGGCCTGATTCTTGATGGGTTGATCCCCATCTTGTGGATAGTGTCCTCATATATCGGATTGAGACTACTGCCGCCGTCCATAAGGACTCGGGTTAGATGGTATCCATCTATTATTGGGTCGAGCACTAAGGCAGCCGAACCCCCGTGCCGAATACTAGTCGGATGATCCCTGCGATCGAAACTGATCGGACAGGCTGACCATAGGTTAAATTTTGGGGCGACAGGCTCAACGGCATAGACGTCGTGGAGTGCGCGTTTGCGCTCCCTTTTTGGGATAGGAGTGGCATATATCATGTTCACTATTTTGACCTGCGGTGGAAATTTCTTCTGTCCCCCAATATTCGGCTGGCGAGGTTCATCCTCGTCTTCACTCTGAGGCTCCTCCCCCTTGTGTTCGGCATTTAACTTGCCAGCCTACTTGAAAACCCAACATTTACGGTTGGTGTGATTGGTAGGTTTTTCTGGGGTGCCATGGAATTGGCAGTGCCTATCTAATATTCTGTCCAAACTCGATGGATCGTCAGGAGCCGCTGAATCCGTCGTTGAACGCTATATCATCTGGGCTTCCAGGATTGTTTCGACGCTTGTTTTTATTGCGCCATGGCTTTCCATTGCCGTCCCTGACTTCAAATGTTCCAGGCTCGCTGGTTCTGCTACGAGCTAACCAACTATCCTCACCCGCGCAAAAGCGAGTCATGAGTGTAGTTAGGGCTGCCATTGTCCTCGGCTTTTCCTGTCCAAGGTGTCTAGCTAGCCACTCGTCCCGGATACTATGCTTGAATGCCGCTAAGGCTTCGGCATCTGGACAGTCGACGATCTGGTTCTTCTTAGTGAGAAACCGGTTCCAAAGTTTACCGGGCTGACTCCCCGGGTTGTTGTATGATGTGACTTAAATCGTTAGCGTCCGGGGGCCGGACATAAGTCCCTTGAAAATTGGCCCGAAAAGCGTCCTAAAGTTCTTCCCAACTCCCAATGGAGTTTTCAAGAAGACTGTTTAGCCAGTGCCGAGCTGGTGCTTTCAGCTTGTGGGGTAAATATTTGATGGCATGGAGATTATCTCCTCGAGCCATGTGAATGTGAAGAATTAAATCTTCTATCCAGACGGCAGGATCCGTCGTTCCGTTGTACACTTCGATGTTCACGGGTTTAAACCCTTCTGGGAAGTCATGGCCCAGTACCTCATCGGTAAAGCATAGAGGTAGTGAAGCTCCTCTGTATCTTGCTATATCGTGGCGTATGTCCGATGGTTGTGGTGTTCGGTATTGACCCCGAACTGGTATATCACCGGCGAGATTGGCTTGATAGCCGTCATCCCGTGCAGGGGCTCAATCTCTGGGTCCAAATATAGACCTGGTCTAGCTAGCTTTTTTTGTTTAGGTCATCACGCAGATCATGCTTTCGGACTTGAGCTGTATCCTCCTTTCCTTTATGGAGTGGGGGCTTGTTTATGCCAGTGCTAGCGGCTGTGTCCCGTCCACAAGGTGGTCGGTCCGGCTTGTCGGCGGTGTTATATTTCGGTGGGACGGGCGCAATAGCCTCGTCGTCAAATTCGGGCAGCAGGTTGCGCTTGGGATAGCCCTTGGTTTGGCCATTAAAGCCATGTCTCTGTTCGGCATCTAGCACCTCATTCCATATATCATTGAGCGTGTCTTGTGCAGCTCGAAGCTGTCTCTGCTGCTTTTTAAAGCGCTGTGTGGTGGCTATAAGCCACCGATGGAAGCGTTTTTGTTCGGAGGGTTCTTCTAGGACGGTATATTCGTCGTCATCCAGGCTAACCTCTTCTTCGGAGATCGGTTCATAGTCACTTTCTTCGGCATCGCTGTCATGGGACTGCGGCTTCAGACTCTGTTCGCCGTCCTGTCGCTCCTCCCGCTCTAACGCTGGGTCTGCAGGATCTTCATTGTTCTGGAATATCACCGTCATTAGTTGCGGTGTTAATGTCCATTCCTTTACGGGATTCTGCTCTGCGTTTTGGGCGCCGACTCTTGTGAGGTTCTTCGGAAGGTTTATCCTCTATTGGATTCTTTTCACCGTTGCCTTGTGCCTCTTTGTGTGTGTCCACCATATATACGTCTTATGAAGACGTAGCTCTCCACCGCCCTGTTATGGGCCTGCTTTGATCTATATCTGTTTCGGCTTCAAGGTCCATCGCGTCGAAGTCTTCTGAAGCGTAGTATAGTAGATCGGTTAGATCTTCAACCGTGGCTACCAAGTGGGTGGTGGATGGGGAACGAAATTCTTCATCCCCTTGGGTATAGCGCAGCTGTTCGTCAGCCTCCTGTTCAAAAAGGATATAGTGCGGCTGTGTATTCTTGTCCAAGGAGAGTGATCTCAACGACCTTAACATGTTGCCAAGTGGTGAGTGCTGGAAAATATCTGTAGCACAGAATTCGGCAATAGGCGCGGGATTAGATTTGAGGGGCGCAGTTACGCGCAGTTCAGAATTAGATACCGGAGCTAATTCCGGGGTTCCGGTAACACAAACCCCATTAGTTGGGTCCGTGTGCGGCTCCATCACCTTAGAGTCTGCGGCTCCCATGGTGGGGTTGAGTTTCCCATCTTCGGGTGGCGTGATGCGTTCTGGATCTAGGGCCAGAACTGTTGTAGGTGCTATTTCCTGATCCGATGACAAAGCTAAGTCATGATCATCGTGGTGGCAGAGAGGGGTCACCGCTGGCTTGAATCCGGCAAAGATCAAGTCTATGCGGACATCGGCAGTGTAATTCATGCTACGAAATCTGACATGATGGCCAGGGGCGTAGCTCTCGATCTGCTCAAGGTGGCCTTCAGCGTTGGCCCGAAGAACAAAGCCGCCGAACATGAAGAGTTGGCCGGGAGGGGATATCCCCTCGACGTCGCCGTTGCAATTGACGGCGTGATCCATCAAACCTTTCGTCGATGACATAGTGGAACTCTCAATGAATGCACCAATGTCAGTGTCAAAACCGGCGGATCTCGGGTAGGGGGTCCCGAACTATGTGTCCGAGGATTGATGTTAACAGGAGGCTAGGGACACGATGTTTACCCAGGTTCAGGCCCTCTCGATCGAGGTAAAACCCTACTTCTTGCTATATTAATATGGATGAATATGTGTACAAGAGAGTATCTACCTCGAGATCGTAAACGCTAAAACCCTAAGTTTTAGCCTACGAGGATTGAATGATTCTATCTTAGCCTCTACAGACTAAACCCTCCGGTTTACATACACACTGGAGGTTCCTAGGGTTTGTACATATTATCTTGCAGAGGAAAGAAAATCTATGCCCGAGCCTAAACTTGCCATTACAGGAATTCAGAAATCCTATCCGATACGAGAGATGATCTTCTATAGTAATCTTCATGGCCCACCAGTCCGGCCCACCAGGAGTTTGTCCGGCCACATGAGGACCCCTCTATCCAGGACTCCCTCACCCGCAACTGTCCACCTTGTTGGCGCTGCTCCTACGACCGTCCCATCCACCGCACCGGGATATTCCCCCCACCGGCACAGTCTTCCCTCCTACATCTGCTTCCACGCCGCCGACAGCCATCACTACCGCGTCACCGCCAAATTCTCAGCAAATGCATACACGGCTCCACACCAGAGGGGGTACTCTTTCGTATCTTCTCAACTTATTTATTGCAGCTGCTTTACACTGATTTCTTGTCCACTACTTAGGATCTTATTATTAGTTGCTTGGTTGCGAAGTTGCCTTTTCCGGTTTGCACCTTCAGATCCGCCATGGCATGGTCAACACTATACTTGCAATACTTATGGTTTTCCCCTTTTATATTCCACACTAGCTAAACAACGGCATATCGGGGCGGTTTAGGGGAGGGCGGGGGGTTGGGGACGGTGGTTCGACCGGCGGCCTGTGCTGTGTTCCGCAAGGGAAGAATCAGAGGGGAGGAACAAGAAGGGTTAGGAGACGTATGATCTTCATCCAACCTACTGAATTGGTCGACTGACCCAAATGACGAAAGTCATGCGACTTGCATGCAGACATTCCTTTATATTCAGTACCATCATCATAGCTGCTCACCACTACTCCTCAATCCATCAAGCTAAACAACGTGCCACTAATAATTCCAAACTTGTTGCTCAAATTCGAATCTGATTTGATGATGATATTACTAAAACAAATAATTTTTAATTGGTTAACTGATGTTCCCAATTTACTTTTGAAAAGCACGTGCGCCACATATAGAGAGACAACAGGGAGTTACATTCTTAATGTGCTCTGGTTCATCATGTGTGGGCACTGCACAACAACCATTTTATTATCCTAAATCTGCTTAGCTTGTTCCTTTTCTGTTCTTCTTTAATAAGCACTCTCTCCGTTCTTAAATACAAGTCTTTTATAGATTCCACCATGGACTACATACGGAGCAAAATGAGTGAATTTACACTCTAAAATGTATGTGTATACATCTGTATGTGATCCATGTTGGAAATCTCTACAAAGACTTATATTTTGGAATAGAGGGAGTATAATAGTATAGTACAGTATGTTCCTTGCTGTGAATAGGAGCAGGGACATTTACAGTGTATAGGTCTATTCGGTCGGTTGGGATGGACACTTTCAACTCTTTGGGCCTCTTTGATTCGTAGGATTTTGTAAACATAGGAACATGAATTGTAATGGCCTGACCACTTGAATCCTATAAGATTAGCAAGAAAATGCAGAGAGTTGTGTCGCCTTTGAGAATTACACTGATATTAACAATACCGCACCTTCAGTTGAAGAGAGTTGTTTTCCGAAGCCTTTCTAGTCGTACCGGCAATAGTAGCCCACATTTTCCAGCAAGTTCCGCTTTCCTGATTTTACTTGTGATGCTTACGATTTTCCCGTTATATCTACACTATGATTTGTGTTGGTGCATTGTGTCGCACTAGCAGCAGTCCACTCTTGAAGCTAAACAACACACCAATCATAAGTCCAAAGCTTACTTCTTCAAATATGAATTGTGATATGATATTGATATTAGTTAACATACACACATTTAATTGGTCAGCTAATGCTCCCACTTGATTTTCCAAATGCACGTGGCCACATATAGAGAGACAACATGGAATTGTATTTCTTTGGGCGCCGTATTTCATCATGACTGGGCAACCAACATTGTATAGAAAGAAGCAGAATCTCAATAATATGCTTCCTCTTCTGTTCCTTAGCATGTTCCTATATTGTTATTCTTTATTTATTAAGTATAGTATGTTCCTTGTGAGGTAGGGGAGCAAGGACATCTTCATTCAACAGCTGATAGAGCTGGCATGTAGGTGATTGATAGGCTTTCAATTAGTAGCACCCATACAACACCATATGTTCCAGCCAGTTCCACTTTCCCGATTTATTTATGCTGGGTATAGTGTACCCCTTTTATCTACACTACGATCTTCCTAGTTGCAATGTGCTCTTGTTATCATGGTTTGGCAATACACTTACTATAGAGTATATTATGAACCTATCATCTGCGGACTATCCTTACTTCTAGAGCTCCCAACAGGGAGCCTATTTTTTGTGTACTTGTGGTAGATTATATTAATGCACACACCATATTACATCACACATGGGCTCTCCCATCAGAATTCAGTGATAACAGATAAGGGTTTACAGGGAGCTCTTATTATATTAGAATATCATCTGCATTACAAATATAATCACACTACTATTTATGTTTTCATGCTTCTCAGATATTGCACGTAATCACAATTAATATGAGAATGCATGCAGCAGAAGAATATTACGGAACAGTGCAATGATTAACCAACTTGGCACCAAGCCATTAAGTTCCATCCTAGATGCACACTACTGGGGAAAACCATAGCAGTAGCGCCTGTTTAAATCCTATCAGTAGCGTGGGGTGATGCGCTACTACTAAGGCGCTACAGCTAAAGGTTAGCAGTAGCGTGGGTTGGACCGCGGTAATGCTATATCGACTTAGTAGCAGCGCTTTGTAGTATGAGCGCTACTGGTAATTAGTAGTAGTGCTTCTCCTAGAACGCGCTACTACTATTATTCCATACTTCTTTTTTGTTTCATGTTGTATTCATACACCTTTATACAAGTTTTCATACAGCAGCAATTTAGAGAATTATTTTACATCATAATGAGTTATTACATCACTTGGAGAAAGAACCGTGGACTAGTTTCAAGTGGATGGACATCCACTTGAAACTAATCCGCGGTTCTTTCAACCAATGATATAATATATCATCATCATCATGATATCATTAAAAACTTACCATCATAATACATCATTGTCATATAACACCTCCTCATGATCATCGTTTTCATCAATGAAACATCACATACAAGTTGGTCACTAGACATAATCACGACTACTCATCATCATCAACTCTCATAAACATATTGTACCTCATAGGACCTACTACATTATCTTAGGACCTACTACCTTAGCACATAATCATGAGTATTAGCTAGGACCTAGTACCTTCTCCTAGGTAAAATAGCATAAAACAAGATAGCCCCTGACTCTCCATTATGGAGAATGGAGATTATCCTGTCTCCAATTCATGCCTTTTGCACAATCTTGCTTCCAAGAACCTCCTTACGACTATCCATACATTTTTCCATTCTTTGATTACCATGTGTTCACCGGTTTTGGAAATCCGATATGGACAGGTGAGACTCGTAGGATGACCTGGCTGTATGTTCAAAACATCAAGCCGACCATTCTGATACATGAAATGAGGCACACAGTCCATTGGGATTTTCTGTTCAAAAACATAGTAATAACTTCGTAGTTAGCAATGTAGTTCAGTTTTAGAAGTAATAGCTTCGTAGCACACAATCCATTGGGATTTTCTGTTGAAAAACATAGTAATAACTTCGTAGTTAAAAATAAATTAGTTGTATTAATTCAACTAGTTCTTACTAAAACTAAACTAGTTCAACAAGTTCATTAATTTACTTACTAATTATTGTAAACACTTACTAAAAATAGTTAAAAAATTACATTATACAATAGTAAAAAACTACAGTGAAAAATAGAAAAAAAAAGATGGGGTCGGGGGAGACGGTGGCACCGAGCCACGGCGAGGCAGGGTCGGGGGAGACGGCGCGGCGAGGCGGGGTCGGGGGAGACGGCGGCGAGGCTAGTCGAGGGATACGGTGGCGGAGAGTGAGGGCAGGGGCTCCGGCAATGTCGAGGAGGAGGAGGCACAAGCGCGCCGCGACATCGAGGGCAGACTCCGGTGGAGAGCGTGGGCAGGGGCTCCGGCGAGGGCGAGGGCAGGGGCTCCAGCAGAGGCGACGAGGGGGAGAAGAGAGAGTGGGGAATTGGAGGAGGAAGCAGAGGAGGGAAGCCCACGCGGGGGGTTAGGTCAAAATAGCTTTAGCAGTAGCGCGGGGAACAAAAATGCGCTGCTGCTAAAATCCGTAGCAGTAGCGCGCTCCTCACAAACCCGCTACGGCTAAGCTAGGCCCGTCCTGTGGACAAGTTCAAACTTAGCAGTAGCCCCCTGCCCTAAAAGTGTGCTGCTACTAATTTTATAGCAGCTGCGCGGTTTGTAGAAGGGTGCTGCTACTATACCTAGCATGTCGGCAACGGTCTGGCAATTATAGTAGTAGCGCGTTTTATTCCTGTCGCGCTACTGCTAAGTGGATAGCAATAGCGCCCTTCATGTCAACGCGCTACTGCTAAGTAGCAGTAGCGCCTCATTTCAATACGCGCTACTGGTAAGATTCAGTGTATAAGGTTTTCCCTAGTAGTGGCAATGAAACTCATACTCTCCCACTTGTAGATTCTTGTTCAGTATATGATCCTAATAAATGTTCCGACCTCAAGGAGTCAAAGGCAGATGGCATATCTGTCGGATCTAGGGTTCCGAAAAAACCCTTAAGGTTCGAACAGGGGGGTGCGCACGAAGATCTCTCCTTCCGCCCTAGATCGTCTACTAAACAGCCCTAAGCCTAGCTCGTCAGATCAGATGAACAAGAGACACAAGATTTATACTGGTTCGGGCCACCGTTGTGGTGTAACACCATAATCCAGTGTGGTGTGGTGGATTTCCTTGTAGGCAGAGGAAGAACTAGTACATGGATGAACTGCCTCCTGAGGAGAGGTGTTCTTGAGCTCGAGTGAGCTTGTGGTGTGTGTGAGGTCTCAATGATCCGATCCACTCGGGATGAGATCGGCTCAAGATGTTCTGAGATTCTCCCCCCTCCCAATGGTGGTGGCTAGTCCTATTTATAGTGCCTCGGGTCGTCTTCCCAAATATTGAGCGGGAAGGGATCCCACAACGGCCAAATTTGAAGGGGACAGCTTATACAAGCTATCCTGACAAAAGGTGGTCTTCGCTGCCAAATGCTCTGGTGGTGACACCGCTGTGGGCTCCGCGATGACATATGTCTTGCCGTCCTGCTGGTCTTGTTCTCGTTGCACCGAGATGGAAACCTTTGGCTGGCGCCTTGGGACTCCGCACCGGCACCTGCTCCTTTAGCACCGAAGAGGAAACTGGCAGTCTACGCCCGCTGGCACCCGCCTGGCTTTGGTCGTCACTGCTCACGTCATGAGGACCTCGTGAGGCGCCCCTCGCCTCGATATCTCTGATCCTCACGAGCCGGCCTGGTGAGGCCGCTCCAGGGGATGCCATGTGTTTTCCGCCTTGCGAGGCTTGGACCCTCGCGAGGGTCTTGAGTGGTTGTTGAAGACGCCGGGCCATACCAGGCCGCCTTATGACCCATGCTCTGGGCCGCAGGCAGGCAAGTCTGGGTACCCCCGTTCCTAGAATGCCGACAGTAGCCCCCGGGCCCATGGCGTGCTCGGGATTGGCTTCGCGGCAAAGGCAAGGGCCAAGTGTGGAGCGCCTCGGGCCCCAAAGACTGTGGTTCTGACTGACGAGTGGCGATTGACGGGACATGGGCGTCTCCACTTCCCCACGCAACCTCGGCGGCTGCGCGACTTGACAAGTCCCTACATGCACAACAAATCATCATTACCTATGATTTCGGGGCCGGCGGTTGTCCTTCTCCTGGCCATAAATTCGGCGGCGAGTGGGGCCCCCGCCGCCCATCTTCTTCCTTCGTTCCTCCCGCCTCTTCTTCCTTGTGCTGTGCTCGATCGTGCTGCTCATGGCGCAGATCCGACGATTCTCCACCGCCGAGAAGGGGAAGACTCCTCGCGAGGAGCCAGTGGTACTTTCCCCGAGGAAGAGGCCGCTCCATCCTCATGGCACCTCCTTGAAGCCGGAAGTGACGAGGCCTTGGCACGAGCGTCCACCCCCTGGCTATCTATCGCCCCTTTACGCCAAGGCACCGGGCCATGGTGAGGGAGCTGGCGCTCAGCGCCGCCCACGCCGTGGCCGTAACGATCGTGCGGTTTTGGTGCGCTCTGCTATCCCGAGAGCTCACGCCGGTGGCTCCTCCCGCGAGTTCGTGGTGTGGGCAGCGATGCCTCCTGGGTCTTGGATTCGCCTCCCGCCATTCTTCGCTGCGGAGGTGCCGTCGAGGGGGCCGCTCGGGCTGTGGTTGCGACACGCAGAGTGCCGGGCCCTGGCGACGAGGGCGGAGGTTGAGGTCGTCTCCTCAGGCAAGGGCTTCATGACTCGCGGATGGGGCGAGGTCGCCCGCGCTTGCCGCTCGGAAGGCGCCCTCGCCATCCACTTCGAGTTCGACGGCATCTCCGTGCTGCACTTCAAGGTGTTCGATGAGGAAGGACGCCGCCTGGAATGTTGCCCCGGAAGGGGCCACCAAGAGTATGCCGCTGGTGACGCGCCAGTCGACGATCCCGCCACTAGCTTTTCTAGCTACAGCGATGTCCTCCAGAGGTCTAGCGTCTCTTCTGAGTCTGCCAAGTCCCTGGAGACAAGCGACGACAGCTACGCGCCCCCGAGCTCACAGCATGCCCGAAACGCATCGGGCTCGCGAGCACGTCACGGTTGGTGACCCGCATAGGGTCGGAGGTGGCCCGCTATTGATTGCCTCAGATATGGCGGCCGTAGTTGGGATCCCTTGAAGCCAACCCCACGGGGGTGTGGAAAGAACTTGTAATGCTTTTGCTTCTATCTTGCTATTTCGCCAACGCACTATGTTCGCGAGCCCCGTTTCAGCAATATCACTGCCTTTTTTACCCTTTCTGTTGCATAGTGCTCTACACTGACAGGCCCCAGTCCCAAGGCAAGCTGCAGCCGTCGCTGGTATGCCAGGTCGTGATGCCGTGATAAAGGCCAGGAGGTGAGCTGCCCGAGGTCCGGTAAGAGCTCGTGAGGCACGATGCTCAAGAGGCCCCCCTTGGCATGCAAGCGGCTTCCGAAGGCTAAGAAAGTGAGGCAACATTGCTGAAACGTTGCTACCGAACCCTGCTGGGAGAGCGTGGCTGGGGCATCGAGGGATTAATGACTTACCTTGGCCATCGCGGGGTGGATCGCCATACAGCGTGCCTGGCTCATTCATTAGGCTGAGATTTCGTGATTCCCTCATGCTAGCCCTGGGGTTCTGCGTAGGCAGGGCCCGGCCCGCGCGTACCTCAGCCACTGCTGGCCTTGACCAAAAACCAGGACAAGACCAGGGAGTGAGGGGCTACGAGACCAGTTAGGCTCCTGAGTCGTGATGCTCAGGAGTCCCCCTTGATGTTCGAACGGACCCGAAGGAAAGGAATGGTGGACTCTGGCCTTGATGTTCTGCGTCGGCAGGGCCCGGCCCGCGCGTTCCTCAGTCACCGCTGGCCTTGACCGGAAACCAGGACAAGATCAGGGAGTGAGGGCTACAGGACCAGTTAGGCCCTTGGGTTGCGATGCCCAAGGGTCCCCCTTGACGTACGAACAGACCCAAGCTCTCTGAACCGACTCCCCCTCGTCTCGTGCTTCTTGATGCTCTGCCTCGACCCTCGAGCGAAGCTCAGCCGCTGTTGGTATGCCAAGTCGCAATGTCGTGGTCAAGGCCAAGGGGTGACGGTTGGAGAGTCAGTAAGAGCCCCTGAGATGTGATGCTCAGGGACCCCCCCTTTAACGCGCAAGCGAACCACGTGAGGAGGGGAGACCGGTGGGACTGCCTGTCGCCGTGCTCCTGAGACTCCAGTGGGTTAGCCTGCAGCAGAACAACTTAGGGTCGCGCCTGTCAGTGTCAAAACTGGCGGATCTCAGGTAGGGGGTCCCAAACTGTGCGACTAAGGTCGATGGTTATAGGAGACTGGGGACACGATGTTTACCCAGGTTCGGGCCCTCTCTATGGAGGTAATACCCTACTTCCTACTTGATTGATCTTGATGAATATTAGTATTACAAGAGTTGATCTACCACGAGATCGTAATGGCTAAACCCTAGAAGCCTTGCCTATATGACAATGGTAATGTGTGTGTCCTCTCCGGACTACTCCATCCGGTTTATATAGACAATGGGGGATCTAGGGTTACATGGAGTCGGTTACATAAGAAGGAATCTTCATAGTCGGTCGCAAAACTTGCCTTCCACGCCAAGGAGAGTCCAATCCGGACACGGGTACAGTCTTCGGCCTTCATGCCTTCACAGCCCACCAGTCCGGCCCATGGATAACAGGCCGGATGCCCGAGGATCCCTTAGTCCAGGACTCCCTCAGTAGCCCCTAAACCTGGCTTCAATGATGAGGATTTCGGTGCGCAAATTGTCTTCAGCATTGCAAGGCGGATTCCCTTTTTTCCGAACTCCAAGATAGACTTCGGACGCGATGATAGTATCCAGACCTGTCGAACACACCATACAAAACAACAGAAAGAATATGATTTTGCACGAGTCCAATCCGTTGACAAATTTTTGTTGCATGACATCACGTCCGACCGGTCATAATTCCGGACCGCTTTGTGCTCGACGCTCCACATCCCGAGACGCGGTCACCATTGGCATGTCTTATAAAAGCAGAGATCGTGTCCCCTTATCGCGGGATTCTCATCAATGCGGGCATGGGTAACCCAACCGTGTTGTTTACACATGCCTTGGGAATAGGCGAATTCTGAGGCGAGTGAGGAGGCATTCAATATTTGTTGCCTTTATAAGGGGATAAGGACTCCCTCTTCCTCTCCCACGCCTTCTCTCTATCTCTGCCCTAACAATCTCGAGCTCCTACGCCCAAGTTCTCATCTCCTTTCCACTCGAGCTAGCACTCCACCATGTCCGGATCCGAATGTCACATCCCTAGTTTGTCTTGCACTTGGGTTGGTCTTCCTTGAGCATCATGTTTAAATTTCGTTAAACTTGATTTGGGGATGTTCAAACCCTAGCACCTTGAAATCCAAATAGGTCCAGCTTTAAAAATTTGCATTCAATAAACCCAAAATGCCTTCATCAATGTTTGTTAATTTTGGCAAGGCTTTGAGACCAAACCAAAATTTAGGAACATTTTTAAGGATTAATTTTTGGGACTTTGAATTTAAATCATTAGCTATTTGAATTTGAATTATATTCATATAATTAGAATATAACTTCAAATACCCCTGAAATGTTTTGCGAGCTTCTGGAAAAGTCCATCTAGCAAAATAAAAATATTCAGAGGAGTTTTTGGCATTGTTTGAAATTGTTTAATTTCAAAACAGTGGCAAAAGATATTAAAAAAAAAAGAAAACAGAAGATAAAATAGAAAACAGAAACAGAATTAGAAAAAAAAGAGAAGGACTACCTGGCCTTACCTGTGGCCCAGCTGGCAGCCCAGCCCACCACCACACCCCCTCTGTCGTCTTCTCCCCCTCGCCCCAAAGCAGTTGCGTGCCCGGCATGCCGCAGCCATGCCACAACCTCCTCCCTGCCTATCTGCCTCTCCCCGGCCCCTCTAGCGACGCCAGGAGATGGCCCGGAGCCACCTCGACCTCTCCCCTCTCTCGCAGCACCCCCTCCCTTCCTCTAGCTCTCGTTTTGGCGGACACCGAAAGCAACCGCCGGCCGCCGTAGCCCGCACGCACAGCCATCGCCGTCGCCTCGACGCGTTTCCATGTCTAGGAGCTCCGCCGTCGCCCTCTTCGCCGTCTACAGCAAGTTGTTCGACGCCGGGAGCCCCACAAGGACGCCATCAACCTATTCTTCAACCTTCTGCCCCCCAGATCGCCGGAGATGCTCCGTCGTCATCCGTGCCTCCCCGCGCTCGCCGTTTGTTCCCCTGGAACCTCTGTGAGCCCCACTTACCCCTCCCCCTAACGTCGTTGTTCCGTTCAACCTCTAGCTAGCGCTGCCGCCATGGTCGAGCTCCGCCGCCGCCTGCCTTGTCTTGTGCCACCTTGCAGCCTGTGTCCGTCGTTGCTGAGCATGGGAACGAGTTCCTCGTGCTTCCAGGAGGCCGCCCATCTCTTTTCTTAGCTCGCCCGCGCCCCGTAGCACCGCTGCCCGCATGTGCCCGAGCGCCGCCGCCGCCCACTTGGACGTTGGCGACGCTATAGCCCTCCCCTGCAGCTGCCACTAGCACCACCCGACGCGCCTCTCTGCGGGCTTTCGAAAGAGCCTAGCCGCGCTTCGAACGGCCGACGGAATCGGCCGGCCGGAGCACCTCCGCCGTCGGCTATGGTCACCCGCGGCTAACCACCGACGTGACCGGCCATTAGGGCCTAAGCACCCTACTAACTACCCCCTGGAGTCAATGACAGCTGGGTCCCACCGCCTAACTAACCGGCTAACTAAAATAGTTTAAGTCTAAATCTAATTGCTGTGGGCCCACGTGTCAGTTTGACTTTGCTGATCTGTCCGTTGACCTGACCCCACCTGTTTGTGACCCGAGGCAACACTGGGTCACTGACCAGTGGGCCCCGCTGGTCAGGTTTGACCTGGTCCAACCCTGTTGACTCGATGACGTCAGCATGATGAAGTGTTGACGTCATAAATATTTTCTGGATATTTGATAAATCAGAAATGATTTATTTATTTTCAGAAAATAGCCAAAACTTCTAAAAATCATAGAAAATAATCTATAACTCCAATGAAAATAATTTATCTATGAAAAATGATCAGAAAAATTCAAGGAATCTGTTTATGGCATTTTCATGCATGTTAGAACAACTTATGGCTGCTGTTTAGGTCAAATCAATTAAATGGCATTTAAATAATCACATATGGAGTTTCAATTTGAATCTTGGATTCAAACCAACTTCATTGAATTGCGTTGCTAGTTGCCTTAGCTCAATCCATAGCATATTGCCATGTCATGTTCATGCATCATATTGTTGCATTGCATTGATTGTGTTCTTTCTCTGTTTGTCGGTTTTGTCCCCTCTCAGTAGACGACGTTCCGACGATGAATTCGATGACACCAATGAAGACTCATTGATATCTTCAGAAGTGCCAGGCAAGCAAAACCCCATTGAGCATTCTGATACAATCCCACTCTCTCGCTTTTGCTCTCTTTTAATGCATTAGGACAACAACGCTTCAACTGTTACCTGCTGCGGTAGTTGAACCCCTTTCCACTGCATGACCTGTCATTGCCACAGTAAATAGTTGAAACCCACTAGTATGAGTAGGAGTTGTTTGAGCCATGTTGTGCCTACTCATTCATGCCTTCTGGTTATGCCTGCTATTGCTTAGAGTTGTGTCAGGTATGATTCATCGGGGATGAATTGGAATGGTGATGAACATGTCCTAATGTGTGTGAGCTAAGTGTGTGAACACGATTTGGTAAAGGTACCGATGAGAGGCCATGTAGGAGTACATGGTGGGTTGTCTCATTGCAGCCGTCCTCAGGAACTGAGTTCTGTGTTGGTTGATCCATGACCAGTTACTACCATGCATTGGGCCCAAAACCAATGGACCCTCTCGACTTATTTACTGCCCTTGTTCTCTGTCCAGGAGTTGCAACTAGTTTCTGGTATTTGTAGTTTACTGGAGGTCGTGCGCAGCGCTGACCCTCGGGGTGTGCTGTGACGCGGCAGGTACGTGGCACGGTGTACCGATCGCCCGTTTGGTGATGCGGGAACCCTGTACACATCGTTTGGGGCCGTGAGCGACACCCCGGCCGGATCTCCGCACGGATGGAACCCAAATAGGCGATAAACCTGGACGAGAGACTTGTGTGGTTAGTCAGGTCGTGGCCGACACCCTCGCTGGGCCTTCGCTTGAAGGTTGCCGAGTACATGTCGTGTAAACGGCGGTAAGTGGTGAGAGCGTGTGTGAAGAAGTACAGCCCTGCAGGGTTATATATATAATCTATTCGAATAGCCGTGTCCGCGGAAATGGACTTCTGGGTTACCTCTACAGTTCATAGACAAGTGAAAGTGGATACTCTAAAACACGCAAGATAAGCATGAGTGCTATGGATGGCCTTCTCGTAGGCAGACGGGAGCGGATCCATAGTGGTGTATTGATTGGTGAATATGTGGACTCGTGTGCGCCACCTCAAAAGAGTTACTTGCAGTCATAGTTTAGGATAGCCACCGAGTCAAGCTGGCTTGCTGCAGTCAAACTCCACCACCCCTTGTTGATACTAATGCATATGTAGCTAGTTCTGATGTAAGTCTTGCTGAGTACCTTTGTACTCACGTTTGCTTAATTTATGTTTTTGCAGAGAGACTCCAGTCTCACTAGTGGTTCCGCGTGGACTTCGACGTTTAGCTTGTTACCTCAGCTACGATCTTGTACCCTTGGGAGGGTCTTGTAGATAGTCATGCTCCTCAGCCTTTTTCATTTGTAGTTGTCTGTACTCAGACATGTTATGCTTCCGTTGCCTGTATGCTCTGTATGTTGGGTCATGTGACCTCTGTTTGTAATAAATGCTATGATGGCTCTTCTGGGCCTTTATATATATATATATATATGAGTTGTTGAGTTATGTTGTGATGCCATGTTGTACAACACATACTTGCATGTTATGCGTACGTGTAATGTGTATTGTTATGTGTGGGATCCGACACCTAGTTGTTTACCCTTGGTAGCCTAGCTTACAGGGAAATGTCTCCTAGTGCTTCCACTGAGCCTTGGTAGCTTGCTACTGCTCCGGAACACTTAGGCTGGCCGGCATGTGTCCTTCTTCGTTCCTGTGTCTGTCCCTTAGGGGAAAAGTCACGCGTTGTTCCTTCAAGTCCTTGTAGCTTGCTACGACTTGGGTTCATACGTTGATGACCGACACGTTCGTTGCTGGGTCATGTATGCATGTCTCTGTAATTTAGTGCCACTTCTGGTTTATAACTAGTCATGTCGGCCCGGGTTCTCTGTCATATGGATGCTAGCGACACTATCACATACGTGTGCCAAAATGCGCAAACGGTCCCGGGCCAGGTAAGGTGGCACCCGTGGGGATACCGTGCGTGAGGCCGTAAAGTGATATGATGTGTTATAGGCTAGACCTGTCTGACTTAGGATCGGGGTCCCGACAGCTTTGGTATCAGAGCCTGACTGCCTGTAGGATTAGCAAGCCAAACTGGTCGAAGTTGTGTCTAGAAACGCTTTAGTTATATAAGGGAATTGATTGTGGAAGGGAACGTAAGGCTCTTTTTACTCCTTTACCTTATGACCTTCTGATCTGAGTCACCTTCTTCTATTCCACGGGGATTAAGAACTATGCTTTCTCTTATGTCTATCAGGATCACGTTAATTGTGGATTCAACTCTCAGTTCAGTTTATTCTACTACTGTGTGTTCAATTGTTGATCTCAGAACCTTGACATTATGATGTTGAGTGGTTATGCTATCTTGTGCACGACTCTCAAAAGTATTTTGAGCATTTGCAGCCGTTATGCTGTCCGAGTCATTCTAGGTTTCTAAATAATCTGATGCATTTGCAAACCCTTCCTTCATGTTCCGATGTACCTTTGAACCAGACTAAGCACACTAGTCAGTGTGTTGAGGTACTCTGCTACCTCGACATATATGTTGGACTTATTATTATGACCCTAGGTGTCTTAGAGGATCACCCAGTAATCTAGCAATGCTTTATATTCTCAGTGTGATGATTCTGGCCATTATTCTCGAAAGCATCCCGTGATGCCATTTAGTTGGTAGGCATTCTATTCCTGGGTTCTTGAACCCAAGATTCTTTCTACCTACTTCCTGTTGGTAGTATTTGCTCGTCCCTTTAGGATATTAGTAACCTTGTGATAGTCCTCGTGGTCCATGGTATATCATTCATCCAAATACCATGAACCATCCTTGGCAGAAGTTCTCCCGAACCAAAAGATCACAACTAGAGTGCTCTTGATAAGTTCTCTATTCCACATTGTGACTCTGCCAGTCCTACCTTTCTACATGGGTTATCCGGAAGAAATATGTTGAACTAGTTCGACATACTAATCTATGTATCCAAAACTCGAAAAGATATATGTTCCTTTGAGTTGCCCCTTTTTAGTTGTATTGTGACCCTCGTCAATCAGTTGGTAGTCAGGAGTAGTTGTGCATTCGTGTTCATCGATGCCTTCTACTCTTGTGGTCCGTCAGGCCATTCTATTCTGGAATGACTAGGAGAAACAAACTCCAGTACCTTATCCATATCCGGGATTGGGTCAAAGAAGTTGTACTTCGCAGGTGAAGAATGCTAATCCAGCTTCTAATATGTTCTATCCTGGAGTATTACCATCCTTATGTCAAGAATGTCATGGGAATTGCACCACCTCCTATAAGCTTTTGATAAGGTGATACTTCTCGCCATCATCGTTTATTCCTCGGCCTCCATGTTATTATAACTGGAATGCTGACAAGTGGATTGTGATGTGTGAAATCAATACTCCTAGCAACTCCGTTGCTTGGTAGTTAAATGGACAATAACTTCATCCTTAGCGGGTCGATTATTGAATCACCACCCTAAGGCTGATCGTGCTACCTAGTCCACTTTCCTGGTGCACTCCTCGATTGATGAGTTAGGATTTTGTTAAGTCCTCGCTCATTTGATCATATCATCTTGCCCTGAAAAGCAAGATTGTCCTCGAGCTTAGTAACATATCGGCGGTTCGTGATTTTCTGAATATCTTCTCAGAAGTATTACCAGGTTGTCACCTGACCGCTATGTTGAGTTCGTGATCGAGTTGGTTCTTGTAAACCAGCCATTCCCCAAGAATCTGTGTCGGTTACCCCCTGAGCTAATTGGTTAAGCTAAAACAATAACTTGGAGAGTTGGAAGATAAAAGCTTGCCAGCTTAGTTCATCTCAAGGGGTATATTTGCATGTGTTGAAGATAGATGATATCTTCATCAATTGGTCCCTGTGATCAGTTGTTGGATCTATTGTCATGCCAAAACATTGGTTGAGTGTGGGCTATCCTCAAATCAAATCAGAACCAACGATGTTCTTAATGTTGTCTTACTCGTGGGTGTTCCTCGAGCATACCTCATTACATCTATTAGTCTGACCAATGCTATCACTTTGTTCACATAGTTATGGAATCCATTTTATGGAAGCCTTGATGAATTGTTGTTGAGCCCATCGATGACATGTTTATCCTCTACATGATTCATGTTGAACATTAACATTAACATTGGCAACTTTTGTAAGCATCATCTTTGTGTTAGCTCATGAAGTAGATGTCTTGATGTAAGAAGTGGCTTCCCCTAATTCACGAGTACTTGATGTAAGTTGCCGTCGTGAAATTGAGAAAGCTTGTTTTACTTCCCTGGAATCATCCCAATTCAGTCATGCATACGTGCGAAGTATCCCATGGTCTGATAGACTGATCATCTTCATTCCATATGTATCCCTAGCACACCAAGCCACTGATTCATTTGTTCAAGGAGAAGAAGTTCCTTCTTAAGATCCGGACTTATGCAAGGACTTCGATATCCTCGATGATGGTTCCCCAACCCGAACTTGGTAGTGTTTCATTGTAAGACTACTACGTGGTCATGTTTGTCTTGGACAACGTGTTCACATGTATGTAGCAGAACCAGTTCATGTTTTGGAGCTTGCTATCGTAGTTCACTCCCCGAGAATCTCGCAACGCCATCTCGTCGATTTGTGTTGTAAACTTTCATTTTCCTTCTATCGAGTCTGGAATATCCTGACACCAACCAGAACTGAATCTCAGGCAGATATGATGGTTGGAGTCTTTCCCAAGAACTATAATATTGGTCTCTCGATAACCGGTAAAGTGGATGTCGTGGCCAACACACCCAGCCGGAAGGCCTATTATTGTACTTTCCTGGTTGAAGAAGTTGACCACCTCCCCATAAGGACTTCGTAGGAATTACTCCCTAGTTGTTCCTTATGGATTTTTGTGCTCCTGAAGTCCGATCTTTTACTTGACGTTCTAGGTACCAAACCATTTTAATAAATGGATTGCACTAGCACGTCAAGGAGAACATTAGAAGCGGAGTGCTAAATGTCTCTCGGTCGATCATCCAGATTTTGCCCTTGACACCGCTAAGGTGAAATCTGAGAAAGTGTTATCTTGCTTTGCATTTGCATCGTCCATCGCTATTCATCATGGTCGTATGTTGTGTTACCAGGATCCTTGACACGGATATTGGTAAAACCTTGATGAATATGGGAATGCTCAAGTTCTTGAGAGCACGCACAAGCACTAGGTGTTATCCTCGACACTAACCGGGATTGCTCCCAGTGTTCTTGGTTATGTTGTAACCTCTCAAAGAGCAATTTACTCTCTACTGTTGGGTTTCTTCCCAGTTACTAGAATCATTCCCAGCATTGGCATTTTGTTCCCAGCTTGCACCGCCAATGTGCCAATTTTCCATGGGTTGCCATTCTCAGCATCTGCTGTTCAGGATTATCTTCAAAAGTGGTCCTACCATGGGTCCCATTCATTTCCGATGATAAGCAAATCATCCCTTGCGTTGTCTTTTACAAGGCAGTCCACATCATCCATTTTGACCGAGAATGTCATTATCTCGAACTCCGTCAAACGATCGATTGTGTTTGCCTTAGGCTGGTAAAGGGAAATTTCAATGATCTCTATATCAAAAGTAATTCTTTTTGCCACTTAAGGGAATAACTCTACGAGTCATCTTCTTTAAAGGTGCCCCGTCTAGTGACATCGATCACCATCTTCTCAGGTGTGGAATTTTGCCTGCCAAGTGAACTTTCATCATTTATTTCACTCCATTCCCCTGGAGGTGTACTCCGTGTCTCAGCTCAGGAGATGTTTCAATGTCTCACTCCATGAGTTGATCTGAGTTGCTCGATCTTTGGCAAGATAGATTACTGTAGAGTTTCTTCTGTTATCACTGTGTTGGACAAAGATCTGGTAATCAAGGATGTCAGGATCAACATGATGCAATGGATCAGCAACTTCGAGGAGGACAGTTGAATCGAGAAGATTGTGTTAGTTAGTGTCCCCTCTGATTTCTATCTCACGTCCTGAATCTCGAGACGAGATTCTTGTCTTAGTGGGGGTGAGTTGTCACATCCCTAGTTTGTCTTGCACTTGGGTTGGTCTTGCTTGAGCATCATGTTTAAATTTCGTTAAACTTGATTTGGGGATGTTCAAACCCTAGCACCTTGAAATCCAAATAGGTCCAGCTTTAAAAATTTGCATTCAATAAACCCAAAATGCCTTCATCAATGTTTGTTAATTTTGGCAAGGCTTTGAGACCAAACCAAAATTTAGGAACATTTTTAAGGATTTATTTTTGGGACTTTGAATTTAAATCATTAGATATTTGAATTTGAATTATATTCATATAATTAGAATATAATTTCCAATACCCCTGAAATGTTTTGTGAGCTTCTGGAAAAGTCCATCTAGCAAAATAAAAATATTCAGAGGAGTTTTTGGCATTGTTTGAAATTGTTTAATTTCAAAACAGTGGCAAAAGATATTTTAAAAAAAGAAAACAGAAGATAAAATAGAAAACAGAAACAGAATTAGAAAAAAAAGAGAAGGACTACCTGGCCTTACCTGCGGCCCAGCTGGCAGCCCAGCCCACCACCACACCCCCTTTGTCGTCTTCTCCCCCTCGCCCCAAAGCAGCTGCGTGCCCGGCATGCCGCAGCCACGCCACCACCTCCTCCCTGCCTATCTGCCTCTCCCCGGCCCCTCTAGCGACGCCAGGAGATGCCCCGGAGCCACCTCGACCTCCTCTCTCGCAGCACCCCCTCCCTCCCTCTAGCTCTCGTTTTGGCGGCCACCGAAAGCAACTGCCGGCCGCCGCAGCCCGCACGCGCAGCCATCGTCGTCGCCTCGACGCGTTTCCATGTCTGGGAGCTCCGCCGTCGCCCTCTTCGCCGTCTACAGCAAGCTGTTCGACGCCGGGAGCCCCACAAGGACGCCATCAACCTCTTCTTCAACCTTCTGCCCCCAGATCGCCGGAGATGCTCCGTCGCCATCCGTGCCTCCCCGCGCTCGCCGTTTGTTCCCCTGGAACTTCTGTGAGCCCCACTTACCCCTCCCCCTAACCCCGTTGTTCCGTTCGACCTCTAGCTAGCGCCGCCGCCATGGCCGAGCTCCGCCACCGCCTGCCTTGTCGTGTGCCACCTTGCAGCATGTGTCCGTCGTTGCTGAGCATGGGAACGAGTTCCTCGTGCTTCCAGGAGGCCGCCCATCTCTTTTCTTAGCTCTCCCGCGCCCCGTAGCACCGCTGCCCGCATGTGCCCGAGCGCCGCCGCCGCCCACTTGGACGCCGGCGACGCTACAGCCCTCCCCTGCAGCTGCCATTAGCACCACCCGACGCGCCTCTCTGCGGGCTTTCGAAAGAGCCTAGCCGCGCTTCGAACGGCTGCCGGAATCGGCCGGCCGGAGCACCTCCGCCGTCGGCTATGGTCACCGGCGGCTAACCGCCGACGTGACCGGCCATTAGGGCCTAAGCACCCTACTAACTACGCCCTGGAGTCAATGACAGCTGGGTCCCGCCGCCTAACTAACCGGCTAACTAAAATAGTTTAAGTCTAAATCTAATTGCTGTGGGCCCACGTGTCAGTTTGACTTTGCTGATCTGTCCGTTGACCCGACCCCACCTGTCTGTGACCCTAGGCAACACTGGGTCACTGACCAGTGGGCCCCGCCGGTCAGGTTTGACCTGGTCCAACCCTGTTGACTCGATGACGTCAGCGTGATGCAGTGTTGACGTCATAAATATTTTTTGGATATTTGATAAATCAGAAATGATTTATTTATTTTCAGAAAATAGCCAAAACTTCTAAAAATCACAGAAAATAATCTATAACTCCAATGAAAATAATTTATATATGAAAAATGATCAGAAAAATTCAAGGAATCTGTTTATGTCATTTTCATGCATGTTAGAACAACTTATGGCTGCTGTTTAGGTCAAATCAATTAAATGGCATTTAAATAATCACATATGGAGTTTCAATTTGAAACTTGGATTCAAACCAACTTCATTGAATTGTGTTGCTAGTTGCATTAGCTCAATCCACATCATATTGCCATGTCATGTTCATGCATCATATTGTTGCATTGCATTGATTGTGTTCTTTCTCTGTTTGTCGGTTTTGTCCCCTCTCAGTAGACGACGTTCCGACGATGAATTCGATGACACCAATGAAGACTCATTGATATCTTCAGAAGTGCCAGGCAAGCAAAACCCCATTGAGCATTCCGATACAATCTCACTCTCTCCCTTTTGCTCTCTTTTAATGCATTAGGACAACAACGCTTCAACTGTTACCTGCTGCGGTAGTTGAACCCCTTTCCACTGCATGACCTGTCATTGCCACAGTAAATAGTTGAAACCCACTAGTATGAGTAGGAGTTGTTTGAGCCATGTTGTGCCTACTCATTCATGCCTTCTGGTTATGCCTGCTATTGCTTAGAGTTGTCTCAGGTCTGATTCATCGGGGATGAATTGGAATGGTGATGAACATGACCTAATGTGTGTGAGCTAAGTGTGAGAACATGATTTGGTAAAGGTACCGATGAGAGGCCATGTAGGAGTACATGGTGGGTTGTCTCATTGCAGCCGTCCTCAGGAACTGAGTTCTGTGTTGGTTGATCCATGACCAGTTACTACCATGCATTGGGCCCGAAACCAATGGACCCTCTCGACTTATTAACTGCCCTTGTTCTCTGTCCAGGAGTTGCAACTAGTTTCTGGTGTTTGTAGTTTACTGGAGGTCGTGCGCAGCGCTGACCCTCGGGGTGGGCTGTGACGCGGCAGGTACGTGGCACGGTGTACCGATCGCCCGTTTGGTGATGCGGGAACCCTGTACACATCGTTTGGGGCCGCGAGCGACACCCCAGCCGGATCTCCCCACGGATGGAACCCAAATAGGCGATAAACCTGGACGAGAGACTTGTGTGGTTAGTCAGGTCGTGGCCGACACCCTCGCTGGGCCTCCGCTTGAAGGTTGTCGAGTACATGTCGTGTAAACGGCGGTAAGTGGTGAGAGCGTGTGTGAAGAAGTACACCCCTGCAGGGTTATATATATAATCTATTCGAATAGCCGTGTCCGCGGAAATGGACTTCTGGGTTACCTCTACAGTTCATAGACAAGTGAAAGTGGATACTCTAAAACACGCAAGATAAGCGTGAGTGCTATGGATGGCCTTCTCGTAGGGAGACGGGAGCGGATCCATAGTGGTGTATTGATTGGTGAATATGTGGACTCGTGTGCGCCACCTCAAAAGAGTTACTTGCAGTCGTAGTTTAGGATAGCCACCGAGTCAAGCTGGCTTGCTGCAGTCAAACTCCACCACCCCTTGTTGATACTAATGCATATGTAGCTAGTTTTGATGTAAGTCTTGCTGAGTACCTTTGTACTCACGTTTGCTTAATTTATGTTTTTGCAGAGAGACTCCAGTCTCACTAGTGGTTCCGCGTGGACTTCGACGTTTAACTTGTTACCTCAGCTACGATCTTGTACCCTTGGGAGGGTCTTGTAGATAGTCAGGCTCCTCAGCCTTTTTCATTTGTAGTTGTCTGTACTCAGACATGTTATGCTTCCGTTGCCTGTATGCTCTGTATGTTGGGTCATGTGACCTCTGTTTGTAATAAATGCTATGATGGCTCTTCTGGGCCTTTATATATATATATGAGTTGTTGAGTTATGTTGTGATGCCATGTTGTACAGCACATACTTGCATGTTATGCGTACGTGTAATGTGTATTGTTATGTGTGGGATCCGACACCTAGTTGTTTACCCTTGGTAGCCTAGCTTACAGGGAAATGTCTCCTAGTGCTTCCACTAAGCCTTGGTAGCTTGCTACTGCTCCGGAACACTTAGGCTGGCCGGCATGTGTCCTTCTTCGTTCCTGTGTCTGTCCCTTAGGGGAAATGTCACGCGTTGTTCCTTTAAGTCCTTGTAGCTTGCTACGACTTGGGTTCATACGTTGATGACCGACACGTTCGTTGCTGGGTCATGTATGCCTGTCTCTATAATTTAGTGCCACTTCTGGTTTATAACTAGTCATGTCGGCCCGGGTTCTCTGTCATATGGATGCTAGCGACACTATCACATACGTGTGCCAAAATGCGCAAACGGTCCCGGGCCAGGTAAGGTGGCACCCGTGGGGAGTCCATGCGTGAGGGCGCAAAGTGATATGATTTGTTACAGGCTAGACCTGTGTGACTTAGGATTGGGGTCCCGACACCGGAGGTCAGGACAAGTGGATGGTCTCTGATACGTCTCCAACTTATCTATAATTTTTTATTGTTCCACGCTATTATATATTCTTTTCTGGATGTTTAATAGAATTTATTATACACTTATATATTATATTTGGGACAAACCTACTAACCCAAGGCCAAGTGCAAATTGCAGTTTTTTTGCCTATTTCAGAGTTTCGCAGAAAAGGAATATCAAATGGAGTCCAGACGGAATTAAACCTTTGGGAGAGTTATTTTTGGAACCGTATCTACCCAGAAGAGTTGGAGTAAACGCGAGGGAACGAAGGAGGATACCACGAGGGTCCAGGGCGCGCCCCCTACCCCTGGGTGTGCCCCCCACCCTCGTGGGCCCCCTCAAGCTCCCCCGATGCCCTCCTTCCTCCTATATATATCCATGTACCCCCAAAACATTGAGGCAACAGAGAAAACCCTAATTCCACTGCCGTAACCTTCTGTTCCCGTGAGATCCCATCTTGGGGCCTGTTCCGGAGCACCGCCGGAGGGGGGGGGGGTCTACCACGGAGTGCTTTTAGATCAACGCCATAGCCTCACCAATGAGTTGTGAGTAGTTAACCACAGACCTTCGGGTCCATAGTTATTAGCTAGATGGCTTCTTCTCTTTTTTTGGATCTCAATACAAACTTCTCCTCGATCTTCAAGGAGATCTATTCGATGTAATCTTTTTGCGGTGTGTTTGTCGAGATCCGATGAATTGTGGGTTTATGATCAAGATTATCCATGGGCAATATTTGATTCTTTTCTGAAATCTTTTATGTATGATTATAATATCCTTGCAAGTCTCTTCGAATTATTGGTTTGGTTTGGCCTACTAGATCTATAGTTCTTGCAATGGGAGAAGTGCTTGGCTTTGGGTTCAATCTTGCGGTGTCCTTTCCCAGTGACAGCAAGGGCAGCAAGGCACGTATTGTATTGTTGCCATCGAGGATAAAAAATGGGGTTTATATCATATTGCTTGAGTTTATCCCTCTACATCATGTCATCTTTCTTAAAGCATTACTGTGTTCTTATGAACTTAATACTCTAGATGCATGCTGGATAGCGGTCGATGAGTGGAGTAATAGTAGTAAATGCAGAATCGTTTCGGTCTACTTGTCACGGACATGATGCCTATATATAATGATCATGCCTATATATTCTCATACCTATGCGCTATTCTATCAATTGCTTGACAATAATTTGTTCACCCACCGTAGAATTCTGCTATCATGAGAGAAGCCACAAGTGAAACCTATGGCCCCGGGGTCTATCTTTATCATATTACTTTACTTCAATTTCTTTTGACGTTGCTTATTGCTTTATTTACTTTCCGTTCTTATACCAACAATACCAAAAATATTATACTATCCTATCTATCAGATCTCACATTCGTAAGTGATCGTAAAGGGATTGACAACCCCTTATCGCATTGGCTGCGAAGTTATTATTTGTTTGTGCAGGTGCGAGGGACTCGCGCGTGGTCTCGTACTAGATTGATACCTTGGTTCTCAAAAATTGAGGGAAATACTTATGCTACCGTGCTGCATCACCCTTTCCTCTTCGAGGGATACAACGCAAGCTCGAGAAGTAGCAAGAAGAATTTTTGGCGCTGTTGCCTCGGAGGCTTACGCAAAAGTCATATACCAAGTACCTATCACAAACCCTTATCCTTCGCATTACATTTTTTGCCTCTCGTTTTCCTCTCCCCCACTTCACCCTTGCCATTTTATTCGCCCTTCTTTTTTTGTGTGTTGACCGTTCGCTTGCCTCTTGTTTGCTTGTGTGTTGGATTGCTTGCTGGTCACTATGGCTCAGAACAATACCAAATTGTGTGACTTTTCCAATACCAACAATTATGATTTTATTAGCACGCCTATTGCTCCTATTACCGATGCTAAATCTTGTGACATCAATGCTGCCCTGTTGAATCTTGTCATGAAAGATCAATTTTCTGGGCTTCCTAGTGAAGATGCCGCTACCCATCTGAACAACTTTGTTGATTTGTGTGAAATGCCAAAGAAGAGGGATGCGGATAATGATATTGTTAAATTCAAGGTAATCTTGTTTTCACTTAGAGATCGTGCTAAAACTTGGTTTTCCTGTTTTCCTAGAAATAGTATTGATTCATGGAATAAGTGGAAACGATATTATGAATTTTAAGCAACTAGATCATGAGCATGTTGCACAAGCTTGGGAGAGATGAAATTAATGATACGTAATTTTCCCACACGTGGTTTGAACTTATGGATGATTATACAAAAAAATTATGCTGGCTTGAATTTTTCTTCTAGAAATCTTTTAGATTCGGACGCGGGGGGGGGGG